>JAULUF010000040.1:24762500-25362500 GCA_031834385.1 Semotilus atromaculatus
AATAATAAAAAAAAGTTATACCATTGAGACATGTAAAACATCAAATCCAACAACATGTATACTAGATCCTATATTCACTAAACAACTGAAAAAAGGTGTTACATTGTATCTCAGAACCTATCAAGAACCTACCAGAACCTATATTGACAAGAACATCTTGTCAAAATTGTTGATTCTTTGCTTTCTTTAGGACACGTCCCAAATACTTTCAAGCTGTCTGTTATCAAAGCTCTTATAAAAACTCACAGTAGAGCACTGGATAAGGATCCCGCTGGTCCTAACACAAATCTAGCGGGATCACAGATAGCGGGTTTACCGTTGCTGCAGGTGGGAGGTCAAAAATATACCGTAGGTCCCGGGATTTAATGTATAGAATGGCGTCAAATGTTCAGAAAATATTAAAGTGGGTTTTTACTGTACAAAACCAAAACAAGACAAGTTTGCTATTCAGGCAAATTTCCCAGTTTTTAACAGAAAAAACTGTAAAGGATTGCACTTTGTAAGTTGCAACAAATATTCAAAATGATCGATATACAACTGACACAAATCTGAAACCTCTGCGTTGAGCTGACATCTCTGATCCATTCTCCTTGCTCAAAGTAAGCTTTCCTTCAAAGATAAAGCACCCTCAGGTGGCCCGTGTGGAGACGCCCCGTCAGGTGGCCAGGGTGGAGACGCCCCATCGGGTGGCCAGAGCGGAGACGCCCCATCGGGTGGCCATGGCGGAGATGCTCCATCGGGTGGCCAGGGTGGAGACGCCCTTCAGGTGGTCAGGGTGGAGACGCCCCTTCGGGAGACCAGGCCCTCCCGTAGCAGTCAGGCCTGGCCCCAATGGCCGGGGACCTATACTGATCTGGTGACTGTGGAGGCCATTTGAGTACAGCGAACTCATTGTCATGTTCAAGAAACCAGTCTGAGATGATTCCAGCTTTATGACATGGCGCATTATCCTGCTGAAAGTAGCCATCAGAAGTTGGGTACATTGTGGTCATAAAGGGATGGACATGGTCAGCAACAATACTCAGGTAGGCTGTGGCGTTGCAACGATGCTCAATTGGTACCAAGGGGCCCAAAGAGTGCCAAGAAAATATTCCCCACACCATGACACCACCACCACCAGCCTGAACCGTTGATACAAGGCAGGATGGATCCATGCTTTCATGTTGTAGACGCCAAATTCTGACCCTACCATCCGAATGTCGCAGCAGAAATCGAGACTCATCAGACCAGGCAACGTTTTTCCAATCTTCTATTGTCCAATTTCGATGAGCTTGTGCAAATTGTAGCCTCAGTTTCCTGTTCTTAGCTGAAAGGAGTGGCACCCGGTGTGGTCTTCTGCTGCTGTAGCCCATCTGCCTCAAAGTTTGACGTACTGTGCGTTCAGAGATGCACTTCTGCCCACCTTGGTTGTAACGGGTGGTTATTTGAGTCACTGTTGCCCTTCTATCAGCTCGAACCAGTCTGGCCATTCTCCTCTGACCTCTGGCATCAACAAGGCATTTCCGCCCACAGAACTGCCGCTCACTGGATGTTTTTTCTTTTTCGGACCATTCTCTGTAAACCCTAGAGATGGTTGTGCGTGAAAATCCCAGTAGATTAGCAGTTTCTGAAATACTCAGACCAGCCCTTCTGGCACCAACAATCATGCCACGTTCAAAGTCACTCAAATCACCTTTCTTCCCCATACTGATGCTCGGTTTGAACTGCAGGAGATTGTCTTGACCATGTCTACATGCCTAAATGCACTGAGTTGCCGCCATGTGATTGGCTGCTTAGAAATTAAGTGTTAACGAGCAGTTGGACAGGTGTACCTAATAAAGTGGCCGGTGAGTGTATATATATATATATATATATTGTATATATATATATATATATATTGTATATATATATATATATATATTGTATATATATATATATATATATATATATATATATATATATATATATATATATATATTGTATATATATATATATATATTGTCCTCGCACTTTCTTGTGGTACCCAGTGGAAAAAGACAAATGTTTTTCAAGATGTTTCCAACTCTAACTTTGAACCAATTCCAGAATTGGTTCAAAGTTAGAGTTGGAAACAACTTGAAAAACATTTGTCTTTATCCACATATTTTGGAGTATAGAGAGGTATGTCAACCTGGCCCTCTTCTGGAGCGGTTCATCATTTACTGTGGGCTTGGCTGCAGAGACACCCCGCAAGCTCACAGTACCCACAGATCCTTCACCGCTGGTCCCGTTCACACACTACGAGCCAGAGCTTCTTCACGACATGCCGGAGCTTCTTCCCGCCGAGACCATCATGCCTGGGTCTCGTCCCACTGAACATTCACTGCTGGTCCCGCTCAGCCACGACGAGCCTGCACTTCACGTCAGCCCTGCTGAGCCCGCTCTTCACTGCAGCCCTGCCGAACCTGCGCTTCACGTCAGCCCTGCTGAGCCTGCTTTTCACTACAGCCCCGACGAACCCTTGCTTCACGTCTGCCTCGACGAACCCGTGCTTCACGTCTGCCTCGACGAACCCGTGCTTCACGTCAGCCTCGACGAGCCGGTGCTTCACGTCAGTCCCGACGAGCCGGTGCTTGACGTCAGCCTCGACGAACCAGAGCATCACCTCAACTAGCCAGAGCCTCTCGACACATCTGCGCAGCCAGAGCCTCTCGACACGTCTGCCCAGCCAGAGCCTCTCGTCACGTCTGCCCAGCCAGAGCCTCACGTTCCTGTTCCAGCCTATGTCCCCGTAGGTTCCCCCAAGTATTTTCATGAAGGTGGTGCCGCCATGGTCTACTGAGAGGGCTTCGCTGCCGTGGTCACCCGAGGTCAGTGTCAAAACCAACAACCTGACAGTTTAATGAAATGTTAACCCATAAAGCTAAGTGGTTTCTTAAGTTTGATAATTGATCTGCTATGTCATGTTTATGACAATTCATGTTGTCTTGGTAATGTCAAGTTGTCATGACAAAGACACTGACAGGTTATAATGTATTGGTTTATGTCAAGTTGTCATAACAAAGACATCTCAAACATTGTCATGTTTGCATTAAAAATGTCATAATTGAGCGAATGACAGTTGTCATAAACATGCATAAGACCTCCTTCATATTTATGACATCTGCCATGTCATGATTATGAAGGTGTCATGTCAGTCTTATGCACACCCCTTCAAGTAAAGTGTTACCGAAACTACTTAGCTTTATGAGTTAACATTACTTTAAACTGTCATGTTGGTTTTGAAATTCGCTGTCATGATAATTGTTGTGATAACTTGTTGTCTTGTTGTGTTGTTATAACTGTTGTGAATATTTTTCTGACCACTTTTTTTTCGAGTGGTACAAATTGAATGTCAGAAAAATGTCATTAAGTGTTAATACTCTGTCAAATTGTTTATAACAGTGTCATGTATACTTTTCTTGACCTCAACTACAGTGGTACGATGACATTTTAATGACAAATTCAATTTGTACCACTGTAGTTGAGGTCAAGAAAAATATTCATGACAGTTATAATGGCCTCATGACAGCCAATGTCAAAACCAACCACATGACAGTTTAATGTAATGTTAACCCATAAAGCTAAGTGGTTAATTAAGTTTGATAAATAATCTGCATGTTTATGACATATTTATGACAATTTATGTTGTCTTGGTAATGTGAAGAAGTTGTCATGTTTATGTCCCTCCTATTATGTTTGGGGTCAAATTGACTGGCTGTTTTAGCTGTATAAAACATAATCATACGGTATTTTAATTTCAATTGCAATTCAGGGGCACTTCTAAAATATTTTGGAGCATCCTCTGCCACTGGTCAGGATGAGCCACCCACCTCCCCCACTACACAGGCCTCTTCTGGAATGGTCTCGACCCTTCAGGATGAGCTACCATCTATGTCCTCAGGCTCAGCTACACATATGTCTTCACAAATATCTCCACAAATATCTGATATTGAGGATGAAGTCCTCTTTGCCTCTACTTCTCTCGAGGATGAGCCTTCAGGTGGGTTTTGCATATGTGTGTGTGTGGAGGGGGTATGCCTAGGCTACAAAACAACTGAACAACTGCAATTGAATGTAATTTTAATATTTCTGAACATTTCTGAGTAGGCCTATGTGTTATGTTCCACTGCTATGTGCTTTGAGTAATGTGCCAAAATGCTGTTTGATAGAAATGCCTGGAGCTGAACCCCCACTGAGCCCCACTGCTGAGGATGAGCCTCTGTCAACCGACCCTGCTAACTGGCCCTCACATCTGACTGGCAGGATTTGGACTGAGCTGGTTCACAGAGGACCAAGTAAGGTGCCACTTGGCTTTATTTTCCATAGGAATGAGAGTGATGGGAGAAGTTGCCACCACCAATATTTTAAGAAAACATTAGTAAGTGGTGAAAAGATGGCAAGAAGTTGGCTGATTTATTCAGTGAAGAACAACAGCCTCTTTTGCTTCTGCTGCAAATTGTTTTCCAAGAGGAACATTAATTTAACAAGTGCAGGAATGGCAAATAGGGAAACATGCGAACGATTACCTCACATCACATGAAAACAGTCAAGAACACCTCAATTGCATGAAAGCATGGAAAGAACTGTCAGTGAGGTTAAAAAGTGGGGAAACTATTGATAAGCTGGAGATGGCACTTCTGGAGGCTGAGAGGGTGAGATGGAGAGCAGTGCTGACACGTCTCACTGCTATCGTGCAGTCACTGGCACTTCGAAATTTGGCTCTAAGGGGACACAGAAACACTGTTCACACCATCTAATGGGAATTTCCTCAAAGAGGTCGAACTTATGGCCAGGTTTGATCCCATTATGAAAGATCACCTTAACCGTGTCAAACGAGGAACAGCAAGTCACAACAGCTACCTAGGCCACCATGTGCAGAATGAGCTGATTGATTTGTTGAGCAGCAAAATCATATCTGCTATAGTGGATGACATCAAGCAGGCAAAGTTTTTTTCAGTAATTCTGAACTGCACCCCAGATATAAGTCACACAGAACAGTTGTCAGTGGTCATTAGAGTGGTGTCACTGATGGAGAAGCCCCATATCAGGGAACATTTTATGGGATTTTTGGAGCCAGAGGAGTCCACAGGTCAGCACTTGGCATCAATGATCCTGAGGAGACTTGAGAAGTTGGGAATTCCTTTTGAAGCTAAGGGATCTGTTGATGCTATAAGCTACTTTGGTGTCCTGCAAAAGCTATACACGTTATTTTCAGCCTCCACCCAAAGATGGGCCATACTGAAGAACCATGTGAGCATCACCTTAAAGATGTGGGCAGAAACAAGGTGGAAGAGCAAGGTCAAGAGCGTCAAGCCTATGAGGTGCCAGGGAGCTGCCGTGAGAGAGACTTTAATTGAGGTTAGAGACCACACCAAAGACCCTGCTATAAAGGCTGAGGCCCAGTCTTTGTCTGAGGAGGTGGGGTCATACCGCTTCAGCATCTGCACGGTTGTTTGGTATGACATGCTATGTGCAATACACCATGCCAGCAAGCTCATGCATTCTCCTAATATGCATGTGGACCTAGCTGTGAGTCTTTTGAAGAAGACTGAGCGAGATCTCCAGAGCTACAGGTGGTCTCGCCCAGGGTGTAATTCAATGTAGAACCGCCACTGTTCATAATCCACCGTCATTTCATTTTGTCACGAGTTGCATGTATAAATATAGATAAAGAGATGCATGACACAGAATAACTTAAGAAAGACTTTGAGAATGAAACTGACCTGTTTGTTCCTCAGTGTCTTCATGTTTGACTCTGAATGTTTCTTCAATCATCACGTCTTCACTCTCCTCTTTAATAAACGCCATCTTTATAATAATGTCATATGGATCTCAGTCGCTTCACCAGGAGTTTTTCTGTGTGTTTGGACACTGTCCTGTTTAAGAGGAGAATAATTAACAGAAAGAAAAACACTCAAAACTAAATCTCTGAGAGCGTCTCAATCAGATCTAGTTCAGTAGTTCAGTTCACTGGTAAGAGACTCAGTCAGAGAGAGAGTTAATGGTCTTAAATGACCTGATTAGACTAAGGCCACATCCACACGAAGCCAGAGCTTTCCCTATCCAATGGTTTTTTTTCCTCGTTCTAAAAAAAAATTCTGTAAACACGGCGGCGTCTCGAAAAATATCTGCGTACACACGAAACCACTGAAACCGACTCAAAACGATGTAGTGTACATTCCAGATCAGTATGTGGCGCTGTAATTCTTCCATAGAGATACATTAAAAATGCGAGAAGAGGACTTAGAGCCATACTTGCCAACCTTGAGACATCAGAATTCGGGAGATATTCAAAAGGACGGGGGGGGCAAAGTGCGGGCTCGGCAAAAGTGCGCATCAAGGGGCGCAAATCGACCACTTGGGGGCGCTCGCGAGCACCCTTCTGAGATCTAAAAATGACAAATGAGACACACTGCAGTCTCACGGACTTAACGGACACGTGCACGCGGCAGCCATTGTAAGTCCTCAAGACCGAATGTGCTCATGAAGTGTGCGATTTGGGACTGGGCCATCGCCGCGCTTGACTTCGAGGTGTAACTTTTATTATTGTTCGGTCTGAAATGGCGCCTAGTGACGGATGGTGTAGCAATATTGTTGTCCGGGTGGAAATCGGGAGAAATTCGGGAGAACGGTCGGTCCGGGAGATTTTCGGGAGGGGCTTTGAAATTCGGGAGTCTCCTGGAAAAATCGGGAGGGTTGGCATGTATGCTTAGAGCATGCGCATAAACCTTGCGCGCTGTAGGCTACTATACATAGACTATACTATATACACTATACATAGAAATACTATACAATAATATTAGGCACAGTAGCTTCTTCTTTTCTTTTTTACCAAGAACTTTATTGAACAACCATAAATGGCCTGGTACAAAATAGGGAGTCACGATATTCGATTAGTTAGCGGACTCAGAAAGCTTGCCACAAAGAACCGGCAAAAGTAGCCTAACGAATGTGTCAAATATAAAAAGGAGACATTTTAATTGTTTATTAATAAACTAGTGTTTTCTGTGTCATTCTGGACTGAAAAGATGACGATGCTGACTTCGCAGTATTGTGAACGCGCCTATGGAGTAATGCACTTCATACGGATTAGGCTAATGGTTTGTTCACACCGGACGCGAATAGCGCGTCAGGGGCGAATGATTTCAATGTTAAGTCAATGCAAAGACGCGTTACGTGCGTAAAAAATTCCTGCGGCGCGAATGAGGCGTAGAGCGCGGTGCGGTAGACGCGAATACGCCTCATTCGCGCATCAAGTTCTCGCGAATGGCGTGAATTAAGCGTCTGGCGCGATTGATTTAGTTAGTGCTATTTGTGCATTCACGCGTTTGACGCGAATTCGAGGCTGCCGCCTGAGTTGAAAAATCTGAACTTCTGCGTCAATTCGCGCCGCGTTAACCAATCAGGAGCCTGCTTGCTGTCACGTGGTGAAGTATCTGGATGCTGGATGCCTCAATACATTATTTTGTAATATGGCAAAATGGAATAAAATGACTATTTTATTCTATTTTGTTCTAATGCGCAACAAAGCAAATATTTTATCACATAAAAACTTGATTTAAATATATGAGACATATTCATTTTGTATTGAATGCTTTTTGTTCCATTTCTAGATTATATAAAACATTATTATTCTAATGTAAAAGACAACCAACATAGTACATAAGAACATAGTTCGTGTCTGGACAGTGTTGTGTGAGAGAGAGAAAAATCACAGGACAGTTTTAATAACTTTTGGAGGCTGGCTCCATTTATCATCAAAACAAAAATATGTGACAGATTAGTCAGACCAATAGTATATTATGTTGGATTTGTTACTGACACATATATTATTCAAGACCCGACGGTGTCCGGTCTGTTATATATATTTGACAGATTAGGTTGGTGAGGGTGAGGGTGATCCTCGCTCCGATGCGGGACAACAGGTCATCAGACTGGGCGTGGGACAGGCGTCAGTACCGCTGGAAGCGGCCGTCATCCAGGCGCTGCTCCTGGAGCGAGGACATGGTGAAACTCGCCAAACTGAGTTCGCCTCCGAATGGTCTGGTGGACCCAAATACAGCGACGATGATCCGTACGCCGCTGTTCTGCTTTTCAGAGCAAATACAGAGCGGTGACTCCCTCGATAAATGCTCGATCAACATAAAAAAGATGGCCGCCAACAGATTTCGAATCTGACGCGTACATTTCGCTTCAAAATTTTGTTTTTACGCGCGTCAGTTTCACTCTTGACACGCGAATTAACACAAAGTGGTCAAGCGTCAAACTAGACGCGGTAGACGCGAATTTGACGTGCTATTCGCGTCCGGTGTGAACGCACAGTTAGAGAGAGTTATGTTTCTTTTCGTTTTGAATTGTTGTTCGATGTTGTTTAAAAGTAGACATTTCAAACTTTATATATATTTCTGAGTTTCGGTTAATTTATGAGACGAGCTCCAGTTCACGAGCAATGCAAGTTATATCGCGCCGGCGCATCCATGTCCTGATTATCTGCTATAGCCTATATTTGCTGCTTATTAAATTCAGGCAACTGGTTGATGAAACATTGATTAAAATTAAAATACAATTTATACAAAATGAAATTCACTTTAAAGAAAGGCTTTATACAAAACAAAACTTAATGTGGTCAAAATTAGGTCTCCCGATATATTGCGCATCTTATTATGCATACGGTTCACTTTTCATAATCAACATAGATTAAATTAAAAAGAACATATTATTTAAACATAAATATTAAACTAAATACATTTTCTTTAATGGCTACAACACGTAGGCCTACAGTAACCTACAGAGAAATGTAATGTGGGAGTGGAACATTACAGGGGTGCGTTTTTTGAATAGCCGTAATAATCTAATAATTCCCATCGATCGTCGAATATTATTTTTGCTTTAAATCCCCATCCCTACAAAATACGAAATGTCTTAATCGGACAACAGACCAGCACCATAGCATACGAAAGAAAATATAGGCCTAAATAAATAAATTAAATAAAAATACATTCAAGTAAATAATAAATAAAGGAATACAAGATAGTTTCTGCAGCATTATATTATATTATTATTATTATACAAGCAGTTCGGCAGTTGTTGTTGCTGTTACGTGACTGTCTGACTAGTCGACACGTGGGGTGATGACATCATCGTTTCACAAAATATACGGATTGGCTGTACACACGAAAACGCAAGGGTGTCGTTTTCAGATTTATCCACCCTGGGACCCGGTTTAAAAAAATAGCGGTTTCAGTGTCCCAAAACGCCGGATCCGTGTGGACGAAACGCCAATACGACAAAAAATGTGTACGTATACAGGTAAACGCGTCTCCGAGTGGACAGGGCCTAAAAACACTCAAAACTATCACTATTTATTACACGGCTCTGTGGAATACTTGATTCTGATTGGTCAATTGCTCCACCCAGTGTTATTATTCCCAGAGAACAGAAACACAGGCTCATCCGGGTCACAGAAATATACACTCGCTAGAAACGCTTTTTCTTTGTGGAATTTTTGCATTTGGTGAGCTAATAAAATATTAAAACTCAGTCGAATCAATATTTTGTGTACAGTTATTTAATTATGCTATCCAGTGGATTTGCTGTTTCCTAAAAACACAGATGCTGCCACTTTGACAATTGTTTTGCACACTGTTGATTATAAAATACAAACAGGTATGATTTTAAAATGGTTTGATCTGAAATCAATATCTTATAATTATTTATGTGGCGAAATGCTGTGTAATAAGTGATGACCTTATCTCTTGTCCGTCTAGTTTGAACTTGCCTCGCACTGCAACTGCTCGCTCCGTGGAAGCTTTACGTTTAAAGACCTAATAAGATATTTCAGCACAGATCAATATTTTGTCTAATTATTTACTTATGTGGCAATAGCCGTGTAATAAGCGGGATAATGTACATCCAACCGGTGGTTCTCTCAAAACCTTACTTAATAACAAGAAATACAGATTATAGCTACAGACAATTATATTTAGGCATTTATGATTATGGTTTTTAGATTATATTTAATGGATTAGACTGTGATGAAAACACTGTCAGTGGATTTGTAGAAGTTGTTATTCCACATGTGTGTGTTGTTGTTCTTGCTGCATTTACACTGGTGAACTGTAGGAGTCGTCAGCGTGATTCAGTGATTCGAGCGCTTACAAACTCTGAATCATTTGATTCAACTGAATCTGAACCGGTTTCGAAAAGCTCCGCTTCTCTGTCATTACTTGCCAGAGCAAACAGCGTGTTTATGACGAACTGATTCACAATATAGGGAGAGAAATTAGACGCAGCTTTTCTTTTACTCACGTGTGGATGCGCTTTACGAGTAAAACCTGTTCATTACTTTTATTAGAAACATAGTGTTAAATGTAATAATAATAAACTGGTTGCACAGTCGTCTATAAAATTGTCTTTGGGTTATGTTTGTGTAAATGAATGAAAACAAACCTTTCTTCAGCAGAACCACAGCTGCAGGATCGTGGCTCAGCCCTATGACATCTTGTTGCCACACCAAAATAAAAGTCCTGTTCAAAATAATATAAATTATATTAAAACATTGCCAACACATTAAAATTAAAGATAAAGAAATGATTTAAAGGATGAATTACAGATCTCCAAAGCTATTGATACTACTGAGATTTTTAAAAAAAGATATTTTAATTATATCTAAATATAATTACTTCTAAATGTAAGCAATTATAAGTAATTTGTGATATCCATTATCATGAATAAAGTCAATGAATAAGGTATTTTGATCTTCATACTACAAAAGAATGAAATAAATATTTGAAATTTATATTTTAATTTAAATATTTCATATAACTATTTATAAACTTAAACATTTTTAACTAAACTAATTAATATCAAAATTAAATTTGTGATCAGAAAGAAATCATACTTTTGGCCGTAATTGATTAATGTATATTAATGTATATTTCCACCTTATTCCATTTCAGTTTCTCCACAGAATATAAGGGCAAACCAAAATTTTAACTATATGTGATGACGGGTTTAAAACTGATTGATTTTGACTTTCTGAATTAAAATGGTTAAAAACATTTATTCTAAATGGTAATGAAATGTGATTAACATTTCCCAGGATTGCCTTTAATAAAATTAACAGTGTTGAATGTGTGCTGAAAATGTGACAATATATAAACACACACACACATACAGAAATTGATTTACAAACATAATTGTGCTCCCCATAATGGCCCTCTATGTGATAACAGTGCTACATGCACCGCCTGCAGTGCCCATGAGCGCCACCAGAGGGCCCTCCTCCCGACTCCCCTCTTGTTAATTGCCATTCACACATGGTCTACACTTTCCATAATCCATTGGCCAGACATATCATGTGTACAGTTGCTACTCAACCAGAATAATACTTAATAATACCGTTCCCACGGCAGTAAAATTTCATTTCACCAACTAATGGAAGTTTTATCAGAAAGAAATCACTGGAAACAGCGTAGACAATCACACACACTGCTTAATCATTCTAAAACTCTATAAAAACCAGTTGAAACAACTGGATTGAACACTTAAATTGAATTTTTTAATGAAAATTTTTTAATACATTAGCTACATTATAGGGTCTACATTTGGACACATCGTGAGATTTATCCTGAAAGTAATTTTGAAAAGAAATCACTGGAAACAAAACAAACATGATAAAAGCGACCTTTTGCTGGCATTTCTGTTGTTTACTTGAATATTTAAAACCCAAGCATTGATGTTTTACCACAGGTTTACAATAAAAAGTGATACATTGATCATGAATTAATGTATGTCAAAATTGCACATTAGTCACACAGAAATAAATTACCGTTAGGTCTATTTCACAAAAGAAAGAGGACACACTTCTTCAGTTGCGGCTGTTTCTGTTTATTTGGTAGTTACAGGACATGTTTACATCACATTTAGAAAGAATGATAATTTCTACAAATAAATCCCACCAATAATACGACCTGAGGAGCTTTAGCACTCTCTCGACTCCCAGTAGGTTACAGATATTTTCTGTCAGAGAAACAGAGGAAGCCTTAGTAGAGACGAGACGTAGGCTATTGACAGATAAAATAAAAACATGATTGTGATAGCCATTATGATTGGTCTGATTTCTTCAAGCGTTCACTGTTTTTTTACTATGCGTATCTTCAAGCGTTTACTATGTTTACTATGGTAATGGTTAGTGCGCATTGCATCGCGTATAAATATTTCTACCGGTGATCAGAATCCACATCGGATCACAAACAGAAGGCATTCAACCATGACAGTGAGTTAAATTATTTTAAAAGTCTTTAATGCTGACAGAATCATCCGGCGCTGTCGTCTCCAGACTCAGGCAAACCCATTCAAAGCCATTTGAGCAAAGGAGGGAATCATGGAGAGATGATCTAAAGCTTGGCTTTATTTTACTAAACAAGATGAATATTATTCTGTTTGCAATAACTGCAAGGCTGTGATTTCGTGAACTGAAGTGTGCAAATACAAGCAACATGCTTAAACATATATCTATCCCAGCAAACAATTTTAGGTTCTGGGAACGTTCGTTTTTGGGGAACGTTCTCCTTAGGTTATACAAATATAACCTAAAAATAGAACGTTCTTGTTTGATTCCCAAAAAAATAACCACATGGGAACCACCGGGAACGTTCTGTGTTTGCTGGGATGGTACTATGATGCAGGAATGCCATGTTTTTGATCCGCTGTGTTCGACTGCCTGAGCTAGCAGCACCGTAACCTCCGCTGAACAGGGTAATGTATGTTAAATATCACTGGCGCCTTACAAATAACAGGCATATTCTACCAAAACACTGTATTGTGTATAACTATTCCATCCCTGTTTTTATAGAGAATAGTTTTAATTCTATATCAGGAGGAAGAGTTTCTGACCTGTATGCTTAAAAAAAACATTCTGTAAACATATTTATTTATTTTGTAAATCTTATTTATTATTCAGTTTGCTTACTCAAGTGTAAACTTTAAAACAAATAAAACCACTTGTTTTTTTGCCCAAAAAGTATACGACTACTTTCTTCTTCCACACAGTGCTATCAGGAAACGATAAGAGAACCGTTAAAGAATCGGATCGATAAGCAGAATCATCAGTGCAGTGGCATTGATAAAATCGTATCAATTCCCATCCCTACCCGATATTAAACATTACAGGGTAGAAACACATCAAAAACAAATGTAACAAATTATTTAGCCTTTGTTGCTTAAAAGAAACAGAATGCCTTGATGAATTCAGCTTACAATAAAACAAGGCTGATGGTGAATTAAAGCGCTCTGTGTCCGCTGATCACTCGCATTCGTTTCCTGGCATGAACGCGTGTGTTCATCAACAGTTCATGTTTAGATAAGGCCAGATTGTAGACAATCACACACACTGCTCAATCATTCTAAAACTCTACAAAACCAGTTGAAACAACTGGATTGAACACTTAAATTGAATTTGCTTATGAAAAACCTGAGGCTCTGAGAGGAGCGTCTGAGACGAAGAGAAAATGAAATTCACACTTAACTCGCTATTCTAGACATTAGCATTATTGAAGTGTTGATAATGAAGGAATTTCATTATAATTTAGTCTACATGTAGTAATATTTCTGTCATAAAAGTTTACTAACTAAATATTTAATTATTTCAATGATTGAAGAATTAAAACGCTACTTCGGTTTAGGCCAGCTTTTTCCAATCAAAACTATACAATGTTTCAAACTCATGTTTATTTGTTGTCATGAACAAAATGTTCAACCCAGTAATAAATTCCACAGACTTTTTTTGCAACCTCACAACCAGGGTGAGATTTGTGGATAAAGCAGAGGGAGCATATTAAAAAAAAAATATATATACACTCACCTAAAGGATTATTAGGAACACCCTATTTCACAATCTGCTCAGTTACTGGGACTGAAATCAATCAATCAATCAATTAATTTTTATTTATAAAGCGCTTTACAACAACCAGAGTTGATCAAAGCGCTGGACAGGGGGAAAAAAGTACAGGACAAAAAAATAAAAAGAGTGAAATACAAAACAATAAAAAATAAAAAAAAACACCAGAAATAACCACTCGTTACAACCGAGGTATGCAGCAAAGCATTTGTGAAGCCACAACACACACAACCTTGAGGCGGATGGGCTACAACAGCAGAAGACCCCACCGGGTACCACTCATCTCCACTACAAATAGGAAAAAGAGGCTACAATTTGCAAGAGCTCACCGAAATTGGACAGTTGAAGACTGGAAAAATGTTGCCTGGTCTGATGAGTCTCGATTTCTGTTGAGACATTCAATTCAATTCAATTCAAATTTATTTGTATAGCGCTTTTCACAATACACATTGTTTCAAAGCAGTGTAAGGACTGAGCGGAATGAAGGATCATCCAAATAACTAAATGTATTTCTTCCCATAAACCCTGGGACTTCAACACACACGTACATACACAAACTGGTACGAATTTCCCCATTAAGGACATCTTAATGAGATATATGTTATATGTTGTTATGTGGGTCTGAGTGCCCAGAAGATACCTGACTGCATGATAGTTTTAAACGAACGATAAATGCTTGTATTATGCATTTTAATGAATAATCCAGCATTTTCACTCCTAACAAAGTCTGTGAAACTTCCCCCCAAATCCAGCTAACACTGGCTGCAAGTGTCCTGTTACTAGTTTACGACTCAAAAGAATGTGCATAGACTCGATTCTTTGCTGAGAAGGAGAAATGAAACCTGTTCAATCCTATATGTTCCATGTATATATAGATATAGATATATAACCATGTGATAAATGTATTAACATGCACCTAATGTTCCATCACATGATTTTTCCTTTTATGTGGTTTGTTTCATGTAAGCGCTAACACTTAATGTTTCAAACTCTGCCAAGTAGGGTTAACCAAATCTCACCTATAGCGTGTTTGGTTTTGCTAAATTGGTACTTTGAAGATTTAACAGACTGTGTATATGATACGTTGGTAGATATGAAATATGATACAACATATTAGTATTACAAGAATAGTTCATGGTTCTTCAGCGATTGACAAACCCAATCCCCCCCCCCAGCATGCATGCAGGAGCTCCCTCTTTGCAGACAAAGAGCAATAAAAACCAAAATCCCGCCTGTGAATTCCAACCCTCTCATTGGACAAGCCCAAAGGAAGAGGCTGGATTTCGCCAAGGTGATAAATGGCGCTTCTGAGCTCCAAGGGGCTCTCTTTTTTTCGCGCTCTGAACTTGCTTGCCTATGTCTGTTTTAGTCATGTAGCTAGTCTCCGATACGATTTCCCCTCGGGAAATCCTTTCTTTCTTTTGTTTGTTTAAAAGTTTTGTTTTCTTTAAGTTTCCAACCTAATTCATCTCACAGGAGAGGAGATGAATTCAGCCGAATTTGGTAATGCTACCTTAAAGACGTTAATCCTCTATTCAGCGCGCGCGCGCCGAACGCCACGTGACGCGCGCACACGGAACAAAGAACGTCCGCTCCTGCACGCGGCCTGGACAGGCCGTTTTAGGAACACGCAACAAGACACCGAGAGACCAAGAAACTTTGCAAGTATCTTTCAGCTTCTAGGAAGCATTAAGATGATGTTTTTCGTGTTGTTTCAGAGAGGTTATTGTCTGGGTGAAGATTTCCAATGCGCTCTCTCTCTCTCTCTCTCTCTCCCTCTCTCTCTCTCTTGTCTTACTATCTCACTCTCGCCAGAATGTGATTCCTTCGGGAGATCCCTTTGGGGATCTCTTTCTTTTGTTTGGCTTCTAGTTTAGGTTATGTTTTTCAGTCTTAGATAAGTCTCCGTGTAATTCCAATCGACGATCGAAAAGAACAGCGCGGAACATGTCTTTTCAGCAAATCCATCTAACAAGAGACATTTAAACGAGCGCGCGCTCGCTTTGAAGGAGAAACGCGCGCAGGTGACCGCATGACGCGCAGGGCCGAGAGACACACACAGGCTTCTACCCCAGCCATGCAAAGAGTTTACCTACCTGTGCAAGTATCCGTGTTTGATCACGCTTTTAAGATGTGTTGAAGTCTTGTTGTCTCTCAAAGTCCCGTGTCTATGCGAATTTGCTATTTAGTAAGATCTTCGGGTCTTTATAAAACTCCCTTGTGCATAACTGCACCTTGCTAAAAATTCTCTCTCTGTCTCTATGCATTTCTCGTTCATCGATGCCTTATTGTGTTTTGTCGTTTATTATGTTTGTAACGTTTGTGTGTTTCATTGTTTATTATGTTTGTAAATACATATATCCCATGTAATTTTAGTAAATGCATAGGCTAGTTATTTCTTATTAAATTTCATGATACTCATTTGATGGATTGACTGTCTGCTCATACTTCGGGTCCCTGAAATGCCTATCCAAAAGCTACGAGCTTTACAAATTAAAGATACTTTAAAGAGTATGGGTTTATAGGGCGGGAAGACTAATTCTTGTGGCCACAGAATTGATTTTCCTAAACTCTATAAATTAATTGAGCTAATTAATGTTACCTATTTGTAAAACGTGATCTGTGTAGCTAATCGCAATCAACTTGCGGTTGGCTGCCATACACATGCAAGCATGCAGTCTTGTATGCAGGTAAAGTAACGTATCATCCCTTATCGGGAGATGTATTAACATGTAAGACTGATCTGATACAAACCTGTATGAATAATTATTAATTATTAATTATGAATTATGATATGCAAATTCCCCGTAATCAGATCCACCCCTGAGTCGTTACAGCAGCTTTACAGAAAGTGCATTAAAAATGTACATAGAAAATACAGTTAGTTCATCATGTATTAATTTAGGGCATAACATATCGCCGGCGTTGAGTCGTCTCTTCACAGGCGTCGAGTCGTCTCTCCACAGGCGTTTAGTCGTCTCATCACAGGTGTTGGATCATCCGAAGTCTCCGTGAGAGGCTGGATACAAACTGGAGCTGACGAACGCTATTTACCTCGGGACTTGCGTCCCGAGATAACAGCAGAAAGGCAGATGAGAAATAATTAGCGTAGCTGATGTTCATAATATTAATGCATTCGATCTGATTCGGCAGTAGTATAAAAGGTAAGCATTATGTGAATGCTTGGTTAAAGAGATGCGTCTTTAATCTGGTTTTAAACTGGGACAGCAAGTCTGAGCCTCGAACAATATCAGGAAGGCTATTCCAGAGTTTAGGAGCTAAATGTGAGAACGCCCTCCCTCCTTTGGTGGATCTGGATATCCTAGGAATGACCAGAAGCCTCGAATTTAGTGATCTTAAAGAGCGCGACGGATTGTAGGGCGATAGAAGGTCTGTTAAATAGACTGGAGCTAAACCATTTAGGCTTTATAGGTCAGTAGCAATACCTTGTAATTGATACGGAACTTAATAGGTAACCAATGTAGAGATGATAAAATTGGTGTTATATGATCATATTTTCTTGATCTAGTAAGAACTCTAGCGGCTGCATTTTGGACTAACTGTAGCTTGTTTATTGAGGATACAGGACAACCAGCTAATAAAGCATTACAGTAATCTAGTCTCGAGGTCATGAATGCATGAACTAACTTTTCTGCATCAGAAACGGATAGCATGTTACGTAGCTTAGCAATGTTTCTAAGGTGGAAAAAGGCTGTTCTTGTAACATATGAAATATGATTTTCGAAAGTCAAGTTGCGGTCAAGTATGACACCCAGGTCTTTTACTGTAGTGGATAAAGTAACAGGGCATCCTTCTAAATTAAAGTTGTATTGTAAGGGATTTTGTGGGTAGTTTTTTGGACCAATAAGTAATACCTCTGTTTTATCTGAATTTAATAGCAGGAAATTACACGTCATCCAGTATTTTATATCTTTAAGACATTCTGTCAAGTTAGATAAGTTAGTGGTTTCATCTGGCCGTGATGAAATATATAATTGAGTGTCATCAGCATAACAGTGAAAATTAATTCCATGTTTTCTTATAATATTACCAAGTGGCAGCATATATATTGAGAATAGTAGAGGGCCTAACACAGATCCTTGCGGTACTCCATAGTTTACTGACGTTATCTTTGATTTTTCCCCATTTAAGCAGACAAAGTGGTAACGGTCTGATAAGTACGATCTAAACCAGCTTAATGCCTGTCCCTGAACACCAGTGTAGTTTTGTAGTCGATCCAGGAGTATTTTATGATCTATAGTATCAAATGCAGCGCTTAGATCGAGTAGAACTAGTATTGAGATGCAGGCTTGGTCAGAAGCTAAAAGTAAATCATTTGTAATTTTAACTAGCGCAGTTTCTGTGCTATGATACGGTCTGAATCCTGACTGAAATTTTTCATAGATATCATTTTCTTGCAAGAAAGAGCACAATTGAGCGGACACAACTTTTTCTAGTATTTTAGACATAAATGGAAGATTTGAAATGGGTCTGTAATTTGCTAGGTTATTTGGATCTAATTGTGGTTTCTTAATAAGAGGTTTTATTACTGCCAGCTTGAATATTCTTGGAACGTGACCTAAAAATAAAGATGAATTAATAATATTGAGAAGAGGCTCTTCCACTACAGGTAACACTTCTTTAAGTAGTTTAGTGGGTATTGGATCTAATAAACAAGTTGTTGGTTTAGATGCAATAATACGTTTATTTAGCTCTTCCTGTCCTAAAGTTGTAAAGCGGTGTAGTTGTTCTTGAGGGGCGATAATTGAGGCTGAATCATAAGACACCATAATAGATTGTATATTTACAATTGTGTTTCTGATGTTTTCTATTTTCTCAGTGAAGAAATTCATAAAGTCATTACTACTACATTGTAACGGAATATTTTGCTCAGGTGATGCCTGTTTATTTGTTAGTCTGACCACGGTGTTAAATAAGAACCTTGGATTATTTTGGTTATTTTCTATTAGTCTGCGGAGATGCTCAGCCCTGGCTGATTTAAGAGCCTTTTTGTAACGTGACATACTGTCTTTCCACGCGATTCTAAAGACCTCTAAATTTGTTTGTTTCCATTTACGCTCTAAGTTGCGAGTTTCTCTCTTGATAGCATGCGTAGCATTGTTGTACCATGGTGCTCTAGTTTTCTCTCTAACCTTTTTTAATCTAATTGGTGCAACAATTTCTAATGTACTAGAGAAAATGGTGCTCAAACTGCTAGTCATTTCCTCTAGTTCATCTGTTTGTTTGGGTTCACTGAGCAGCTGAGATAGATCAGGTAAGCTATTTGAGAATCTATCTATAGTGTTTGGAAGGATTGTTCTGCCTGGTCGATAACGTGGCGCAACATGACAAATTTCAGCAGTACGTAACATGCAAGTTACCATGTAATGATCAGTTACATCATCGCTTTGCGGTACAATATCTATATCGGTTGGATTGGTTCCATATGATATAATTAAATCTAGTGTATGATTTAGGCGATGACGTTTTGCGTGACCCCGAAGGAGTTTAATAAATCTGTAAACGCAGTCCCTAACGCATCATTTGTGTTATCTACGTGTATGTTAAAATCTCCAACAATTATTGCTTTATCGACATTGACCAATAGATTTGATAGAAAGTCTGCAAACTCTTTTAGGAAATCGGCGTAAGGCCCTGGAGGTCTATATACAGTAGCCAAGGCTAGAGATAATAGGGATTTCTTTCTTAAATCTAATAGTGTAACATTTAGCACAAGTACCTCAAACGAATTAAACCTGTGACCTGTTTTCTGAGTAACATTAAGAATATCTCTATAGATTGTTGCAACACCGCCGCCACGACCAATCAGACGGGGCTCATGCTTATAACAGTATCCTGGCGGAGTAGACTCATTTAGACCGAAATAATCATTTGGTTTAAGCCAGGTTTCAGTAAGGCACAGTACATCGAAACTATTATCTGTGACCATTTCATTTACAATAACCGCCTTAGGTGTGAGCGATCTAATGTTTAGAAGACCTAGCTTTAGAAATTGTTTATCACTGATATTGAGATTTTCTGGTTTAATTACAATTAAATTTTTCCTAGATCCTACATTATATATATTATTTGGCCTTACTAAACGAGGAATAGACACAGTTTCTATATAATGTTCTACATTGGTGCTTATATCAATTAAGTTGGGACAGCAAAGACTGTGATTTGGACTTTGACTTACTAGTCATATGGTGTGTAGCGTCTTGGAGATGTTGTCCGACAGCACAGCCGCTCCGACTCTGCTGGGGTGCAGCCCATCAGCACGGAAGAGCCTAGGCCGCTCCCAGAACAGATTCCAATTATTTACAAAGAGCAGTCTCTGTTCATTACACCATGACATTAACCATTCAGATGGTAGAGTCAGAATTTGGCGTAAACAGAATGAGAACATGGATCCATCATGCCTTGTTACCACAGGCTGGTGGTGGTGGTGTAACGGTGTGGGGGATGTTTTCTTGGCACACTTTAGGCCCCTTACCCCCGTTTCACACCACCGCACACCGTTTCAGCGGCGCGTGAGCAGCGCGACAGCGCAACTACATCGTCACTGCAGCTGCAGACGCGCGCGAGTATTCACACTGGAAGTGCTTGTACAGCGTCACAACAGCGGCTCCCAGGCTACATATAAGCTTTTGTTAAATTTGTTTTTAGAAGTTGGTCATAAACTTGATAGACATGAAGTTTGTTCAAAGCCCGGTAAACTGAATAATAATTAAAAACAAGTTTAATGGGTAAATTTTCTATAAAATTTGTGATTCCTCATTTTCTTTTCTGAGATACTGCAGTTCTTGTTAAAACACACTAGACATGCAAATTCTGTGCGTTTTGGGCACTTTTTGTGTGAAATCATATTAATTTCGTCCATCAAAAGTGTGCTTTCACTTTAATTGAGCGTGAGCAGCGCAGCAAAAATAGACTCGCTGCCGAAACCCCCGCTTCACTGCTGCTCACGCGCTGCTCCTGCTCGCGGTGTGAACACACTCATTGATTAACATGCACGCCGGAAAAAATACGTGCGCCACTCACGCTTGCGGTGTGAAACGGTGGTCAGTGCCAATTGGGCATCGTTTAAATGCCACGGCCTACCTGAGCATTGTTTCTGACCATGTCCATCCCTTTATGGCCACCATGTACCCATCCTCTGATGGCTACTTCCAGCAGGATAATGCACCATGTCACAAAGCTCGAATCATTTCAAATTGGTTTCTTGAACATGACAATGAGTTCACTGTACTGAAATGGCCCCCACAGTAGGGCTGGGCGATATATCAATATAAAAAATATATCGATATATTTTTAAATGCGATATTGAATTAGACCATATCGCGTATATCGATATAGTTCAAATTTCCATGATCCGTGATTCTTGCTCCAGCTGCTGACTGCTTTTGAAGAATTATCGTAATTGTATCGTGCATACTATCAGTTGCAGTTCTGGTGCTTCCATCTCAACAGGCTAGTGTACAATGTGACAAATACTCGCTTATATAAATACTTAATCAAATGTTAACGCTGAGGAATGGGAGACTACAGTTCACAAAAGTTCATTATTTGCATGTGCTTTAAAAGCCTTGCCGGTTAAACATGTAATTCGATGATACGCTGCTCTAACATACGCTTTCCTGAGCGCTATACACCTGACGCGCACATGCACTAAAAGCCTGTCTAACAGCGCCTGGTTACTGGACTGGTATCTTTCGAGTCTTATAGCGCAAATACTGTCAAATACACACAATGTTTACATAAAGAAAGTTGGTTATGTCTAAACTGAAAGCAAACCGAGAAAATTTAGAGAAATCTGCGTGTGTATTAGACGCGTCGCATGCAGGTCTTAAAGAGACAGTAGCCCGAATAGTAAACATGCAGCCGTTTGTCCTTAAAGGGATAGTTCACACCAAAAAAATTATTCTGTCATTATTTACTCACTGTAATGTTGTTCCAAACATGTATTAATTTATTTCTTATGCTGAACACAAAATAAGATATTTTGAAGAATGTGGGTAACCAGACAGTTGCTGGTCCCCATTGACTTCCATAGGAAAATAATATACTAGTCACTGGGGTACATCAACTGTTTGGTTACCCACATTCTTCCAAATAACTTAAACAGAAGAAAGAAACTTATTCAGGTTTAAAACAACTTGAGAGAGTAAATGATGACAATTAATATTTTTGGGAGAACTATCCATTTAATGTTAATAAAACAACAAAATACAGAGGAAATCACTCACTGCTCTTGACGGAGAACTTTAATAGTAGCTTTAATAAGAACCAATGTATAATTTATACAGTGAAGTCCATATTTGGCTTTGACTTTGAACATTTGCTCTCAATTTGCAGAAAAAATATTGGGATATATATCGTATATCGATATTCAGCCTAAATATATCGGGATAATGACTTTTGGTCCATATCGCCCTGCCCTACCCCACAGTCACCAGATCTCAACCCTATAGAGCATCTTTGGGATGTGGTGGAACGGGAGCTTCGTGCCCTGGATGTGCATCCCACAAATCTCCATCAACTGCATGATGCTATCCTATCAACATGGGCCAACATTTCTAAAGAATGCTTTCAGCACCTTGTTGAATCAATGCCACGTAGAATTAAGGCAGTTCTGAAGGCGAAAGGGGGTCAAACACAGTATTAGTATGGTGTTCCTAATAATCATTTAGGTGAGTGTATATATATATATATATATATATAATTCTCGAACCACAGTGGGTATTTCATGCTGCTGTTAAACTAAATAACATTTATTGAATAATTATGAACTTAAATGAAACCATATCGCAACATTTCGACAAAGAAATAATTTGATCTGTTTTAAATTTAATTCAGGGTGATTTACATTTAATTATAGCGAGATTTTCACTCTTGCCTCATCCTTTCCTCATTGATAAACATGTTTGAGCAGATCCCTTGTGCCTCTCGCTGGTTTCATACAGAAACTCTGTATCGGAGTCCGAGTCCGACTCTGGTGCGGGACTCTCGGCCCGCGGACGCCGCTCCCAGACGCTCGGTCCGAGTCTGACTCTGGTGCGGGATTCTCGGCCCGCGGACGCCGCTCCCGGACGCCCGTTCCGAGTCTGACTCTGGTGCGGGACTCTCGGCCCGCGTATGCCGTTCCCAGACGCTCGGTCTGGGCGAGGGTAGTTTGTACCCATTCCACAAAAAGTAAACTGGTACGGCTCCATTCTTCAGCCTCCTTAACCCCCCGACAGTCACATTAAAATCAGTCTGCTTTTAAATGCCGACTATAGACCCGGGTGTTTTTGGTCGGTTTGAAGTCACCCTGGATCTTCTGCATTCACTCAACCCGTACCGCAGCATCAACAGGGAATGCATGAAAGCTGACTTATTTGGGGCTGTCTCCCCCTTTTTTTACAGAACTGCTTTTCTGTTGGATTGGATCTGTTGATATTTGATTATAATGCGATTGGAATTATTGTACAGATGTAAATTCAGTCATTCAGTCAGCTTCAGCCAAAGCTGGTGAAGCAGGTAACCAGGACAAAGCTGGTGGAGCAGGTGACAAGGACAAAGCCGGTGGAGCAGGTGACCAGAACAAAGCTGGTGGAGCAGGTGACCAGAACAAAGCTGGTGGAGCAGGTGACCAGAACAAAGCCGGTGGAGCAGGTGACCAGAACAAAGCTGGTGGAGCAGGTGACCAGAACAAAGCTGGTGGAGCAGGTGACCGTCTGGAGTAGGCGACCGTCTGCTAGCGGCCTTACGTCACCAAGGTCAGATAAATCCCATCACATAGAGCCTCTTTCACCTAGATATCATCATATAGAGACTGTGTCTGTTCCCCTAATTTGGAAATCCAAAAAATGTCAGGTTAAAAATGTAATTGTTGTTCAACAAATAAAAAACAGATATAATACAGAGGAGCAAATGATAAAGCTTGGGTTGCTGAATATTCGATCCCTTACTTCAAAATCGCTCACAGTTAATGAAATGATTTCAGATTATAATCTAGATGTGCTGTGTTTGTCAGAAACCTGGCTAAAACCAAACGATTACATTACTTTAAATGAGTCAACCCCACAAGATTACTGTTATAAACATGAACCTCGTCTGATAGGGAAAGGGGGAGGTGTTGCATCATCAGTTTCATCATCTCAGCATCCTAGATAGCTTAGAAGAACTTGATATTGCAACAGAAACTTTTAACTCTCTCTTTTCCAGCACTTTAGACGCAGTTGCTCCGTTGCGCTTAAAGAAGATTAAAGAAAATAGTCCAACTCCGTGGTACAACGAGCACACTCAGGCCCTTAAGAGAGCAGCCAGAAAAATGGAGCGCAAATGGAAGAAAAGAAAACTAGAGGTATTTCGGGTTTCATGGAAAGAGAGCTTGATTGCTTACAGAGAGGCCTTAAAAGCTGCTAGATCTGCTTATTTTTCAACCATATTAGAAGAAAAAAAACATAATCCTAGGTATTTATTTGAAACAGTGGCTAAACTAACGAAAAAGAAAGCTTCAAGCCCAGAAGTGTCCAAGCAACACAGCAGTAATGACTTTATGAACTTCTTCACTTATAAGATTGATAATATCAGGGAGAACATTTTAACTATGCAACCGTCTACTACAGTATCGGATCAGGGAATGCATTGTAGGCTCCATGAGGAAACATTTTATTCATTTGTTGCTATAGGAGAGGAAGAATTTTGCAAACTCGTTAATTCATCTAAATCGACAACTTGTATGTTAGACCCTATACCGACTAAGCTACTGAAGGAGATGCTTCCAGATGTCATAGATCCTCTTCTTAATATCATTAATTCGTCTTTGTCTCTAGGATACGTACCAAAAACCTTTAATCTGGCTATGATAAAACCGCTTGTTAAAAAAACGCAACTTGATCATACAAAATTAGTCAATTACAGGCCGATCTCGAATCTACCTTTTCTGTCAAAGATATTAGAAAAAACAGTATCATCACAACTGTGTTCCTTCCTCGAAAGAAATGATATCTGCGAGGATTTTCAGTCCGGATTTAGACCGTACCATAGTACCGAGACAGCTCTCGTTAGAGTCACAAATGATTAGCTTTTGTCATGCGATCGTGGTTGTATATCTCTATTAGTGTTACTTGATCTTAGTGCTGCATTTGTCACAATTGACCACAACATTCTTTTAAATAGACTAGAAAACTATGTTGGCATTAGTGGAATTGCACTAGCATGGTTTAAATCATACTTATCTGACCGTTATCAGTTTGTAGCAGTAAATGAAGAGATGTCTTATCGATCACAAGTTCAGTATGGTGTACCGCAAGACTCAGTACTAGGACCGCTGCTGTTCACTCTGTACATGCTACCATTAGGAGATATCATTTGGAAACATGGAATTAGCTTTCACTGTTATGCCGATGAAACTCAGCTCTATATTTCTTCAAAACCTAACGAAACTTACCAATTCACAAAATTAACGGAATGCATAGCTGATATAAAAAATTGGATGACTAGTAATTTCCTACTACTAAATTCTGAAAAAACAGAGATTCTGATTATTGGATAAAAAACGTCCACACGTAATAACCTAGAATACTGTCTAACACTTGATGGCTCCTCTGTTAAGACATCAAGACAAAGCCGGTGGAGCAGGTGACCAGGACAAGGCCGGTGGAGCAGGTGACCAGGACAAGGCCGGTGGAGCAGGTGATCAGGACAAAGCCAGCGGAGCAGGTGACCAGGACAAGGTCGGCAGAGCAGGTGACCAAGACAAAGCCGGTGGAGCAGGTGACCAGGACAAGGCCGGCAGAGCAGGTGACCAAGACAAAGCCGGTGGAGCAGGTGACCAGGACAAGGCCGGTGGAGCAGGTGACCAGGACAAGGCCGGTGGAGCAGGTGATCAGGACAAAGCCAGCGGAGCAGGTGACCAGGACAAGGCCGGCAGAGCAGGTGACCAAGACAAAGCCGGTGGAGCAGGTGACCAGGACAAGGCCGGTGGAGCAGGTGACCAGGACAAAGCCGGTGGAACAGGTGACCAGGGTTGAGCAGGTGACAAGGACTAAGCTGGTGGAGCAGGTGACCAGGACGAAGCCAGCGGAGAAGGTGACCGGACGAAGCCAGCGGAGCAGGTGACCAGGACTAACCCAGCGGAGCAGGTGACCAGGGTGGAGCAGGTGACCAGGACGAAGCCAGCGGAGAAGGTGACCAGGACAAAGCCGGTGGAGCAGGTGACCAGGACGAAGCCAGCTGAGAAGGTGACCAGGACAAAGCCGGTGGAGCAGGTGACCAGGACAAGGCCGGTGGAGCAGGTGACCAGGACAAAGCCGGTGGAGCAGGTATCCAGGACAAAGCCAGCAGAGGGAACAAACAGTTGCCACCTTGGGAGGAGCTGTAGTGGTTGATGCCGTCTTGGGATGTGTGGCTGCGTTCGGAATCGCATACTCAATGAGTAGGTACTTAATTTCAATAAGTACTTACTTAACGAGCGTTAAAAGAGTAGGTACTTTATAGCCAAATCTCGTTGAGTATGAATGCGATCCGGACATCATCGCCATGTTGACGTTATCATGTGACCTACGACGCGTTATCACAAGCGCAACAACTTAAAAGATATGAACAACACGTTTAATTCATCTATCTGTAAATATCTTGATATTGATGAAAGTTGCTCATTTTGTGGTAATGTTGAAGAAACAGCTGCCCATTTATTTTGTGAATACATTTAGGGTTGATTTAAGCAGTTTTATCCTTATAACGATATAATTTTTTATTAAGAAACCCCAAAATCGTCATCTCTTGAATATGTTAATTTCTTTATTTCCTAGTTTTCCTCTTTTTCTTGATGAATTTACCTCTCAATTCATCCCTCAGACTTCTAACATTTTTTTTTATTATGAAGAACTATTTAAAGATATTTAGCCTTGTTATTGTTCTTTTTTCCTGTGTATAAATATTATATTATAATGTACACAAACCAATGATCTTTATGTTTTCTGTTTTGTCATTATGATTGTTCATTGTTAGATAGAACTATGGTATCTTTCCATGATCTTGTATGTAATAAGTTTATAAGTTTAAATGATATGAGCGACAGGTGCACTAACACTTCATAACATCAGTAACTCGACAGCACAACCTAGAACAGTTTTCCTCTGCGTTTGTAATGTCTGCACAAAGGAGACGTGCAGCTGTTCGAAGATCTCTCCTTTGGAGGAAACTGTTGAATTTATACTCGAAAAATTTAAGTATCGCTCCTTAAAAATTAATATTACCTCAGAATGAATTGCATTGTTAGCCAACCCCAAAACTTAAACAAAATAATAATATTAAATGTTGACCAATACTTAATTATATTACTTTTCTTTATACTGAAAATAATATCATTTAATAAAACAAGCAAAATGTAATATGTTTCATCATATGACAAAGTTATGCATGAATACACACTAGATAAATGCAGTAAAAAATCACAATTGTCAGTCAAGCAATGAATTAATGCATACATTAATTAAATAATTATATTTTATATACTGACAACAATAAGAAACATGAATAAATGAGTAAGAACAAATAAAAGTAACCATCAAAATAAACAAATGCATACAAGACAACAACACATGAAACAAAGCTTTATTCAAACTACAAGCATGTATTTACAAGCGGTGAAGCCCACATCATAACATCTCAACACAGTGGTTCCCATTCTGGGCTTTATCCTGATGAAGTCACCAGAGCTGAGCCGTGCCTTCGTGCCCAAGCTTGTTGCTGCGCTTCACAATCTGAGGCAATAAGGGCAGATGGAGTGATGGAGGGACTCATAAGGGCAGATGGAGTGATGGAGGGTCTCATAAGGGCAGATGGAGTGATGGAGGGACTCATAAGGGCAGATGGAGTGATGGAGGGACTCATAAGGGCAGATGGAGTGATGGAGGGACTCATAAGGGCAGATGGAGTGATGGAGGGACTCATAAGGGCTGATGGAGTGATGGAGGGACTCATAAGGGCAGATGGAGTGATGGAGGGACTCATAAGGGCTGATGGAGGGACTCATAAGGGCAGGTGGAGTGATGGAGGGTCTCATAAGGGCAGATGGAGTGATGGAGGGACTCATAAGGGCAGATGGAGTAATGGAGGGACTCATAAGGGCAGATGGAGTGATGGAGGGACTCATAAGGGCAGATGGAGTGATGGAGGGACTCATAAGGGCAGATGGAGTGATGGAGGGACTCATAAGGGCAGATGGAGTGATGGAGGGTCTCATAAGGGCAGATGGAGTGATAGAGGGTCTCATAAGGGCAGATGGAGTGATGGAGGGACTCATAAGGGCAGATGGAGTGATGGAGGGACTCATAAGGGCAGGTGGAGTGATGGAGGGTCTCATAAGGGCAGATGGAGTGATGGAGGGACTCATAAGGGCAGATGGAGTGATGGAGGGACTCATAAGGGCAGATGGAGTGATGGAGGGACTCATAAGGGCAGATGGAGTGATGGAGGGACTCATAAGGGCAGATGGAGTGATGGAGGGACTCATAAGGGCAGATGGAGTGATGGAGGGACTCATAAGGGCAGATGGAGTGATGGAGGGACTCATAAGGGCAGATGGAGAGATGGAGGGACTCATAAGGACAGATGGAGTGATGGAGGGACTCATAAGGGCAGATGGAGTGATGGAGGGACTCAAAAGGGCTGATGGAGTGATGGAGGGTCTCATAAGGGCAGATGGAGTGATGGAAGGACTCATAAGGGCTGATGGAGTGATGGAGGGACTCATAAGGACAGATGGAGTGATGGAGGGACTCATAAGGGCAGATGGAGTGATGGAGGGACTCATAAGGGCAGATGGAGTGATGGAGGGACTCAAAAGGGCTGATGGAGTGATGGAGGGACTCATAAGGGCAGATGGAGTGATGGAGGGACTCAAAAGGGCTGATGGAGTGATGGAGGGACTCATAAGGGCAGATGGAGGGTCTCATAAGGGCAGATGGAGTGATGGAGGGACTCAAAAGGGCTGATGGAGTGATGGAGGGTCTCATAAGGGCAGATGGAGTGATGGAGGGACTCAAAAGGGCTGATGGAGTGATGGAGGGTCTCATAAGGGCAGATGGAGTGATGGAGGGACTCATAAGGGCAGATGGAGTGATGGAGGGACTCAAAAGGGCTGATGGAGTGATGGAGGGTCTCATAAGGGCAGATGGAGTGATGGAGGGTCTCATAAGGGCAGATGGAGTGATGGAGGGACTCATAAGGGCAGATGGAGTGATGGAGGGACTCATAAGGGCTGATGGAGTGATGGAGGGTCTCATAAGGGCAGATGGAGTGATGGAGGGACTCATAAGGGCAGATGGAGTGATGGAGGGACTGATAAGGGCAGATGGAGTGATGGAGGGACTCATAAGGGCAGATGGAGTGATGGAGGGACTCAAAAGGGCTGATGGAGTGATGGAGGGTCTCATAAGGGCAGATGGAGTGATGGAGGGACTCATAAGGGCTGATGGAGGGACTCATAAGGGCAGGTGGAGTGATGGAGGGTCTCATAAGGGCAGATGGAGTGATGGAGGGACTCATAAGGGCAGATGGAGTGATGGAGGGTCTCATAAGGGCAGATGGAGTGATGGAGGGACTCATAAGGGCAGATGGAGTGATGGAGGGACTCATAAGGGCAGATGGAGTGATGGAGGGACTCATAAGGGCAGATGGAGTGATGGAGGGTCTCATAAGGGCAGATGGAGTGATGGAGGGACTCATAAGGGCAGATGGAGTGATGGAGGGACTCATAAGGGCAGATGGAGTGATGGAGGGACTCATAAGGGCAGATGGAGTGATGGAGGGACTCATAAGGGCAGATGGAGTGATGGAGGGACTCATAAGGGCTGATGGAGGGACTCATAAGGGCAGGTGGAGTGATGGAGGGTCTCATAAGGGCAGATGGAGTGATGGAGGGACTCATAAGGGCAGATGGAGTGATGGAGGGTCTCATAAGGGCAGATGGAGTGATGGAGGGACTCATAAGGGCAGATGGAGTGATGGAGGGACTCATAAGGGCAGATGGAGTGATGGAGGGACTCATAAGGGCAGATGGAGTGATGGAGGGTCTCATAAGGGCAGATGGAGTGATAGAGGGTCTCATAAGGGCAGATGGAGTGATGGAGGGACTCATAAGGGCAGATGGAGGGACTCATAAGGGCAGATGGAGTGATGGAGAGACTCATAAGGGCAGATGGAGTGATGGAGGGACTCATAAGGGCAGATGGAGTGATGGAGGGACTCATAAGGGCAGATGGAGTGATGGAGGGACTCATAAGGGCAGATGGAGTGATGGAGGGACTCATAAGGGCTGATGGAGGGACTCATAAGGGCAGGTGGAGTGATGGAGGGTCTCATAAGGGCAGATGGAGTGATGAAGGGTCTCATAAGGGCAGATGGAGTGATGGAGGGACTCATAAGGGCAGATGGAGTGATGGAGGGACTCATAAGGGCAGATGGAGTGATGGAGGGACTCATAAGGGCAGATGGAGTGATGGAGGGTCTCATAAGGGCAGATGGAGTGATAGAGGGTCTCATAAGGGCAGATGGAGTGATGGAGGGACTCATAAGGGCAGATGGAGGGACTCATAAGGGCAGATGGAGTGATGGAGAGACTCATAAGGGCAGATGGAGTGATGGAGGGACTCATAAGGGCAGATGGAGTGATAGAGGGACTCATAAGGGCAGGTGGAGTGATGGAGGGTCTCATAAGGGCAGATGGAGTGATGGAGGGACTCATAAGGGCAGATGGAGTGATGGAGGGACTCATAAGGGCAGATGGAGTGATGGAGGGACTCATAAGGGCAGATGGAGTGATGGAGGGACTCATAAGTGCAGATGGAGTGATGGAGGGACTCATAAGGGCAGATGGAGGGATGGAGGGACTCATAAGGGCAGATGGAGTGATGGAGGGACTCATAAGGGCAGATGGAGGGACTCATAAGGGCAGATGGAGTGATGGAGGGACTCATAAGGGCAGATGGAGTGATGGAGGGACTGAAAAGGGCTGATGGAGTGATGGAGGGTCTCATAAGGGCAGATGGAGAGATGGAGGGACTCATAAGGACAGATGGAGTGATGGAGGGACTCATAAGGGCAGATGGAGTGATGGAGGGACTCAAAAGGGCTGATGGAGTGATGGAGGGACTCATAAAGGGCAGATGGAGTGATGGAGGGTCTCATAAGGGCAGATGGAGTGATGGAGGGACTCAAAAGGGCTGATGGAGTGATGGAGGGTCTCATAAGGGCAGATGGAGTGATGGAGGGTCTCATAAGGGCAGATGGAGTGATGGAGGGACTCAAAAGGGCTGATGGAGTGATGGAGGGTCTCATAAGGGCAGATGGAGTGATGGAGGGACTCATAAGGGCAGATGGAGTGATGGAGGGACTCAAAAGGGCTGATGGAGTGATGGAGGGTCTCATAAGGGCAGATGGAGTGATGGAGGGTCTCATAAAGGGCAGATGGAGTGATGGAGGGACTCATAAGGGCAGATGGAGTGATGGAGGGACTCATAAGGGCTGATGGAGTGATGGAGGGTCTCATAAGGGCAGATGGAGTGATGGAGGGACTCATAAGGGCAGATGGAGTGATGGAGGGACTGATAAGGGCAGATGGAGTGATGGAGGGACTCATAAGGGCAGATGGAGTGATGGAGGGACTCATAAGGGCTGATGGAGTGATGGAGGGTCTCAAAGGCAGATGGAGTGATGGAGGGACTCATAAGGGCAGATGGAGTGATGGAGGGACTCATAAGGGCAGATGGAGTGATGGAGGGACTCATAAGGGCAGATGGAGTGATGGAGGGACTCAAAAGGGCTGATGGAGTGATGGAGGGACTCATAAGGGCAGATGGAGTGATGGAGGGTCTCATAAGGGCAGATGGAGTGATGGAGGGACTCAAAAGGGCTGATGGAGTGATGGAGGGACTCATAAGGGCAGATGGAGTGATGGAGGGACTCATAAGGGCAGATGGAGTGATGGAGGGACTGATAAGGGCAGATGGAGTGATGGAGGGACTCATAAGGGCAGATGGAGTGATGGAGGGACTGATAAGGGCAGATGGAGTGATGGAGGGACTCATAAGGGCAGATGGAGTGATGGAGGGACTCAAAAGGGCTGATGGAGTGATGGAGGGTCTCATAAGGGCAGATGGAGTGATGGAGGGACTCATAAGGGCAGATGGAGTGATGGAGGGACTGATAAGGGCAGATGGAGTGATGGAGGGACTCATAAGGGCAGATGGAGTGATGGAGGGACTGATAAGGGCAGATGGAGTGATGGAGGGACTCATAAGGGCAGATGGAGTGATGGAGGGACTCAAAAGGGCTGATGGAGTGATGGAGGGTCTCATAAGGGCAGATGGAGTGATGGAGGGACTCATAAGGGCAGATGGAGTGATGGAGGGACTCATAAGGGCAGATGGAGTGATGGAGGGACTCATAAGGGCAGATGGAGTGATGGAGGGACTCATAAGGACATATGGAGGGACTCATAAGGGCAGATGGAGTGATGGAGGGACTCATAAGGGCAGATGGAGTGATGGAGGGACTCATCCATGGCACCGTTTCCAGGATTCAGCTCTGGGCTCCTCATCCTCAGTGCTCATGTAATACCCCTGAAAAGAAGTATAAAAAGATAAAAGAATAAATAAAACGAGCGCTTCAGTGATGGCTTCCTGGTCGTCGTTTTTACTCTAGAATGAAGCACATCACGGGCGCGCGCTACTAAGCCGTGCGATGACGTCATCACACTGGTATGCCAAGCGAAAATAATTTAATAAATGGACATAACACTCTTCTTTTTAAACAAAGCACAAATAAGCATTTAAACAATATCAACAATATTAGAAAAATAACATCTACAAATTCTACAATGCATTTGAAAAAAAAATAAAAATAGAGATAAAATCCACTATATCCACACCAGTCTGCAGACATTTCAGATCCTACAAAAATGCACACACATTATACAAAATTATTTATAGCACATTTGTCTAATGTCAACAGTGTTGACAACAGTGAATTATCCTGCATAATAGCACACATTAATCACTCAGATGTCTTTTTCATGTTGTGATTTGCTCATCTGCAATACTTATACAATATTTTCCTTACAGATGTAAATATACATTTTAAATAAGCGTGTTTAAGATGTATATGGTTATGTAAATCCCCTTTAGTAACGTTACATGTGCTTACTGGAGCTCCCCTGTTAACTAGCTATACATAATAAAACATGTTTTTACAGCAAAATCACAACTATACTATACTGTCTAACTCCGTTACACCTTGAACAGTTAAAACGTTTAGTTTAACACATATGATTTAAACACAAGGAACCGTGTTTACTCACCTTTGAAAACCCCGCGTCGCTGATCTCCGTGATGTTGATAATGACGTATGCTCTCGCGTGGCCTCATGGGATAGATGAGTATCATGAGGACCCATCGGTTGAGCACTCAAAAATCTGGGCGAAAGCAGTAGATCATCCGGGAACTTCTCGCCTACTCTTTTATGAATACTGATGTTTCGAACGTACTGCTTCTTTTTCTTCATATTAAGAAATATAATAACAAGAAAGTTAAGATGTTCTTATGGATGTGTGTGTCTTCGGTTCCTGTTTGCGTGCGAGTGTATAAGTGTGTCCAGTTCTTGTTTTGTCTAGGTGTGTCCCAGATGTGTACACAACCTAATGGAAAGAAGTTACACACACAAGAATAGTCAAAAGTGGAGCCAAAGAAATAAGAAAATATTAAAGGAACAGTCCACCATTTTTTTGAAATAGGGCTTATTCACCGTCTCCCCTACATTAAGATAGGTGGGCAAAAGCATTTTTGTCTCAATGCATGCATTGTCTTAGTTTGGCAGCGCCGACGCTAGTTTAGCTTAGCATAATGAATGGAATCCTATGTTGTCAGGTAGCATGTCGTGAGTAAAAGTGATAAAAAATAAATTCTTGTGGCCTGTGTATTCACAACGAGTACAAATATCAATTCAGATTAAGACTAGGCGATTTCCTAGGCAGATATTGACTTGGGACTAGTGTGAATCACAGGCGAAGCACTGTTAACATTACTTGGGCGCAGTCATATCACGCAACACCTGAAATCCCACAACTTCCATCAACATACCAGCGTGAATATTAGCTTGGCTATTTTTCCGTCAGTAGACATAGTGAATGGCCATGGGACATGGGGTATTTTGTGCGAGACGAAGAGGGTGACTTCTCAGACAGTCAAGACCTAGGACCATAACTGTTACCTCTACAAACCAGAGTTTTCAGAAGAGGATCTGCGTGCAATGGAAATAGACCGACAGAAGGAGTAACCATACTCTATATACAGCTACTCAGCATCTATCTTACAACTGAATAAATATACAGATTCACGTAAGGAAGAGTAATAAAAGACAACTTACATGTGCACTTTTTTCTGCCTGTACTTTGAAAATGGATGAAAATGGATACATCCTTCAGACGTAGTAACAGTTACCGTCTTTCTGGTCCTATATAGCATTTTTTCAATATAGTCCTCCGGTGCAAAATGCTCTTCGCAAACACGATACTGTCTAATTTTGTAGTGAGGTGATGACGCACAGATATCCAGAGCAGTTAGCCATTGTAGAGACTGAACGGACAATCATTAATTCTCTTTTATTAAATCATTAACTCGCAACAAAAAAAAAGGGGGAGCGAGAGAAAGAACAAAGAGCCTTAACTAACCCACATTCCTGCGACCATGTGGTCAACTGATACTGACTCCCCTTTACCAAAGTGGCTAAACTTTGTCATTTATGTTGATGAATGTCTTGAATGTCGTTACAAACAGCGGGTTCTCTCTCGAGACAACAAACAGGCCTTGATTTACTCCCCCCCTGGCGGAAATCGGGCGGGAGAAGCGAAAAACCGATGTTTCCATTGTCCGTCCCCCCCCCACCCCCACCCCCACCCCCACCCCCACACACACCCCCACACACACACACATGCGCGCAATACACATCCACGCAAACGCACATACGAACACGCACGTACACATGCAGGAAGCCTAACTTTCTATCTATTAAGTTGTTACTAAAACATATCCGATGTGTTGAAATACATGTAGGAGAGCTGTAATGTGCAAACTTGTCCTAAGAATGTCATCATGAGTGTAAGGAAATTATAAATGCCTGTACGTATGCATCAAGATGTAACCCTGCAATATTATGTCTGTGACGTGTGATGTTTGATATGGTTACAATCCTCCAAATCTGATCTATCTATTAAGCTGTATATCAATATCGTGAAATGTATAACCACATGTATATGCCGTTTCCAAAGTAATTTTAATTTTCCCCTTTGTCATAAAGATGCAAATTAACGCTGAACCCCACCCAACCAGGGGCGTACGCGCTCCTCGAAATGGGCCATTATCATTGGGCGTCACGCCTTACCAGGGCGTGCTCAGTTTAACCTTAAAAGACCCTAAGCTAGAGACGGTCGTCCTCTTGCGCTGTGTATCCTGCTCCCCGATGTAATCTTCGTGTGCTTTCTTTTGTTCCTGTTTTATTTTGTCTTTGTTTCATTTTGCGTATAGCTAGTCTGTTCTCAGTGCGGTTCTCGTTCTCCGACCGAGTTACCCATAGGGTTGGGCACCGAGAACCGGTTTTTATCCAGAACCGGTAGTGTTTTTTCAAAAATACCGGAACCGTGCGAAATTCCTGAGTTTCGGTTCCGAAAACGGTTCTGGTGTGATGTGTGGACGAAGTGCTGGGAGCTTATCCTGTAATAGCGACGTCTCACCACGTGAATATTAAAATTGTAATGAATGCACTGTCCCTCGCGCTATTCGTATACGTTTTTTTTTTGCGTCAGATATCAACGCAGAGAGAGAGCGCGCGCGCGAGAGAGAGAATAAAGTCAGTAGAGCTGCACCATTCATCTTTAAACGATCTCGATTCAAACGCCCACGCGATCTTATTCCTAAATGACAAAAACTTCACACCGGGACATTCAAATCTGTTTGCGCTGTCACTGACCCAGAGAGAGCAGTTCTACATGAAACAGCTTTACTTTCAGTCTTTTCAACAACGTACAGTATCGATATTTCTGTGTTAAAAATATTCTAATGATCACAGAAGTACTGAGATAAAAGTTTATAGTTCGAGAATAAACACTGATGTCTACGGTACAGCAACTAAAACAGAGTTAATCACCTTTTGAAAGTCGCTTCAAATAACGAAAATTCGCTTCAGAATTTACAAAATGTAGATATAATGAGCGATTACATCATGAATGCCTTTTTTCAAACCGTGTTTTTGTCTTATCCTGAATCACCACGGTAAGGCTGTAATAGTGCCTGCGTGACTCACCCGCGTCATACACATAAACATAGAGAAGTAGCTCCGGCTATAATGTCCTTCCGCAAGACGCATGCATTTCTGTTTATTAACTGCTAGAGCGGTTTAATCCAGTAAGTGAAGTCTTTATGAATCAATCATTCAAACCGATTTTAAAAATATTATGTTTCACTTGTCTGGATCTTACATGTGTGTTCAAGCATATTCTACCCCTTCTGAGAGGGTATTCCACTGCTGGAGATACAATAAGCTATAGGAGAGGTCCCAAATTATCCTTGAGAATGCAAATTTTTTTATTTTCCTTCAGAAAAACTTGTTGCTAAATAATATGTTGAATTTTACGTTACATTCAACGTTACATTGATGATGTTTGCCTTTTTTGGTCTGGTTCAGAGACAGATTTGAAAGAGTTTCATGTTTTTTTGAATAACATTAACCCCAATATTAAACTGTCTTTGGAATACAGTAAAGATAGTATTAATTTTCTTGATCTTACCATATCCAAAGACGATCATGGTGCCCTACACACTTTGGTTTTTAGAAAACCTACTGACAGGAATACGGTACTACATGCTAAGAGCTTCCACCCTAAGTGGTTGAAGGAAAATGTTCCTTATGGGCAATTCCAGAGAGTCAGGAGAATTTGTGACCAAGACAATTCCTTTGAGCACAAAGCAAAGGAGATGGTGTCACGTTTTAAGGAACGGGGTTATAAAAACGCAACTCTTCAAAAAGCATACAGCAGGGCCAAATCTGCTAATAGGGAATCACTTTTAGAAAGAAACCCTCCTAAGCCTGTAAAAGATAGACCCATTTTTATTACTACATTTAGCACAGAGGCAGAAAAAATTAAGAGAATAATAAGAAATAACTGGGGTATTATCGAAAGTGATGGTATACTTGGCCAGCTGTTTCCTGAGCCACCTCTGGTTTCTTTTAGAAGATGTCCTACAATTCGTGACAAACTGGTTCGGAGCTATTTGAAACCAGAAGGCCAACAAACATGGCTGGGATCTAAACCCAAAGGGTCTTATAAATGTCACCATTGTAATCACTGCACTAATGTTATACAGACTAAAACCTTTGATGATATTTTTTCTCGGAAACAGTTCAATATTAACCATTTCATTAGCTGCAAAACTGTATTTGTTGTATATAGACTAGAATGCCCTGAATGCAAAGTGTTTTATATAGGAAGGACAAAGAGACGTTTGCAGGACAGATTGGCTGAACACAAGTATGCAATCCGCATAGGCAATATGAATTATCCTATGGCGAGACATTATATGGAATTGCATAAGAGTGATCCTTCTACTGTACAGATTTGTGGAATTGACCATATCCCACTATCATTAAGAAAAGGGGATAGGCAAAAACTACTAAACCAGAGAGAAAGTTTCTGGATTGATAAACTGCAGGCTACAAAATATCCAGGCCTGAACGAAGAACTCGATCTGAGTGTTTTTCTCTAAAACGTTTATGTATTTTTCTATTTGATTTTTTTAGCACCTTTGTAGTGATATATCCCCCCGTTTTTTGTTACTTTTTTGTAACTGATGATTTTTGTAACTTTGATGTTTTTTGTAATTTGGATGTGTTTGTCACTGGTATTCCACTAATGGTCAAGGGGGACATCTAGTGGTCGTCATTATTACCTTACAATTCTGAACCTTACTGTTGACTTTTGCCAGATGGAGGTTTTTGATTGGTGGTTTGAGACCTTATAAGGCTCTTCCTGTTTTTGAAATGTAGTGACTCCCGGACGAAGGCTTGTATGCCGAAACGCTTCGGAGTGTTTTTTAGTGTTTATTATGACCAAGCCATGTAAATAAAGGCTTTTTAACTTTTCTAAAAAGAGAGTGCCTTGGATGTTCCTGTTAATTGCTACATGTTTTTTCTATCCAAAGAGCACCTCAAACTTATTTACTTGAGTCCAGGAAGCGCTTCTCTACAGACATTTGGTTACAATATGTTGAATTTGTTGACATTGCCAGTCTGTTAAACTCATTTGACAAGTATCAGAAATAAAACACAAAAAGGATTGTATATTTTCCCCGTACTACTATTTGTATTAGTTGTTTTAATAATTTTTATTGAATGGGAACCGGAACCGGAACCGGAATCGTTTGGCGGAACCGGAACCGAAAAATTTCTTACGATTCACAACCCTAGTTACCCACGTGCGTTTCGTCAGTCTTCCAGCATCCCGGTGATAAGACTGTCTTTACGCATACAGAACTGTTTTAGGACGTTTGAATTTCCCGCGAAACAACCACGCTCTGAGGAATCAAAGAAGTCCGCCTCCCATCTCCCGGACGCCGCACGCTTTCTCCTACACAACACAGGTCTGAATGCAAAGTTTGTTCCATCTAAATTTAGACGCTTTAAAGTGTGTATCCTGTGGTTGTCTCTGAGGGTCTAATTGTGCTAGCAATGGTGTTTTCCTTATGTTTCTACTTTTCTTTTCTTATTGTTTAAGTTCATTTTGTTTCATCTATATCTTTGCTTTACATGTAGTGTAGTTCGTTTATTAAACCTCATTTATACTTTATTGTCTCTGTTGTTGTTGACCACATAACAAAGCCTCTTTAATATAAGATCCTAACGCTACAATCTGATATTGTTAAGTGCACAAAACATTGTCAGTAAATTTAAACTAAAATAGGCCACAAGTCGTTGATAACTTCCAGTAAAACAGCACGGCGGACGTGCTGACTGAGGAAGAAGAGTCAATTGCTTTGGTAATTTTAAAGATCAACAGCCATCTGTCTGTGTAGGATGTATATTCCTAATTAATCATAATTCGTTGTTTAATTGTTATATACCTACCCGAAGCATACTGTACAGCAGTATGCTGTACAACCCCTCGTTGGGTGATTTATTTACGTAAGGACTTGGTTCAAACTATATTCGATAATTTGTTGATCAGAGATTAATAACTGTTGAATATCTATCCCCGAAATTAAAATTGACTAAAGAGCTTATGAGCCTTGAGCATTCCTTACACCATCGATTTCTCAGTTCCACATTCGGTGGAATTCTGTGAAACATTACATTTGTGTATGTCCTTTGCTTGTTCTCACAACCTTTTGCTATGCAGGTAATTACCATGTTTGCTGTAACTTCTCAAACTAAACACAGTCCAAAAGCGAAGATACTCGGCGCTGGTCAGGTCACGCCGGTATGTTGACGGAAGTTGTGGGATATGATAAGTTGTCAGGTGTTTCGTGATATGACTTGTGATATGACAGTGCTTCGCCTGTCATTCACACTAATATAGTCCCAAGTCAATATCTGCCTAGGAAATCGCCTAGTCTTAATCTGAATTTATATTTGTACTCATTGTGAATACGCAGGCCACAAGTAATAATTCGTTTTTTATCACTTTAACTCATGACATGCTACCTGACAACATAGGATCCCATTCATTATGCTAAGCTAAGCTAGCATCTGCGCTGCCAAACTAAGACAATGCATGCATTGCTTTTGCCCACCTATCTTAATGTAGGGGAGACGGTGAATAAGCTCTATTTCCCTATTTTTTTTTCAAACAATGCAAGTTCATGAGAGAATGTAAAACTATGTGAAAAAAGTATTTAAAATGCTACTAAATCAAAAGAGTAAACATACCTACAAGACAATAATTAAAGCTAAGAATACGTAATTAGACTTATAATTACACTTCAAGTATATTAAAATATTGAGAACATGTATACCTGAGAAGTCAGGTATACTTAAGTGTAATTGTAAGTTTTTTTTCCTAAGTAAATAAAGTATATTTCTGAGAAGTACATAAAAACTAGACTGAAAATATACTTTATTTTTAGTTTGAAAGAAGTATACTAAAATATACTAATACACACTTTTTTGAGTCTTTAATGAGGAAAAGACACTGGGTCTCACATTTACATGACTTTTCATATGTATTTGTAAGTGTGATGTTTTTATTACACTGATCACAATTTAATTGTCTTTCTCCAGAGTGAATGCGCTAGCCTGGTTAAAACCAGACCCTTCTCAGTTGAAACTGAGTTATGATCTGGCAAAGCTCCATAGACAAATCATTTCCAAAGGGGCGTCACCAACGGACGTCCCTCAAATGCCTCTTGGCGCAATTGGATAGACCTAAAACCAATCAGAGCGATGAAGGAGATGACGTATGCAGAGGGCTCTCGCTAAGACAGTCTATGGCTAAGACCCACCCATTCGTTTAGTATTGACCAACGGGGCTCGTTGTTATGGGAAGGAGGAGGCGGAAACCGGCGAACATTCACACATTTCAATGACAAAATAAAACAAATACAAAGTCCCTCACGGTCGACTGCTGCCACACATAATAAAACAAAACATCAAATAAAATTCAGGCCTGTCCTCTCTCGATCTTCACCGTCGTCGCTCCTCCTTTTATGCTTCCGCTCCTCCGTGAGAGATCGAGACCGGCCTCACTCACGCCGTTCTCTCACGTCCCTCGGCCTCGATCGTCCTGCTCGCCACACTGATATATCAGACTTTTGCCGAATCCAGTCGGTAAGACAGCGATAACATCTTTTTTAGACATGAAGGCTTTGAGTGTTGTTCTTTGCTCGGGTTATAACGAAAAGGACATTTTTTAATCGCTTAAAACAGACGTGATAGCTGATTCGAACGAGTGATCCATCCGGCATCCATCTTTGTAATGTAGGCTACAAAAATCTGCTTCAAAATCCCAGTGCTGTCGTCATCGTGTAAAGCCCACCCCAGCGTTTCTGATTGGTGCCGCGATTTCGGCGGATTGGAAATGGGCTTGAATGAGCTCTTTGCCAGACTAACTTTCAGAGCAAATCTAAATTTCCCGGAAGTTGTCTGGGTTTTCCCAGGCTATGAATGCGCAGATGATTGTTAAAATGTATCCTTTTTCTAAACCTCATCACGCTGAGGAAAACTGCATTTTCTTTTCAGAATGAGTTTGGAAATGCCGTTTCAGGTCTGTGTGATACGTGAAACTCTTTTCACACTGAAGACACTTGTGAGGCTTCTCTCCAGTGTGAACTCTTATGTGAATCTTAAGGTTTCCTTTAATCGTGAAGCTCTTTCCACATTGAGGACAGGTGAAAGGCTTTTCTCCAGTGTGAATTCTCATGTGACTCTCAAGTTTTGCTCTGTGTGTGAAACTCTTTCCACACTGATGACATATGTAAGGCTTCTCTACGATGTGAATTTTTACATGATTCTCAAGGTGATTCCTGTCTGTGAAACTCCTTTCACACTGATGACATTTAAAATAGTCCCCTCCTGAGTGAATCCTCATATGATGATTTAGGTTTTCTTTATATCTGAAACTTTTTCCACACTGATCACAAACAAACAGCTTCTCTCCTGTGTGAACTGTCATGTGAATCTTAAGATTTCCTTTTACTGTGAAGTTCTTCCCACACTGTTTGCAGGTGTGAGGGTTCTCTCCAGTGTGAACGCTCATGTGGGCATTAAGGTCTCTTTTCTGTTTAAAACTCTTTCCACACTGAGAGCAGGTGAATGGCTTTTCTCCAGTGTGAACTCTCATGTGAGTTGTAAGATTTCCTTGTAGTGAGAAACTCTTTCCACACTGTTGGCAGGCGTAAGGTTTCTCTCCAGTGTGGACTCTCAAGTGGGCTTTAAGGCTGTCTTTTCGACTGAAACTCTTTCCACACTGAGGACAGGTCAAAGGCTTCTCTCCAGTGTGACCTCTCATCTGGACTTTACCGTTTCTAGTTCCTGTTTTATGAGTCTGTGAGTAACTAAAATATATGTCTCCATTCATTAAATGATTTGTGTCTTCTATTTCATTTAGTTCTTCACTCTCCTCTTTCACCATCAAGTCTAGGGTGAAAACAAACAAAAACAAGTTAACACCAGTTTATTGGCACAAAGCAGCAGACATTAAAACATAAAAACATTTAGACACGTAAAACATCAAATCCAACAAGAATGCTAAATAAATACTACACCCATCAAAAAAAATGAAAAATGTGTAACCTGTAATCTCAGAACATCTTGACAATAATGTTATTTCTCTGAAAGAAGCAGTCAAGCAACAGGATGTGACCGTAAGTAACTACATGTTTTTGTATTTTTCTAATTTGATTTAAGTGCAGATGTAGTTACTAGGAAACAGTGTTTGTTTACTGTGCTCACAAGCTAATATCACGTTGGTGAAGTCTCGTATGTTCCCATTTTTTCACGTGGTAAACAGTTTCAGTAGTGAGGCATGGTCTAAGCCAGCTCACGCTATTCATACAGTTTATTGAAGCACTCATTAGAGAGAAGCAGTCGAGCAACAGGAGGTGACAGTAACTGTAAGGGCCCTATCTTGCACCCGGCGCAAATGACTTTGTACACTGACGCATGTATCATTCGTATTTTGCACCCGCGCAAAGCGGACTTTTCCCTCCACAGACACACGCCGGTAAACTAGAGAATGAACTTGCGCTCCTGGGCGGTTCAGCGCAAAAAAGGAGGCGTGTTTCGGCGCAAACAATCCCTGGTGCGATTTTGCAGTTCCAGAAAACAATTGCGCCACTGACCAGAAAAAACCCAGTCTAAAGTCACTGGCGCGTTGAGCGTACATTCAGATGCTATTTTAAGCGCGCGTGCTTGGTCATAATACAGAGTGTGAACAACGCGCATACACTGTAGATGATTATCTCATCTACACAGATGCATTTTCCTTTTTGCAAATGAAACATTATTATAAGGAAAAATATTAAAACACAAGGGAAATCATTGTTGTGTCCATGACGATGGGAAAAATAGGCATAAAGCTTACATATTTACCCAAATTATTATATGCATGTATAACCGAAGCTAATTTGGGTGGGTTTGTCCCATCCCCAATGTCACTTCTTTCTTTTACGGCCCTGTCGAGAACATCGATCTCCTCGGCTGTGAACCGATTCTGAAGCGCGCCCGGTAAATGCGCCGCTATAATAGTATCGCGCCATGGAACAAGCGCACCGCGTTCATCATGCTCTTAAACAGAATGTGAGATGACGCTCTGATTGGTTTATTTCACGTTACGCCCAAACCACACCTATGAATAATGAAGCTACTTCAGACCAACCCCTTTTAAACTTGCGTCGGGCGCAAGAGTCATTTATCCCGCCGGTAAAATAGCAACAGCGCCCAAGACCCGATTCAGCGCCCAAGATTCAGCCCACAAAGTTACTTGCGCTTCACGCTTGATGCTTGCGTTTGAGATCGTTAAAATAGGGCCCTAAGTGTTTTTGTATCCTTTTCTCATTTGATTCAAGTGCAGTTGTAGTTACTAGGAAACAGTGTTTGTTTACTGTGCTCACAAGCTAATATCACGTTGGTGAAGTCTCGTATGTTCACGTTTTTTCACATGTATAATAGGAAGCCAGTAATGGGGATCCAAAAAAACGTGTCCCAATTAAACAGAGGCAGAGTGAATACAAAACGTTTGAAGTATAAATTAATATTTATGACCCGTCACGGAAACCAGTGACAAGTCGGCAGCACAGATTTTGAGCAAAATGAGAAAAAAGCAGGGTTTTTTTTCAAAATTGGTGATTTTCGCTTTTTTGCAGAATCTGTTAGTTGAGATCACGATGAAGCCTCTCCATGTTTGAGATAGCAGTATTGAATAATTAAAATATCTCCTTGCTATATTTTAGATGTTTATTAATAAACAAGTGTTTTCTGTCAGTGTCGGCTGCAAAGATGAAGTTGACGATGCTGACTTGCGATCTTCAGTAGTGAACGCGTCAGAGAGAAATGCACATTTCATAGGGATTACATAAGCAGAGAGCAGTCTACAGTCTGTTTTCTTTCGTTTTGAATTGCATCTTTTAGTGCCGCTTTCAGAGTGCTCACGTCCGTAACGGAGAACTGTCACGTCCGTAACATTGTTTTTTCCTCATAAATGCGAACACGAAATATAAAAATAAAATAAAATGAATATTTTGTTCTGTGGAGACTGAGAGCCAACCCTTCTTCATCCGGTGGGTATTACTTTGGTTTGCGCAGTGTAATGCACACAATTAGCCTAAACAATGTAAGGACTGGGCGGAATGACGGATCATCTGAATAATTAAATGTATTTCTTCCTATAAACCCCGGGACTTGAACACACATACACACACACACACGCGAGCTAAAAACAAAGACTAAAAAACTCACCCTGTCATAAATCAGGTTTTGACAAGACAAAGGAAAGCCTTCGCGCCAGAGTTTGTCGAAACTCATTGGTTAAGGTTGCTCCGGAAGGGGCATGGTCTGCGTCCCTTTAAAAAAGGACACAGACGCATTTCTCGCCCTCTTTCCTCTTCCCGCCTGCGACAAGATGTGACTTCTTCGTGATCTCCTCCGGAGATCTTTTATCTTTTATTTTATTTGTTTAAGTCTAAGTCTTAAGTTCTTTTAAGTATTCTACCGAGTTCATTTCCACAGACGAGGAATGAACTTAGCCTGAATTGTTTCTTTGGTAAATTTACCTCAAAGACCTTCAAACCTGCGTTTGAAAGTCCGCACTCTGAACCACCAGGAAACCACATGGGACACATGGACAACCACGCGCAACCGCTCAACGAACGAGCACGCGCCCCAAGGACACACACACACACCTTCTCCTCGGCAAACTAAGAGACGGTGCAAGTATTTATTTCTTATCAAGATTTATTATGCTGTACTGTTGTTGCCTCAAAAAGGGCGATTTTGTGATTCCTTGTTGTCTCTGGTTTGAGGTTCCGTTGTCCAGGTGAATTTTGCCAAACGGTTGATCCTCACGGATCTCCGTCCGTCCCCCTCTCTCTCTCTCTCTCTCTCTCTTGCAAAACTGCAAATCTCTCCGTGATCTCTGATCCGATCTCTCCGTGATCTCTGATCCGATCTCTCTCAACTTTTCCTCTCATGTCCCTGTCTATGCATCTCTCGTTCATGTTTTGTTGTTTATTATGTTTGTAAATACATGTAATCTCTGTAATGCTTAATAACCGTTATAACTTATAGTTTCAATATTAAATATTTTATATTCATAAACTGATTCCTCTCTTTTTTCATCTCATTCTTGTGGCCACAGAATTAATTTTCCTAAACTCTATAAATTAATTGAGCTAAGTAATTTTACCTGTTTTGTGAAACGTGGTCCGTGTAATTAATTGCAATCAACTTGTGGTTAATTGCAAGGATTCACATGTATGCATGCAGGTAAAAGGACATATCATCCCTTACCGGGAGATTTATTAACATGCAAGACTGATCTAATCCAAACCTGTATGAATAATTATTAATTACCAATTATTAATTATGATATGCAAATTCCCCATGGATTAGATCCGCCCATGAGTGTTTACAACAATATTTTGCCACCTAAAAGATAAAACATTGTTTTATGTCACTGTGATAAAGTCACATTAGCTGCCACCGCTGGGGAAGCAGCACTGGCACACACACATACACACATATATACGCACATACATACTGACCTCATTCACGTCGATCCTCCCTGCCTTTGTCGCTATCATCGGAGCGGGTGCACACGCGATGCTGATAGCACATGGACATTCTTTCATTTCTCCACTCTCCCTTCCATATTCATTTCCCGGTCATTTCATACACTGCACTGTCTGGTTGTTTCGCCTCTGTGTTGTTTGTCTGTGTGGGCGTAGTCAGTCTTCCGGCGGGGAAGTTTCGCCGGCCAAGCCGAATGATCGGGTGGCGGCCGCTTATGACGTCACGGCCGGGTCGCGCCGGCGCATCGAAACCGGAAGCTGACGAAACCATTGTCTAGTGTGAATGGGTGTTCATGTGTGTATTTAAATGGAAGAATTATGTGTTAAGTGTATTATGTGTGAATGTATTATGTGTTTATTATTCATATATATATTATATATATATGTTGGGAATTACTTATTATGGATAATCAAATAGATGAAGTATTTGTATGTCTATTAACTGTTATATGTTCCTGGAATTGGTGTGGCCCAAAAAAGGGGCGGGGTTTGGCCTATTTAAGCCAAGGCCAAACCTAAAGTCAGGACTTGTTAACCAAGTCGGAAGCGAGAGTGCAACTGTGGTGCCTCAAGCAAGAAAAACCTTTGCATACTGTAGATACGTTTTTTTTTATTATTAACAAAGAATTTTTGTCTTTGTTTTGTTGTTGTTGTACTTCTTAGTTTTTTTTTTTTTTTTTTTTTGTGGGCACCTGTAAATCGACTTCACTGTGGACGGTTTTCTTGTTGGCACTGTAAATAAATTCCACCTTGCACGAAGTGCTTCTGCGAGTGCGCCATCCTTTACATCCATACACGGACTCACATTTATCCCCGAAGGCGAGCTGGTGGGCTCGTTTCATCACAGTCACGCATGTTTATTTCCCTCATATTAAATATAAAACGCCTGTGTAGACAAATATTTTTCTAATGTCTAGACTCCTTTATTAAGGGAGTATGAATGTATAAACCATAGACAGTAAAAGAAATGGACACAGCGACCCCATTGATTTCAACGGAGAGAATTGAAACCCAGGAAGTGAGGAGCACTCACTTCCTGATAGCCAAGCGCACTGCGCAGGCTCACACTGAGCTGGACGACGTACATGTGTCGCGAGCAACCTGACTGACAGTTGTAAATCTTCTAGTAGCTGTGCCAAGACATATCTGAATCACCTAATCTTGCAGAGACGGCGAAGCGTGACCTGGAGCAATTTAACCACCTATAACACAATACTTGTCTTGAATGATGATCAGAAGTTTCCAAGGTCGAAGTATGGGCTGACTTTAGACAGTAAAAGATTGCTGCGAGCTTCTCCTCCTGTCTATACGGTAACTTCTCCACGGGACTCTTATGACGCAATCATTAGCCTATTTTTATAAAAACAGCTTCTACGGGGCCATAAAGTAAGATACAATGTAATGGAGCCTTTTATACATTGTCGTGTTTTTTAGAAATAAATAATGGACAAAATGAGTCTTTGGACGCCTCAGATGTAAAGTTATTTGCTGTCAAAGTGACACCAAAATGAATGGGAGTCAATGGGATGCTAACCGCAGGTGATAGCCAGCTACAATGGCGGCCCCCAGAGGAAGCTTCAGTTTCCGACGGATGGATTACCCCCTTGGTATAAACAGACGTTTTAATATATTGGCCTATTAAATGCATTTTCTGAGAATTTATATTTCAAGTTTTGACTGCAAATGTCACGTCCATAACGCTGGAATTGCCCAATTTTAAAGAATTTAACTTCAACTAGTTTTGTGGTGTAGGTCTACGTATTTTATAATGTTAACTAATAATAAATAATAAGTAAATAATACTAACAGTAGCCTAGGAAGATGTGGTAGCATTGGATCTGGACAGGAAGATCCAGGAAGATCGTCCCTTCTCTTTCTTTAATGTGAAATGCTTTTTTATTTGAACATTCTCTAGAGTTGATCTTATTTTTTACTCAGTGTACATAAGAGTTGCCTATACAGTTTTATCGGTAGATGCTAAGAGACATTTATTTATAGATTACCTGTTTGCAAACTTCTTTTTTTTCCCCCTGACCTTTTTGCTCCCCCCTGTGCTTTACAGCGTTACAGGGGGAGCTTTAAAGGGGGTATGGCTTATCTAAATGAGTTTTAAATGAGCCGTATTGTCACTCCCAGCAGCAGAGAGAGGTGAGAACCGCAAAATCTTTAGAGGCCGTTTTCTCCCCTTTGAGCTTTTTTGAGTGCCTACAAGTGGCCACAACTTCTCCAAATATTATCAGATTTCCATGTGTTACACATCGTTGGAAAGCTTGGAGACTACAATTTCAGAATCTGTGAATAACTCAAAATGCCCCAGAACCGACTTGTGTCCCTACTTTCCAAGATCGGTGACGTTTATTAAAACGTGCAAAATCATGAAAAATCCTAACCCATATAACATTAATAGAAAAATTTAACAAAACAGGGAAAAAACTTGTCCAAAAAACATCCAAATTAGATTAAAAGTAATGATGCCAAATGCAAATTTTCCAAAATTAACTTTAAAAAACAATGATGCCAAATGCAAATTTTCCAAAAATAAATTTACACAAAAAATCAACAAAGTACAAAATGCCTGCAGCACTCAGGCCACACTCTCCACTGCAGCAACTAACACAGACTCACCCCATTAAAGACAGACGAGCACATTTATACCAGTGGCCAACACCATTACCCCATGGGGAGTGACAAACTCACATTCAACACTTTACACATTTTCCCATAAATATAGTCTAGAAGAAAAATTTTGTCATACTGTTCAAAATTGATAATCTACTCTCTTATGCAACAGTTGATATAATTTACAATATATTGAACAGGAAATAACCGAAGCAACTTGGCCGTGTTGTCCCTGAAACACCCATGCTCAATTAATAAGTGGTAGATTCCAATCCTTAGCGGAACCAAAGATTCCCACCACCATTTCCCCGTCGGACCACTAAAATGAAGGGACAAACAATACTGTATAAAGACAATAGGTATTTAATTCACTCATTTCAATTGATACTCATAATAAGCTCTTATGTCAGTAAACAGTCTCTGTGTGTGTGCGTGAGTGCATTTATTAAGTCCATGTTAAATGTGCAGTCAATTTGTGACCGTCACAACGTGGTAAACAGTTTCGGAAGTGAGGTGTGTCCAGCTGTATTCAATATTGACATTTCAGGTGAGTATGAAAGCAAATGCTGCGTCCCGATTCGCCTACTTATACTACGCCCTAAAAGTATGTACTCTTTTTGTGAAGGAAAAAGTACATACTTTTGAGTGTGTAGCAAAAGAGTAGGCAAGCTTTGGGACATACTACTCCGTCATCTTTAACGGACAGCTCTGTTGCGTGCGCCCTGTCACCGTAAACTGCCCTTTCAATCATCTTGTCACAGTTAAAATCCTCCATTCAATCTAATTTAATTTCCTACCGTTTCTGAGAGAAGTGTAATAGCTCTTTCATCTGCCCGTCGTGGGTCTTTCTTGCGGAGACTCTCCTCATGTGTTTGCAATAATGATGCATTTAAAAGTTAATGGTTAAACGTATCTTTACAAAAGTTCACAATGCTGATGCAGATGCAATATAATGTACACAACATTGAATAAATACATTTTCGTCAGGTTAGATACTGGTAATTAATCACTCAAACCCCTTTATCTAAACCTCTCTACATAACCGCCGGACTCGCGCGTCCTCCATGTCTGTAGTTTTTTAACACTTTTCACTCGTGTTTGTAGTTCTAATCGAATCCTCGTCCAACGCGCGATGGGTTGTGGGCAATATCAGCCGCTAGAGTGCGCATCGATCTACACTTCGGATTCTGACCGTATATAGTAGACCATCCGGGTATCTTTGGAACACTCATTTCAACATACTACGATTTGGGACGTACTAATTCTACTTTCGAATACTATTTAGGACGGATAGTATGCGAATTGGGACGCAGCAAAATAGTATACCGTGGCAGCCCTTGTGTGAAGACCGAAGAATGTAAAGACCAGCGACTCTACCTGTGTGACTCCACTGAACAAGGACACCAACAAGGCACTTGAGTATTATTTTCTTGTTATTTCCTTTTTCTTCTACACATTTTTTTCTCATCTTTCTGATTGTGACCTCTCTTTCACTATGTGTTTTCAAATTCCTACTATTACTAACTATCAAATGTCACACGTAGGAGGCAGTAGAATCCTAAAAACCTGCATACCTTTCCAATGTCTTCTAGTACATTATTCTCTTTTCCTATCGGTCTCTGGAATTGCCAGTCCGCTGTAAAACAAAGCTGATTTAATTATATCGGATAATGTATATACTGTACATCCAGTAAGTGCTGGATTCTGTGCACTAAACAAGACATATGGCACTGTGTTGGCCTTTGTGGATGGAGGACATTTTCTGAATTTGAGCATCTTGTCCGCTCATCACACTCACCCTAGCTCAGTTTTCCAGTCGGAAAATGCCGCCCGGGCCAATGCCCTAGTTGTGATCAACACGGTCTTTCATGTGTTCACCAAGAAAAAAAATAATCTGCCACCAGAAGAGAAATAACATGAAACTATCCTGAAAAACAACAGCAACAATCTAGGACGAATGCATATCTTAAAAGCGGATCAACCCTTCGTCCTAAAACTGCTAATGGAGGCAATAGGGGAAGTCAATACCAATCCAGACCAATCCCTTGTTGTGTCCCTAACCAAATTCGGACAAAAAGACCCCGAGCCCATCGAGCTTGCGGCAATGATCGACCTAACAGCCATTGAATCCATATCTGTTCACGCAGCCTGTACCCTCCGTCCGAAAGACAACCGCATGGACATGATGTGGTCACGACATGGACTTCAACATGTGGTTGGACACAGGAGGTCCTTATACACAGCATACGGGATACCTGAGGCGAGTAACTTCCAATAAAACCTTGACCAGTATCCCCATACAATTGAGCCAAATCTCAAGATGGTGTTCAGTAGCATGCAACCAAATGCGGACCTAAACTTTGTCCAACTGTACTCTACATCACCTCACTGTCATATGGGGAAAACAACAAAACACACTGTCAGTAGAGTCATCACAACATGTGGTCTACATAATCCACAACACAGCCAATCCCTGTTGAAACAAGCAAAGGATTACGTTGACTACATGCGGGACCTAGCTGGCAAAACCAAATGCCAGGTCTATGCAAGAACTGAGGCCATCTTTCTGTTGAAGGAAAACATCCCGAAAAAATTGGAAGCACATGATTTTTATAATGAAGCGGACATTTACGCCCTTCTTCAAGAATTCCCGATTGTACTTGTCTTTAAAGACAATCAACAGAAATTGGGACTGCGACATGTCATCCACCCTGTAGCTGAATGCCTCACCCAAAATCTTTTCAATCTACTAACAGAATGCAAAGGACAGGGAGGGTACATGAACAGTTGGTCTGCCTTCCAACTTGGGCTGGTTCTCGAAGAGCTTTTCTTTGGAAAGCCGAACCACAGAGCTTCAGTGCCGTTCTCTGTCAGCTTGGGCACGAATAGCACAAACTTAAACAGCCTAACTAAAAGGAGAGGCTTTCTTGGCTTATCTCCAGCCGGAAGCGCAAGTGTGGGAGAATGTCCACCACCGCTGGGCACGTGGGTAAATTACCCCATTCAGCAGATGAGAGCTTTTACATCTGATTTGTTAGATACTATTGGATAATTAAGTGCTAGAAATTATTTAATTAATAGAAGTAGATATTGGGTTTGATGTTACACAAAATAATTTTGTGGCAATTTATTATGTTTACCAATTTAATGTGTGACATTAACTTTGTCATGAGTTAATTTATAACATAATGAGAATGTATAAATATAGATAGAGATGCATGACGCTAGTCTGGATGCCAGCCGATCTTAGCCCTGCCCACAACATTTGAGGACGGGAAGTTTGGTCTGGACTTGATCCGTTGTGAAGCAAGTATTCCCGAACCAAAGCTGCTCGGACCAATAAAATTGTCAGGGCGGGCTTTATACGATGATGGACAGATGATCAACAGATGATCAACACAGAATGGCTGCCGCTGGAGAGTTTAGATGTGTAGATTCAGCCATCGCGTCTGTTTGAGAAGATGTAGACAAGCGCATTCATTTTAAAAGAGGAACAGAGAACCACGATTAAGGCATTTGTTGATCCAATTGAGTGCAGAGGCATTTTCTTTCCTGGTTCGGTTGAAACGCCCCATAATCACAGCCCAATGCAGCCGTATCAAACTCACACTCTGACTAGAATCTAAACATACGATCGCATGACACAGAATGACTGAAGAAAGACTGAGAATGAAACTAACCTGTTTGTTCCTCAGTGTCTTCATGTTTGACTCTGAATGTTTCTTCAATCTTCATGTCCTCACTCTCCTCTTTAATAAACGCCATCTTTATAATAGTGTCACGTGGATCTCAGTCGCTTCACCAGGAGTTTTTCTGTGTGTTTGGACACTGTCCTGTTTAAGAGGAGAATAATTAACAGACAGAAAAACACTCAAAACTAAATCTCCGAGTGCGTCTCAATCAGATCTAGTTCAGTAGTTCAGTTCACTGGTAAGAGTCAGTCAGAGAGTGTTAATGGACTTAAATTACCTGATTAGACTAAAAACACTCATAACTAGCACTACAAATTAACAAAGGAATGCAGACTATACAGAGAATTAATATTTAGGCATTTGTAAATTATATGTAATGGATTAGACTGTGATGAAAACACTGTCAGTTGATTTAGAAGTTGTCATTCCACATGTGTGTGTTGTTCTTGCTGCATTTACACTGGTGAACTGCAGGAGTCGTCAGCGTGATTCAGTGATTCGAGCGCTTACAAACTCTGAATCATTTGATTCAATTGAATCTGAACTGTTTTCGAAAAGCTCCGCTTCTCTATCATTACTTGACAGAGAGCAAACAGCGTGTTTATGATGAACTGATTCACAAAATAGGGAGTGAAATGAGACGCACTTTGGGGGCCAAGATGGCGACTGAGTAACATCCCTGTGCCGCAGCTCTGCATTCATTATATTATTGACGAAAGATGTAATATGTAAAAGGGCACAAAGTAATCATTTCTTTACTGATCTGAGAAAGTCTTTGTTTGTTCTTTCGTTTTTTTCTAACTTCAACGAGCGCGATAGAAGATGATAAGCCTACTCGAGGTGCCATGCATTCATACGCAAGGAAATCTCAGGATGCCTCGCTCAAAGGGAATGACCCTAAGAACGCATCAGGATGTAAAGGTCCCCTATCTGAAACTCCTAGACAGTCTGCCAAAAAATCTCAATTGGATGAAAGAGCAGCGTCGGATATTCAGATGGTCTCCAGTTCGAATCTGATGGAAGTTTTGGAGAGAGTTGAAAAAATGCAACTGGAATTTATGAATCGAATGCAATCCCTCGAGGCGACCATACAAGTCAATACGGCCTCGTTGACCAGTGTGACTGAGGCGCTCGAGTTTATGAGCAATCAAATTGAAGGGGTATCAAGCAAGGTGAACGTGTTACAGAACAGGGTGGAATCACTGGAAAGGGAAAACTGCATGCTACGTGATGAATGCAAGGAGCTGGATGGCTATAAGGAAGTAATATAGCAAAGCAAAACAGATTAATAGAGGATGAAGTTCTTTCTCAACTATCTGCTATATCATTTAACCCTAAAACCCCATTGGGGACAAATCTGGGCAAAATTATTTTGATTACTTTAAAAAAAATACTTCCCTTGATCTGAGCGGTACAAGACTTGGTGACTTTTCCTAAGTTTGCCACCTGAACACACACACACAAAAAATGACTAGATTCTACAATGTTAAGTGGGTGAAAAAAAAGAAACCTCCTTAATTGTTCGTTCGTGGACAAAAATGGGCACCCATAGGAATGAATGGGAAAAACTGTCATTCAGAGCTTTCTTGTTTTTTTGTAAAAAAAAATCAATGAATCCAATACAATGTATAACTAACATACAATTGAAGGGCTGATCCTGAACAACATTCTCAACATGGCAAAAACTCTCACTCTTACACACACACACACAAACACAAACAATACATTCAATGAGCCTATAACAAAGCTGGGCTTTTTTTATTTTTATTTTTTATAAAAACTCACTCACACATACAAAATTATCCAATGACAACCAATGGAATGATCCAATCAACCACCTGGCTCATCACCCTCTCTCTTAACACACACACACACACACACACACAAACACAAACAATGCATTCAATGAGCCTATGACAGAGCTGGGCTTTTTTTTTTTTTTTTTATAAAAACTCAGTCACACATACAAAAAAACAAAGAATTGAATGAGCCAATGTCTGACCATGTTTTTTGGTAAGATCCAATCCTCCACCTGGCTCATCAGACTCTCTCTCACACACGCAGGCACACTTCAGAGTCAGATCAAAGTGCTACTGCAAGGTTTGTTGATACTTCGAAACAAAACGTTTATGCAGCATATGCTACCTAAACCTGCAGTGGCAGTTATTTTATCAGTTCACTGCAAGCAGCACAATGAGTCAGAGGTTTAGTGCAGCAGAAAACCTGGATATTCTACTGGAATCCAGTGGGGAGGAAGGAGGCCTGCCAGACTGTGGTTTGGAGTCATCAAGTGATCAAGGATCTGAAACAGATAGTCAGACAGAGTTTGACCAGGATTATGAGGACACAGATGGGGAAGACTCTGAGGAAGAGGATCCTGGTGAAGTAACGTATGTATCTAAAAATGGGGAAATTGTCTGGACTGCTACAGCACCTACCCAGACACCAGGGAGAGCACCTGCAGAGCACGTGATGAAGATGACCCCTGGGCCAACCAGATATGCCTGTTCGCGTGTGGAGAACATCAGGTCAGCTTTTGAGCTTTTTTTTCCTGAGGAAATTCAAAAGACACTGATGGACATGACAAATTTAGAGGGGAAAAGAGTGTATGGGAAGTCATGGAAAGAGGTGGACTGGGTGGACTTACAGGCCTACATTGGCCTGCTATTGCTGGCCGGTGTTTATCGTTCTCACAACGAGGCCACAAGGAGCTTGTGGAATGCAGACACAGGGAGAGCCATTTTTCATGCTACAATGTCTCTGGGTGCATTTGAAGTCATGACAAAGGTCATTCGCTTTGACAACCGAGACACAAGACCTGCCCGTTGGAGAGAGGACAAACTGGCTGCGATACGAAATATCTGGGACAAATGGGTTGAAAATCTGCCTAAAATGTACAACCCAGGGGCGAAGTTACAGTTGATGAATGCCTGGTACCTTTCAGAGGACGCTGTAGCTTCAAGCAGTACATGCCAAGCAAACCAGCCAGATATGGTATCAAAATCTGGGCAGCCTGTGATGCTAAGACCAGTTATGCATATAATAAGCAAATCTATACTGGCAAGCCAGCTAATGGGCAGCGGGAAAAAAACCTGGCAAAGCACGTTGTCCTCGCCATGTCCGCGGGTCTCCAAGGGCACACCATCACGTGTGAAAATTACTTCACATCGTATGCTCTTGGCCAGGAGCTCCTGAAGAGGAAACTGGGCATGCTGGGAATGGTGAGGAAGAACAAGCCTGAGCTCCCATCTGCACTGGTGAAGACAAGGGGCAGAGAGAAATTCTCTTCATTGTTTGCATTTACCAGTACACACACACACTTGTGTCTTACTGTCCCAAAAAAAACAAAAATGTGCTCTTGATGAGCACAGTTCACAGGGAAGCCACAGTCAGCACAGGTGAAGAGAGAAAGCCAGATGTAATCCTGGATTACAACAGGACCAAAGGTGGAGTGGACAGCCTTGACCAGGTGTTTTACAAATGTATGAATTGCTAAGTGAATGAATGTAAATGTACTTTAGTCAGTATAGTGTTTGATTTTTATTCTTTTTCTGTGTGTATTATTCAAGATGGTCGCTGCTTACACTTGTAAGCGAAAATCCAACCGTTGGCCAATGGTTGTGTTTTCCAATATGCTGGATGTGTCTGCCCTGAATGCCTTCGTCCTGTGGTCAGAAATCAATCCTGCCTGGAATGCAGGAAAGACCTTCAGAAGGCGGATCTTTCTGGAAGAGCTTGGGAAGGCTCTGGTGTCCCCACAGATTGAGAGACGGAAGAGCGTTCCCTGTGGAGCAGCCTCTCTGAGGATGCTAAATCAGATCAGACAACCCTCCTCAGAAAACATCCCTGGCACATCCACAGCAACTCCCCCAACAAAAAGAAAAAGGTGCCATCTCTGTACTTCCAACAGGAAAAAAACCAGCACTGTATGTGGAAAATGCAGAGAATATATCTGCAAAGAACATTCGGTTACAATTACCTGCTGCCACAAGTGCATGTAAATAATGTAAATAACTATTATTGTTTGTTGTTCTTACCAGTTTGTTTGTTTGTTCTTACCTGTTTATTCTTAGCTAACACTTATTTAGTTATTGTTATGCATATTCTTACCCATTTGGTACTAATTAGTTATTGAAATTTGATGTTTTTTGTTTGAAATAAATGATAAATGACCTACTACTTTGTCTTTTCCTTATAGCATGGTCATATTTATCTAAGCATATTTTGGCATTTTTGTATAGTCTCACCTAACACAGATATATATTTTTTTAAATTACAATTTTAACTTGTGATAGTAAAAAACTTAAGAGGTCAAATTCATTTTATACAGTGGTTCATAGAGTTCAGCCTATATGCAGCCATTGAGTACTAATAGCGGCTAATATACTAATATCTAGTGGCTATTGATATTATTGCTTTTTTCTTAATTTAATACCAATATAAGACACCAGATGCCAGAAAATACACTTTATCTTTAGGTTTTAACTCTCGGAACTTAGTGGAATTATATTTTTAATGTAGTTAAATAAATATTAAATATAACATAAAAATAAGCATAATTTACATAGAAAATGTGGTACTTTTATAGGTAAATAAATTCAAAAATACCCCCAAAATAAAAAAAAACACCATAAATGGATAGTATAAATTGTATCGAAGACAGTAGTATAACATTTATAATAAATAAATAAAAGTTATCACACCTGAGACCTCTGTGCCCACATTTGTCCACGAACGAACAATTAAGGGCTGTTATGTGAATGGGGTTTGGGGGTTATTCCAAACTACAAAGTTTAGATGACCTGTATAGATCCAAAGCTAAAGGAGCCTATGTTAGATCCAGAAAAAAATGGCTGGAAGGAGGAGAGCAAAATTCAGCCTATTTTTTAGGTTGGAAAGATCCAAAGCTGTAAATGTTTCTGTTGATCGTTTCCGTACAAATTATAGAGATCTCGAGAATCTTAGGGAAACAGCTTCTTTTTGCTCCAAATTCTATAATGACTTGACCTCCCCCAGCACAGAATAATCCAGTCGGTACCAACACCCTGGAACTCCACTCTTCACATGTTGGAGAGCATGCTGGAGCAGAAACGGGCACTTACTGTATATGCAGGGGAACAGGGAAAGATATCAATCTAAACAGCAGATCAGTGGACTCTTGTGGGAAATTTGATTGACACACTGAGCCCGCTTGAAAAGGTAACACTGGAAATGAGCGGATCAGACTCGTGCAATATCGTGCATAATTCCCAATATCACCGTACTAAAAATGCTACTTTAAGTTGAGGGTGCAAAAGCAAGAGGCATCAAAACACTCTGTGACACTATGCTGGACAGTTTAAAAGCAAGTTTTGAAAAAGCAGACAAGACCAAACGCTTGGTCCGCTCAACACTGCTAGATCCTCATTACAGGGGTCATGCCTTGGTGCCAGGCACACTGAGCAATGCAAAGGACTGGATAAAGGATGAGCATGCCACTCTGTCTGAGGCTCAGAAATGGAAAAGGGCTTCCTCTGAAGATCAGGGCCCAGATCCAAAATAGATAAGGGTGGAGGAAGAAGATGAGGAAGACACTAGTCCGTCTGACATGCTTGAACAGATGTATGCCAACCTTCTGGGGGCACACGGACCAACCTCTGAAGAGACTGATGATGATGAGGAGGAGCAACTTTTCACTCCGCAGCTGGATCAATACCTACAGGAGCCGTTGATCGACAGACAGACGGGCCAACCACTTGCATAGTGGAAACAAAATGCATCCCGCTTGCACCTTCTGGCACCACTCGCCAGAAAGTTTCTCAGTCCACCCCCCTCCTCTGTTCTCAGTGAGAGGGTATTCAGCGAGGTCAGTCAGATATATGAGAAAAAGAGGAATATGCTGACGGGAGAAAATACAGAGCGTCTCGGTTTCCTCCATTATAACCTGCAGCTCCTAAACTGGGAGTATTAAGAACTTTCAGTGAGGGGTGTGTGGGGTAAAGAAGTGGGGCAATGCACATATTATGCACAATTCTTTTGAAGTTGTTTTTTGTTCCTTATCTTCTTAGGAAAGTCATTTGCTCTAAAAGTTAAGTGCACTAGAAATTTAACCATTAAAAGGTTCAAGTAGGTTGTAAATAGTTGGTTACTTTTCAAATTAAGTACAGTGTGCACTGTGCACTTTATTATGCTGGTGGCTTGCTGCTATTGTGTGCAATAGTGTAACTTTTTTTTTTTGTTCTACCTCATGTTTTTAATATTTGTTAAATATTGTTTATCTACTTGTTCTTGTTCTCACATGTTTGTACTATTTGTTAAATATAGTTTTTCTTTAAGTTAAATAAATGTTACTGTTTTAAATTGAGACCTGTAACATTTGTTATCATCGTGTAATTTTTATGATGTAAATTGAGGGAGCAAAAGCAGTATCTGCTCCAAATATCGGCTCAAGAAAATCGGCAGCCCGTATTGGTCATCGGCTAAGGCTGCTGAAAAAAAAAAAAACGGTATAAAAAATCCATATCGGTCGATCCCTAGTCACGACACATTAAAGAGCCACAAACGGTATTTATTGTTTAAATTTCTTTTAAACCTGCATATATGTCTTTGCTGTGTCTGTGTTTCAGTGGGGCGGGGCTGCAGCCTGCAATCCTGAGGGTTGTTGCCGGCCATTTTGTATTAATTGTGATTTTGTTTAGTAAATAAATTGAATATCTTTTGATTAAGTTTTTGCATCCCGCTTCCTTGTCACAAATTCTGAGCCGGGTTGTGACAAAGGTGAGACTTTGTCTAATATGTTTAATATCAAAAGTGAGCTGGTCTGTCCTGTCTGTCAGCGTGTTGTCAGTGTCCTCTGCTCCGCGATGTATTGTTCACTGCGTGAGAACATGGTGTGGCGTGAGAGCCATACGGACGCTTGACGGACATAGCGACTGTAACTAAGGGGGGCGGGTCTTTGCGAACGACAATTGGCCATCTCTAAGTAGTAGAAGTCACACTCACTGGCTTCAACTTATATTCAAATGTATTTATTTCAATTATCCTCCGTATTTAAAACAGTATCTTGTACCTTATACATCAAACTATGAAGTTCGGCACTCTGCTCAACTCTACTTCTCTGTCCGGCGAGTTTAAAAAACAATTGGCAAAAGAGCTTTTAAGTTTAAGGCTCCAGCAGATTGGAATAATTTATCTGTGGAAATAAGATGAATTTCTTTACTTGGTTTGTTAAAACATGCCCTGTCTGCTCACTTTAAGATAAACTGCCTCTGTTATTAAAGATGCAAGCAATTTTTAGATCTACTGTCCATACCTAATGTTTATATTTGACTGTAATTAGAAATTCACTCATACTCTACTGTTTACTTATTTACTTATTATTGGCCATCTTGGCCTTTTGGTGGTTGTAATTTATTGATGAACACATGCAGGTGGTGTTGTTGTTTGTTTTGTTTTAATTTTTCACTTCTTATGTAATTATTGTGTTATATATTGGGACCCCCTCGAAGACGAGTTGATACATCTCAAGGGGTTTATCCTAATAATAAACGAATTTAAATACATCATGATATTGTGACAATTCAGCCAAATAGATTTTTTTTAAATCTATTAATCAAAATAAAGTTATTCCTTTAGAAGAAAAAGAAGCTTGTGATAATGATGGGAAGTACCGGAAGCACTTCCAGCAAGCGTGACTCAAGGGCTCATCTCTTTGATACCCAAACCCAATAAAGATAAAGAATGATTAGAAAATTGGAGACCGATTACCCTCTTGAATAATGATTACAAATTTCTAGCTTTAATTTTAGCAAAAAAGAAGTCCTTAACTGTATTATCGATGAATCACAATCAGGTTTTATGGGAAAACGTCACATTACAAATAATATAAGATTAAACCTAGATATTTTAGATTATGAGGATCTCATCCCTAATGATAGTTTTATTTGCTTTTCCCTGACTTCTACAAAGCCTTTGACTCACTTGAGCATAATTTCATATTTCAAGTCCTTAACAAATTTGGGTTTGGAGATGTGTTTTGTAGAGCCATCAGGACATTGTATAGAAATAAATAATAATAGTGTTATTAATTTAAAATTCGGAACCTCTTGCTTGCCTCGCAATTGTTAGCTCTGCATATCTCCAGTAGTAATTTACAAGGTATTAAAATTGACGATAGACAAATTATTACTAGCCAGCTGGCTGATGACACCACTTTGTTTTTGAATGATGCCTCTCAAATCCCTTTAGCTTTAAGATTGATTGATTGATTCCTTTTCCAGAGCTTCGGTCTGTATCTAAATACTAACAAATGTGAATTAATGTCAATTAAAAGCTGTAATGTTCCCTCTATATGCAATATCCCTGTGAAAGATCAAGTTACATACTTAGAAAATGTAATTAATAAAGACCAAAAAACATGATGTAAACTAAATTTCGATCCTCTAATAATGAAAACCCAAAGGAAACTCAGTTCTTGGCTGCAGAGAGACTTGTGGATACGAGGAAGAATTATCCTCTCTAAAAGACTAACATACGCAGCGCTCTCCTTGGAGATCGTCGATAAATGAACATTAAAAAAGGTTTATAGCATGTTAAATGATTTTATTTGGAAAAATAAAACCCACTTCATTAGAAAATCAGTACTGATGAATTCAATAAAACAGGGGAGATTGGATTTAAACAACCTTAAACAACACTTTTAAAATGAATTGGCTTAAAAATTCCCTTAATAATCCCTCTTCACTTTGTAATATTATCCAGAGAAAACTTGGTAACACTTTATTTGAAGGGGTGTGCATAAGACTGACATGACACTGTCATAAACATGACATAACACCTGTCATGAACATGAAGGAGTCTTTATGAATGTTTATGACTGTTGTCATTAAGTGTCATTCGGTAAATTATGACACTTTTAATGCAAAGATGACATTGTTTAAAATGTCTTATGACAACTTGACATTAACAAAGACAAAAATGTAACCATTGTAACTGTGTCATGAATATTTTACTTGTCCTCAAGTAAAGTGGAACACATTGTACTAGTTATAAAGATGTCATTAAGGGTTATTACACTGTCAAATGCTTTAAGTTTGATAATTAGACCTGTTATGACATATTTGTGACAGGTTGACAGGATATGATTTCTTGGTTAATGTCAAGTTGTCATAACAAAGACATTTTAAACAATGTCAACTTTGCATTAAAAGTGTCATAATTTACAGAATGACACTTAATGACAACAGTCATAAACATTCATAAAGACTCCTTCATGTTCATGACAGGTGTTATGTCATGTTTATGACAGTGTCATGTCAGTCTTATGCACACCCCTTCAAATAAAGTGTTACCGAAAACTTTTATATTTTCTCAAAGTAGGTGGCCTGAATAATTCGCTTTTTACACAACTTCTAACTTCTTTTATTTTCTAACTTCTTTTCTAATGTTATTTTCTAACTTTAGCTGGAAATAACATTATTCAAGAACCGCTATAAAGCCAAAACAATCTCTGTTAACTTAAATTATATGTTTATCTCTGTAAAGCTGCTTTGAAACAATCTACATTGTTAAAAGCGCTATATAAATAAAGATGACTTGACTTCTTTTAGTTGGACAGCTGTTTAATTCACAGGGCAGACTTTACAACTATTTCGATTTTTTAAAGAAATATAAAATTCCTATAACTGCTAATAAATATGCTATTGTTTTCAATGCAATTCCCTCTGGAGAGTCTTTTCTGGTGCGTTTCTACATTTCCATGGCCATGGACTTATTACTCTTTGAACTGACACAATGATTGGAAATGTATGTTTTTCTGTAGAGCAACAAAAAATAATAAGTATACAATCAGAGCTCTCTTCCAGAAAGAGATAATGACCATTCCTTATGTAATACCATACTGGAATAATATTGTAGATAATTTACAGTGGGGAAACGTATGGTCTTTGTCTCATAAGTATCTATTTAACTATTAAATTAAACTATTAACTATTTAAATTAATTCACAAATGTTACCTAATAATAAATTAATTAAATTTTTTTTTTTTAAATGAGATGCACTTTTTGTGTTATACATGTTTACTCACAAAACATGTTATACACTCTACTCATAAAAAAACTGTTCATTACTGCTATTATATAGATTACAATGTTTAAATAATAATACACTTTTTCACAGTTCTAAATATAATTATTTGAACGGGTTGTATTGATTAAACACGTTAGAAGATTAAAAACACAAACCTTTCTTCAGCAGAATCACAGATGCAGGAGCGGCGCAGCCTTATGACGTCATGACGCCCCACCAAAATAAAAGTCCTGTTCACACGAAATTCACATACAGAAAACACATTCAAATGATAAGATAAAAGATTGATTCAAAGAATAAATCACAGATTCCCAAAGCTACCCACACCATTGAGATATTTTTCAAACGCTTCTGACTACAGAGCATTTGTGATATTCTCAATCATGAATAAAGTCAAGTATCTTGATCTTCATTTTAAAAATTATTGGAAAGAACTTTTAAGTATTTCAAACTCATTATGAATTTGAATGTACAATTAAAATTATTAATATATCCATCTCCACAGAATATAAGGGCAATCAATAAAACAATAATAGACAATTGGAAAAGTTTTTGGGGCAAACCTGACCTGTTGAAAAGAGATGGTATTCATCCCTCCTGGGATGGTGCTGCTCTTCTCTCTAGTAATTTGGCTCATAGTCTTAGAGATAAAACATGACGATCTGGGGCTCAGGTCAGGAAGCAGACAGACTGGCTAAACCGACCGTCTGCTAGCGGCCTCACGTCACCAAGGTCAGATAAATCCCATCACATAGAGCCTCTTTCACCTAGATATCATCATATAGAGACTCTTTCACCTAGATATCATCATATAGAGACTCTTTCACCTAGATATCATCATATAGAGACTCTGTCACCTAGATATCATCATATAGAGCCTCTTTCACCTAGATATCATCATATAGAGCCTCTTTCACCTAGATATCATCATATAGAGACTCTTTCACCTAGATATCATCATATAGAGACTCTTTCACCTAGATATCATCATATAGAGACTCTTTCACCTAGATATCATCATATAGAGACTCTTTCACCTAGATATCATCATATAGAGACTGTGTCTGTTCCCCGAATTTGGAAATCCAAAAAACTGCCAAACCTTTCTAAGGTTAAAAGTTTAATTGATGTTCAACAAATAAAAAACAGATATAATACAGATGAGCAAACGATAAAGCTTGGGTTGTTGAATATTCGATCCCTTAATTCAAAAGCGCTCATAGTTAATGATAAGATTACAGACTATAACCTAGATGTGCTGTGTTTGACAGAAACCTGGCTAAAACCAAACGATTACATTACTTTAAATGAGTCCACTCCGCAAGATTACTGTTATAAACATGAGCCTCGTCCGAAAGGCAAAGGGGGAGGTGTTGCTGTAATTTATAGTAATATTTTCAAAACCACTAAGAAATCTAGTTTTAAATATACTTCTTTTGAAGTGTTAGCAGCCTGCAGTAACTCAGGCATACAATGTCCGATCTGTCCCAAACTTCACATGTTTGATAAGAGTCCTGTCCTGAACACATAACCATGCTCATATTCGGTTATAGCAATAGCGCCACCTGCTGGTAGCAGGAAGTGTGGCAAATACAAATGACTTTAACATAGTATGTGGCAAATACAAATTACTTTAACATAATCCTCCTATATTTACGTACTGCCCACCGTGCTCTGATTTCCTAAAGCCGCCGGGTGGCGGTGGCACGGGTGCGAGGGCCCTTTTCATCGCTGCTTGCTGCTTTAATTTATTTTTATAATGCTGTAAAAATCTTTGTTCTGTTTTTCCTATTTTAATAAAACTTTTAAAGCCTGTTTGTGCAGTTGCATTGTTTTATTTAGTCATTAGGACACGTTCTGGGGCGTCGTGGTAAAGGTCCATTTTTTATAATCTTGGCTAACGTTCCAGAAACTTTGTGGGCATGTCCTCAAAAGACGTCGCTAGTTTATCCCATGGAGAACGTTGTAAAGACGTGGTCAACTGGTCTCCAGATAACTTTCCAGAAAATTGCGTTACAAGTATTATCCTAGTGATGCCATTTGGATATTATATGGGAAATGTAATTAATTAATCAAAGATTTTATTAAATTATCTGGTGACCAGTTGACCACGTCTTTACAACGTTTTCCATGGGATAAACTAGCGACGTCTTTTGAGGACGTGCCCACGACGTTTCTGGAACGTTAGCCAAGATTATAAAAAATGGAACTTTACCACGACGTTGTCACAGTCTTCGTCTGCACCTGTCTGTCTTCGTCTTCACTACACTCCCCAGAATCCTCCTTGTCTCCACACCTGAACTCACTCCCTCACTTACCAGCCTGTTCCTCGTTATCATCATCTGTGTCACCTGTCTTCACCTTGTTAGTCTTCATTTGTATCTGTATTTAGTTCCTTCCGTTCTGTCTGTCCTTTGTCGGTTCTTATGTCTATGTATCATGGAAATGTTATTGTGAGTGTTCCTGCCCGTCTTCCTGTATATACCCGTTTTGAGTTTGTTAAGAAATAAATGTTAGTATTGAAGCCTTCTTGCCTCAGACTCTTCTTCTACCCGCACCACACCCCGTGACAGAAGAACCGACCACACAAAATGAGCTGGGAGCTCGCTGGGCAGATCGCGGCATTGGCTTTGGATAGCCGTGATCTGTTCACATTCACCTGGAAGTTTGTTCCTCTGGCTGCCTCCAGCCCTCTGGACGACAGGACCATCATGGCATGTTATCGGCTGGGGGCGAAGACCGTGGACCCGAGGGAGCTCCCAGACATCACCGGCCTAGACTGGAGAGAGGCACTCTCCCGATGCCTGGAGAGCTTCCTCCCATGGCATGTCATGACCACCAGCCCAGCCGAGCCTTCACCGCTGGTCCCGTCCAGCACAGAGCCTTCACCCCTGGTCCCGTCCAGCCCTTCATCTCCGCTGGTCCCGTCCAGCCCTTCATCTCCGCTGGTCCCGTCCAGCCCTTCATCTCCGCTGGTCCCGTCCAGCCCTTCATCTCCGCTGGTTCCGTCCAGCCCTCCGGAGCCTTCGCCGCTGATCCCGCCCAGCACTGAGCATTCACCGCTGGTCCCGTCCAGCACAGAGCCTTCACCGCTGGTCCCGTCCAGCACAAAGCCTTCACCGCAGGTCCCGTCCAGCACAAAGCCTTCACCGCTGGTCCCGTCCAGCACAAAGCCTTCTCCGCTGGTCCCGTCCAGCACAGAGCCTTCACCGCTGGTCCCGTCCAGCACAGAGCCTTCACCGCTGGTCCCGTCCAGCACAGAGCCTTCACCGCCGGTCCCGTCCAGCACAGAGCCTTCACCGCCAGAGACCGTCCAGCCAGAGCTTCACGTCAGCCACGTCCAGCCAGAGCTTCACGTCAGCCACGTCCAGCCAGAGCTTCACGTCAGCCACGTCCAGCCTGAGCTCCCCTGCAGCCCTGCCGAGCCTGAGCTCCCCTGCAGCCCTGCCGAACCTGAGCTCCCCTGCAGCCCTGCCGAGCCTGAGCTTCCCTGCAGCCCTGCCGAGCCTGAGCTTCCCTGCAGCCCTGCCGAGCCTGAGCTTCCCTGCACGCCTGCCGAGCCAGAGCCTTCCCCGCTGGTCCCGTCCAGCCCTCCAGAGCCTTCTTCGCTGGTCCCGTCCAGCCCTCCAGAGCCTTCACCGCTGGTCCCGTCCAGCATAGCTGGGCCTTCACCGCTAGCCCAGCCAGAGACTGTTCACGTCCCGTCTGCCCAGCCAGAGACTGTTCACGTCCCGTCTGCCCAGCCAGAGACTGTTCACGTCCCATCTGCCCAGCCAGAGACTGTTCACGTCACGTCTGCCCAGCCGGTCCCAGAGACTGTCCCTCATCCAGTCACTCTCCCCAAGAATTTTTTGGGGGGGGGCCATAGGTCATCGCCATGGCCACCCGAGGGGGTCTCTCCGCCATGGCCACCCGAGGGGGTCTCTCCGCCATGGCCACCCGAGGGGGTCTCTCCGCCATGGCCACCCGAGGGGGTCTCTCCGCCATGGCCACCCGAGGGGGTCTCTCCGCCATGGCCACCCGAGGGGGTCTCTCCGCCATGGCCACCCGAAGGATCTTCACCGCCATGGCCGCCCGAAGGGTCCTCACCACCGTGGCCGCCCGAAGGGTCCTCACCGCCGTGGCCGCCCGAAGGGTCCTCACCGCCGTGGCCGCCCGAAGGGTCCTCACCGCCGTGGCCGCCCGAAGGGTCCTCTCCGCCGTGGCCGCCCGAAGGGTCCTCTCCGCCCTGGCCGCCTTCACGTCCTGCTCCGCCCTGGCCGCCTTCACGTCCTGCTCCGCCCTGGCCGCCTTCACGTCCTGCTCCGCCCTGGCCGCCTGCACGTCCTGCTCCGCCCTGGCCGCCTGCACGTCCTGCTCCGCCCTGGAGGCTTCCCCTCCTAGTTTGGTCACGCCCTGGCCAGCCTTCAGGGCGCCCGCCCCCCCACCCCTTTGATGTTCTACGGCGCGAGGTCGCGCCTTGTTGAGGGGGGCGTTCTGTCACAGTCTTCGTCTGCACCTGTCTGTCTTCGTCTTCACTACACTCCCCAGAATCCTCCTTGTCTCCACACCTGAACTCACTCCCTCACTTACCAGCCTGTTCCTCGTTATCATCATCTGTGTCACCTGTCTTCACCTTGTTAGTCTTCATTTGTATCTGTATTTAGTTCCTTCCGTTCTGTCTGTCCTTTGTCGGTTCTTACGTCTATGTATCATGGAAATGTTATTGTGAGTGTTCCTGCCCGTCTTCCTGTATATACCCGTTTTGAGTTTGTTAAGAAGTAAATGTTAGTATTGGAGCCTTCTTGCCTCAGACTCTTCTTCTACCCGCACCACACCCCGTGACAGACGTCCTCACAACGTTGCCATAAAGTAATGTCACACTGACCAAATGACGACTAACTGACGACGTCGTCACAACGTACTGTGTTAGCTGGGAAGCAACCCAAACTCACAGCATATGCGGAGAAGGCATTGTTAAACGAGCCGCTGAGACACGCATCGAAGACCGTCTACTCGAGTCACAACACAAATAACTGAAAATGTTCTCATAAGATGTCAGGCCACTTCTTCATTTCATCCCCCACTGTGTTATACACCGCGGGTCTGATAAACATTAACCATCAACAGTTTCACTCTTTCATTTATAATTTCATACAATATACAAATATACATATGCCTTTGGCTTTTGGCTTGCTTAGTTGGGGACATTTAATAGTATTCAACATTATTATTGATCTGCCTGCACTGACACCAGATTTGAGAACTGAACTGAGCTGGACTTATTTTCCTGTTATCTCTGTAAAGCTGCTTTGAAACACTCTGTATTGTAAAAAGTGCTATAAATAAAGGTGACTTTCTAAATGAGATTGTAGTAATGTCTTGTGTCTGACGACGTTCAGTTGGTCATTTAATGGTAATGAAATTACAGACATGTGACGTCGAGACTACACTGTCAGTTGATAAATCATGAAATTACCAGAAAGTACGAGTAAATGACGTAACTGGTGTGTAGTGTGTCGCTGGCGACGCTCCTTTTCTGTTATCGTGAGGGAATGCGATTTACTCCCCAAAATAACGCTCATCATATTGTTAAATAAAGCATTGCAATGTTTCAAGAATGGATCTTTTATTGTACATAGCTTGTATAAAAACAGTTGAATTGACTGAACGGTTTTATTGATTTAAACACTTTAAATGTGTAAAAACTAGGGCTGGGAATCGATTCCTCGATTCCAAGGCGTTAGGAATTGAGAGTCGATTCCAGTAAGGGGAAGCGACTCCTCCTTTTAGATTTTAGATTTAGATTAGCGGCCTGTAACCGATTTCATTTGTCAACACAATCACGTCACCTGTAAATAAATAAAGTTCAGACTAAATAAATGGATCCAGTCGTGACACAGAGTATGGTTTAGGCCGGGTAGGATGATTATTTCAGCATTGTGTGTGTAGGCAATCAGTGCATGGACTGACCCAATGAAATCTTTAGAATCGGTTGCTTGGCGGGGTTTGATCTTACTCGTTGTAATTTAGGACAAGTAATAAATCTGATTTATGAAATCAATCGACAAAAATCAATCACACTCACGCGACGAAGAATGCCTCCAAGGTCAAGTCTGGCGCTACGTGACGTGAGATTCGACAAAAAAATTGTAAATGCCATAATTTGCGATAAATTTAGCAAAACAACATCCCCAATGATAAAACATCTTAGGGCCGTTCACAAAAAGAATATATGAAGCCATACTATAGTATAATGTGAGATAGAAATGAATATTTAAGTCATTAAATTCAAGTTCACGTAAACTTTTCCCTGTCAGTCATTCTCCAGCGCTCAAACAGCGCGTCGCATTCGGTTACGACAGTCAACGATAAAACTCTCCAAGATGATTCAATGTTACTATTATTATACTTGATCTGTAGATAAAGCTCTATGGAAAATGACAAATAAAATGCCGCACTGTATTGGAGTCTTTCATAATCATATATTATAGGCTACTTTTTGCGCAATGAAAGATTATTAATAGCCTTTTTTGTTCTGTTCTGTTCTGTCCTCTATCATATGTTGCTGCCTCATTAAACAGCTGTGCTATACATTTAAAAAATGTCTTAACTATATATATATATTTGTTGAAGTTGTCTGTATTAATTAGATTGCTAAAGCTCCGGTGGAACATTATTAGCTAACGCTACGGAGGCCATAATATTTTTGACCCATGGCTGAAGTTAAGTTTCTCTCCCCAGGTTTGCAAAAAATGCATCTCAAAATGCATCAGATTGATGCTTTAAAATATGGAATATTTAAAATTTTCTTTTAAATTGCATGCCCCCCCTGGACCCCCCTAGTAATATCCTTCTAACCTATTTCACCCCAGACCCGTTTTCATGCATGGAAGTAAATGCCTCGTTATATTTATGACCAAGCAGCACTCGCAATTATTGTAAGGACAACTGGATTTGCAACGGTCGCTTTGTCACGCCCGATGTAGAGAGTTTCTCGCTGTGTGGAACGGTAAGACGCGACAATGTTAGACACGGTGTTGGTATAAAAAAAAAAAACTGAGGAATCGATTCCAAAAAATCCAATGTTAAAACTGTGTATGAATTAATAAAGAAAAGTTCATATTATGTGTCATTGTGGGATTGGCAATATGAGCAAAATCATATTTGAAGATGAGACATTTTAACAATAACACCAGGTGTTTAAATGCAGTTCTGTTCAGGTTTATTTAAAGTAAACTGGATTATATTACAATAATTGATCACGTGTTTACAGTATGATCAGATAATCTGGGTTTATATATTTCACATTTATTAATACATTGACATTTGTCAACTTTACAACAAATGACATGTTTTATAGAATGATACATTTCATTGAAAGGTAATTTTGATAGTAATAATAAAGATGACTCATGTGACAGTACAATAAGAACTGAATATAGTTTGAGAAAAGCACAGATACACACCGTCACTCATCGTGACACACACACACACACAATGATCTTACTGTCTATATGAGGATTCATTTATTTCATGTTATTTCCCTGACAGAAGTTATTAATGTAATGAAGAGACAATAAGAGACTCTAGAACATCTCACTGTTACTGGTTTATCATGCGGCCCAAAGCATTATGGGTAGAATCTCTCTACAGTCTGTTCTCACTCATCAACACAGTTTCACTGAAGATCGAGGATTAACCCTAAACCCAGGATAGAGTGTGTGTGTGAATGTGTTCTGGACTGTGTGTATGAGGCTCGTTGTGTTTCTCTCGACGCTGTAGAAGGACAGAGTTCCTGCACTGGGATCCACACACACTCCTATTCTCCTGATGATGGGCTTTACAGGGAATTTAGTCACTATGTTATTGTGTGTGATTGAGTATCTGGAGAAAGAGCAGAACAAACTCCAGGACTGATCATTACCTCCAAACCGACACTCATTACCCGATCCCTTCCTGCTGATGCTCTTATATGACACTGATATACACACACTCCCACTCCACTCAATCTCCCAGTAACAGCGTCCACACACACTCTCTCTACACAACACCTGAGGATTATACTCAAATCTGTCTGGATGATCAGGATACGGCTGGACTGTGTTAGTGTAAGTGCCAGTAATCACTCTGTTCTCCTCAGACAGACGGAGGAATTTACTCACAGTGTTCAGATCCAGAGTGAGCGGATGAGAATCTGATGGAGAGAAAACACATCAGTGAGTGTGTGTGTGTGTGTGTGTGTGTGTGTGTGTGTGTGTGTGTGTGTGTGTGTGTGTGTGTGTGTGTGTGAACTGATGATGATCTGATGGAGAGAAAACACATCAGTGAGTGTGTGTGTGTGTGTGTGTGTGTGTGTGTGTGTGTGTGTGTGTGTGTTAACTGATGATGATCTGACAGAGAGAAAACACATCATGAGTGAGTGTGTGTGTAAGTGTGTGTGTGTGTGTGTGTGTGTGTGTGTGTGTGTGTGTGTGTGTGTGTGTGTGTGTGAACTGATGATGATCTGATGGAGAGAAAACACATCAGTGAGTGTGTGTGTGTGTGTGTGTGTGTGTGTGTGTGTGAACTGATGATGATCTGATGGAGAGAAAACACATCAGTGTGTGTGTGTGTGTGTGTGTGTGTGTGTGTGTGTGCGTGTGTAGACGTACATTTCCGTAGTCCTGCTTTAATCCTGATCTCCCCTCCATGATCCACACTACAAAACACACAGTGACAGTTAATCTCACACACTCTCAGACACACACACAGACACACACACAGACACACACACACACACACCTTCAGACACCCCTGCGGATCCTTAAAAAGTCTAGATTTTTCTAATTTAAGGCCATAAAAAGTCTCATTTTTACTTATGAATGGTCTTAAATTTTAGAGGACACTTGGACTTTGTTTTAAATAGGAAAGCATTGAGATTCGTCTATCTAATCAGCGTTCGTTATTTGTATATGTTTGTGGACTTGCTCGTTCGCGTGACAATCGTTGCATTTACGGCAGCATTACGTCTGTCTCCTGCACGCGAGAGGAGAGAGGAGCAGAAAATGGGTAATGTCCGTTCAAGGTCCTTCTTTATGTGTGATATGTATTGTCTATTATGATATTGTATCATTTTGATATTGCTTTCACTGGATGTGCAGTTATAGGTAACGTATGTCCCCACAGGAGTTTGAGTGCTGTTTGGCAATTGCAAATGTGATATTTATTTTACACAACAGTTCAATTGACAATAAGGTAACATCGTGATTTACTTTTTAGACAAAATATCATCAATATTGTTTGTTTTCCATTTATTTAGCCGTTGATCATTTTAAAATGAAACCGTAGCAGAGTCTCCATGCAACAGACAGAGATGATTTTTTTTAATGATTTTTGATGAATCAACCCTGATTCTCTCTCTTACAAACTCACACACACATTTCTATCTCTCACACACACTCACACATTTTCTCTTACAAACTCATACAAACTTTTCAATCCCTCTCTCACTCTCACACACACACACACACACACACACACACACACACACACACACAGACACACACACACAACAGACAGCGATGATTTTGTAAAATGAAATCCGCTTTTTGAAACAAATCAATTTAATGATTCAATGAACAATCACTTGCTTCTTTCCCGAATGAATCTGTTGAATGAACGACTCCAACTCACTTATTAAGACAGTGACTCTCTGCCATGCACTGGAGGTTTTAGTTTTATATTTAAAGTGCCCTTTAATTAAAACCGTTAAAATGAGAAATCATATATTTAAATATTGAATTAAAAAAACATCTCTTAGCTTTATTTATGCAATTGTAAACGCAGTGTAAATATATCATGCCACTTCTGTCACCTCTGCACTGGTTTGTAGGAGAAAAACATTTATTTCATAATGTGATTTCCCCCCCACTTTCAATTCTTTTACTTCAATGAAAGGTTAGAATTTTGCAAATTTTTTGAATGAAAGATCAAAAGGATAAACAATGCAGATTTATTTTTTACAGCCAGTTTTGATCATATTTACCAGGGGTGCCATTAATTCTGACCATGACTGTATATACTGGTTGTCTCACTCATTCTCTGCAACACTGCAGTCTTCTCTAGTGTAACACTGCAATTCTGAGCATTCTCCTGGTTTTCTGTGTATCTTGATTTTTTGATCTTCTGTCCGGTTCTCTTGGTTTCCTCTGTTTTTGCTTGGACTGATTACCCGGTGTTTATGACCTTTGCCTGTTTTAGACTAAGATTGTGGATTACCCCTTCAATAAAACTACATTTGGATCCTCAGCCTTTGTGTCCCGGAGCAGTTTCGTTACAGAAGACTTTATGGATCCAGCAGTACGTCTCGTCCGCCTTCGTCAGGGAATCTGCTTGCTCGAGAACCACATTCAGGACTTCCGAGGTATTGCCAATTTCACTAACCTCCCAGACTATGCTCTCATTAGGGTTGGGTACCGAAACTCTGTGCCAATAGGGAACCGGTTCCGACGTAAACGGTAGTAACCAGACCGAATAAGACACACACACACACGCAAGGTCTCTCGCTCTCTCCCTCTCCGCCGTGCGTGCGCTACACAGTTTGGAGCACAGTCTCTTCTGTCTCGCATGCACGCTCTTGCTCGCTCACTCTAGATTCCAGGAGACTTTAACTAATTTGCGAGAGACTCCCGGAACGTCTGCTGATAGCGAGGGGAATAATGAAGAGGACGAAGACAAAACGCTCCATGGTTAGGCTGCATTTCACGTGTAAAATTACGCGTCAGAACGCCCTCTGGGTGTGCCGATAGTCTGAAGCCCATATAGAATCACGCCAATCCATCGGCTGATGGCGCGGGCGCCGCCTTGACTCTCTTACGTCGTCATATTATATTAGCGCGCGCATCATCTGCTCCTCAGATTTCTCTGCCGAAAAAGGAAGCTTGTCGGCAGCGCGAGGAGTTTGGCAGCGAACGCAGCGTCTCATTCCCTATTGAGAGAACATGGGTTACACCAGTAACCAGAGGCGTTCTCATAAGTTTACTCAACGCTGCGAAGCTAAGACGCAGTGGGAACGAAATACCAAACTCGCAAAGCTAAGCGCTGCGTAACTAGTACAATGACCAGATAACTTACATGACTGGTTCAAGCAGACAAAACATGGGAAGCCATGTCGATATTAGATTACCCTGGTAGTAATCTCTATTAATCTCCAGTATTATTACATTGTTTGATACAATATTGTTTTATTTGATATTATGTAAATGTACATTTTTATTTTATATTGGTTTTATCATTACCATATGTTACTTGTATTTATATTGTTTAAAGATTTTAAGTTAATATTGTGTCCAATTTGGCCCTGTAAATAAAAGGGTATTATTTTTTGATAAAGTGTGTGCGGTTTCATTTTCTTAAGTACCGTTTCAAGAACCGTTTAAGCACCGGAACTGTTTAAAAAATACAGAGTAGGTACTGGTATCAGATAAAACCCAACCGATGCCCAACCCTAGCTCTCATTGACTTCTTTTGTTAAAGAAGTAAACCCGTTACAATCCAGATTAATCTGTGATGGTCCTCGAGGATCACTGAGTGAGTTCCTAGATTATGCCCTTCATTTGGCTGGTTCCTCCTTCACTGTTGAGGAGGACATGTCCCATAAACGTTTTTTGGGGAGGGGCACCACACGCCAAGATCCAGTGGCCACGGAGCTTGGCCCACCCCAGTCGTCAGGTCTGATGATTGCTAGTCCTTTGTTTTATGTACCTCCCTGTCCTTTGGTTCCCACACCAAAGCCTCTCCACGTCGTGTCTGCTAAGCCTGAGTTTCTTCACGTCATGACTACCAAGCCTGAGCCTGTTCACAAGACGGCAAAAGACTTAGAGTCCCGTCATAGCCAGCTGTGCTCTTTCTAAATGATTACCGGTATTCCAATGTAGAGAGTTTAAGGATGAACCAAACACAAATTAATCAAATGAATCTCTCATGGGATTCATTCAAATGTGATTCAGCATTCCGGATCTGAACACCACATTCCAAAGTCACAAAAGTGGCTCCAGATTGTCTACTCTGGCCAAGAAAACCCCCAAACAAGACTTTTATGGCGTTGCAGGCACCCAGAGATAAGCCAAAAACAGGAAGAACGTTGTCAATGTTTTACATTTTGGCAAGACAGATCTGTTCAGAAATGGTCAAACAAGAGGCCCTAACCAGAGGTCATCTGACCCCTGCGACTAACAGACTACGTCTTTCATAGGACCAAGGTCCCATGAGGGATGAACAACACAGCCTTCAGCAGGAACTCTGCCTGACCTCAGACCGGAATGGCTCAAACCTCATAAACTTTACATACACAGACTTTACATATCAAACCCATTAAAACTCACACAGAACAATGCTTAGTGGACTTATAATCAAACAACATAATTCTATGTTGTTTTATATGTTTGTATTATGCTTAGATCACATATAAATCATGTAATTGTGATATAACAGTGTGGGTGAATGAAAGAGTATTTTGCTTCCAATCAAAAGAATCGTATGCCCTTAATTCAAAAGATGGCTTGATTGAAATCTGTGTAAAATGTTTTGTATGATTATAATAATCTATAATGTTTAAACTGTGGTCTCTTGTTCTCTGCTAAGTGCTGGAACCCAAGCAGATCCCAGATAACGATAAGTAGGAACTCGATCCACCCCCTAAAATGATGCCATTGTCTCATTGGTCAGAATTCTCCAAAGAGGTTGGGCTAACTGTTAAGTTAAAGACCCGAACAAAGGAATTAGAGTCAGTTCAGAGAAACTTCTATGTGTTCAGAAACTTCCATCCAGGGAGTTCGGTTTTGAGTTCGGTTCGGTGTTGAATTAAGTTTGCGCCTCTCTCTATCAACAGACAAGAGAGTGTTCCCGTTCATGCTTCTCTCTGAAAACAACAAAGAGCGTGTTTGCACGTTTAAACATCGACCAGACCAAATTAGACCAGCAGACAAATAACCCACCAAGATCGGGGTTAAAACAGCTCATTCAAGCCATCTAACTCGTCTTACTTTCATTTCTTCCTTTATTTTCTTTTTCGTTGAAAGTCTCGGTTCTAAGTTAAGCTTTGCTGCAAAGTTTCGTTTAAACGTTTCGACTACAAAGCCCTTCCAACTTCAAAGACTTTCATCCCTCCGCCAACACACCACGTGATTGGCGGCCCAAGACGTCTCCAGGCACAGCCAGCCACGCAAGGACATGCAAGTAACACTCCAGACTCTTAACTGACCTGGTGCATTAATGTAATATCTAATAACCTGCCTGAGAAACGATAGAAGGGTTAAATTAATGATTGATGGTTCGTTCAGGTCATGTCTTATAAGTGCATATAGAAACTTGGGATTTCACTATCTCACTCTTAAAACTCATTCTTTCCTCACTCTCTTTCTTTCTGCAACTTGTATGAATGCGTGTGCGTGTGTTTGTGTTAGATATTAGTTTTATGTTTTAGGATAATCAATAAAGTCTTGTTTATATTTGAAAAGATATTTGCCTTGTGTTGTGCTTGCACATTTAATGTCTTGTACTGTCGATCTAAAGTTACCTTGCTAATACATAGTGTTTCACTATAGATTGGATATTTATATCTGTGCCAAGGTTATAATTACGGCCCGTTCAAATGAACTCTAAACGAGTCATTTGCTCGGTTCCATAGTGATTTGGTCAAGATTCATTGCAAATCGATGAATCATTCCTTTTGAGCTAAATTGGCCTTCCGGCCCCCTTAAATACATTTTATGTATATTATTATTGATGTACATTCGTTACAGTTTTGGTGGAGAATGCGGGCAGTTCAACCTAAATTGTAAGCATATATCAAGATTTATCTTTTCATTTTGTTTCGGATGCGAGATCCGAACCTCTGAAAGTCTGTGTGTGACGTATGGAGAGCGCGCAGCGCGCGCCCTGTTTGAATGAAGTGGATGCTGCGGCTTGAGTGAATGCATCCAGAGCAAAGCTGTTACTTTAGTCTAGTCTGCCTCCCTATTTGTTTTTATTATTATTTTTACCTGCAGTAAATTGAGTTAAGATATAAAACATCACACTATAAGGTAAGAATTGAGCGTGTTCCTCATTTCCTGAAATACCTTGATTATAGCTTAACTGACGTCTGCGTGTCCCAGAGTCTTTCAAATAGCTATAACATTATGTGTGTGTGTTTATACCACTCAGAGAGCTGAACGAAATTAAACTGCAGTAATTTAAGTTAACGTTATCTGTAAGGACGAATATTCTCCTCACAGAGCGATGAGCGTGTTCCTCATCTAACGTTAGTCATAAAAGGCTTATATTTATTTATCTGATTGTAAGTGCGTGTTCCACTGCGATCCCTTGTAATAAATATACGTTTATCTGTTTATGACTGTTCAATGAATTCTCGTGTAACACTGCGCATGTCCGAGTGTAATTTGAATAGTAACTTAAAGTCGTGATAACTGAACCAACAGTTAAAAACCCTGTTGTTGTTGTTTTTCTTGTGTGCCCAGATAAACTTGCACAGACGCGATCCGCCGAGATCGTAATTGTTCCATCTAGTATAACGCAAAGCTGTCGCTTGCTTAAAGTTAATATCACTCTTAGCGAACTGAGTGAAGCCCCACGTCGTAAAACCAGCTAAAGCTACGAGTGGTGTATCTTATTTGTACAGTGTTGAAATGCGCCGACATTTCCCGTAATATGATCGACTGTACGTGCATATTCTTCGAACAGTGTTGAAATGCGCTCAGATTTCATGTAACACATGCGTAACTGCTTACAAACTATTTGCATTGCATTTCACGTGTTCGCCCACTAGCGTTCGTTTGGTCGCTATAGTTACGATCGTGACACGGAAGTCTTTTCCAACGCTTCCGGGTGAACTCTGACCCGTGCAATCGCCAGAGTGTAAACAACCCTTTCGGTGGCTAGGCTAACCTAAGCAGTTGTTTACATTGAGGCCTATATGCTAACGCCTTACGCATTATGTACTGTTATCATTAGTAATTAACATCAGTGGTTAAATGCAGTGTCTGTTTGAACAAAGTTAAAGTGATTTAACCATTTAAACACCTCGACTTTTACACCTGTTGGTCTTTTCTTCCTTTTTCTTTTACCTCTCACATTTTACTTTACCTATATTTTACTTGAAAAGGAAATATTGGTTTACAATTATTAATTACTTTACCTGCATTTTACTTGAAAAAGAAAATGCTGGTTTACTATTACTAATTGTCAAATTTGAATTTGATTTTAAAGAAAAGGAAATATTAAAATAAAATTGAAATTCTATTTTTCTAGACAGATCATTTCTAATGATTTATGTTAATAAATTCTAATTTCATAATTTCTAAATTTCTCGTTGAGATCTAATCACTTTAGGTGAATAAGTCTTTGAAACTTGAACTTGGAAAGTTAAAATTTGGAAGTTGTTATTACTATTACAACAATAGTGTTAGACTCAGACTTGCTCATGATTGTCATTGCGTTTTATCCTTTCGTCCTGTGGGTTATAAACTTAACCACTATATTTGATTAATTCATTTTCGGGACGCTTCAATAGGGGACATTACCATCTCCATACGAGTTTCAAATAAACCAGAGACAATCGTCTTTTACAAAAGTTTATTTGTGTGTTTAGTTGTTCCTCGACTATCAATTCTATACTCGTGGTAGACCTAAAGGTAGCGGGATCCAACCTCCTTGCTTCATTTCTTCCTCATCACGTCTTTCCTGTTCTGTCCTGCTTTATTCCATCTTATTCTTCACATCTGTAGGGAACAAACCTGAAAAGAACCATCAATCGACTCTAAAAAGAGACAAAGATAATCTTTCCCAACAAACAGATTATTAGGTATTTGATTTTTAATCAACAATCTTGTGTTCTTCATACTCTCCCTGCATTTGTAAACGCAATTTAAACTTTGACATCTTATCCAAGATCAAGTAACAGAGACAAGTGCTGAGCAAACTCCGCCCTCAAAGCATCCCTGCAGTAAACTCTGCTGTAAGCGGTCCAACTGAAGGTGTGTGTGTCAATCCTGTCAAACTCAGAAAAGAGGTATCAGCATTATTATTGTATTATTTTTCCTCGTAAACATAAACAATAATATTGTTTACCTTTCTGAAAACAGATTTTCATTGATAAGAAACATTTATGAGAAATTAATACTTCCCCTAGTTAATAATTTTCTTTTTGTTTTTCCCTCATTGAAATTGGTTGTTAACTTTTCTCTCTTTTTCCCTTACTCAGTTGAGTGACGAAGTCCTCACATCACGAGTTGAAACCAGCTTTTCATTGATAGAAAATATTTATAAAAAATATTTCTCCCATTGAAAAAAAAAAAAGTTTCTTTCCATTGAGATTTGTTTTAACCTTTTTCTCTCTCTTTCCTGTAAGCAGTTGAGTGAGGAAATCTTTACATCTCTAGCCTACCTGGCTACACTTAGACCAACACTTAGTCATTACGACACTCCACTATTGGTGTACAATTATTGAAACGACACTTAGCTGTTCAACCACATATAGGCTTATACCCCACACAGATCTGTGTCAGTCTTTTCACCCCAGCGTGTCAACATGTCGTGGACGACAAACCCCACTGCCCAAAGGGAAGATGTGGACGCCTGGCTTAGAGGCATTACAGACTGCCTCACACCAAAGACAATTGAACTGTTATTATTTTTAATAATAATCATAATTCTGAGAAGATTCCTGACACACGATTCAAGCCAAAACCAAAACCACTTGGAACTAACTAAGATCACCTGTTCCCTAAGTAATGCCTTCACAGCCCAGCTGAAACTAAGCGACAAGCACATCACCCACCTCCAGGAGGAGCTGACACGTGCCCAGAGCCGCATAGACAAGCTGGAAGTGAAAGTCCAGGACGACTTCAAGCGTCAGACCACCGAGTTCCTGAGAGAGCTGATGCACACTCAACACTGCAAAGACCAGCTCAAAGGTGAAGCTCAAGACAAACTCAAAGTGTCCGACGAAGCGGAGCAAGAAACAAAGACACAAGTTGACAAGCTCCAAGAAGCCTTTGCAGTCACTGAACGTGACAAACAAGAATTAAAGACTGTCCAGAAACACCTGGTAAACCAACTCCAGTCTGCTGAACATCAGCTAGAGAAAGCCAAAGCTGACATTGAAAGTAAGAACTCTAAAATCACTGCTCTGGAAGACCACCTGGAAAGGTGCAGCGCTGACATCGACCATCTGACCCAACAGCGAGATAACGTCAACGACGAGCTCTACGCGGTCAGAGATGAACTCCAGCACATTTTCCAACAGAAAGCAGAGCCAAGAAGGGAGAGACCTCCCTCAACATCACCTCTGCTTAGCAGAACAGAGTCCTCCATCCAAGAACTGGCATACAGTGAAAGAAGTGAATGGCCACAACCCAAAACGTCACCGGCCTTCACCACAGAACTCTTCCCTGCCAACAAACGAAGAGAGCTCATCCAGGCAGACTCCAAAGCTGCACATGGGATGACATTTAAAGATCTCAACCAGCTGGTTAAGAATATCACTCAGTTCAACCCGAACTCCACAGAGGGTCCCGACATCCAGGCCTACCTCCGAGATATCGACTTCCACCTAGAGGTGAGACCCCATATGACTGACAGAGACAGGTTATACCTCATCAGATCCACATCCAGTCCAGAGGTACGAAGCTTCCTAGACCGACAACCTGCTAATGTCATGTCAAACTACCAGCTACTACGTGAGACACTGATTAAAGAATTTACAGGTCCAGAGTCAGAACACGGTGTGTTAATCGCCTTGGAAACCAAACAATGTCGACAAGAGACTCCCCAAGCCTATTTCCACCGTTTTCGACAAGCTTACTTAGGTGCACATAGCAAACCTGAACTTGAAGAGGATGTGAACTTCAAAACCCTCTTCCTGAGAAACCTGCACCCCGGATTGAGTCATCATCTTGGTATCATGGCGTGCCCAGGCACAATGACAATTCAGCAGCTACGTGACCTGATACACAAGGCCTACGTCAAACAAAAGATGACCTCAAAGAAAGGTTTGAAAACATCCACAGTTTCAAACTCCTTCAGCCAAGAAACAAGCCTTGTACTGGAAGACACCCAGTGGCATGACAACACCACCATCCTTCGTAAGGAGCACAGAGAATGTGACTCCCATGCCGATGACACCTACCACGCCAACCGCATGGAAAAGTCATGGGACCAGCCACGCTTCTCAAGAAACCCGCAAGAAGGAAACAACTGGAATCAACCAACGCATCCAAAAGCATGCTATGTGGGTAATCGACGACGAAACCCACCTCTGCACCACTCAGCTAAACACCGCACTGAGTGTGCCCAAGAACAAGACAGTTTACCCTCAGAAGACATGGAGCGACTAATGAGGCAACTGCAAGTGTTCATCGAAAACAAGCTGAACACAGAGGACCAATCTGAGGACCAACCTTCCTAAAGGAAGATGACAACCACCTGTTCTACAACAACACAGAACAAAGTGGTTTCTCACAGTCAACCACTGACAAACGCCCAGAGGTACCAGGAAACACCATCCTGGCTACCCATCACTCATGAAGAAACCACCAAACGAGCTCCAAACTCAAGAACCATGTGAGTGCTACAGCAACAACAGTAAGCACAGAAGGTCAGAAAGTCTGTCACAACCAGAAGGCACCATCGGAGGAATGCAACAAAGGAGACCACGTTTTGCACTACAGCTTCACGCATCCATGCCAAACCACCTCCCAATGTCTGCCAGAGAACTTCCTGCCTTACTGGACTGACCCCCAGCAGATCACAGAAGATCCCTTTACAAGGCAAAGATGCAACAAGCCCATCAAAGCTAAGCCATCAAGCAAAGGGGGGAGCAAAACAGACTGAGACAGATCTGACATACATACAGTATACATGCAGTACATGCACTACACTACACTGTACCACTAACATACACAAGTTAAACACAGCTACCATGAAAAACATTCAACAAACATGTTTTTCCCACAGGTAGACACTGAAATCGCAACACTGACTTAGCTTTCCTTTCCATAGGAAACATGTAGCAATACACCCAACAAGTAGAACCCTCTCATTACATTGTGACACCTGACATTGCACAACAGTAGCCATACAGGAGTCACTCAACTGCTTTGTTGTGTTTTACCTCTTCCCTTTCTTCTTCTTTTATTAAGTAAAATCCCTGTTACCCCGTAAGGGTCAAGGTTACCATATAAGGATTGACGCACCACGCCTGATGTTTGCAAGTCACCTTAAAACGAATGTTAGCCTAGAGAACTCCCTGCATCATTCGAATCAAATTTGAAAGGTAAATTGGTCTAAACCTAGACCAATCTAGAAGAGAATAAAACAAACAAATCAAATTTAGTCACAAAGTTGATCAATCACCGTTTTAAAACAAACTAGAATAACGGTCCTAAAATTGAACTAAACTTTTTCCACATGATTGACTATATTGAGAGAGTGAACCTGTTTTAGGCCTAGATAAGCTACTGCCCTGCACCAGTAAAGTGACCAGTCATGGAGGTGTTTCCTTGTTGTTTGCTGTGTGTGTTTGCTTCTTCTGTTTTTCCAGCGTTCACCGATGTCTTCATCCCAACACATCGCCGAACGAAGGGGGGGATGTAGAGAGTTTAAGGATGAACCAAACACAAATTAATCAAATGAATCTCTCATGGGATTCATTCAAATGTGATTCAGCATTCCGGATCTGAACACCACATTCCAAAGTCACAAAAGTGGCTCCAGATTGTCTACTCTGGCCAAGAAAACCCCCAAACAAGACTTTTATGGCGTTGCAGGCACCCAGAGATAAGCCAAAAACAGGAAGAACGTTGTCAATGTTTTACATTTTGGCAAGACAGATCTGTTCAGAAATGGTCAAACAAGAGGCCCTAACCAGAGGTCATCTGACCCCTGCGACTAACAGACTACGTCTTTCATAGGACCAAGGTCCCATGAGGGATGAACAACACAGCCTTCAGCAGGAACTCTGCCTGACCTCAGACCGGAATGGCTCAAACCTCATAAACTTTACATACACAGACTTTACATATCAAACCCATTAAAACTCACACAGAACAATGCTTAGTGGACTTATAATCAAACAACATAATTCTATGTTGTTTTATATGTTTGTATTATGCTTAGATCACATATAAATCATGTAATTGTGATATAACAGTGTGGGTGAATGAAAGAGTATTTTGCTTCCAATCAAAAGAATCGTATGCCCTTAATTCAAAAGATGGCTTGATTGAAATCTGTGTAAAATGTTTTGTATGATTATAATAATCTATAATGTTTAAACTGTGGTCTCTTGTTCTCTGCTAAGTGCTGGAACCCAAGCAGATCCCAGATAACGATAAGTAGGAACTCGATCCACCCCCTAAAATGATGCCATTGTCTCATTGGTCAGAATTCTCCAAAGAGGTTGGGCTAACTGTTAAGTTAAAGACCCGAACAAAGGAATTAGAGTCAGTTCAGAGAAACTTCTATGTGTTCAGAAACTTCCATCCAGGGAGTTCGGTTTTGAGTTCGGTTCGGTGTTGAATTAAGTTTGCGCCTCTCTCTATCAACAGACAAGAGAGTGTTCCCGTTCATGCTTCTCTCTGAAAACAACAAAGAGCGTGTTTGCACGTTTAAACATCGACCAGACCAAATTAGACCAGCAGACAAATAACCCACCAAGATCGGGGTTAAAACAGCTCATTCAAGCCATCTAACTCGTCTTACTTTCATTTCTTCCTTTATTTTCTTTTTCGTTGAAAGTCTCGGTTCTAAGTTAAGCTTTGCTGCAAAGTTTCGTTTAAACGTTTCGACTACAAAGCCCTTCCAACTTCAAAGACTTTCATCCCTCCGCCAACACACCACGTGATTGGCGGCCCAAGACGTCTCCAGGCACAGCCAGCCACGCAAGGACATGCAAGTAACACTCCAGACTCTTAACTGACCTGGTGCATTAATGTAATATCTAATAACCTGCCTGAGAAACGATAGAAGGGTTAAATTAATGATTGATGGTTCGTTCAGGTCATGTCTTATAAGTGCATATAGAAACTTGGGATTTCACTATCTCACTCTTAAAACTCATTCTTTCCTCACTCTCTTTCTTTCTGCAACTTGTATGAATGCGTGTGCGTGTGTTTGTGTTAGATATTAGTTTTATGTTTTAGGATAATCAATAAAGTCTTGTTTATATTTGAAAAGATATTTGCCTTGTGTTGTGCTTGCACATTTAATGTCTTGTACTGTCGATCTAAAGTTACCTTGCTAATACATAGTGTTTCACTATAGATTGGATATTTATATCTGTGCCAAGGTTATAATTACGGCCCGTTCAAATGAACTCTAAACGAGTCATTTGCTCGGTTCCATAGTGATTTGGTCAAGATTCATTGCAAATCGATGAATCATTCCTTTTGAGCTAAATTGGCCTTCCGGCCCCCTTAAATACATTTTATGTATATTATTATTGATGTACATTCGTTACACCAATTTGTGACCCTGGATCACAAAACCAGTCACAAGTAGCATGGGTATATTTGTGGCAAAAGGCAAAAATACAGTGTATGGGTCAAAATTATCTATTTTGCTTTTAGGCCAAAAATCATTAGGATATTAAGTAAAGATCATGTTCCATGCAGATATTTTGTAAATTTCCTAGTGTAAATATATAAAACATTTATTTTTGTGAGTGAATGCAGCACAATCGGGAACATAAATGGAAACCTTTTTTGATGTTTTTTTGCATCCTCAGATTCCAGATTTCCAAATAGTTGTATATCGGCCAAATATTGCCCTATCCTAACAATCCATACATCAATGGAAGGCTTATTTCTTCAGCGTTCAGCTGATGTATAAATCTCAATTTCAAAAAATTTACCAATGCGACTGGTTTTATGGACCAGGGTCACATTTAGGTTTCACTGAGCTACAAAGAAAGATCTGGCTGGCTGGTCTAACATCTGCCAAAAAGATAATTGAGCAAAGATGGCTCCCTCGCAATATTCAGTTTCAGATATTGTAATGTTAAAACGTTCAATGGCTAGAATAAATAAAGCTAGAGCCTCCAGCCTTGAGGTATGGAAAGCTGCTGCTGCAGTGAACTGTCAGGAAAGCTTCTAGATGGAAGAATTTAATTTGAGGTACAATTTGAACATGTAAACCTCTGATTATCTGTGTGTTTCTCATATTGCTCATATCAGCTGTATCTGTGTTTTGTATTTATGCATCTATTTTTTTATATATTTTTTATTTTAGGTAATTTGTTTTGATTGCAATTTTACTACAAGGATCAGTAGATTGGACCGCTGGGGGGTTATTAAGCATTTATTAACACACTAAGTAACTATTATTACATGTATGAATAATAAGATGTATGAATGTACATTTAAATAGTATATTAATCATTTACTTACACTTTCTAAGTAATCTAATGAACCACTGACAACTCTTAAATAACTGGTTTATAAATAATGCAATACTTCATTTAGAAATGATAAATTGAGTATTAATAAAGTATGAAAATACAATTATTAAACACATTATAGATATGCTTTTAAATCAAGAATAAAGCATTTATAGCTGTATTTATAAACTGCTTATTAATGTGCTTATTAATGCTTTATAAATTATGAATTAACTGATTACTAATGCTTAACTAATGATTAATAGCGTGCAGTTATTATAAAGTGTTACCCACTTATAGTATTGTTATTGTTATATGTATTGTAAGTATAGTGAAGTTGTACTTGGGGCATTAAGGGCAGAGGGGAGAAAAGCAGAGCTGTGGGTTTTATATATACAAGATGTTGTATCTGCACAAAATGCCAATAAATATATTTTGAAATAAGAAAAGTCGGATATGTGCACATATGTCACACCACTAGACCTCACCTAACACAGTCCCTTCTTCAGACATACTACATAAGTTCCAAAACTATTTTACTGATGAAATTGCAGGGGAGCGCTGCCATTAAATTTCTGTGCACTTGTATGAGCACTGTGTGTTCTGTTTGTGCGTTTTTATGGGAGAGCGGGATAAGGCAAGGCAAGGCAAGGCAAGTTTATTTATATAGCACATTTCATACACAATGGTAATTCAAAGTGCTTTACATAGAAAAATCAAAAGGAATAACAATAATTAAACCAGTTAAGATTAAAGAAATTAAAATAATCAAAAGAAATAAGAATAGTTAAAACAGTTTAGAATAAAAAAATAAAATAAGATACAGTACCCCTATCTGAGATGGAAGAGATTGAGCAGGTTTGCGGTGCCACTGGACCTACAATCCAGGGACGTCCTCTGCTGGGGTGGTGTCTTACACCAGTATTGCCCAGTGGGGCCCCCACAGAGCACGTTTCACTTTTGCTGTTTTTACAACAGCAAACCTTTATACTCTCAGCAGTATAAATAATCTTCACTCGCCTCTTCGGAGTGAAGCTCTCCCGTTCCCCTTCAAAATCTCTCCCAATCAGACAGCCCTGACAATTAATTAATAAACAAACAATCGGACACAGTGGCACAGTGCTCATTCAGTAAATGCACAGCTAAACAGAAGTGTCTTGAGTCTGGATTTGAATGTGACTACTGTAGGAGCACATCTGATCTCTTCTGGAAGCTGGTTCCAGCATAATAGCTAAAAGCAGACTCTCCTTGCTTAGAGTGAACCCTTGGTATTTCTAGCTGATGTGATCCTAATGATCTGAGTGATCTGTTGGGTTTATATTCAGTGAGCATTTCTGCAATGTATTGAGGTCCTAGGCCATTAAATGATTTATATACCAGTAATAATACTTTAAAATCAATCCTAAATGTAACTGGGAGCCAGTGTAAAGACTTGAGGACTGGTGTGATGTGTTCATATTTTCTGGTTCTGCTCAGAATCCTGGCGGCAGCGTTCTGTATGAGCTGCAACTGTCTTATGGTCTTTTTAGGAAGGCCAGTGAGGAGTCCATTACAGTAATCCACCCTGCTGGTGATGAAAGCATGCACAAGTTTCTCTAAGTCTTGACCGGAAACAAAGCATCTAATTCTTGCAATATTTTTCAGATGATAGTATGCTGATTTAGTAATTGATTTGATATGACTACTGAAGCTAAGGTCTGACTCTAGAGACACACCCAGATTCCTGACTTGATTTTTAGTAGTTAGACCCCTAGCGTCAAGGTATGCATTCACCTTGAGAACTTCATCTTTGTTGCCAAACGCAATGACCTCAGTTTTGTCTTTGTTTAACTGAAGAAAGTTTTGGCACATCCAATTGTTTACTTCATCAATGCATTGGCACAGGGAGTCAATGGGGCTGTAGTCGTTAGGCGATAGGGCTAAGTAGAGCTGTGTGTCATCTGCATAGCTGTGGTAAGAGATTTGGTTCTTTCTCATTATTTGGCTCATTGGGAGCATATACAGGTTGAATAGGAGTGGCGCAAGAATTGAGCCTTGAGGGACTCTGCATGTCATGGATGTCCACTCAGACTTATGGTCTCCTATACTCACATAATAACCTCTCCCTTCTAAGTAAGACCTGAACCATTTTAGAACTATCCCAGAAAGCCCGACCCAGTTTTCCAGCCTGTCAAGAAGTATGTCGTGATCGACAGTGTCAAATGCAGCACTGAGGTCGAGTAGTACCAGCACTGATAATTTGCCTTTATCAGTATTTAAGCGAATATCGTTTATTATCTTTATGAGCGCTGTCTCTGTGCTGTGATGCGATCGGAAACCAGATTGAAAATTGTCAAAGTATCCGTTCGAGCTTAATAATTTGTTCAGCTGATTGAAGACAACTTTTTCAATGATCTTGCCTATGAAAGGAAGATTTGAGATCGGTCTATAGTTGCTTAATATGGTCTTATCCAGATTGCTCTTTTTCAGGAGGGGCTTGACAACTGCAGTTTTCAGGGAGTTTGGAAAACTCCCAGAGAGAAGTGAGGCATTTACCACTTCTAGGAGATCTGCTTCTAAACAGTTTAACACACTTTTGAAGAAAGATGTGGGAAGTGTGTCAGGGGCGCAGGTTGATGTTTTAAGGTGCTGTACGGTTTCTACTAAAATTTTGCCATCAATTTCTTCAAAATCAGACATAGTAGCTGCTTTCTCAGGTTGTGGTCTGATCTGTCTGACCCCAGTGCAACTCAATGATGTGCTGATCACCTTTCTGATATTATTGATTTTCTCAGAGAAGAACTCAATGATGTGCTGATCACCTTTCTGATATTATTGATTTTCTCAGAGAAGAACAGAGCAAACTCACTGCACTTGCTGTCTGAGAGCAATTCATTGGGAATCTGGCTTGGGGGGTTTGTCAGTCTCTCTACAGTAGCAAAAACAGTGCGTGTGTTGTTTAAGTTGCTGTTTATAATATTTGAGAAGAAAATCTGTCTAGCTTTGCCTAGTTCCATATTGAAAGCATGGATGGTGTCTTTGTAGATGTTATAATGGACTACAAGTTTTGTCTTCCGCCACATGCGCTCTGTTTTTCTGCATTGTCTTTTCATATTTTGCACTGCTGTTGAGTTTCTCCAAGGTGCTTTTTGTCTACCACTCTTCCTGACTTTCACAGGAGCAATATCATCAATTACACCTTTAACTTTTGAGTTAAAAGAATCAAGGAGAAAATCAGCAGAGTCAGCAGATAAGCTTGGTGTTGAAGATATAGCCTTCATAAATAGTACACTAGTGTTCTCATTTATGCATCTCTTCTTGACAGACACAGATCTAGCTTCAATGGCAGGAGAGATCAATATATCAAAGAAAATACAAAAATGATCAGACAGTGCTACATCCTTAATAACAATCGATGAGATGTTTAGACCCTTACTGATAAGTAAATCTAGAGTGTGTCCACGAGTGTGTGTCGGTCCGTGTACATGCTGAATCAGGTCAAAAGTTTTTAAAACAGTTTTGATTTCTTTTGCCATATTGGTTTCTGTATTATCTATGTGGATGTTAAAATCTCCAGCAATAGCAAAACAGTCAAACTCTGAGGAAATTGTTGATAACAGTTCTGTAAAGTCCTCAGCAAAGGCTGAAGAGTATTTTGGAGGCCTGTAAAGAATAATAAGTAAAATGCGTGGAACGCCTTTTAACACAATACCCAGATATTCGAAAGACGGGTAATTACCAAATGATATTTGCTTACATTGATAGACATCCTTAAAAAGAGCAGCTACTCCTCCACCTCTCCTTACAGCTCTGCAGACACTCATAAAAGTAAAGTTAGGAGGAGATGTTTCATTGAGGACTGTTGCACTGCAGCTGTCTTCTAGCCAGGTTTCATTTAGAAACATAAAATCCAGGTTGTATGTGGTTATTAAGTCATTGACTAGAAGTGATTTATTTTTAAGTGAGCGGATGTTTAAAAGTGCTAACTTAACAGTCTTACTTTTTGTCCTCACAGCAGTCTTAGTTTGGCGTGTAATAGGCACCAGATTAGATGGGTTTGCTGTACGGCTTTTGAAGGCCTTAGACTTTCTATCATGTAATCGAACAGCAACAGAGAAAGATACAGGCAGACTGGGTTCCCGCTTGTTATGTAAACATTTGAGAAAGTTACTGTTATCATAGCGGGGACCCGACACATATCACTGAGAGCTGGTATCAGTTGTTTTTGGTTGACCTCGGGTCGATGGAGGAGGGAGTGGGCCCTGGCGTTGTGGCAGAGGCCGAAGAGCTCTCACAGGAGGAGGGGGCGGGTGAGCTGGGCCTGCAGGCTTTGGTGGTTGTGGGGCCTGGCGTTTTTTGGTTGACATCTGTGGGCTTGCAGCAAAAGAGTGGGATAGTTTGGTTCCATCAAACACCAGTTATTCCATTTTCTCTGAGAAGCACAGAAGTGGAGATGCTGGAGAGAGGGATAACATGTCTGTTGTTCTGGTGTTATCAGAGGCTGTAATGTGCTGTCCTGGTTTTCCAGAAAGTCGTCCTTGGGTGCTGAATCTTGGAACAGTTCTAATATGTCACATTCTGTCTGTGGTGAGCGCTGTGGGCAGGGCTCAGCTGAGATTGTGTCCGTGAGCAGAAGTTGTTGTGGCTGCATGGTGTTATCATTGTCCTTGTGTGACGTGTCAACCGCATGTCCATTCAGGTGCTGAAGTGAAGTCCTGTGGTCATTCATACTGTGTCCAGGTGTGTGTGTGCCATTCAGGTTGAGTGGTTTGGCACACACTGCAGAAGGATGATTGAGGGAGAAGCAGATATTGTCCTTTAGCACTCTTGAACCAAGTTTGTTTGGGTGGTGGCCATCCTGTTGAAACAGTTGCCTCTGACTCCAGAAAAGATTGAAGTTGTCAATGAAGTTTACTCCTTTTAAATAGCAGGTTTTTTGGAGCCATGTATTAAGCCCAAGCAACCGTGAAAACCTGTTTGTTCCTCTTGCTGGGAGTGGTCCACTGATGAATGTTTGAACTTTCAGTCTTTTAAAAAGTTCATTGAAATCCTTCTTAAGGAGTTCTGACTGCTCTTTATGAATATCATTTTCCCCCACATGAATGATGTGTCGATTTGCAGTCTTATGTTTCATCAGAATGTTCTCAAGTTCCCTGTTTACATCAGAAGTAGTTGCTTGTGGAAGGCAGCACGTAGTTGTATCCCTGCTACTAATGTTTCTGATAATGGAGTCACCCACTATCAGAGTCCTGGGCTCGGCTGCGCTCTGAGCTGAGTGCCGCTGTCTGCTCGACCTTGAGCGCCAGTTAGCAGCAGTGTTAGCTACTGGCTGATTCAGTCTGTGTTCGATCACATTCATCACGTTTGGGGATTTCTCATTTACATTCATTAATACTTCAAATCTGTTCTCAAGATGTATAGGCGGTGGTAGGAGACCAGTGTTTACAATCCTTGTCAGAGCCGTATCTGGGGTAGAGGATGCTACTGCAGCAATATGTGATACTCGTGACAATCTGATGTCTCGAGTGCCTTTGGGTCTCGCTCCCTGTTTGTGCCACCGATTTGTAAGTCGATCGGTTTGTTTCTTTACACTTAGTATGGCCTGTCGAGGAGTACTAGATTCAGGGGACTCACCGGCTGTATGCTGAGGGCGTCCATGGCTGATCTCTGTTGTGTGTTCCGTCTGGTTTGGTGGTTCCACAAATAACTTTGTTTCAAGAACTACAATCCTTTGTAAAAGTCTCTGGCAGTTAATGCAGCAAGTAGATTCCAGAAGAGGCATTTTCTCTTATCCTTTATGAGTGTAGACAGTTGTGTTTTCTCTTCCCCGGAATGTAAGCTTTCAATGGGAGGCTGGTCGAGTAAAAATAATTCTGCTTTTTTGTAGTAATCCAAGCGTTTGAGCACTGTGCTGATTAGCTGAAGTTAAAATGAGGTGATAAAAGGAGATAAAATATAAAAATATAAAAGCAATAAAGCAAAGCGCGGAGCAGTAAGCAAGAGCGTCCGAACAGTAGCAGAGCAGGAAGTGAAATAAGGTGGGATAAGGTGAATACAAATTTATTTTGTAGGAAAATCATGGAAATGGTTTGTGATTAATATCCTGTTTGTTATATTTTCTTTGTCTTTGTGGGTTTTGGTTCTTTTGCTGTTGTAGGCTGTCGACCTCTGAAATAATTGAAATCATTTTGCAAAGTGATATGGAACTATAATGCAGTCAAGACCTGCGTATAACTACTTTACCTGTGCGTTTACTGTAAATAATTGCACACCTTATAATGTTCATCGGCCAATCAGAATCAAGCATTCAACAGCCCTGTACCATAACTAGAGCTGTTATTGGAGTTATTTAATCAACTCTTCATGCTCTACATACTTGAGTTTATCCAGTCTGTAGTTTGGATCGTTGAGTTTATCAGTGAGCAGCTTGACTCCTGAATCTCCTGGGTGGTTGTAGCTCAGATCTAGCTCTCTCAGGTGTGACGGGTTTGAACTCAGAGCTGAAGACACATAACCACAGCCTTCCTCTGTCACCATACAGCCAGACAATCTACAAAGACATACAGCAACAGTCCACATAACATTAGTTTGGCAATCAGATGTTACTATCACACACTGACCTTGGCTGCGATTCCTAAAAGAATAATAAGCCTAAGTTGATTGTAGAGACCATTGGTAGCAATTGTTCTACAATCAACTTACAATGCTTTTAGGAAACTCAGCCCAGTGCAGTTTGTATTTGCAGCTGTTATATTCTATAGATTCAGTCACAAATGTGTCTGTGGAAATGTACCAGCATAAAAATATTACTTTTCTAAATGTAGTTTAGTCATCAGACACATTTATGCATATTTGCATTATAGAAATTGTTACTTAAACATTTATACCTATTTCAGACACTCCCAAAACTGATGAAATTATAAGAGGAATTTGGTTCCATTTTGGGTTATAAAATTAATATCAATAAAACTCAAATATTAACATTTAAATATGACCCACCAGCCTCAATTAAGACCAGGTACAATTGGAAATGGGAGGCTGATTCGATTAAATATTTGGGTGTTTTATTACCTAGGGACTTCTCAAAATTGTACGACATCAATTGTGGCCCATTAAATTCAAAGATAAAATCTGATATACAAAGATGGAATGTTATTCCCTTCTTAAGTTTAAGTTCCCGGATATAGACAATAAGAATGAATATTCTTCCATGGATGTTATACCTTTTTCAATGTCTGCCAGTCAAAATACCACCTAAGCAGTTCTTAGAATGGGACAGATTAATAGCAAGGTATTTGTGGCAAGGGAAAAGGGCCAGAATTAAATTTAAGACACTGCAACTAAGAAAAGAGAAGGGTGGAATGGGCCTTCCTGGCCTACAGGATTACTACCATGCAGCCCAACTGAGACCTTTAGACCGTGTGTCCACCAAAGCATTTTTTCATGCAGCTGGCGTATATTTCCAATTGTTTTCAATGGGAGCGCCGTGTTTTTTAAACGCCATGAGCGTAACGAGGCGCTGAACGTTTTTTCACGCTGAAGCGCTGAGCGTGCGGCGTTTTTACTGGTCGCCGAGAGAAAAATGTTCAACTTTGAGTAAAACGCAGCTCTCATCACGGTCACTTTTTACCCAGCTGTCCAATCAAAGTGGAGGAGGGGCGGGACAAATATCACACCGACCAACTGTCACAACATTCTTTCTGTACAACGACATCAACCAGCAGAGCTATCCGAACAAAATGGATGAAAAATATTTTTTTAGTATGAAACAAATTATCTGCGAAATCAGTTACAAGTAAACTGTGCTGCAGATATTCTGTATCATAGCAACGAAACGTCTCAACTGAAAAAACACTGCTCTGCCAAAACGCTCTCAAGCGCCCACAGCTAGGCGTTTTCAGCAGAGCGTCTAGCATTTTCAGCTGGCTAAAAACGCTTTGGTGGACACACGGCCTTAGTCTGCCTGTGTTCACCAACTTACACTTCAGCATGGAAAGAAATAGAAAGTACAATGTTAAACGAAATTCCAATGACAGCCCTACTAAGTGATAACAAATTACTAGAAGAACAGGAAATCCCAGACGATTCTATAATGGGTAGCTCTCTGAAGTCCTGGCAGGCAATAGTTAAAATTTGCAGATTAGGAGAAGCATCCAAAATGATGAGATGGTGTGCCTATGATTCAGACTTCGCACCAAACAGAATCGATGGCAGATTCAAGATATGGATCTCAAAAGGCTTAACTACTTATCAATCATTTATCTACAAAGGGGCATTCCAGAGTTTTGAAACCCTACAGAAAGATTATGGACTGGAAAAGATGATTTTTTTAGGTACCTGCAAGTAAGGCATCACTTTAATGAAAATCTTAAAGGGCTGTTAGGAACAAGTGGAACATTGTGTTCCTAGAAGTATTTTTTTTATCAATACCACTCGTTACTAAACAAGAAAATACAGAATACATAAAGAAGAAATGGCAAAGTGAAGTAAAAGTGATGATCACACGGAGGGCTGGGGGAAAATATGCCAGTTACAATGGTTATCAACCGGGTCAAACACATGGCGGGAATTTTGCTGGAAGACCATTGCAAGATTTTTTATCACACCCATTCAGAAACGATACCAGGGCACCGGAGATGCCTGTTGGAGATTTTGTGGATCTAATGGAGCCAACCACTTCCATATTTTTTGGGACTGCCAGAAAATAAGACCTTACTGGGAAGAGATCCACAAACATATAAACAATGTATTTAATGTAAACATTACATTTAAATGTGAAACTGTATATTTGGGCAATCTAGGGTATGAAACATGGAATATCAATGATTTGATTTTATCATATCAATGATAAAAAACTGCTGGCGATACTATTGGCAGCCAGTACGAAATCTGTTACGAGGAAAGGGTTAAAAGTAGACCCACCCACCATTGATGAATGGATTGAAATTGTCTATGAGATTTATATTATGGAAAAGATATCCTTTTCCCTTAAAGTTGAAAAAGAAAAGTTTTATATGATTTGGACCAAATGAACTGAGTACGTAAAACCAATTAGATCTGATTTCATTTGACTGTACTTGGGCTTTGTGTAGACCTACCCTCTTTTTATGTGATGTTTTCATTACCTGAAGTGGTGCGCTACCCGGTTCTGTTATGCTTTGTTATTGTTCCCAACTGAATAAGTAGTAGTATGTAAAAGAAAATTTCAGAAGGGCAATATGGACATCTCATTTAAACTTTCTGAATCCACCCTTACATATGTACTTGAACGACCAAAGTTGTAATTAATGTATGTGATGGGTATTTGGTCTTCCAAATAAAAAGAGAATAAAAAAAAACCCCAAAAAAACAAAGTATGTCAAGCATATTGTCTCAAGTATTGAATATACACTCACCTAAAGGATTATTAGGAACACCATACTAATACTGTGTTTGACCCCCTTTCGCCTTCAGAACTGCCTTAATTCTACGTGGCATTGATTCAACAAGGTGCTGAAAGCATTCTTTAGAAATGTTGGCCCATATTGATAGGATAGCATCTTGCAGTTGATGTAGATTTGTGGGATGCACATCCAGGGCACGAAGCTCCTGTTCCACCACATCCCAAAGATGCTCTATTGGGTTGAGATCTGGTGACTGTGTGGGCCATTTTAGTACAGTGAACTCATTGTCATGTTCAAGAAACCAATTTGAAATGATTCGAGCTTTGTGACATGGTGCATTATGCTGCTGGAAGTAGCCATCAGAGGATGGGTACATGGTGGCCATAAAGGGATGGACATGGTCAGAAACAATGCTCAGGTAGGCCGTGGCATTTAAACGATGCCCAATTGGCACTAAGGGGCCTAAAGTGTGCCAAGAAAACATCCCCCACACCATTACACCACCACCACCACCAGCCTGCACAGTGGTAACAAGGCATGATGGATCCATGTTCTCATTCTGTTTACGCCAAATTCTGACTCTACCATCTGAATGTCTCAACAGAAATCGAGACTCATCAGACCAGGCAACATTTTTCCAGTCTTCAACTGTCCAATTTTGGTGAGCTCTTGCAAATTGTAGCCTCTTTTTCCTATTTGTAGTGGAGATGAGTGGTACCCGGTGGGGTCTTCTGCTGTTGTAGCCCATCCGCCTCAAGGTTGTGCGTGTTGTGGCTTCACAAATGCTTTGCTGCATACCTCGGTTGTAACGAGTGGTTATTTCAGTCAAAGTTGCTCTTCTATCAGCTTGAATCAGTCGGCCCATTCTCCTCTGACCTCTAGTATCAACAAGGCATTTTCGCCCATGTGATTGGTTGATTAGATAATTGCATTAATGAGAAATTGATCAGGTGTTCCTAATAATCCTTTAGGTGAGTGTATGTTGGATCGTTAAAGTTTAGAAATTTTGACCAGCTGTCTTTTTTGCAGACTTTACAAGAGGCACCTTGTGGGGTTTAATACATAATTTGTATTTTGCATCTTCCAGCCAACGTTCATTGAAACGAAAACCTCCTGGCATGGTGCAGTAGTGGTTTCATGGGGGCGGAGTCACACATGGAAATAGACTGGTAGATCGCAGTCGCACATGCACAAGCAAGCACGGCAGGTTTCATTTTAGGCTCTCCAACATTTTATTTCTCCATTTAATAAACAAACTATTCAATCAAAAAGGTATTTGTAGTTAAAGAAATAGTTACAATTTCAAGCATTTTCAAGAATTTTATCCAAAATTTAAGCACTTTTCAAAACTTGAGAACACATCAAAATTCAACCATTTTCAAGGATTTCAAGCACCCGTATGAACCCTGAAATATATTAAGAAATTGGGAATAAACCACAGTTCACAGACCGCATACGAAATTGTAAATAATAAAAAGTTTCATGGTCTGTAAATGTTCATAATGCAAAAAGTCAATAGAGTCTGATACAACGTAGATCTTTAATGACATGACCAATCAGGGCTCAAAAATGTTACCTATACGACTCCACTCTACTGCCCTGAGTGGAACATTGTCCAAAAATAATCTGTCATTACCTGTAACCACAGCAGTTATACCTCGCTTGACTGTTTGGGTTTAACCACGGTGGTAAGGAACGTAAAAACTGCATTGGGGGTGTCAAAACTGTGCGATTTGCTGTTGAATGAAAGGAGTAGTCTGCAGGGATACAGTATCCTGAATTTGACACCGGCTCCGTGTACTTCAGCCTTAACTGATTTAAACTGATCCCGCCGTTTCTTAAGTTCCGCAGAGAAGTCTGGAAAGATCAAAATCTTTAAATCCTTATAGTGCAATTCTCCATGCTCGTGTGACAATTACATTTTTTTCCTGGTTCGGAAGTGAAGAAAGCGTACGATCACGGGTCTCGGTGTGCACCGGATCGCGGTTTGGTTGCGAGGGACCGATGTGCATGCTCCATCTCCGGCGTCTGAGGTAGTTTATCCCCGAAAAGTTCAGTGAAGAATGATGTCATGAAGTGAGAGGGCTTGGACGTTTCAACATTCTCAGGACGGAGATTGTTCCGCCGCGAGCGGTTTACCAGATCATTCGCCTAACTCTTTAACTCCTCGTTATCCCTTTCCAGTGACTGACACTTGTGCTCTAAAATGTCGAGCCGTTCATCTAAGTTTCAATGTCTTTAATTTTTGAGTCGTGACTGGAAAAAATGGTTTGAAGGGCAGCTGTAGAGGAGCGTATTTAAGTGAGGAACTCAGACCTTAGAGATGCAATTTCCTCAAGAATTGTTGTGGTAAGAAGCTCTTTTAAAAGAGCTGGTGTTCACCCCGAAGCCGCCACAGCCATGTTACCGGCGTCGTCAGCTTCATCAGGAGCAGGAGAAGAACATTTTGATTTAGGCATTGCAGCGATAATGACAAGCTCCAGCTATCATTCAAAGGTTCTCTGCCGTTGTAGACATCGTCTTCAAGTATTAAGGATATTAAATGTTCCCGTTGACTATTGAAAAGAAATTACATTTACGGAGCAGATCCCGGATGCGCCTCACTCACTCAACTGCATGCCGGAAGTCAGATATCTTCAAATTTAAAATAACTAAAGCTTTTATTTTAGCAGAAAACCTCAGGGAGCTAATTACAATAAAACACCAATGACACAGCTTTATGCTTCTTAATTTTTTTGAATATTTATAAACAATTGTCATTACAAAATTGGGATTAAAATTGTTAAATTTTCAGATCCATGTTACAGTATGAGTGGCCCAAACTCACTTGCAGGAGTTCAAGTGGAGTAGCATTTACTGAAGTGTACTGAAACTCAGTTCCCCGAGGGCCACCGTCCTGCAGAGTTCAGGTACACCCTAATTAAACACATCTGATCCAGCTAATCAAAGTCATCAGGATTACTAAAAACTTCCAGGCAGGTGTTTTGGAGCTGGTTGGATTTAAACTCTGCAGGACAGCGAGCCTCCAGCAGCTCAGTTTGACACACTGATTTACTGTGAACTGAGACGCTCTGACACACTGAACTGAACTGCGTTTGCCAATCAGCAGTAATGATAGTTATACGTCATTTCCTTTAGCTAAAAAAAAATCGTAATTTCCTTTAGACCGAAAGAAGATGGTGTAGGTAATGCATGTATGCGATATAATAATTTGTTGTTCCCTTGCTTTACATCTTTCAGCTTTGGTAATTATTTAATTGTTGTTGACAGACACATGTTACGGTGAGAAGAGTTAATGACTGCATTTGCTTTAAAAGAGACTTCAGAGTCGGTGATTTGTATCGATGTTCGTTTTGTGCAATCAGTGTTTTTAGATACATAATAATTTGCAAAGCCACAGACTTCGCGCGGTACGTCATGAACGTAAGTATAAGTTCAGTTGTGATATGCATGCCTGTTAAATTACTTTGTCTTCTAAGAGTAGTGACACAGCTCCAAAGATGATCCAGTGTGCGTCTTTGTCTTCTAGTGACACAGCTCCAAAGATGATCCAGTCAGTGTGTTTTCCTGCTCCACGAGTCACCGCTCCACAAGTGATCAAAACGGTGTCTTTTGCACCTCATTGTGATGACACAGATAAAAAAATGGCCAATCACTTAAAGGGATACTTCACCTCTGGGAAGATGAATGTGTATTTAATATTGGTCATTTATATAGTAGAAATGTGAAATTATTTTTGAAATTGAAGCATTCTAGACTGAGAAAAGGCAGAAAATTTATTTTTTACTCATGTGGCTAAAAGACAACAACTCCCAGAATGCACTTGCTTTGCTGCCCTTATGATGCCACTCCCAAACCACGCCTACCGGTTACAGGCGGCAGTATCCGAAAAATGGATACAACTAGGCTTGCTTTGATACATCGTGAGTTATTTGATAAATTTCCATCGAAATGGTGCTATTGCGTTGTACCGGGATGTACTAGCCTAATGTATATAACACGACTTAGACTTTCACATTAAAAATATAATGCAAGGCAGGACCATGTCAACAGAGTAGCTTAGTAGCTCTGCATATGAACGGTTTTCCTCCAATTGAAATCACTATTTCTCTAAGCTAATACATTATCTAGGCTAATCCATACTCTAGTAACACTAATGGTGTGTTCACACCGAACGCGAATAGAGCGTCAAATACGCGTCTAGTTAGACGCTTGAATTTTCCGCTCGAGTTCAAATTTTTCGACTTGCGCGGAAGACGTTCGCGGCAAACGCGTCGCCCAATTCGGGTCATTCACGTCTTTGCATTGACTTTGTATGTAATCTACTCGCGCAAATAATTAAATTCGCGTTTAGTGTGAACACACCATAAAGGTTTATAAAAAGAACCACAACCAATGTGAGTTATAACTTTTAATTAAAAAAATAATTAATATTAACACTTTTACACTCAAAGCTCTGCAGATTCAGCGATCTCATCCAGAAGAAAATGGCATCGCAGAGATTTGCGACAGCAATAGGACGCTATGTCTGTTACCATAGGCGCACAGCGAGAGCACTGACACCGCCAGTCCGCCCCAGCTCGAGTCTGGCCGGGCTCAGGTCTCGCTCCCCTGCTGCAGCATCTGCTCCGGCTCCTGTTCCTCCATCTCCCGCAACTGTGCATCGCTGTATTGCGGCTCGTACAGGTAGCCGCGACCATCAGATTTTCGCAACAGATCTTCGAAATCGAAGATTTTTTTTGAAATCGGGGGGGGGAGCACGGTAATTCGAAAATACTACTGGTTTTCTACTGATACAAAGCTTAATGCTAAATCCTGAAGTATCCCTTTAATAGGAGGGTTGCTCAGACTGTCATTCCTGGCCATTGGACACATCTCCTGTAAGGATCTTCCAGTAAGTTTTTGAATCATCACTTTTTCTTCTAGCACACAATTCAATTAATTACTTTCTTGCTTACCTGCTTTTTTCCTTTTTCTATTTCTTTATTTGCTTGCAAACCTTATCTAGGAGATTCCAATGCAGCATTCCTCCAATAATTGTGGAGTCTTTGCTCATGGTGAGTTTTTAATATGACAGTAACATCAGTTTCATTTAGAAACCAAATAAAAAAAGGTCTAAACAAGTAGCTTTGAATTTCAGTATGGCCTGTACATTTCTCTGGGGACGGCTTTTGACTTTTCAGAGGTGAGTCTTCAGATATTTGTTCAACACATTTGTTTTGCAAGCCAGTATAAAAACATAATTTTTAACGCTTTTTAAAGGCTAATATGTCAAGAATAAGGAAATGGTGGTGTCTACTGCTACTTGAAGCCTTTTTCTAATTCTAATATAAATGTAAAGTAATGACATTTTAGTATTTTGTAAATCTCTCTCTCTCTCTCTCTCTCTCTCTCTCTCTCTCTACTTGGGGTGAGGACGCACTGAATCGTTCTTTGTTTAAATAGTTGAAAGTTACTAATAGAATAATGTTATTACCTTGACAAACTATACATCATTAAAAAGATATAAGACTCGAGTTTCAGTATTTGACAACTATTGTATTCTGAGAAACTTATAGTGACAGACTTAAGACTTATGTCTTAATTTGTGTCAGGAGTCATGTAATAAAAAATATGAGTCGATACCTTTAATATGAATTATGAGCGTCAGCCGCTCCCATTCAGAAAAAAACTCCTGTGAGATCGTCATGACAGCGCTTGACAAAACAACGTCCCTCAGGGCTTTTAGGTAAAAAATGTGCAGATTTGGAGAAACATTGATAGATTTCATTGATTTACGTCAGATTTCTATAGAGATGAATAATATTTATTGAATTTATACCCAAATGCTCCGATGTAATCATTATGAGCGCTGGATACACTGATGTACTGTGTTTTCAATGCACATGCAGTGCATATGGAACACATGTTTTTTGAGACAATAAACATAATTGCAACGATATATGATTTATCTGTGTTCTTCGAGCCATGTCAGGTATTTTCATAATAATAAATTATATTTATAATGTATTCGATGTATACTTTATTATTGTGTAGAATACTATAAAATAATATATTTTGTCCAAAGCCAAATCAGATCACAGAAGGTTATTTAAAACACTCGACTTGCGTCATAAAGTAAGTTTGGAGCAAAAACGTGGTTTTAATTTCACAAATTCTCATGTATTGATGGTGTGCTAAGCTAACAGACTAGCTAGCCATAGGTGCACCTGCCACCTAGCTTTTATTTTTATGAAAAAATTTAAATAGGACACACAATCGTGGACACACTCTAGATTTACTTATCAGTAAGGGTCTAAACATCTCATCGATTGTTATTAAGGATGTAGCACTGTCTGATCATTTCTGTATTTTCTTTGATATATTGATCTCTCCTGCCATTGAAGCTAGATCTGTGTCTGTCAAGAAGAGATGCTTAAATGAGAACACTAGTGTGCTATTTATGAAGGCTATATCTTTAACACCAAGCATATCTGCTGACTCTGTTGATTTTCTCCTTGATTCTTTTAACTCAGGAAGAAAAGTGGTAGACAAAAAGCACCTTGGAGAAACTCAACAGCAGTGCAAAATATGAAAAGACAATGCAGAAGAGCAGAGCGCATGTGGCGGAAGACAAAACTTGTAGTCCATTATAACATCTACAAAGACAGCATCCATGCTATTCATATGGAACTAGGCAAAGCTAGACAGACTTTCTTCTCAAATATTATAAACAGCAACTTAAACAACACGCGCACTCTTTTTGTTACTGTAGAGCAGGGGTGCCCAATCCTGCTCCTGGCGATCGACTGTCCTGCACAGTTAATCTCCAACCCTAATCAAACACACCTGCCTTTAATTTTCAAGTGATCCTGACGTGCTCTGAAGACCTTAACCCTTTATTGCATAGTGTTGCCATATGGCAACAATTACTTTATCTTAATTTTCTAAAAAGCTGTGATATAAAATCTATGTTTCTACAGTTAGTTGTGAAAAGGGGGCATTTACTTTGAAGGAAATACAATTTATGAGGTCACATGACCAGGATATTTTGTTTGCCAGTCCTTTTTGCTTATGGACATTGACATGGAAACATCACTGTCTGGGGCTCCCCAAGATAGCCTTTCATTCCAAATTTTTTGAAAGTTTTCATCAAATAAAAAATTTAAATTACTATCTGGGGTCAGTAAACTTTAATTTGTTAACATTAAATTTAATTTTGATTTTATACATTTTTTGTAATATGCTAAAATACATTTGTTGCCATATGGCAACTACATGCAAATATGGAAACGTCCTGGTCCATTCAACCTAATGGAGTCCCATTGACTTACATAGCATGAAACTATACTCTGAGACTATGTTTACAATTTTTGCTTATATTTTAAAGGTAAAAACATTATAATGTTTTATATTTTGTGATTTAAGCTATTTTGTAGGTTATCTGTAACATATTATCCCATTTTCTCCATAAAAGATGCATCCAAGCTACTGAAATTATATCATTTCAATATTGTCAATTATCAATTGATCAATTATCAATTTCGATATTATCAATCCAAGCATTGTTGAAATTATATAATGTTTTTACTGTATAAATGTTTGTTTAAACATTTCACTAAGTATGAGATGGATTTGTTGAGTCTTGTTTTAAATAAAATGAGTTTTTTTTAAAAAATGTGGATTTTATGGTACTTTCCACGATTGCATATTGTTGCCATACGGCAACAATTTACCAACGACCCCCCTTTAAACTTTTTTTTAGATTTTTTTTAATATATCTCTTATTTAGCTTATTTTAAGTAATAAAAACATGCAAAACATTTTTTACGATGTCTAATTAATATTCCATGCAATAGAGGGTTAATTGGTTGCTTCAGGTGTGTTTGATTAGGGTTGGAGATGAACTGTGCAGGGCAGTCGATCGCCAGGAGCAGGATTGGGCACCCCTGCTGTAGAGAGACTGACAAACCCCCCAAGCCAGATTCCCAGTGAAATGCTCTCAGACAGCAAGTGCAGTGAGTTTGCTTCTTTCTTCTCTGAGAAAATCAATAATATCAGAAAGGTGATCAGCACATCCTTGAGTTGCTCTGGGGTCAGACAGATCAGACCACTACCTGAGAAAGTAGTTACTATGTCTGTTTTCGAAGAAATTGAAGGCAACATTTTGGACGAAACCGTACAGCACCTTAAAACATCAACCTGCGCTCTTGACGCACCTTTCTTCAAAGGTGTGTTAAACAGTTTAGAAGCAGATCTCCTAGAAGTGGTAAATGCCTCACTTCTCTCTGGGAGGTTTCCAAACTCCCTGAAAACTGCTGTTGTCAAGCCCCTCCTGAAAAAGAGCAATCTGGATAAGACCATCTTAAGCAACTATAGACCGATCTCAAATATTCCTTTCATAGGCAAGATCATTGAAAAAGTTGTCTTTAATCAGGTGAACAAATTCTTAATATCGAATGGATACTTTGACAATTTTCAATCTGGTTTCCGATCACATCACATCACAGCACAGAGACAGCGCTCATAAAGATAATAAACGATATTCGCTTAAATACTGATACAGGCAAATTATCAGTATGGTACTACTCGACCTCAGTGCTGCATTTGACACTGTCGATCACGACATACTTCTTGACAGGCTGGAAAACTAGTGCCAATACATTGATGAAGTAAACAGTTGGATGTGCCAAAACTTTCTTCAGTTAAACAAAGACAAAACTGAAGTCATTGCGTTTGGAAACAAAGATGAAGTTCTCAAGGTGAATGCACACCTTGACGCTAGGGGTCTAACTACTAAAAATCAAGTCAGGAATCTGGGTGTGTCTCTAGAGTCAGACCTTAGTTTCAGTAGTCATATCAAAGCAATAACTAAATCAGCATACTATCATCTGAAAAATATTGCAAGAATTAGATGCTTTGTTTCCAGTCAAGACTTAGAGAAACTTGTGCATGCTTTCATCACCAGCAGGGTGGATTATTGTAATGGACTCCTCACTGGCCTTCCCAAAAAGACCATAAGACAGTTGCAGCTCATACAGAACGCTGAGCAGAACCAGAACACATGAACACATCACACCAGTCCTCAGGTCTTTACACTGGCTCCAGTTACATTTAGGATTGATTTTAAAGTATTATTACTGGTATATAAATCATTTAATGGGATAGGACCTCAATATATTGCAGATATGCTCACTGAATATAAACCTAACAGATCACTCAGATCATTAGGATCACATCAGCTAGAAATACCAAGGGTTCACTCTAAGCAAGGAGAGTCTGCTTTTAGCTACTATGTCAGCCGCAGCTGGAACCAGTTTCCAGAAGAGATCAGATGTGCTCCTACAGTAGTCACATTCAAATCCAGACTCAAAACACTTCTGTTTAGCTGTGCATTTACTGAATGAGCACTGTGCCACTGTTCGTCCGACTGTTTTTACTGTACTTTATTTTATTTTTTATTCTAAACTGTTTTAATTATTCTTATTTGTTTTGATTATTTTAATGTTTTCTATGTAAAGCACTTTGAATTACCATTGTGTATGAAATGTGCTATATAAATAAACTTGCCTTGCCTTGCCTAGGAATGCTTAATGAAATGTTTCTTTTTTCAAGAAGGGCATTTGATACAGTTTCAAATGTGAAGTGAGAACTTTGAAAAAATAAATTAGGGATTGAAACAGCGTGAATAGCCAGTCGTTAGTAATTATAATGAAGACAAAATAAAAAACATATTTAGAGCCATAACCAGGCCGGTAGGGTTGCCAACTGTCCCGAATTAGCCGGGACATCCCGTATTTTGGGCCTAATTTATTTGTCCCATACGGGACCTCCCTTGTCCCGATTAAATAGACTGCTATGCTTATCTAATCACTGACTGATACAACAGCAACACGACACTTGAGCATGATCACGACACCGGTCATCATCCAATCACAGCCCACACTCAAGCGCATCAGGCCATACGAATAACAGACTCTAAATTGAGAATTATTTATTCTTTTGGGACAAATCATTGTTTGATTTGCGAACAGAATCCTCTGCTGTCTCGCTCACGGTTCGATCCGCACTCGCGCTAACGGCAAATCCCTTTCACTGTCCGGCCGGGTTTTGATTTCGGAAAATCGGTTTTGGTGTGTGATACAGTACAAATATTTTGAGTGTCCCTTATTTTCCTGTAAAGAACCACGATTGTCCCGCATTTTTCTTTTCTAAAGTTGGCAACCCTACAGGCCGGAGAGGTGAATAGCCGCGTTTCCACTGTCGGGCCAGGGCTTACAGCGAGCCGAGCCGAGCCGGGCCAGTGGCCTCGGGCCTTAAAGGGTCATGAAACCCCAAACCAAATTTTCTGAGATTTTAACAGAGGTATGTGTGTTGAACATCATTGAAGACAATGTTAGCATCTGTTAGATTTAATAGTAGGGTTAAAATGGTTAAATTTGAGGTTTTTCGTCTTCCGGGTTTAAAATGTTCATCGTGTCCACGTCACAGGCTGAGACTGAGTTTTCATATCCTATGAGAAGACACTGTCTCTTAATTATTCATGACACCACGTGGATCTTTCCAATGTCAGACACATAGATATGATGTCTATGGACAGACATGTCAAACTGTGATATCGCATAGTAGATGAGAGAGGCAATCATGGGACGCAAGTCTTTGTTCTCTTACGAGAGTATCTCTCGTACTGCGTAATAGCTTACGCTATGTGGGTAATGCCCCGCTATGCCCCGGCCGAGGATTGAGATCAAGCCCGAGGCCTCAAAGCCTTCTTAGCCACTCTAGGAAAGCGACGGTGTTCAGATCCCGCTGCGGCCAGATTTCCACCAAAACTTCTCGCTCGGTCAGTTCCAAGTATTGTGACTGTCCCAGTGTATTTCACAGTGAGCCAGCCGGTGTCTCAGCCCGCTTGCCTGCGCACAAAAGCCGTTTTTACGGCTACCCAGATAAATCAAATAAAGAGTGTTTTTTCTGGTGTTCCGGCCACGGCCGACGGTGTTATGAGTGTTGTAAGAATGCCCACGCCCCAGTGCCCATTCCCACACCCAGACACAGCCCGCCACGGTGCAGGGCTAGCACAAATAAAATCGACGATTGGTCGGACGATTGTGCAGACAATGTAGTAAAAGCGCCCATGTCACAATGCCCGCTTACACTGCACGCTGCGTGTCCCTTGGTTTCTGTAAAAACGAAACCGACACACATTCAGTCGGCTCTAACCGACAGTGTTTTCAGTGTAGTAAATGTGCCCGCAGTCCCGCACCCACATTCTCTCACAAACACACCGAATCCTACGGGATCCACCCCGCTCACTTTCTCTGCACAATCTGCCATAGAGAAACTGAGCGCGGCCAGGCTGCCCGCTGTGATCAGCGCGCCCCCCGCCTCGAACGCTGTAAACACGGCGTTGTGTTCCCAGTATACCAGGGCTCTCGAGCTGTCGTTTTGCCGCGGCCAGAGCCCAGAGTTCATTCTGCCTGTAGCTATTCACGCAGATGCGTGGGCAAAGCTTCCCGGGGTATCAGAATGGGTGCTGAACACTATAAAGAGAGGCTATTCGCTACAATTCGCTCGACACCCTCGCCGTTATACGGCGCGCGTCGAAACTACGGTGAAAAACGAAGTGTCTCATCTACTTCGTGCCGAGATAGCGAAACTACTGAGCAAATGGGCTATAGAACCGTTATCTCAGGCTCAGAACGAAGGGGGCCTATACAGCAGATATTTTCTGGTACCGAAAAAAGATGGGGGTCTCAGACCCATTTTAGATCTGCGACAGCTGAACAGAGCGCTTGTGAAGCGCCAGTTCAGAATGCTTACGACCAGGAAAATCCTCGCGCAAGTGCGCCACGGGGACTGGTTTATGTCAATAGATCTGAAAGACGCCCATTTCCAAATACGAATAGGGTCCCATCACAGGCGATTCTTGAGATTCGCCTTCGAGGGCCAGGCATATCAATACACAGTCCTGCCGTTCGGCCTGTCTCTAGCACCTCGTACATTTACGAAGTGTATGGACGCGGCGCTCGCACCCCTGAGGCTTCAGGGCATGCGAGTCCTGAACTACTTGGACGATTGGCTGATTGTAGCTCGATCACGATCAGAGCTCATAGAACACAGGGCCGCATTACTCGAGCACCTCGAGGAGCTGGGCCTTACAGTCAATTGGGCGAAAAGCTCACTGTCTCCCAGTCAGAGAATTTCCTTTCTGGGAACAGTGTTAGACTCGCTATCTATGACGGCACGCCTGTCACCGGAGCGTGCACTAAATATTCAGCACGTCGCGAAATCCTTCCGCCACGGCTCGATAGTTCCGCTCAAAAGGTTTCAGAAGATGCTGGGTCTAATGGCCTCAGCAGCCTCTGTACTCCAGCTGGGCTTGCTTCGCATGCGCCCACTGCAGATGTGGCTGAAAGCGCGGGTTCCACCCAGGGCATGGACAGCGGGTCTGTTTCGCCTCAGGGTCGACCTACAGTGCGTCTCAGCTCTGAAACCTTGGAAAATAACCGACTGGTACCAGTCAGGTGTGAGTCTGGGGACCGCTTCGAGTGTGAAGGTGGTGTCTACGGACGCCTCCACCTCGGGGTGGGGAGCGCTGCTCGAGGGCAGACCGCTAACTGGCCTGTGGTCAGAACGGGAAAAGCTCCTTCACATAAACTGCTTGGAAATGATAGCAGTCGACAAAGCGCTACGGCGCTTCTGTCCCCAGATAACAGGCCACCACATGTCGGTGGTGGCATACATAAATCGCCAGGGCGGCGTCAGGTCACGAAACCTTCACAGTCTGACAGAACGCCTCTTGGCCTGGGCTCATCACAACCTGCTCTCACTAAGAGCAGCGCACGTGCCTGGTCACCTGAATGTGGGACCAGACAGACTGTCCAGGAACAATGTCCCAGCAGGGGAATGGTCGCTGCACCCGCAGACGGTCCAGCTGCTGTGGAAAACGTTCGGCAGAGCACAGGTGGACCTATTTGCGTCCCACGAAAATGCTCATTGCCCGAAGTTTTTCTCGAAAAGCAAGGACGCACTGGCTCATGTTTGGCCCAGCTGTCCCCTATATGCTTTTCCTCCTGTCTCGCTCCTGCCTCAAGTGTTGGAACGGATCAGGGAAAACGGATGCCCAGTGCTGCTCGTAGCTCCGCTCTGGACAAACCAGACGTGGTTCCCTGCCTTGATGCAGCTGACCAGCACTGCCCCATGGCCTGTACCATTGAGGAGAGACCTCCTCTCTCAGGCGGAGGGCTCGATTTGGCATCCTCGCCCAGAGCTGTGGTCCCTGCACGTGTGGGCCATCAACGGGTTCCCGCTAGCCTCCCAGAGTGAGTGTTAAACACGATCGCGCAGGCTAGAGCTCCGTCTACCAGGCGGCTCTACTCCTCGAAATGGTCTGTGTTCTCTGCATGGTGTCAAGCCTAGAGCTTTTCACCTGTGGACTGCGGGGTTTCGGAAGTGCTTTCCTTCCTTCAAGAGCTACTGGATAAGGGCAGGACCCTATCCACGCTCAAAGTATACGTGGCGGCCATAGCAGCGTTTGCAAAACCGGTGTCTGACCAGTCACTGGGGAAGAACGACTTAGTCGTGCGCTTCCTTAGGGGAGCTCGGAGGCTAAACCCTCCCAGGCCCCCTTCAGTCCCAACGTGGGACCTTTCTACGGTCCTGGAGGCCATGAAAGGCGCCCCGTTTGAGCCAATCCAGCTGTCGGACATGAAACACCTGTCTTTCAAAACAGTGTTTCTCACGGCTCTCGCTTCAGTGAAGCGCATAGGGGACTTGCAGGCGCTTTCAGTAAGCGCGTCATGGTACGTGCCAAAATCCCTCAATACACCGTTTAGGGCCCAGGTAATTTCCCTGTCTGCCCTTCCGGTTCTCAGTGAGGAGAAAGACGCGAGTCTCCTTTGCCCCGTTAGGGCATTAAGAGCTTATGTGTCGCGCTCGTCTGTTTTCAGGCAGACTGAGCAGCTTTTCGTTTTGTTTGGCGGGCGTTCTAAGGGACTTGCCGCCTCAAAACAGAGCCTATCCAGATGGATAGTGGATGCCATTGCGCGCGCTTACACTGCAAAGGGCCTGCAGTGCCCCTTGGGTGTCAGAGCGCACTCCACGAGAGGTGTGGCCTCTTCGTGGGCATGGTCTAGCGGGGTTACTCTGCAAGATATCTGTACGGCCGCGGGCTGGGCCTCGCCGTCTACATTTATAAAATATTATAACTTGGAAGTATCCGCCTTACAAGCGAAGCTTTTGGTGGTCTAGAATTCAGTGCTATCTGCCCCGCTGTGCGGCCCAGATACTGAGTTTACTGTAGCCCCATGAGTGTTGACACATGTATGGCCACCCAGATCAGGCTGAAAGTTTCACCCTGGCTGCGCGTTTTATTGTCATATGATTAGCCCCTTCGGGTGCTCTTTTAAGGAATGACGCTTCCAGCCTCTCTTCCTCCACTCTATGTGGGTTTATGGTGATTATGCACTATATGAGCCCTGGGCCTCGGCCCCTGGGACTTTGGTGTTGGATCCCTGTACGCACGGCGTGTTACATTGTGTTCCCCATAGCGTAAGCTATTACGCAGTACGAGAGATACTCTCGTAAGAGAACGTACTCGGTTACTAACGTAACCTCGGTTCTCTCTAGAGAGGGAACGAGTACTGCGTATCTTGCCGTGCTTGGAATACGCTCTGGTTCGCTTCGGCGATGAAAACCAGCTTGGACCAGCCTACCGAGCTGATTTATAGGGTGAGACCACGCCTTTTCTGGCGGGACGTGACGATATGGGCGCGAATTGCCCCCATTGGACATTACGTCACGCAGAGTCTCTCTCAATAGGCTGCTGCATTTGCCACAAGAGCAGCCAATAGGCGCGCGAGCTGTCTCGCCTATGTCTGCCTGCTGTTCCAAAGCGTTTTACATTAATAAACAATTAAGGATAATTTTTGGCTTCAATATCTCGTGGAAAAGAGGTTTTCCCCATAGCGTAAGCTATTACGCAGTACTCGTTCCCTCTCTAGAGAGAACCGAGGTTATGTTAGTAATCGAGTACGTTTTCATGGTGCAAAAGTCCAAGTGGGTTGAATATGTTTCCCCGCGATGCTGCCAGGGCAGGGCTAGATAACCACGGACACATCTAAACTATAGTGTGTGCCACAAACATTTTTCTCGAGAGAGCTTCGAGAATTGGAGAATGGTGGACTTCGCCTTGTTGACAACCAATGCAGGTTGCGTCTTGCGAGTGATGCGGTACCAAGTCTCGAGGACTTTTCTATCCCTTCAGAGGTATGTGTGTGTGTCTGAAATGAGAAGTCATCCACCTCCACAGAGCAATCTTTATTATGGGGGTTCAGGGGGCGCGTAGATCTAGGCTATGCACGGAACGTTTTTTTAAGCGGAAAATTAATAATTTTCAAATATATGCATTTATTGTGTCTATATAAACAACTATATATTTTATAATGACATTTATAATTATACATGTAGCCTACATTAATGTTTTAAATAGAATTACGATTACTGTAGGCTAATATATGTACCAGGGCATTCAGTTACTTTTGAAAGGACAATAATAAAGTAGTGGTGCACGATATATCGGCCGCCGATATAATATCGGCCGATATGGTCATTTTTTTACACATCGGTATCGTTCCGATGTCAAAATAGGGCCGATGTGAACAGGCCGATAATCATTCCTTTGTATTTGACGTGCGTGTAGGCTTAGATGTGAGTGTGGGGGCGGGGATGTTTGTTTTTGCACGAGCGCATACATTACACTTCACATAATGTGATGAAGCAGTGCTGGAGGCTGCAAAAAAAGTCAAGCCAGTTTGACTTTGCCTTTGGTGAGGGAGCAACGATGTCGTCTGTCTGGTCGTGCTTCAAATTGTCTGAAGAGGATCCACGCTATATGCTGTATTAGGGCTATATGCTGTATTAGTTTCGGTGTGGGAATTGCGCATAATTTAAACCATTCCCGCGAGGTTAGCTTATTATAGGTCGAGAAATTCCCGCACAAATATATTTGCTTCATCTCAGAGCAAATTATTTTTTTTAAATTCACAGATGCGAGGAAAAATATGGGCAAACTGTCTTTTATTTTCAAATTTAATTCCTCAATCAGCGCTGGACCGGCTTCTCTGTCTTCCGCTGTAACAAGATATGTTTCACTGTCAATGCAGTGGTCTGCCACGTTGCGCTGATCTTATTTACACTATCGAGTGTAGGTGCAGAATTCTAACATTGAGTCATAATGAGCTGTTTGTGAAGAAATTATTCGTGCGAATGCTTTAAAGTTTAAACCATTCATGTGCGACAAGTCAAAAGAGAGCGCGCTGCCTGCGAATGTCCGACTATGACTCACCGCGCGCCAGAATTGTTATCTTTCGCGCTTGAACGAACAATAACACACAATTATGCCAAATTGTCGTTTTGTCGAGTATCTTCATAACATAAGAGCAGTCTTATGGTGGACAAAGTGTTGTGAGAGAATGAGGCGCGTGTGTGAGATCCGCGTCTCAACAACGGCTGCTCTTAAAGGACCAGCAGACAAAGCTTTCTGTCAGTAAAGTTAATCAAAGAACAAAGGTAACAGAGAAAATTACTCACTGCTCTTGACTAAAGAACTTGTGTAGCTTTAATAAGGATTAGTCTATATATAATTTATGAAGCACAGACTGTTTGATAACTTTATCCAATTTCTGTATGTTCTACCTGTTAGACAGGAAGGGCACAGGTAAATATGACATTTATTATGGGTTTATGAGGATTGTTTGAAGTTCACTTAAATTAAAAGGTATTATATTTTTTGAAGTCTAATGTTTTTATTTTAATTTGAGCATGTGACTGCGCGTTTCTCCTGGTTTTCTATTGTTTCTCAGCGAATCATATTTGATTATCATAAAAATGTGTTTTCTATACAGAGATATCGACATCGGCAAATATCGGTATCGGCCATAACAGCAATATTAATATCGGTTATCGGTATCAGCCACAATTTTCACATCGGTGCATCACTATAATAAAGTGTCAGTGTATTTCATAAGACTTTAACCTTGCCAGCTATAAAAAAAAATCTAGCATTTCCTCACGTTTTACCACTGCTTTTTAGTGACAGTCGATATGCATGGGACACTGGCGATGACAGTGATGGCCACACCACACCCACTCCCTCCCTTCTTCTCACAGCCATCCACGCCCATTTAAGTAGCATTTTTCAAAAAGATTGTGAGCTAGACTTGAGCTGAAAGAGGGGGGTTTCATGACCCTTTAACCCTCTGGGGTCCGAGGTGTTTTCTGGGTCCTGGAGGTGTTCTGATATGCTCTGACATTTGTGACTATTTCTGATACTTGTGACATTTTCATGGCTAAAGTCTGATTACACGGTATTCAGCACAAACTCTGCTACAATAATATGTCAGCAACATGTATGTAAAAGTTTTTAGTTTTGAGATAATGACGTTTATGCGTGGTTTGTGAAAAAAACAAAAACAAATGTAACTGAAATAAGATCATAAAACCCATAATGATTATTTCTTCACAAGACTTTTGAAAATTGTATCACCTAGCCTAGAATATTTGCTTCAAAACTATGTGGAAATCATCCTGACTACTCATTCAGATAAGGTGACAATAAAGTCTTTTAAAATTTGTATGACGTGTTTTTGTAAGAAAGCTTTATGCGAGAAGGCGTAAACCACCGTGAATCTCTCATTAATTCAATTCAATTCAATTAAAATTTATTTGTATAGCGCTTTTCACAATACATATTGTTTCAAAGCAGCTTTACAGAAAGTGCATTTCAGAAATTTACATAGAAAAATACAGTTAGTTAATCATCATGTATTAATTTAGGGCATAACATATCGCCGGCGTTGAGTCGTCTCTTCACAGGCGTCGAGTCGTCTCATCACAGGTGTTGGGGCATCTGAAGTCTCCGTGAGAGGCTGGATACAAACTGGAGCTGACGAACGCTATTTACCTCGGGACTAGCGTCCCGAGATAACAGCAGAAAAGCAGATGGGAAATAATTAGCGTAGCTGCTGTTCATAATATTAATGCATTTGATCTGATTCAACAGTGGTATAAAAGGTAAGCATTATGTGAATGCTTGGCCGAAGAGATGCGTCTTTAATCTAGTTTTGAACTGGGAGAGCGAGTCTGAGCAACGAACAGTATCAGGAAGGCTATTCCAGAGTTTAGGAGCTAAATGTGAGAACGCCCTCCCTCCTTTAGTGGACTTTGATATCTTAGGAATGACCAGAAGCCTCGAATTTAGGGATCTTAAAGAACGCGATGGATTGTAGGGCGATAGAAGGTCCATTAAATACACAGGAGCTAAACCATTTAGGGCTTTATAGGTCAGTAGTAGTACTTTGTAGTTGATGCGGAACTTAATAGGTAACCAGTGTAGAGATGACAAAATCGGTGTTATATGATCATATTTTCTTGACCTAGTAAGAACTCTAGCCGCTGCATTTTGGACTAATAGGCTTTATGCACAGCTGGACTGCTTCCTGAACTTCAGCCAGCTCCTTGTTTCCTGTGTCTGCCATTATTGGACAAACTGATTAATCCAGGTGTGTCTGATTATTGTTGCCGTGACTACTGAGGTCAGGCACACCTGAATTAATCAGTTTGTCCAATAATGGCAGACAGGAAACAAGAAGCTGGCTGAAGTTCAGGAAGTAGTGCAGCTGTGCATAAAGCCAATTGTAGCTTGTTTATTGAGGATGCAGGACAACCAGCTAATAAAGCATTACAGTAATCTAGTCTCGAGGTCATGAATGCATGAACTAACTTTTCTGCATCAGGAACAGATAGCATGTTACGTAATTTAGCAATGTTTCTAAGGTGGAAAAAGGCTGTTCTTGTAACATATGAAATATGATTTTCGAAAGACAAGTTGCGGTCTAGTATAACACCCAGGTCTTTTACTGTAGAGGATAAAGAAACAGGACATCCTTCTAAATTAAAGTTGTATTGTAAGAGATTTTGTGGGTAGTTTTTTGGACCAATAAGTAATACCTCCGTTTTATCTGGATTTAATAGCAGGAAATTACACGTCATCCAGCATTTTATATCTTTAAGACACTCTGTCAATTTAGATAAGTTAGTGTTTTCATCTGGTCGTGATGAAATATATAATTGAGTGTCATCAGCATAGCAGTGGAAATTAATTCCATGTTTTCTTATAACATTACCAAGTGGCAGCATATATATTGAGAATAGTAGAGGGCCTAACACCGATCCTTGCGGCACTCCATAGTCTACTGACGTTATCTTCGATTTTTCCCCATTTAAACAGACAAAATGGTAACGGTCTGATAAGTACGATCTGAACCAGCTTAATGCCTGTCCCTGAACACCAGTGTAGTTTTGTAGTCGATGCAAGAGTATTTTATGATCTATAGTGTCGAACGCAGTGCTAAGATCAAGTAAACACAACATAATCCAAAGACACACAACAAATGTCAAAAAAGCACATTATTGAACACACTGATCTTTAGATCACACACACTCTGTTCAACAGAGACCTTTGTGCCATTCCTGAAACACAGTACATGCCTGTCCATGTTCCATTTACCATGTTCATGTACAGAGACTCATGTGAATGTTTAAGCCAGCAGGACTCAGTGGCTCAGTGGTCCCTGTAAAAAAACAAAACAACAACAAACAAAAAAACAACTGTGAATGCTGATATCATAAGAAACTATAGGCTGCTCGATTTTGGGAATACATTTGAGATTTTTCTGGTTAAAATAGCTTTTTACAATTTATAAAATACACACACACACATAGCCTACATATATATATAAATATATTTAAAATGAACACCAGGTTTGTTGTGCAATGCATATAGCCAACATGTATGGCTGCATAAAATAATAACAATAGCCTATAGCAGGCGGCCTATTAACACTACACTAGAGAAAAAATTTATTGATATGTTACTTCAAATGTTTACAATCGTTATGACGTTCTGAAATGAGATTGGAGTAAAACCATGAAACCTAATGTTTGGTGCGTTTTGCTTTTCAAACTCAGAGCGCGCGCAGAGAATATTTACTGGATCGAGCAACTATGAAACATTATTGTTAACATATTATACCTAACGTTACGTTTGAGCAGATATCTACAAACACCGTATTTAACAGTAAACCCGGATCTAAACATTATAATATTCACCATAGTAGAGTAAACACTATAGGCTACTAGCCTACTATATCATGCTGTGTTTTATTATCAAACATAAGAACAACATTGTGTCATAGGCTACATTAATATAAATGTCGCATTGAAAGGTATGCCTGCCTGTCTGTCTATAGTTCATATTTCAACATGTTTCTGTCGATTTCATACATTTTAGTCTAGCAACAGCTTAACTGCAATTCAACAATAACACTAACTAATATAATTCATAATACATTTCTTACCTTACATCTTTCTTGTCTTCAAATCGCGATCTTCTTCTTCTTCTGAGGTAAGTTAAATCCAATGTAAGATCACAGCCTGTTTTCCAACCTCGGCAAAAAGCATTGGACTGAAGTTTGGTGCATTGTTTTTGAGGTAATGAGGGCGTTGCGTTCCTTCACGTGGATATTTGCAAATCAATCTCTTTTGCGCACGTGGGCGTGGTCAAATTAAAAATAATGAGCAAGCGTTTGAGAAACTGGAAATCTTGTTGGTTTTATACAAATTACTTAAACAGAGAATATTTGTTTTTGTTTTGAATCAGATAATTTAAAAGTACACACTTACATGTTTATAAAGATATATGGCTCATAAATGTGAGACAAATATTCGCTGAGTTTTGTTTCAGTTTATAGACGTGCTCAAGAAAAAAAAGTTCACCGAGAAGGACAGACAGAACGCATACCCTGTTTATTTTCTTTATTTTACAAAAGCCCAATGTTTTGTTTTTATTGTAAGTGGACACATACAAAAGTAGACATCTCACAGATTCTTTTTTCATGTTTCTTTTTTCTGTATGACCATAAATGATGGAGTATTTTAAGTCTATGTTGCCGCTATGTGGAAAAAAAACGTTCAGACCCCAGAGGGTTAAGCACCGGGCTTGCGTTTCCACTGCCGGGCCAGTAGCCCTGCAGCGCTGCCCTAAACCCCGCCCTTAACACGCCTTTCTGGATCAAACGTCATACAACCCAACCCATTTCAGCGGGTATTATGAATTTATTTATTTTTAAGATAGCATGTATATTAACTCACCGGCCGTGGCTGTCATAGTGTCCCGACTTGTCTCGCCACTAACAGAGGGACGGTGACCCAGCACACCGATGGTGACCCAGCTGTCCATCAAGTCAAACCATGGAAAGTTCCTTCTCTGGGATCCGCTTTGTCCATTGTGTGTTTTAATCGCCTTGTACTGCGCCCGCACCTTTTTTATTTTTTCCCGAACTTGAAGCGTTGCTCGCTGAATGCTTAGCTTAGCAAGTTCAGCAACGATGTATTTTATAACGTCCTCGTTTCTGCACACGCCGTCAAATTGACGTTGTACCCTTTCTTTCTTCTGCCAAAATGCTCAGAAGAGCTTTGGTATCTTCGACAGACCAGTACAGGCGATTCTCCATTTCGAGCAGCGTTTATTTTGCGCAATATAAAAAAGTGAAATGTGCATCTTTCCGCAGACCATAACTTTCCCTAACACCGATTAATCTCCGCCTTTTACCTTGAGCACACCTCTAGCCCGAGCTGGCCCGCTTTGGCCCAAGGTATTCGACGGGCAAGAAATCCTGGACGTTGGCCCCGAGTAAACCCTGATCAAGCCCCGGAAGTGACAGTGGAAACGCGACTGGCCCTGGCACGCACTAGCACGGCCCGGCCCTGGCCCGGCAGTGGAAATGCGGCTAATGTGTGTAGGGAAGACTGAGACTGAATGGGGCTTGTTTGCACCACAAAACAATAGAGAGAGTAGACTGAATGGATCCTTAGAAGATGACAGTTTTAGTAACTGTTTAAAGCTATTTGAAAATTCAATCTTCATACAGTCCATTCCCTTCCCTTCACCCCAAACAATATTTTTCTTAGACTTATGCAGTCCATGTGGGTCATACATCTGTATAAATATGGAAAAATATCACATTCCTGCAAATGTTTTGTCTCTTGAGGTGCTTTTGGCTGCTTGCCTTGCTTATTGGTTAAGTCAGCCTCTGATTATAGCATAGTTAATTATTTTAAAACCATTCACCTCAGTATCTCCAGCTGACAGTTTGGATTCTTCAGTCCATCAGAAAGAAGCTTCACTCCAGAATCCTGCAGGTCATTGTTACTCAGATCCAGCTCTCTCAGGAAGGAGTTTGAGGATTGTAGAGCTGATGATAAACTCTCACAGGACTGAACTGTGAGATTACAGCTGTGTAGCCTGTGTAGAGAACAAAACAAAGAGCATAATCTGGAGCTTGAAAAAACCTTGAACTGTAGTGAATTAAGCAAAGCTAATACAATTATCTCTTCATAAAACATCAAACCAGCATTTATTTTCACACACATTACATTTATTAATTTTTCTCTGCTTGAATTGAAGGCAATTGCAAAATACTAACAGTGTTTATAAATGAATGTAAAGGAGACTCTTACAGTGCTCTTCTGGTGTTTTTGATCACTGGCAGCAGTGTCACCAGTGCTTGATCAGATCTTCTGTATTTCTGCAGTTCAAACATCTCTTGAGTCTCTTCTGACATCAGGAGCACATACACCAGACCAGACCACTGAGCAGTGGAGAGATTATGTGCTGAAAGCTTTCCTGAGCTCAGATTCTTCTGGATTTCCTCCACAAAGTCATCTTTCAGTTCACTCAGACAGTGGAAGAGATTGATGGTCTTCTCTACTGATTTCTCATTTTCTATTTTCTTTTTGATATAGTCAGCAGTGTTTTTCATGTCCTCTGTTCTGAGCTCCAGTCCTGGCAGTAGTCCCTTCAGGTCACTCTGATTGGACTCCAGACCCAGGAGGAACCGAAGGAAAAGGTCCAGGTGTCCGTTCTCACTCTGTAAAGCTTTCTTGACTGCAGCCTTATGAAGCTGAAACAGTGGCTTTTTGGACAGTTTCCATGTCAGTTTTCTCCAGGACTGAAGAAATAGGTCAGCTTTCTCATCTTTGCCCATCATAAACACATAAAGAGCAGCAAGGAATTCCTGTACGCTGAGATGTACAAAGCTGTAAACGTTTATTGCTGCTACCTTTTCCTCCTGAAACATTCGAGTGCATAACCCAGAGTACAACGACCCTTTTCTGATATCTAGTCCACATTCCTCAAGATCTTCTTTGTAGAAAATCAGGTTTCCTTTCTCCAGCTGTTGAAAGGCCAGTATCCCAAGCTTCAGAATAATCTGATCAAAAGACACTGCATTGTCTTTAGGTTCATGGTCATCACAGTATTTTTCTTCCATCTGTTGCTTCTGAGAAATTAAGAAGCTTGTGTACATCCCTGTGAGAGTTGTGGGAGTTTTGTCATTGCTCTCTCGAGCCAGTAGAGGCTGAAGAACAATAAGAGAGACCCAGCAGAAGACAGGAATATGGCACATGATGTACAGACTCCTGGATTTCTTGATGTGACTGATGAGGTTTCCAGCGACCTCAGGACTGCTGTTATTTTTGAAGTATTGCTCTTTCTGCTCATCGTTAAATCCTCGCACCTCTGTCACTTGATCAATGTAGTCTCGGGGAATCAGACTGGCTGCTGCTGGTCTGGATGTGATCCAGATGAGAGAAGAGGGAACCAGGTGTCTCTTGATAAGGTTTATTATTATCTTACTCACTGTTGTTTTTTCATTTACATTTGTAAATATGTCGTCATCTTTAAAGTTCAAAGTAAAGCGACATTCATCCAGCCCATCAAAGATGAACATAACTTTACCGTCACCTTCAGGAAGAGAGAGCAAATCTTCAGGACTACTAAAGAAGTAGTATTTGTTGATCAGTCCCATGAGACTGCACTCTTCTTTAATCAAATTCAATCTACGGAATGGAAGTGGAAATATGAAGACTATATCCTGATTTTCTGTTTCTTCAGCCCAGTCAAAGATGAATTTATTGACAGAGACAGTTTTTCCCACTCCTGCGATTCCCGTTGTCAGCACTTTTCTGTTTCGTCGACCCATGTCACACTGGACTTTAAACATGTCATTACACTCGATTGGCTTCTCCTTGGCAGTCAATCGGTTGTGATTTGATTCGATCTGTATCACCTCGTGCTCGTTCACTCTTCCTCCAGTCTCATTCTCCACCACATATAAATCAGTGTAAATATCTTTCAGGTATTTCCGATGACCCGTCTCTGAATCACCAACCAATATCTTCTCGTAGTCCTGTTTTAATTTGTCCTTCAGTGTGAGGCTGGTCTCTGTTTAATCATGAAGAGTAGCTTCTCTATCGTCTGCTGTTGAGCCTATGAGAAATATGGGAAAAGACAGCAAAGACTAAGTGATTGTGTTTTTCATAAATTCCGGTGTCTACTATATTCAAATAGTGTTTACATGCACATCTTACACTGATTATGCTGAAGTTGACAACATAAATGATGGAAATGCCTTGATTAATACTTGAATGAAATTGGATTTATCAGATTGTCACTATTGGACACAGTTCAACTTAAAGCAATAGTTCACTTAAAAATTAAAATTCTGTCATCATTTACTCACCCTCAAATTGTTTCAAACCTGTATGAACATATTTGATTTCTACTATGGAAGTTAATGGGGTCCATCGACTGTTTGGTTACCGACATTCTTCAAAATATCTTCCCTTGTGTTCAGCAAGATATTTACTGTTCAGAAAGTAATTCATACAGGTTTGAAACCACTTGAGGGTGAGTAAATGACAGAATTTTCATTTTTAAGTAAACAATTCCTTTAAGGCCATGCTGACCAAAATTAGTACAAGATTTTTGATCAAACCATTGACATCTAGCACACCAAACAAGACATGAGACTGTATTAGGGTTAGGTTGGGGTTATTGCAATGACCCTGCATATGTAGAAGTTGCTTTCAGAAGTTTTAATTTAATCTTGTAAACCATTTAACCATTCGTAAAAAATGACTTGATAATCTGTTCTAATAAATGTACTTGTATAAGAGCTGTTGCTGTTGCTTCTTGGCCCTGTAATTGTTGCTTGATGTTATATAATCTCTTGTTTATATGTACAGACAGGGATTATTTACCCCTGATCTCTTCTGAATGAGCTCCAACAGCTGCAGACGTCTTTAAATTGCCTTCAGCCTGACTTGAGTGTGTGTGAGAGAGAGGATCACTCACTGGGAAACATAAATCACACAAACACATCAGCAGAGCAAAGAGCAAAGTCAAACCATTAATCAGTAAACAGTCAATCACATTACAGTCACAGTGAATTAAATGTTACCTTGCTTGTGTTTGTTCTCCAGCTGCTCAGCCAGAAGATTCTGGTCCATCTTCCTCAGGGTCTCCACTGTGATCTTCACAACTTCTTCTGGTCCAAAACATGCTACCATCGTATCCACTGTGTCTAAGATATCTGCATTCTCCATTTCAGACTTTGATATATGCGTCTCATGATCATTTTCTAAGCACCACTGAAACTTCTTCAGATCGTCTTTTTTCAGTCCCTTTAATGATTTCTCAAGCATAAATTTAACAGAAGCCATCGCCCTTCACAGATTCACAGCTGCAGGAAAAGAAGAAAAACATCTGAAATAGTTTAACTCAACATGTGAACCTGAGCATTTAAATGTTATTTGGATTATTGTAAAATTTAACTTAAACTGGACAATGACTTTCATCTAGAGCTGCTGTACAGCCAAAACAATCTTTGTTACATTCATTTTCATTCACATCACTGCAAAGCTGCTTTGAAACATTTTTTATTGTAAAAAGCGCTATATAAATAAAGGTGACTTGTTTATGAAGCTGTGATCGAATCAGGACTCTCAGAGGCATCTCGTCCAAACTCATCTGTTAAAGGGGTCCTATAATGCTGCATTGTATCTATCTGAAACATGCTAGCAATGAGTACCCTAGCAATCATATAGCAACACCCTAATGACTACCCTGAGTACCCTAACATATGCATAGCAACACCCTAGCAACCATCCCAAGTACCCTAGCAACTGCATAGCAATCACCAAGAATGCCCTAGCAACCACATAGAAACACACTAGCAACTAGGGTCCGGTCAATTTTAACATTGAGCACATTTTTTTGTAAATTTGGAGTGCTGTCAGTAGATAACAACGACAAAAATCAGTGTTGCCTACACCGTGTTATCCTCTTTTTAAAATTTGCACCCTGTTGACTTAAATGGGGCAAGTTTTAAAAATCCTAGATGTGTCATTACAAGTGCACAGCCATGTGAGTGATTTTATTCAGAGTGAACACAGTGAATCTGACTGCAGTAGATGTGAAAGATATGAATAAAAGTGATGTTAATTCAGCCAGCTCACATACCTGTATTTACTTCCTGTTTTCGGTCGAAGTCCTCGACCGAAAACAGGAAGTAAATACAGGTATGCAGTTTTTGTATGGTTTACACGTCTTCACGTGTTAATAAAAGTATTTTAAGTTTATGTAGCCAAGTCAATAGAGGGCGCTGCTGAGGGTATGTATCGAGGGTGTAATTTCCCTTTAAATATGCCACTTCCTGTGAGAGGAATGGTTGCAGTAGCTGAATTGTTTGGCATGGTCGCTGGAAGAACAAGCTCTGGTAGGTTGATTTTAATGAGAAGTGTTTCTTTATGCTTATAATGTTTGGGATCTTTTTGATGTGTTGGCCAAGAGCCAGTGATTTTAAGTGAAAATGGTAATTTAAACGGGCCAGCTCTACTTAATCTGTTCATTGTCTCGATGTAGTTGGTTTGTTTTAGAAGTGAGGCCTAAATGCCCCAATGCTGATCAAGTTTGGCTGGATGAGTGGTGGACACTGAATAACCATCACAGCACATGAGTGTTGACACTGTCAAAGCGAGTTATGTTTTGTTGAAATGATCATTGACAACCATGTGTTGTATGTATTGGGGCAAAGGACTTCGTTTTGTAGAGCAGTTGCTTTAAAGGCTTTCACGTTGGCCATGTGGAGCTGGATGAGCGATGGATATTAACCGCTGCTGTATTTCCTGTGGCTTCTGAAGTTAGCCAAAAGGCGACTAAGGTATTTATTTGTTGATGCAACGTTGGAATAGCTAGCATATTTTAACCATGTTGGTCTAAATAAATATATGGACAAGTGGTTCCTAGTTGGAACTGATGTTATGATGTGGTGCTAGTATTCAATGTTATGTTTAGATATGATTAAAATTGTTTTAATGAGAATGTGGTATTTGTATGGGTTGATTTTGTGTATTTTTGTTTTACTTACTGTTGTCTTTTCTTTTGTAGAATTCGATTTGTCCTGTGCAACTGACCACTGTTTTCCCTACCTTTATTTTTGGTTTTCATGGTTTGTGTTTTTTTGTTATGTTTTATTATTGTTTTGTTTGGCCCATGACTAATCAGTTGTACCTTTTCTTTTCATATGGTTTATTCTGTGAACTACAAGCAGGTCATTATCTGTAGCTGTGAGCATAGTAACTAGGGGGGGGGAAAAGATATTCACTCTTGATTCATATAAGTTTGGTGTGTAAAGAGTTTTTGTGTGTTTAGTGTGGCATGTAGAAACTTTGTAATTTCTTTTGGGGGTTATTGTATTTATTCATGTGTTGTGTGTGTTTTCTTTTGAAGTGTTATGTTACCCCCCAGAGTTAATTGAACCACCACCTCTCAAGCTTACATTTGGCCAGCTTTGAGTGAAAGCAGATGAGATCAGAAGAACCATTGTATTTAATAAAAGTGATGCTTTGACTTTCTATAGTGATTTTGCCTTTATTCATTTAATTGGATAGCCTGTTAGGGGAAACCCTCTAGTGATTTGGGATCTCCTACCCAAACTAAATTGGAGTGGCGTAGTCACGTGCAGTTATATAACACCACCAGCCTCATTACATTTGGCGTAGTCGGCAGGGTTTTTGGCTTTATTGTTATTTGTTTTTTTCTTGATTTTGTTTATGACTGTCTGGGCCTATGTTTATTTTTTTGAGATTTGAAAGGTGGGAAAACAGTGGTCAACGATTCCAGTCAGCGGTCATCGAGGTCAAGCCTGAAGACAACGGCGCCTCCTATAGTTTAATTTTTGGTTGATTGCTTTTGTTTTGTTTTATTTATTATTATCTGTTTTTTTTAGGATGGCAGATGAGGATTTGACAGCTCAGCTTAGGACACTTAATGAGTTGGTACAACAGCTCCAGGTAGAAAATGCAGAGCTTAGATCAGAGGCAAGTCAGAGCTCATCCTCTGTCCCCATGGGTGTTCTCCCCGTTAGGGAACAACCTCCTCCTTCTGCTGGTGCTAGTGTCGTGAGTGGTTCTACGATACCAAGTCCTGTGGGAGCCATAGAACGTTATGTTTATGTACCACGAGAACGCAAGTGCCCTAGGTTTTCTGGGAGAATATCCCAAGACTCAATAACTGTAGAGGATTGGGTTGAGGAGGCCCGACGTCATCTGTCTATGCGTCCAATGTTACGTTCTGAGCAGGCTTTGGCCATTTTTGATTTGCTGGATGGTGAAGCTAGGACAGAGGTTAGGTTCCGTCCAGTCTCGGAAAGGGATGACCCTGAAAAAATATTTGATATATTAACTAGTGTTTATGGGTGTTCTCAGTCTTACATTAGTCTTCAGAAGCAGTTCTTCCAGCGACGCCAATTAGATAGTGAATCATTGAGAGAGTATTCTCATGGACGTGATTAAACGTAAAGACCCAGCATGTTTTGCTAACCCAGATACTGTCTTACGAGATCAATTTATAGAATTTGTGAGAGATAGCATGCTTCGCCGTGAACTACGTCGTCATGTTAGGCTGGATCCTACCCTGAGTTTTCTAGATGCCAGACAGGAAGCTTTGCGTTGGGTAGAAGAGGGGGATAACCCTGGTGTACAGCGACCTCGTGCCCATTCCTTTAATGTTGCTAATATTACAGAACTCTCAGCCCAGTCTAATGCTGTTCTTGGTAAAGACACAGATGAATTGAGGGAAGTTAAAGTCTTCGTAAACAGCAAATGCAGCTAGATACTATTCTGAAGCGTTTAGAGTCTTCTGTTCCCCAGGCCGCTTCCGGATTGTTTTTGCCACCAGCTCCTGCTACCCTGAGGGGTGGTACTCGCAGCACCCAGTATCGTTCCCATCCGGATGGTAGACCTATATGCTTGCGCTGTAATCACCCTGGCCATATTGCGAGATTTTGCAAAGCTGAACTTGGTACAGAGCAGAGGGCAGCTACAGGGCCTAGATCCGCTAATCAGTCATCGGAAAACTAATGCCCCCCGACAGCACTGCCCATGCGTCGGGTGGGGAATCCTTGGGCATTTCCCCTGTGGTGGAGCTTCAACTCCTAGGTAGATGTCCAGTAGTAGAGATTTCTATTGGTGGGGTCACTGTGCCATGTTTGCTGGATACAGGATCTATGGTGACTACGGTCACCCAACAATTTTTTGAGTAGTATTTGCAACCATGTTTCCAGTTTCAGTTGCAACCTTGCCAATGGCTTAAGCTCAAAGCAGCCAATGGCCTCGATATCCCTTATTTGGGGTATTTAGAAAGTACCATAGATATACTTGGAAAGACTTTGCCCAAAATGGGAATTCTAGTAGTGAAAAATTCTGCTGATCCTGCTATCCAGTTGAAACGAGAACAGGTTCCTGGCCTGCTAGGAATGAATGTTATTAGCAGTTGTTATCAGGAACTGTTTTTGGAGCATGGGACTAGGCTATTTAATGCGCCACCTATCAAACATGCAGGGAACGTATGGCAGAGGGCTCTTTCTGAGTGCCAACTTTGGGAACATGCATTGGAAAGTGGGTATGTGGGTCTAGCTCGAGTTCAGAAGGGCCCAGCCGTGAGAGTGCCAGCAGGCGCCATGAAATTGGTTCCGGCAACTTGCCATCAGGGGTTGGGGGCTACATTTAATACTTGTTTTTTGGAACCGGTATCATTTGTAGAGGGACGGTTGCCTGGGGACCTCCTTGTTCCATCGGCCTGCTTGTCTGTTGCTTGTGGGGTAGTGAAGGTGCCAGTTATTAACCCTCTGGGGTCTAAGGGGTTTTTGAGGTACTTGAGATGTTTTGACATGCCCTGACATTTGTGCTTTTTTCAGTTTCTTATAAACATATTAATGGCAAAGGTGTAATTACACTATATTTAGCACAAATAGGGTTACAAATATATGTGAGCAACATGTATGTACATGTTTGTATTTTTGAGGGAATAATGTTTATGCATGGTTATTCAAAAAACTAAAAATTAAAGTTTCTGAAATAAGGCCACAAAACACATACTTAACATGTGTCCACAAGACTTTTGACTAATGGATGTAGTTGCCTAGTGTTTTTGCTTCAAAATGATCTGAAAATCACCCTGCCTAATCATTCACATAAAACAATACATTGATTTAAATTTTTTAAAACCGTTTTTGCTTCCAAAGGCAATATGCGCAGGGGCGTGACTTACTAATGACCCTGCATACTAATGAGCCTTTCATTCAGGTGTGTCACACAAGAAAGAATGCGAGGACAAAAATAAATAAATAAATATATATATAATCCAAATATAAATGAAAGTCAAAAGCACATTTTTAGTACATAGTCATACCTGGAAACAAATCCTGTTCAAATAGGCTATATGGACCATTCTACAGAATTAGTTAGAGTTAGAAAGTTAGAGTTCTCAGAGAGGAAAAAAAGGTATTTTTTCACAAATTTTTTATACATTCAAATTGTATAATTTCCAAGGTAAACATTTCTAGTATGCAGTTAATTGTAAAGACTCAGCGTAAATCTAATCCGTGGGGAATTTTGCATATCATAATTAATAATTGGTAATTAATAATTATTCCTACAATTTTGGATTAGATCAGTCTTACATTTAATTTAACCTCCCTCTAAGGGAGGATCTGTCATTTTATCTGCATGCCTACCTGTGTATCCTTGTATTTTAACTACAAGTTTATTGCAGTTAATTACACGGATCACGTCTTACCAAGCAGGCAAAATTAATTAGCTCAATTGCCAGAATAATATTGTGGGGATCCACAATATCATCTTACTTTATAGGATTTCGGGAAACGCAATTCTCTGGCCAGAAGAATTGGGTTTCCCGCCCCATAAACACATACTCTTTAACGTATCTTTAATTTATAAGCTTGTAGCATATCGTTTGGCACTTAAGGGACTTGAAAATGAGCAAAGTAAATGAATCAATCAAATGAATATAATGAATTTAATAAAGGCATAACTACTTATATATTTACTACGGTTGTCATGGAATATATATATATAGATATATATGTATTTACAAACATAATAGACATACAAAACACAATAAGACATCGATGAGAGAAATGCGCAGAGTTTGGACAATGTATAACTTACACGCGTGAGAGCGAGTAAGTGAGAGAGAAGAGAGAGAGAGAGATAGAGAGAGGGCATTGATAGCATTCCTCCAGACTTTCACCTTTCTGTAAACAACACGAAACATCATCTTAAGGCTTATTGGAAGCTCTATAAAAAGATATACTTGCACACATTTATGGGTCTCGCGGTGTTGCTGCATTCCTGAATGGCCCGGTCTGGCCGCATGCGTGAGCGGAGTCCTTTGTGTGTGTAAGCGTCACGTGGTGCTGCTGGGCGCGCGTGTTGAACAGAGGGTTTTTAAAGTCGTTGAGGTACATTACCAAAGTAGCATAGTTCGGCTAAGTTCGTTTCACTTCGTGGAAGTGAACAGAGTCGACTACGGAAAACAAAACTTACAAAGAAAAGAAATAAAGATCTGATCCGGTCTCCGGAGGAGACCACGAGATAGGATTAGGCTACATGTTGCAGCCGCAGCGAAGGACGAAGAGAGGAGAGATAGAGAGGGGGAGAGATTTATCACTTTTGACGAAGCCAACCTTTTCCTGTCGGCTTGGGCAATCGGAGAGTGGGAATCACAAGGCGGGAGTTTGGTTTTTATGATCCTTTGTCTCATAGCAAGGCATTTGAAACGCTAATTTCGTCGGGTATTTAAGAGCAGAATCTTCACAATTATTATAGTCCTATGTGTCACAAAGATTTAGCCAGATGTGATGTAAATTGCTAAATGGGGAACGAAGATTCGAGCTCAGAGAAATCACACTTGCCTTACATGGAGCGGATTAATTATAGTTTGCACCGTTTGAAACCTTATCCCATTAGTTTTCAAACACATAGATCAAACACATAAAAGACAAATCGTAAGATGAGATTGGATACATTGTTCGTACAATTCTCAAAGGGATATATCATATATATATATATATGAATAAAGGATTCATTTCTCCTTAGTTAGAATCCTGGGGAATAGGCAGTTATGTGTAAAGTGCATGGACAAATAAACATGGACAAATAAACACACACATAAAACACATTCAATATATCTGGTTAAATGTCTTTTAAAGAGAGAAGTTTCTTTTCTCTTTAGAAACCCCCTTCCTGTGGGACATTCCGATCAGTCATAAAATGTCTTAATGTCTTGTAAGCGGACACCACGGCCTGTCCTGAGGGGATGTGTGTGTGTGTGTGTGTGTGTTTGTGTGTGTTTTTTTCAAGTTCCAGGCCTTTGAAGGCTTTGGGCCTTTAGCAAGGATTTATTTAATTATTCAGATTCACCCTCGCCCAGTCCTTACATCTCATACTGTATTTTCAGAAAGTTTTGGAATATATCCTCTCCTCAAATGTGTCACTAATAAAAAACAATAATATTAAGATTTTTTTACATCTATCTTGTCTTTCTTTTTTTTTTTAAGTAGGCCTATAGCCTGGATTTTATCATTAATATTTCAAAGTTAAGGATTCATTAGTTTGATATAGTCTACATTGTAACAAACACTATATAATAACATCTTAGATTATGAGCTTATTTTTGACAAAACATTCTAACGTTATATATTTAACATATGAGCAGAAACTGGTTAACTAAAGCTTATTTGATGTCTATTTTAGAGTAAAAAACTTTATAATCTATCCCAAACTAGTCAACTAAATGTTGTCTTTCATATTTCGTCTGTAACAACAACAGTGCGAATTCGTGCCGTTCATTCATCACACAGAGAGAGACACGCGATTCATTTTAAAACAGTATTCGCGATTAGAACAAAACACTTAAGAATAAAAAACTTACTATGATCCTCGCTGGATCCATGGCTCCTCGAAGTGAAATTAATCCAGCACTTCTGAGGTAAATTATCCAGAATTATTCCTCACAGCCTCGCAAAACGACAGACTACCGGTACATTGGTGTTTTATCGAGCTCGTGTGGGCGTTGGCAAGTTTCAGATCATTTGAGTTTGAATAGCGCGAGCTCTCTGTGGGTGTGGTCACATTAAAAGATAATTAGCTGAAATGAGAACACCTGGCATCTCTCTCTTTTTATATAGATTACATAAACACAGAATATTTGTTTTAGTTTTGAATTAGATAATTTAAAAGTACACACTTAAATGATTATAAAGATATATTGATCATGCCTGTGTGACTAGTATTCGCTGAGTTTTGTTTACGTTTAGAGACGTGCTCCAGAAAAAAAGTTCACGGAGACGGAGAGGCAGAAAGCACACCCTGTTTATTTTCTTTATTTTACAAAAGCACAATATTTTATTTCGATTGTAAGTGGACCCATAAAAAAGTAGACATTTAACAGTTTTGTTTTTCAGATTTCTTAAGTGTGTATGACAAAAAATGACTGAGTATTTTAAGTCTATTTTGCTGCTATGTGAAAAAAATCGCGCAAAACGCGCCGGCGCGTTTTCAGACCCCAGAGGGTTAATGTGGGGAATCAGGATCGTTGGCTTCGGCCAAAGACAGTCCTCGGAGAATTGCATATTGTTCAGTCACCTGTTTTAACATCTTCTCTCCAGTTCCTTTTACAGGACGATGATTCAGAGGCAGTAGCATTTATTCAGTCGGTGGAGGTAGAGAGTAGCCCAAATCTTGATCTTTCTCAGCTCACTTGGCCTACGTTGTCTTGTCAAGAACATCAACAAGCCCAATCATTGCTTGAGAAATATGCCAATGTATTCAGTAATGGTGACAGAAACTTGGGCTGTACTGACTTACTTCAGCATACCATCCCGCTATTAGATGATGTACCAGTACGCCAGCGATACCGTCGGTTGCCACCTTCTCAGTACGATCTGGTTAAGACTCACATTCGAGAGCTGGTTGAACAGGACATAGTTACGCCCAGTTGTAGTCCATGCGCATCGCCTATAGTGGTGGTCCAAAAAAGGACGGTTCTATTCGTTTATGTGTAGACTATCGTCAACTTAATGCCAAAACCCGTAAGGATGCCTTTCCTTTGCCTCGAATAGAGGAGACATTAGACGCGCTTAGTGGGGCTACGTTGTTTAGTACATTGGATCTGGCAAGTGGTTATAATCAGGTTCCGGTAGCCCCTCAAGATAGAGAAAAGACAGCGTTCTGCACCCCCTTTGGGCTATTTGAGTTCAACCGTATGCCCTTTGGGTTGTGCAATGCGCCGAGCACCTTCCAACGGCTCATGGAGCGCATTTTTGGTGATCAGAGCCTCCATGCTCTCTTGTTATATTTGGACGATATTGTAATTTTCTCCAGTACTTTTGACCAACATCTTGAGCGCTTGGAGATGGTATTGAGTCGGCTTCAAACCCAGAATTTAAAAGTAAAACTAAAGAAGTGCCATTTCTTTCAAACGGAGGTTGGATATCTGGGTCATATGATATCGGCGGCAGGGGTGTCAACTGACCCAGACAAGATCCGGGCTGTTTTTGAATGGAGCCGCCCTAACTCTGTTAGAGAGCTGCGGTCACTTCTCGGGTTTGCGTCATATTATCGTCGGTTTGTGGAAGGGTTTGCTGGATTAGCGGCCCCCTTGCATAAATTAGTTGGTACTCTACAGGGTACCCGGAAGCGGACCGTATCCATTAAGCAGGGTTCCTTTGAACAATACTGGGATGACATATGTGAACGGTCATTTAGGGATTTAAAGGAAAGACTCGTCCAAGCCCCTGTGCTAGGGTACGCTGATTTCACTCTTCCTTTTATCTTGGAGACCGATGCAAGTCATTTAGGATTGGGTGCAGTGCTGTCACAAGACCAAGGGGGGCTACGAAGACCTATTGCTTTTGCTAGTCGTGGGCTCCGGCCAAGTGAGAGGAACATGACTAACTATAGTGCAATGAAGCTGGAGCTCCTAGCTCTTAAATGGGCAATGACAGAAAAGTTTAGAGAATATCTTCTTGGCAGTAAGGTGACGGTCTACACTGATAACAATCCTTTGCGTTACATTGAGTCAGCAAAATTGGGGGCTGTTGAACAGCGCTGGGTTTCACAGCTTGCATTATTTAACTATGAGATTAAATATCGACCTGGCACTGCAAACCGCAATGCAGATGCGCTCTCCAGGTTGCCCTTGCCCCCTGCTGTTCAATCTGAAATTGCATTACCAGGTATCACTGTCCCCAAGTACATTTTAATGCAGGAGAAACCACCTGGATTGAACCCCCAGGTGGTGGAATTATCAGCAGTGGATGCAGTTCCTGCTCGAAGTAAGGCTGATTTGAGAGCATTGCAGGCTGCAGATCCGTGTATAAAGACCTTTCTACCATGTTGGGTGCAGGGGCGGCGCCCAATAGTTGCTGAGTTGAAGAATATGCCAAGGGATGTCCAACAGTTGGTAAAACAGTGGCCCAGGATGCGAGAAGTAGATGGGGTTTTGTATAGAAGCGTTCAGGTGCCACCTTCAAGAGAGTTGGTTTGGCAATTGTTACTGCCTAAGAGGCTCCAAGCAGAGGTGCTTACTAGCCTCCACGATAATCATGGTCATCAAGGGATAGAGCGGACCACTGATCTTATACGTCAAAGGTGTTATTGGCCTAATATGTGGCAAGATGTAAAGAAATGGTGCACTGAGTGTGAACGATGTTCTGTTGCCAAGGCCTCACAACCCAAGGTGAGAACATATCTGGGGAGCTTGTTAGCTAGTAGACCTCTAGAAATCATTGCAATTGATTTTACAGTTTTGGACAGAGCTAGTAATGGGCAGGAAAATGTCCTTGTTGTAACAGACGTTTTTTCCAAATTTACTCAAGCTTACCCCACACCTGATCAAAGGGCGAGTACTGTAGTTAAGATCTTGACGGAGAAATGGTTTTATGTCTATGGGGTGCCAAAGAGGATTCACTCCGACCAGGGGCGTAGTTTCGAGGGGGAATTGCTGAGGCGCTTGTGTAACTTGTATGGTGTTTCTAAAAGTAGAACGACCCCATACCATCCTGAGGGTAATGGCCAATGCGAAAGATTCAATCGGACATTGCATGATTTGCTTCGTACTTTGTCATCTGAGCAGAAACGAAAGTGGCCCCAATTGCTGCCCCAGCTCCTCTTTGCATATAATACAACTGTGCACCAGTCGACTCAACATTCCCCTTATGAGCTGATGTTTGGGCAGAAGCCTAAATTGCCTGTTGACCATCTGCTTGGCTGTAGTGATGAACTTGAAGAAGATCGTACCCCCTCAGATTGGGTTGCTCAGCATCAAGAGTATTTGTCTTCTGTTTATACCAGTGCCCGTAGGCACTTGGAGACTGCAGCTGAGCGCCGTAGGGCTGCATTCCCCGAGTCCATATTCATACTGCCTTCTGGCACTTTAGTATACTGCAGAAATCACTTTCATGGCCGCCACAAGATCCAGGATGTCTGGAGTTCTATTGTGTTTGAAATCGTAACTTACACTGATGAAGTAGGGACTTTGTATAAAATAAGACCACAGGGAAAACATGGCCCTATCAAGGTCATGCATCGTTCAGAGCTTAAGTTGGTTCCCCATAGCACAGATAGGCCTTTTCAACCCACTAGGAGTGTTTCAGCTTCCCCTTCTAGTCTTGGTAGTGAAGTGAGTCCTGAGGAACCAGAAGTGGAAAGTCAGCCACAAGTAGTTGTGGTTCATACTAGAGTGGGTGCCCAGGTTGATTCTAGCCCTCAGTTATTAGATCATTGTGTTGGTTTGGCAAGACCAACAAGAGACTGTTCCACCAGTAGTATAAGAGAACCCACGGGAGTACAGTTGCATGCAGTTACACCAGAGCAGGAGTCGGATCTAGTAATTGATGTAGATATTCCTGTAGAGTGCCCTGTAGACCAATCAGTCGGTCAGCCAGAAGAGACTAGTCCCTCCCTGAGACGTTCCACTCGTAGGACAGCAGGCCAACACCAAAATCCTTTTCGTCTTCCCCAGTCTGTTGCACAGAATGTGTTCAATGGTATAGCAGAAGTTCGCTCTCTCACTATCCCCTTTAGGCCTTGGCAGTAGTGATTTCCTTCAGGTTATTCACCGGGACGGTGACTATTAAGACAGGGGTGTATGTAGCCAAGTCAATAGAGGGCCCTGCTGAGGGTATGTATCGAGGGTGTAATTTCCCTTTAAATATGCCACTTCCTGTGAGAGGAATGGTTGCAGTAGCTGAATTGTTTGGCATGGTCGCTGGAAGAACAAGCTCTGGTAGGTTGATTTTAATGAGAAGTGTTTCTTTATGCTTATAATGTTTGGGATCTTTTTGATGTGTTGGCCAAGAGCCAGTGATTTTAAGTGAAAATGGTAATTTAAACGGGCCAGCTCTACTTAATTTGTTCATTGTCTCGATGTAGTTGGTTTGTTTTAGAAGTGAGGCCTAAATGCCCCAATGCTGATCAAGTTTGGCTGGATGAGTGGTGGACACTGAATAACCATCACAGCATGTGAGTGTTGACACTGTCAAAGCGAGTTATGTTTTGTTGAAATGATCATTGACAACCATGTGTTGTATGTATTGGGGCAAAGGACTTCGTTTTGTAGAGCAGTTGCTTTAAAGGCTTTCACGTTGGCCATGTGGAGCTGGATGAGCGATGGATATTAACCGCTGCTGTATTTCCTGTGGCTTCTGAAGTTAGCCAAAAGGCGACTAAGGTATTTATTTGTTGATGCAACGTTGGAATAGCTAGCATATTTTAACCATGTTGGTCTAAATAAATATATGGACAAGTGGTTCCTAGTTGGAACTGATGTTATGATGTGGTGCTAGTATTCAATGTTATGTTTAGATATGATTACAATTGTTTTAATGAGAATGTGGTATTTGTATGGGTTGATTTTGTGTATTTTTGTTTTACTTACTGTTGTCTTTTCTTTTGTAGAATTCGATTTGTCCTGTGCAACTGACCACTGTTTTCCCTACCTTTTTATTTTTGGTTTTCATGGTTTGTGTTTTTTTGTTATGTTTTATTATTGTTTTGTTTGGCCCATGACTAATCAGTTGTACCTTTTCTTTTCATATGGTTTATTCTGTGAACTACAAGCAGGTCATTATCTGTAGCTGTGAGCATAGTAACTAAGGGGGGGAAAGATATTCACTCTTGATTCATATAAGTTTGGTGTGTAAAGAGTTTTTGTGTGTTTAGTGTGGCATGTAGAAACTTTGTAATTTCTTTTGGGGGTTATTGTATTTATTCATGTGTTGTGTGTGTTTTCTTTTGAAGTGTTATGTTACCCCCCAGAGTTAATTGAACCACCACCTCTCAAGCTTACATTTGGCCAGCTTTGAGTGAAAGCAGATGAGATCAGAAGAACCATTGTATTTAATAAAAGTGATGCTTTGACTTCTATAGTGATTTTGCCTTTATTCATTTAATTGGATAGCCTGTTAGGGGAAACCCTCTAGTGATTTGGGATCTCCTACCCAAACTAAATTGGAGTGGCGTAGTCACGTGCAGTTATATAACACACCACCAGCCTCATTACATTTATTTTTCTGCTATGTGAAAAAAATTGAGTAAAAATCCCTGTTTGAAACTCTTAGATCCTTCATTCCCCTCGTAATCATATATGAAAACACTGGATTACATAGACTGATGAAATGCAAGCAAACTTTCATGATCATGATCTAAACAAACATACTCTGAAAAGTTTGTGTGATCAGGCCGTACTCTTCCTTCGACATGCCCTTCAACAGAACAGGTCTTCTCTGTCGTACCGTATACCAGCGTCAGTTGAGGGTGTGTGTCTGACGTTCAGCCTTACGACAGTCGAGTGTCTCACAAAACAAAACAATGTACAAGAGTCTGATGAGAAAGTTATGTGACAGAAACAAATGAGCGCAAGGTATGATTTTGTTTTTGTTTGTAATTTAGGGTATTTAAGCCAGACCTCCTCAGCCTTTAGGAGAGAAGGGGTCAGTGAGTTAAGCTGAAGTTGTGTTTGTGCTGTTGAAAGCAAATTTACTTTGTAAAGTAGAAAAATGTGCGCTGAGTAAAGCGTTTGTAACTATTCTCTTTTTATTAATTTTTTTGTGTAGGCCTACTTCTACTTTAAGTAGTTTTTAAAATCTGTCATTTCACATTTACTTAAGTATGTTTTGTTTGAAGTTTTGTAATTCGCTACATTTTAAATAATATCCGTTACTGAGTATGTACACACACACGTGAAGCCCTGGCCAGTATGGGAATACTTTGGATATAGAAAAAATGGAATTTACAGTATAATGCAGATGTCACGTAAAACACGCAAACTGGTAGAATGTATTCATCCATACAGAACTTCATTCTAAATCAAATCGCGACATGATCTGTGAATATTAAAGCACAAAAGACTTCTATGTAAATACATCATCTAGTTGTTCTGTGTGTCTCTGTGTGAATGAGCTGTGCTGTTTCGTCTACTTACTACATACTCAAGTACGCGACGCGCTCATGCTGTTTTCAGCATAGATATACATAATAAAGGCTTTTATAATGTATATCTATGGTTTTCAGCATCTCACAAGCAATACGAGGACATGAATGCATGAACATTTCCAGAGCTGCTCTGAGAGAATTTTAATTGAGAAAAACCATTGTCAAATACACTCTGAAACAGGACTTCACAACCCGTCAAAAAAAAAGTTTGGTTTAACTAGAAGAAATTATGACAGAAATATATTACTATTGTAGGCCTACAGTAGAATGTACTTCTCATAATAATATTTACAACAATAAAGATAATACAATTTATTTAAACATTATTTAAGGAATATATATTGTTTGTCCATGGTTTAATTGAGTAAATCTGCTTTGCAGCACTTTGCCAAAAAATAAAAGGATAAAACGTTGGTTAAACTTTTATTTGACTACCACCATTTTTGATAATATATTTGTATTAAATCATAAAAAGAAAAAATTTAATATAACTAAATTATTTTTAAACATTTTAATAAGTTATTAATGCTAAAAATAAGTTATTAATCTAAAGGCACACTATGCAGGAATTCCGTTTTTGTCAAACAGCGACCCCTAGAGTCGCTGTGGAGTACTTGTATTTAACATTACTGTCGTAAATACCACTCACGCAGAGCGTCTCTGCCATAGACTGGTCTCTGCACTCACGGCCTGATACGGGACGGGACACTGCAGTTCACAAAAGTTAATTATTTGCATGTGCTTTAAAGCCTTGCTGGTTAAACAAGTCATTCACGTGTTGATGCGCGGTTCTTAGGTGCGCTTTTCTGAGCGCATACACCCGAGGCGCACATGCACTAACATTAAGCCTGTCTAACAGCGCCTGGTTACTAAACTAAGTTATCTTTCTAGTCTTATTGCGCTAATACTGTCAAATACACACAAGGTTTACATAAAGTTGGTTATGTATAAAGTGAAACAAAGAGAAAATTGAGAGAAAATCTGCTTGTCAAAGGTCAGAGGCTGGAAGTACGCATCAGGTATCAGGTCGCGTAAGGATCACACCCTAACGATTATATTTTTTGAAAGTAGCGTTTATTTTCATGGTAATCTAAGTGCAAAATGTTGTCTTTCGTAGCCATTTACTGTATCCATATGAAGCTGTAAATCGTAGCAAGCTAGATAGCTAATGCTTGTCAGTACCATAGACAGTACTTGGCAGGTACTCAAGATGGCGACAGGCAACTGGAAAAAGAGTGGATGGCGTAAGAAGTCACGTGACTGACATTCATGAATATCAGAGCCTGTGGTCACTTGACGGTCGTAAAGCGATACGTTCTCCAGGCATTCTCCAGGTCACATGACCTGGCCAAAGGCGCTGCGCCTTCTCCGTGGTGTGCCTTTAAGTACAAGTAAGGGTCTAAAAATCTACTCAAGTCAAATTTTATTGAAGGAATAGTAGTTTTACCTGAGTATAATATTTATTACTCTTTCCACTTCTGGCTATTTGATTAATAAAATTCACTCTCTTTGGATTATCCTGGTTTATGCCTATGCCTTCCTATCACCTCGCTTGGTCCTTAAAAGCAAATGTTACGACTGGCCCCAATATTGATCCGAACCATGTGTCCCACTCAAGAGGAGAAAAGACATGATCTGTATTGAGTTTAGCTAAATTGTGCGCTGATCTCCCAGTGTTGTCTGGGGTATATGAACATGTAACAGTTGCATGTTCCTCCTGGGAGGCTAACAGAATATCAAGAGCCATTCGATTTAGTAAAACAACCTTCCTCATTACATGCACTTCTTCTGCAATGTCAGCAACAGAACTAAGTGCAGTTTTTGCTGTGGCCTCATGTAGTGCCTGTACTTCATTCTGTAAATAAATCATATTTTCAGTTTCAGATTAACCCTCTGGGGTCGGAAAACGCGCCGGCGCGTTTTGGCAGATTTTTATCACATGGCAGAAAAATAGAATTAAACTACTCCATCATTTCTGGTCATACAGACTTAAGAAATATGACCAAATAAACTGTTAAATGTCTACTTTTTTATGTGCCCACCTACAATCGAAATAAAATATTGTGCTTTTGTAAAATAAAGAAAATAAACAGGGTGTGCGTTCTGCCTCTCCGTCTCCGTGAACTTTTTTTCTGGAGCACGTCTCTAAACTTAAACAAAACTCAGCGAATACTATTCACCCAGCCATGAGCAATATTATAATCATTTAAGTTTGTACTTTTAAATGATCTGATTCAAAACGAAAACAAATTTTCTCTGTTTAAGTAATTTATAAAACCAACAAGATTTCCAGTTTCTCAAACACTTGCTCATTATTTATAATTTGACCACGCCCACGCCCACGCCCGCAAAAGAGGGTTCATTACCTAAAAAACAAAGCACCAAACTTCACTCCTCTCCTCTGCTTTTCGTCGAGTTTGGAAGACACGCAGAGCTTACATTGAATTTTACCTCAGAAGAAGAACGCGATTTGAAGACAAGAAAGATATAAGGTAATAAATGTATTATGAATTATATTAGTTAGTGTTATTGTTGCATAAACTTAACATTCCAGTTGACAGAAACATGTTGAAATATGAACTATAGCCTAGACAGGCAGGACATGTCATGTACGACGCGAGGATGTTTTTATGTTTGATAATAAAACACAGCATGATGTTAGGCTAGTATCAGTGTTTACTCTAATATGGTGAATATTACAATGTTAGGAACCATGTTTACTGTTAAATACTGTGTTTGTAACGAATGGAATCATTTGATGTAAACGTATCCATATATTTTTCTCTAGTGTATTTCATGTTTCTTTTTAACGATTTATAGGTCGATTTTTAACCAGAAAAATCTACAATGCATGCCCAAAGTCGTGCAGCCATATAGTTTCTCTTTTTATCAGCATGTTCACAGGTGTTTATTTTTTTTTATTTTTTTTACAGGGACCAGATGCCACTGATGAGTCCTGCTGACTTCAACATTCACATGAGACTCTGTACATAAACATGGTAAAATGAAAAATCAAACACCATGGAAATGACAGGTATGTACTATGTTTCAGGAATAGCACAAAGGTGTGTGACTGTTCAAGCCTCTGTCTTTAGATCAGTGTGTTTACTAATGTGCTTTTTAGTCCTTTGTTGTGTATCTTTGGATTATGTTGTGTTGTAAATAAATCCAAACAATCTAAAAGCCATTCTTTTTTAAAATCTCCTCATTCTTTGTGCAAGGCTCCTCATAATGATAGGGCCTGATAGCACCTAATAGGGCCATTATGGGGAGGGTCTTTGTCTTTCTCAGGTGTGAAATGCCATACATATTAATGAGAGATCACGCCTCCTCGCATAAAGCTTTCTCACACAAAACACGTCATTAAAAATGTAAAATACTTTATTGTCTTATCTGAATGAGTAGTCAGGATGATTTTCACATAGTTTTGGAGCAAATATTCTAGGCTATGTGATACAAATTTCAAAAGTATTGTGAAGAAATAATCAATATTATTAATATAATAATCAATATAAAGCCTTATTTCAGAAACTTTCATTTTTAGTTTTTTCAATAACCATGCATAAACAATATTCTCTCAAAAATACAAACATGTACATACATGTTGCTCACATATTATGGTAGCCCTGTTTGTGCTAAATAGAGTGTAATTACACCTGTGCCATTAATTTGTTTATAAGCAACTGAAAAAAGCACAAATGTCAGTGCATGTCAAAACATCTCAAGGACCCCAAAAACACCTCAGACCCCAGAGGGTTAAATTCTCGATCTGTGTCATGATTAAAAGATGTTTCACAGAATCCTCTCCTCTGACATTACTCACATTGCCAGTAATAGAAGCCAAATAACATCCTTAAAATCCCTTACAAAGGAATAGATAAGCTTTGTTACCACAAACAAAGTGTGTGTCATTAGAACAGCGAGTGTTTCAATTTCTCATTGTTAGAAGAGTTTTGTCACATCTGGAAAATGCACACATCTGGCTTAGATTTACTCATTACATTCTTCTCTTGAAGGCAACAGGAAGAATTAACTTATTCCCTTCAGATTTCACATTAAGAGCAAACTGATATCTATAATCAGTACTGTTTTATCCAGTCAAATGCCATGAACTATAATGTTAATGAGAATAATTTCTGTACTGACATACACTGCTCGTGAACAGCAGTTTGTTGTGCCAGGAATAATTAACCACAGTAAAGACACATCTGTTGGCATTTGATATTGTCAATGGTTCAAAATTGCATTTAGCACAAGTTTCACCCTGTAATGTCCAAAAGTCATTGTGAAAATCTATTTCTTTACCACCTCATATTCTCTGTTAAAATTTTTTCGCTTTTACACTTTTGCCATTTGTTGTCTCAACATTAAGGCAGTCTATGCTCTAGTACTGTTACTCTAACTCTAAATGAGTTGTCTGGCAGGTTTATCATTAACTAGAATTAGCTAGTTGTTTTCTTTGATGATGCATCATACTGTGATAGTTAAGCAGCGAGTAATGTTGTTGTACAGGAAACATAGTTCAGATTGTTGAATGGCAGGGCTGTCCATCACCAAAAATCATTAAAATGTCTACAAAACTATAAAACTGATCCAAGATCAGGTAATAACCATAAACACTGGTTTACTGGGATCGGCCCCCAACAGAGAACCATTGAAATTTAAAAACATTTGGAAACAGTTGTAACCTAACAAAGCCTTTTTTTACCGAATTCACGTGACAAAAGCGGTCATCACATGCAAAATGGAGTATAAAGTCAGTACCTCGCTGCCCTTTTTTTTGCAGGAAAGTTCAACTTGCAAAAATCATATAAGGCCAAGGCACTCGGGAATTTAGAAAAAATAAAAGCCTTTGTTCATGGCTATAACATTTTTATTAGCATTCATATATCTATAAATGCCCAACCTTTGTGTATTGATGAATGAAGACCACCTCTTCAGTAAATTGTTTTTATCTGCTATGTCTTAACATAATAATAAATGAGAGATCTCATGTTGTTCGCTTTTATGATTTAGGGAGAAAAGTTTAATTCCAGGTCTAGACTTGTGCCAGGGCTGCCAACTCTCAGACATTCAGTGCAAGACTCACGCTATTGACACTAGCCGAGTTTCTATTACCGCAAATTGAAATTACGAATTGAAAATATGGCCAATGGAAACACGTCAATTTTGCGCAAACTCCCATTCATCGAAAAAAAGTTTTTACACTCGCATTAGGTGGTTTATAAGGGTCTTTCCTTGCCAGTAATGCTTGAATAACATACATACACTTCTTCCATTAATAATAATGTCAAGTGCAGTGGCTGGGATATACGTAAACCTACCAACATCATCGCCATGATTTTTGGAAGGATTATCACGAGAGGAAAAAACATTTTTTGTCAACATTTAGAAGAAATTACAAAAGTTTTGCGCAAATCTATAATCGAAACGCGCCTAGTGTTCTCACACTTACTCACGTTACACAATATTATCACACAGTGAAAAATCACAGAGCAATGACACTGATTTTGACAGACCAGACAGAGCAGATTACTTTGATATGAAAAAGTCTCAGCTTTCAGTCAATTGTATTACAAAATTCAAACAATAAATACCGTTCCATAATTCTCCCACCAAGCTTACATCAAAAGTTGGCAGCCCTGTTAGTGCTAAGCAATAAAAAAACTGTATAAACAATGTGTCAATGCTGTTTATTAAGTCTAGATCAATGTGAATGGATACATGACACTTTTAAATCTATATCTATTAGTATTTTATAAAGTAGTATTTACTAACCATGAATAATGACGATGTGGTGTTGCTCGTTCCTCCACTGAACTTGAACTGTCTTGAGCAGAAGTTACTTTGAAACTCCTTTAAATGTGTATTTTCATGAAGGACTGTGGAGTTGTTTTCTTCAGAACTTAAACCTGTTAAACCAGAACTAATAGAACCAGTTTTTCAAAAGGAGTTGTGACGTCTTTAAACAGCTGGACTTGTGGCATTGCCTTTTTAATCTTTTTCCTGTTGTTCGAGGTTGTTGCTGTGGTCTTCCTGAAAGCAGTCATGTTTTGCACATATAGCAGTTGAACTATGATCCTCATTATTGATATCCACTGTTACAGCAGTGTCAGCTTGACAGATGTCATTGTTCTCATTGCAGTGGCGTAACAAGCCAACACCGGGCCGCAGGATTATCAAGGTGGGCCCCCTACTACTGTACGTGATGACGCATAGGCCTATTAGAGATGAGATGACTGACATTTCAAATGTAGGCGCGCTGTATGCGCGCTTATAATGGAAGCGACGCGTTTTTCCAAGCGCGTCCGCACCGCATCGAGATAAAAACATCTCAACTTTTCAGAATGCCGCAAGCGCACCGTGGATCATGTAGCTGATGGTTGCTTAGCAACGTCAGACGCCTCCGGAGCGCAACCGCCCTCGCTTTGGAAAAGGGAGAACGTGGCGCGCCTTTTTAGGCGCTATATGTGAATGGCGCCAAAATAAGGAGTAGCCTACGCGATGACTGACAAAATAAGGAGTAGCCTACGCGCACCACAACAAAATAAAAAACACTGGTGACGGCACACCATAACACATTACTCACTGCTATGACTACACACACATAGGCTTAGGTCCAAAGACATAACAAAGATGCTCACTTGCATTACAACAACATTTTCCGTGCTTTCCTCTGTGCAAAGTTGTCGATTAAATCCTTAAGATCCAGATGGTGCGCACGGGCATTCTCAATTGACAGTATGGCAAATTGAGTGACGCAAATACGCATGTTCACCCGGGATTCCCCAGTCTCAATTCGAAACAAATTACACCAAAATCCATCATTGTTTGTTGTATTTAATGACCAGTAAACATGTATTTAACGACCAGTAAAATATGTTTTTGTCATTATTTATTCAAATAATTTCGAGAAAGTAAAATGCTTGTAGAATAAAAGTAGTAAAATGCGATAGGGGGCCCTATATCAATATCTTCCAGTCACGCGGGCCCCTGATTGGTCCGGGCCCGTAAGCAACCGCGTACCCTGCTTACCGATAGTTACGCCACTGTCTCATTGTTACTACAGTGTCAGCTTGACAGATGTCATTGTTCTCATTGGCATCTTCAGTCAGGGTGGCATTGCTGTAATCGGCAGCAGATTTCATGCTAAGGTGGCATTTGTCAGCTGGGGAATCCTCTTTATTTTCCCCTGACACTTTGCACAACAAAAGTGAGGAGCCACTTAACTCTGTATTATTACTTCTAAAAATCTTGAGTCTTACCTTATTTTTCAAAACTTTTGGACAAACACTTCCTGTCAGTGTTTCAGTTTACTTCCTGTTTAATCAGTGTTTCAGACAGATCCGTACATTAACAATTGAGCGGTTCATAGAGTTTTATTTTGAACTTGAACTTAAGTATAAAGAAATACTAACTGTGCTTAGTTCAAGGAGTTCAGTAAAGTTATTCACAGATCTGAACTTCCCAGATCAATAAATCGTGTGAACTAAACGTTGTTAAAACTCAATTGATCGCCTATTTCCAATCCATAGATGACGAGCTACAACCTAATTTTCCTCAGAACGAGTCTTATAATATAAATCCATCTCTATGAGACCGTCTGCAAAGTGCAAAACCCCAAAAGCGCTACTACAAAAATAGTCATTAACTTTAATGTTACACACTGTAGTGTCACCAAATTCAGTTTACACATCAATGGTCTCCTACTGGTCATACTACAACACTTAGTTTGATCAAATGTGCGTAACAAACTTGTGTAGTAGAGAGGAGGCACAGGTAAATGAAGCGTACACTCTTTCACTGTATTGCATTTCAGTATCTAATCATTGTAAAAACAATGTGTTTTACCAAATGAAGGTGTTTAGGCATGTCTCTATAGTCAAGTCAAGTCAAGTCACCTTTATTTATATAGCGCTTTTTACAATTCAAATTGTTTCAAAGCAGCTTTACAGAGATAACAGAAAAACAATGTTGTAATAGTATTGTTAAATTCAAAATTAAATGTTAAATGTCCCCAACTAAGCAAGCCAAAAGCCAATGGCAACAAAGGTGAAGAGAGGCGAAAAAGGCAACAGTGGCAAGGAACCAAAACTCCATCAGGTGACAGAATGGAGAAAAAAAACCTTGGGAGAACCCAGGCTCAGTCAGGGGGCCAGTCCTCCTTTGGCCAACAAACGAACAGTGTATGATTATGAGTTAGGCAGCATAACGTCAGGAGTCAGATGTGATCAGAACTTTCATGATATTTATCCAGTTCATCTGGTTGGGTTGGGTCATCCGGCCGGTGAGGAGATGAGTGTGTTGAGGTGTTCATGGGCCTTCACAGTGTTGATGGGCTGGCTCATCAGGGATGCGTTGTCATCGTGTCCATGTGATGGTCCTTCCTTCGTCTCCTAGGGCCTCCTTAGTCTTCGTCGTCGGTTAGGAACCTGGGTGTGCTCTTTGATACCAATCTTTCATTTGAAAGTCACGTGTCTAGTATCTGTAAAACCGCATTTTTCCATCTTAAAAATATATCTAAATTACGTCATATCTATACAAAAAAAATAAAATAATAATACTCTATATATTATACATATTAATAAACCAAATGTATTTCATTGCTTATAGAGCCACTATCATTTTATCCACTATACCCAAGTTCTTGTACACATTTTGTTGTTGTTATTATTACAGTTTTTCTCGATTGCTTAAACACATTTCTTGAAACTATGCCTCGTATTCTCAAAACAGTAAACACAAATCCATAACGTCTCACCCAATTCCCCAAACATCCTATTTTCAGGTCAAAATGAAGCTCTACACTCAAAACCATTCACTCTTGCTGAAAAACCAAACTTTGCCCTCAGACTGGACACACAAGCCATCAAAATCACACACACTACAACATAGTCTTACACACTGGTGCAATAAATTCAAAACAACATTTCCAAAACTGGTAAGTTATGTTGCTTGTGGTTCCCCCCCTCACAAACCTTTTCACATGATGAACACATAAGACACAACCAATGGATACATTGGCACATTTGCATTCATTCATGTACTACAGAGTACAACACACACACACACACACACACACACACACAAAACCTGTTTTACCCTTCTTTTTTTTACTCTCTCTGCTAAAAAAGTTTTTTATATTTACTTACAGTATGTCATATGATGTGTGACCATCATATGACAGTAAAAGAGCAAACACAAACCTTATTCTAATATAGAATTGTATTGGAATGGTAAAGAATGTTGGTACGTGACAGGAGGGCTTCCACTCAAGGATACAATATGAACAAGTCTAAGAATGTTCCACATATGGGTGAAAATACCATCATTGGCCTAGAAAGATTCTAGAAACATTCTGGGAGTCGAGACTATAAAGGAGAGAGGATGCCCTCCTTCACTGTCACACTCTGTGCTACTCTGTGTGACTGTACGACTGCTGGCCTTTTCTTGCAAGAAAATAAACCTCATCAAAGACTATTGGAAATGTTTGTCTATTATTTAGTGATAGACATGTGTTTGCCACCACTCCTCCCTGAAGCTTCTGATGATGGAGGCGACGGTGAAGCGACTCAAATTTGGCTGTACTCGTTGCCCAGCCTCCCTCATAGTCATACCATGGACAAGGACATGGTCAACTAAAGTGGCTTGAATTTCATTGAGACTGCTTGTCTTCTTGTCCTTGCCCTTCCTCCTCTTCCTCCTCCTCTTCCTCCAACTCCCTCTTCCTCCTCCTCCTCTTCCTCCATGTCTTTCTGGATTCATTGTTCCAAAACTCAATAAACTGATTCGGGCCCTTTTATCTATCTAGTGAAGGATCTGATTGGTGTGTGATCAGTTTTGACTCTTAGTGTTTTCATCTGGGTAATTGTGTGCTAACTGAGCTGAAGCTGTGCTGACTTGAGTGAACAATATTGAATGTTTGTGCTTACTAAATGACCACATGGTGTAGGCAATGAGAAATGAAGGGATTTGTGTGTAGAGTTTTGCAGTGATAGTTCAACAAATCTGACTCATGTGTCAAAACAGGGGAATAGTGTTTATAGTTTAGGGAAATGGGTGTGCTTTTTGATAAATGGCATTATGGTTTTGACATTTTAGTTCAAAAGCCTGGTTATAGTGTTTAAGCAATCGAGAAAAACTGTAATCTGACCTCCAGACATGTAAGTGACACACAGATGTGAGCATGTTGGTGGGGCCGCGTGTAAAACTGCTCATCCAGGGTTTGAACCTGTCGCTCTAAACCCAGTTGTTTTGAAAGCTGTTTATGGGACATATCTCCAGCTCTTGGGTGACATGGAAGACACAGTCCTCAATAGGACAGCAACAGTTGTCCGGTGGTGCTGTTACCCGTATCAGAGAGAAGTTCCCAGACAATACTGGAACCTATTCAGGTTTTCAACCCCCTCCTCTTGACTAAAATAAAGAAGAACTTAACTTTGCAATCTGTCCATCTAATTTATTTTAAATCACAACTGATCACAGATTGAATGTAGTCAGTAAACTGATGCCCCTTTTACAGGGCTCTCAAGTCTCATGCATTCACTGTGACACACACACATTTCCACCAGTTCACTGTGTTTCTCACGCTGAGAAGTAAAGGATAACCTGTCCCGCTATATAAGATTAATGGGGCGCAGGCATATGGAGGGAAGTTCTCTGCCGAGTTCATCCATGTCTAATGTGAAACCCCTTCATGCTTTTTATCAAACGTCTTTTTATTAACGCATGTGATTTAACATACAATTCACTTTTACATTCTAAAAATCTTTTTTATAACAAAAAACAAACAAACAGTAAACTTAAAGGGATACTTCACCTCTGGAAAGATGAATGTGTATTTAAAATGGGTCATTTATGTAGAAGAAATGTGAAATTATTTTTGAATTTGGAGCTTTCTAGACTGAGAAAAGCCAGAAAATTTATTTTTGGCTTATGTGGATGAAAGACAACAACTCCCAGAATGCACTTGCTTCGCTGCCCTAGGAGGCCACGCCTACCGGTAACAGAGCGCAGTAGTTAAACAACAAGTCTAGGCTGCTAGTGAGTCTCCGTGATGAGTCTGCCTGGGATTACGAGATCGCCCAAAATTTCCAGGATTCGGTTTTTGCGTTTTACAGTCGTCATTAATTATGTTTACTGTGGCGAGCAAGACGAGGCCGAGGGCGTGATTACTGATGTATAATCAGTAATACTCACACCTGTGAGACGCATCGGTCTCGTATCTCTCACGGAGGAGCGGGAATTTTCTTAGCAATGTTAAAACGCAGATCACTTGTTTAGCGTTCATGTAAACACTACATTCAGATTCACCAATCGGAATGAATTCAGTTCATGCGACTGCAGAAAGCAAAAACTGAATCCCGGACATTTTGTACGATCTCGACGGCCGGACATGTCCGGGAAAAAGAGGATGAATGGTAACCCCTACTACTCAGCTTTCTCCTACTAAGTTACTCAGCTTTCTCCACAGAACAAGAGCCTGCTAGCTTAGCTTCCAATAAAAGATGTCTGACACTGTGTACGTTCTGTGAGTGAGATCCCACCCTCTATGGGCGGGTTGAGAACATGCGGGACAGCCCCTACTACTGACTGTAGTCTTTAGCCTCTGGCCAAAAAATCCTCCGATGACGCAAAATGACGATTTTTGCGTCATCTGAGGATTTTTTCCAGACAAAAAATACACAAATCTCTCGTCTCAGGGGGATATGAGGGTGGAAAGCTCAGTAATTTGAAAATACTACAGGTTTTCTACTTATACAAAGCTTAATGCTAAATCCTGAAGTATCCCTTTAAGGTACAACATTAAAACAAGACAAAGCAAAACAAGACATGTAATGACAATACAAAAACGAGAAATTTCTATATGGAGAAATATAGCCAAATTCATGCTAAATTATTATTGATGCATGCAAAAACTCTCCAACCAGAAGCTTTAGCTTAGCTTTGGCTGCCTGAAACTAAGGAAAGACCTAGAGATGCATTTCATTCTTTTATTTAAAAATTCTACTGTATTTATACTCTTTCCAGTTATGTTAATACTACATCTCTGAAAGCGAGTGCTCTGGCTATCATTTCAGTAATGTTTTACACTGGCAATGCATACATTAATCATTGCATTTGTTAGTTTCAAATATGTCAGGGAAAAAGCAAAAGAGTATTATTTGATTCTGGGCACCAAAGGGTCAGCAGAGAGAGAGTTCTCCATGGTGGGTTTGAACAAAACCAAAACTAGAAACAGTTTGGCTCTTGACAGAACGCTATCATCCATCATGACTGTGAAAATGGCTGGCCTTGAGCCACAGTGCTCAATTGATTTTATTTGGATGAATTTGTCTGCCTTTTATAGGATTTACCAATTGTTATAATTTCTATTTGTGCTGGTCAATTATGAACAACGGGTAAATTGAACTGCTTTTGAGAGAATAGTGAGGGGCCGATCGAGTGGCGCCTCTCCTAACAGATGTAATCTCACTCCAAACCTTTGATAAAACTGGAGTGCTGCTTTTATTTCTGACGTACTCAAAGTACGTACTACTTCTGACACTGACTACTCTGGCTGGACGTGGCTGACGTGAAGGAAGGCAGGCACTTTAACAAGAACCGACAAAGACAGACTGAACACAAGCAAACTAAATACAAGCACAAATCAAACATAACAAGGTGAAGACAGGTGACACGGATGAAGATAACGATGAACAGGCTGATAAGTGAGGGAGTGAGTTCAGGTGTGGAGACAAGGAGGATTCTGGGTAGTGTAGTGCAGACGAGGACTGTGACAATATGTTGTGGAAATAAAAGACAAACGTGTAGTGCAGAGGAAAAGGTTTCAGCTAGCTTGAGGCGAATTCTTCACATTCATGAGCAATGCAAGCACAGTTCAGCAGTGCAACACCTCCATTCCTCCCCTGATCTTATCAGACGTTTGGATGTGGTGAGTCTTTTTGTACTAACCAAAGACAAAAACAAACCATTTCAGACGCTTTATTGCTAGTTTGGGAGTGATAGAAATACATTTGAATTAAACAATACCTGATATTCAAAGTGTGGTTAAATTATTGAAAAGGTAAAGGTCACATATATATATATATATATTATTTTTTTGCAACTCAAAACATTTCCTGAACTTTTATCTATACTATTCTTACTCAAGTGCTCAAATAAAGTTCATTGTACATTTACAAGATCAATCAAAAGAGGATTAAACAAATAAATTACTGAAGTAGTACGTAAATATTTTAAATTGTTTTATTAGCAAATTGCTCAGTTATATTTGCGCCGTAGGCAAAAGTTGTGTTTGGATATTCTGCCTTTACAGCATCTGTTAGCAGAAACAAACTAAATCTTTCAGTTCATACTCAACATTTTATTTGGTTCCCTAGTGAAAACAACCTATACAAAAATGTATTTAAAATACATTTATTTCATACTTGGTAAACTACAAATCCATTAACATATTTACTGACATCGCTTGAGACTTACTGACATAAATATTATGATTAGTGTGATGCGGTTAGAGAGGACTCAAAAGCGAGAGTGACAATCACAGTTCTTTAATAGAATCAAATTGTCAGACCACAGGTAATCCAAACTGAAAGATTAATAATAATAATAATAATAATAATAATAATAATAATAATAATAATCAGCAACCGAAGATTCCAGTCGAACTGGCAATATCACATGAACATAAATCTCCTCTGTGGTACTGGTAGGGATGAACAGAAGGCTGGTGAAGCAGCGGCTCTTGTAACTCACGGAGCTGGATACAGGTGACGAGTACGGAGCAGGTAATCAGCTTCAGCTTTAAGCAGGTAAGGTTCTGTGGATGTATAATGATGAGCACAGGATAATTCCAGTAGAAGTATTCCGTAGAACACACAAGACAAGACTGAGAAAGACTGGTAAATGAGCATCTGAGACATCAAACAATCTGACAACAAGACAGGGAAAGAGGGTTAGAAGAAGCCAAGATAATGAGAGGAGATGAGGAACAGGTGGAGAGGAATGAGCGTAATGAAAAGTGATAACAGCTGTCAGAAATGAAAGTGAAAGCGAGGTGTGTGTGTGTGAGACCAGCAGAGGGAGACAGAGAAGGAGACAGGATCATGACAATTAGACTTTATGTGGCAGATGGTCAGGTAGGGAAGTTAGAAAATACACAAAGGACCAAAGATCCTGTAAATACACGACTATGCCACCAAGAAATAACAGCCCTACACAAGGGCACACAGGTTCGTTGCCAAATATATGTGTAATATATATATATCTTATATATAATAATATATATCTTTATGTAACCCAAGTGGTAATAATGCATAAGAGTGTATTGAAAAACTAGGTATAAAAATAAAACCAATTGCTATTATGTATGCATGTATGTATGCTTAACCATGTAAAGGGGGTTTGTCTACAGCCTTTTTACTTATATGTGTATGTTAAACTGTTGTGTGTTGTATGAAATTTATATTAAGTAACTTAGAGTAGAGAGCATTTAAGTATTAGATAAAAACTGCTTTTAAGAAAAATGTAATGCTGATTGAGTGGTATCTCTCGACGCCAGAAACCCAGCTGATTACACCTTTGATTGAAACTTTGCTTTATATTGTAACTTTGCTATTAGTTTTTGTTTGCCTTTATTTTTGGAAAATTATAACAACAAACTCACTATTTTTAAAGATGCCACCATCGCTTTCACGGCCATAGGCTCCAAAGTCCACCATTGTAAAATAGTAGTGTGCCTCAGTGAGACCGGCATCGTATGCCGCTATTAACACAACTGAATGTGTGCCTTTGTAATTGAAAAAATCACTTCCGGCTTTTGATGGGGCCCTCGTCTGAACATGCTTTCCATCTATGGCACCAACACATTAGGCAGAAGTCCTGTGCGATGTCCAGCCACTGTTCCAGCGACAGCAACATACTCGGGCTGCACACACTCTCTGCAAGTTTAACCTCATGGTAGAGCTGGTCAAAACTCCTGATAAAGCCTTCCTTCTCCATAATCACAGAATTCCTCTGCGTCTCTCGCTTGTCAATGTTGACTATTGATAACATTTCTTTGGTGTCATTCTCCATGATGGTGTAGGTGCAGTACTGAGCACAAAACCCAGGACTGTCCATACGACCATCACCCATAAAAGTTAACAGATGCACAAGATACAAACATTTCTTGTCAAACCTGGGGACAACAGTGTCATCAGAGATGCATGTGAACATTGCCTGTGTTGCTATAATTATACTCACCAAGTACTACAACATTGTCCTTTGATTGTAGCCTGGAAACTACTTCTGCTCTGTGGGTGTCCCAAAAGTCTTTGATGGTATCAACACAGTATGTGTCCTGTATTTTGAAGAGGGTTGACCGCTCCACTATTCCCATATTCATAAACTTGAAGAGCAATGCAACTTTGCCATAGTTGTTGCCAGACAGTAATATATTTGATGCCAAAAGGAAGTCCCCAGCTTGCATCCCGTACTTGAAAGTAGGCTGGGAGTTCCATTGCCACACACAATGATTGTTTGGACAGATCTGGCAAACATATTTAACATTACATTCTAACTTTCACCATAATTAAGTTACAACGGATTAAACACACAAATTAACATACCCATTTCATGATGACAGCTGTTCCTCTGCACCACAAGTCCTGATGTAATACAACAAAAAAAACAACGGTCAAATAAAATTATTTTAATTAAAGACAAACATTAGTTAGGAACTTACCGAACACATAAAGGTGGGATGTAATCCTCATCATCACTTTCATCATAGTCACTGCCCTCCTCTATGGTTTCCTCTTCCTCTGATGTTGAAACATCTCCTGTGTCCTCATGTGGAGCCCATGTCCTGTCCTCAGCCCAGTCAATACTATGTAGATGGCTTAAAATATTAGTCAGTGACACTCAACATGTCAAATATCAGATTAAATATGTAAAAAAATACTACTACTTACACAGAGTTTTTAATGTGATTGAAGTCACTTTCATCGATCTCATCATGAATGTCCAGCGATGACATACTAACAACAATAAGAACATGTATGAATAAAAAATTCTAAGACAAAATTTTTGCTGATACACATAACACAAAGTATTGTTATCTGTCTGAATTGTGTCTAACTACCTTTAATCACTTACAGAAGTTCAGTGTTTTTTCTAAAAAACCATTACTTATATTGTATCAGATATATTTTTTATGCCTGACTGCAGAGCCAATACTGAATAAACGTCTACATTACATAAATAGATCTTCCAAACGTTGCTTCATGATTATCACTACTATAGTTTGATATGCCCGTTTTAAATCTGTTGCATTGAATAAATAAACAACGTACCAACCGTAACATCAATCTTTTCCTATTGTCCTACTGCCAAGATTAACATATCATAGCTACAATCATTTTTATTTCAAGCCAGAATTCATCCTGACATAAATAATGTATATTTTATGACTTACCTTGTTTCCAAAACCTGAATAGGAGTCTCCACAACTTCACTGCAGCCCAGACCTTCCTCAAAGTCATCATCTCTGTGGAAAATCAAATAATGGAGGTCAAAACATAATCAGATTGTTCACACATTTATCAGACATCAAAGTTTACTTTATATGCTATGTCTCTACCAATTTGACTCTAATTTTCAATTGTCCTTATGTTTGTAGAATGAATCATACATCATAATCCATCAGACCACACACCATGAATACTGCTAAGGCTGAACCAACACAGTGAACTTAGTAATTTAGACTTTCACACTAATTTTCTTACCTACATGAGGATGAGTTGCCAACAATACTTGAAAGGGCAAGATGTGTGGTCATCTGATGTTTTATTGGTGTTGATGTTCAGACTGATCTCAGACTGATCTCATGAAATAGCGTATGTATGACACGCCAATTCGTATTTCCATTTTTTGCGTGCTATCAACACGCATAATCGATTTTCAGCGTGTTGTAGCAACAATGAGAATGAACCAAACACCATTGAAGCTTTCCTACATAATCACTGTAGCGACTGACCGAATCCTGAGTGTTTTCCTTTCACTACTGAACAAATATGAACACATATATGTTTAATTCACAAAACCTTGAATCATGTGATATGGTGCCCCAATGTCTGCCAGCAGGTCATTGATTAACTTCGTTTATGACGCATTGCGCAGTCAAGAAACAGGTCCCCGTTGTTCTCGAACCCTTACTCTGCTTGTAATGTGTGTCCAGTCACAAAGAAGAAGACTGCGCCATTCAGGGTCCCGAGCTAATTTTTCCCCCCTCCATCAATTATTATGTCTCCTTGAGGCTGATGGGTGGATGTACATACAAAAATACCCTTTGTCTTGAAGACAACCATTTGCAAACTAAACCCTCACGTGGTACACACCACGGATGTGACAAATGCTGACCATAAGGATACCCACACACACACACATAAGGACTTTCCTCCAATTCTCCAAACATCCATAAACTCATCCCAGAACAATTCTCGATGGACTTATATTCAAACATCATGCAACTGCACAATTTTATGTTATTCTATGTTATGTGTGTGCCCAATATGCTTAGATGCCATAACAATTCATAATTGTTATAAATATTAGAGGTGTGAATGAAAGTGTGTCGTGCTTCATGTCAGCAGGATTGTATGCTTTTAATTCAAAAGATGGCTCGATTGAAATCTGTGTAAAATGTTTTGTATTCGTATAATAGTAATAATGTCTAAATTGTGGCCTACTGTTCTCTCTGCTAGAGCTGGAGAACAAGGAGATCATAGATAACCCATGATTTACATGAAATAGGGCCACTTTCTAATTGGCCAGAAACCATCCGGGAGGTTGGACAAACTTTGAGTTTAAAATCTTAGACCCGAACACAGAATCGCTCTCTTGTGACACTCTCGTCTCTCTCTTATGACGCTCTCGTGATGCTCTCTTGTGATGCTCTCTTGTGATGCTCTTGTGTTCTCGTTCTCTCGCCCTCTGCTCTCGGGAATGGTCTCGGCAGAACAAGTCGGGTGGAGCAGACGATGGTTATAGTAACCATGTAGACGCATAGAGACAAATGACCCAACTCAAAATCAGGGTTTAAAACATCTTCATTCAAGCCATCTCAACTTGTCTCACTTTCCTTTCTTTTCTAAGTTTTCTTTTCTGTTAAAAGTCTCGGTTCTAAGTTAAGTTTTGCTGCAAAGTTTCGTTTAAACGTTTCGACTGCAACGCGCTTCCAACTTCAAAGACTTTCATCAATCCGCCAACACACCACGTGACTGGCTGCCCAAGATCTAGCAGGCACGAGGAGACCGCTAGCCAAGCAACGGACCGGGAAACCCCTTTACACCGACAAAAGGAAACCCCCTTTATGACGAAAAAGGAATCCCCAAAGGCAACGCAAGGAGACAAGCAAGTACCTCCAGACTCTCAGCTGACCTGGTGTTTAATATAAAATTGAATAACCTGCCTAAGAAACGATAGAAGGTTTAAATCGATGATTGATGGTTCGTTCAGGTCATGTCTTTTAAGTGCATAGAAACTTGGAATCTCACCATCTGACTCCTAAAACTCATTCTTCCTCACTCTCTTTCTTTCTGCAACTTGTATGAATGCGTGTGTTTGTGTTAGATATTAGTTTTACGTCTTAGAATAATCAATAAAGTCTTGTTTATATTTGAAAGATAATTGTCTTGTGTTATGTGCTTACAGATTTAATGTCTTGAACTTCCGATCTAAGTTACCTATGCTTTTACCCTTGATTTATTTCTTAATTTAGCTGTTAGCTGGGAATTAGTCTTTCTTGGCCAGGAATATATTATATTTCCTAGAGTTTATAATTGTTTATGCTTTCCATTCATTGGATGAACTGATAAAATGATCATACTATTGATTCTGCTACAGTAAATTCTGAAAATAATTTAATTATTAATTATTGATCATAATCCGTTATGAATAATAATTAGTTATATTTATACGTGCGTATAAACGCTACAGTGTTTATCAACGCCGTTGACTTAACGTTACATTACTGTATATACACTCACCGGCCACTTTATTAGGTACACCTGTCCAACTGCTCGTTAACACTTAATTTCTAAGCAGCCAATCACATGGCGGCAACTCAGTGCATTTAGGCATGTAGACATGGTCAAGACAATCTCCTGCAGTTCAAACCGAGCATCAGTATGGGGAAGAAAGGTGATTTGAGTGACTTTGAACGTGGCAGGATTGTTGGTGCCAGAAGGGCTGGTCTGAGTATTTCAGAAACTGCTAATCTACTGGGATTTTCACGCACAACCATCTCTAGGGTTTACAGAGAATGGTCAGAAAAAGAAAAAACATCCAGTGAGCGGCAGTTCTGTGGGCGGAAATGCCTTGTTGATGCCAGAGGTCAGAGGAGAATGGCCAGACTGGTTCGAGCTGATAGAAGGGCAACAGTGACTCAAATAACCACCCGTTACAACCAAGGTGGGCAGAAGAGCATCTCTGAACGCACAGTACGTCGAACTTTGAGGCAGATGGGCTACAGCAGCAGAAGACCACACCGGGTGCCACTCCTTTCAGCTAAGAACAGGAAACTGAGGCTACAATTTGCACAAGCTCATCGAAATTGGACAATAGAAGATTGGAAAAACATTGCCTGGTCTGATGAGTCTCGATTTCTGCTGCGACATTCGGATGGTAGGGTCAGAATTTGGCGTTTACAACATGAAAGCATGGATCCATCCTGCCTTGTATCAATGGTTCAGGTGGTGGTGGTGGTGTCATGGTGTGGGGAATATTTTCTTGGCACTCTTTGGGCCCCTTGGTACCAATTGAGCATCGTTGCAACGCCACAGCCTACCTGAGTATTGTTGCTGACCATGTCCATCCCTTTATGACCACAATGTACCCAACTTCTGATGGCTACTTTCAGCAGGATAATGCGCCATGTCATAAAGCTGGAATCATCTCAGACTGGTTTCTTGAACATGACAATGAGTTCGCTGTACTCAAATGGCCTCCACAGTCACCAGATCTCAATCCAATAGAGCATCTTTGGGATGTGGTGGAACGGGAGATTCGCATCATGGATGTGCAGCCGACAAATCTGCGGCAACTGTGTGATGCCATCATGTCAATATGGACCAAACTCCCTGAGGAATGCTTCCAGCACCTTGTTGAATCTATGCCACGAAGAATTGAGGCAGTTCTGAACGCAAAAGGGGGTCCAACCCGTTACTAGCATGGGGTACCTAATAAAGTGGCCGGTGAGTGTATAAATATATGACCTACCCCAACCCCGTCCCTAAACCTACCCGTCACCCCAGCCAACATTTGTATGTGGGGCCCATATGGGTATGAAATGGGCTGAAAAATGGGCCCCATGTAGGATTGTCCGCGGGTTACATAATGGCCCCATGTTAATTGCCCAGATGAATTTCATGTAGGATTGCACTTGGTACTAGGCTGGACCCAAGTGGGCAACATGCACAAGACCCATCTCGGGCCCAGCTTTAACCCAGCCGACATTTGTATGTGGGGCCCATGTGGGTTTGAAATGGGCTTTGAATGGGATTGTCCGCGGGTTCCATAATGGCCCCATGTTAATTGCCCAGATACATTTCATGTAGGATTGCACTTGGTACAAGGCTGGACCCAAGTGGGCAACATGCACAAGACCCATCTCGGGCCCAGCTGTAACCCAGCCAACATTTGTATGTGGGGCCCATGTGGGTTTGAAATGGGCTGAAAAACGGGCTTTGAATGGGATTGTCCGCGGGTTACATAATGGCCCCATGTTAATTGCCCAGATACATTTCATGTAGGATTGCACTTGGTACTAGGCCGGACCCAAGTGGGCAACATGCCCAAGACCCATCTTGGGCCCAGCTTTAACCCAGCCGACATTTGTATGTGGGGCCCATGTGGGTTTAAAATTAAAAATGGGCTCTGTATGGGATTGTCCGCGGGTTACAGAATGGCCCCATGTTAATTGCCCAGGTGGATTTCATGTAGGATTGCACTTGGTAGTAGGCGGGACCCAAGTGGGCAACATGCACAAGACCCATCTCAGGCCCAGCTTTAATCCCAGACAACATTTGTATGTGGGGCCCCTGTGGGTTTGAAATGGGCTGAAAAATGGGCTCTGAATGGGATTGTCCACGGATTCAAAAATGGCACGGATTAAAAGAGTAGTTCACTTTAAAATGAAAATTAGCCAATGATTTATTCCCCCTCAAGCCATCCGAGGTGTATATGACTTTCTTATTTCAGACGAATCGGAGTTATATTAATAAAGACCCTGACGCTTCCGAGCTTTATAATGGCAGTGCATTGCAATCATACACATAACACATTATAGATTTCTATAATTCAATGTTAGGCTGCATAGTTTAGATCAGCCGGAACCGGGAACACTTCCCATAATTCCTGATGTACTTTGTACATCATAAGAAGGATGGCGTCTACGCTAATATTAGTCTCTGTTTATCCCGAGGTTTACCGCGAACCGCCGGATCCAGGCCATATCCAGATCTGAGGAAGGACCATCACATGGACACGATGACAACGCATCCCTGATGAGCCAGCCCATCAACACTGTGAAGGCCCATGAACACCTCAACACACTCATCTCCTCACCGGCCGGATGACCCAACCCAACCAGATGAACTGGATAAATATCATGAAAGTTCTGATCACATCTGACTCCTGACGTTATGCTGCCTAACTCATAATCATACACTGTTCGTTTGTTGGCCAAAGGAGGACTGGCCCCCTGACTGAGCCTGGGTTCTCCCAAGGTTTTTTTCTCCATTCTGTCACCTGATGGAGTTTTGGTTCCTTGCCACTGTTGCCTTTTTCGCCTCTCTTCGCCTTTGTTGCCATTGGCTTTTGGCTTGCTTAGTTGGGGACATTTAACATTTAATTTTGAATTTAACAATACTATTACAACATTGTTTTTCTGTTATCTCTGTAAAGCTGCTTTGAAACAATTTGAATTGTAAAAAGCGCTATATAAATAAAGGTGACTTGACTTGACTTGATTAGATTGAAGCTCAAAAAAGTGCACCCATCCATTATATAAGAACTCCACAGGCACCGGGGGGTTAATAAAGGCCTTCTGAAGCAAAGCCATGAGTTTGTGTAAGAAAAATATTCATATTTAAAACTTTATAATGTAAAATAACTAGCTTCTAGGGCTGGACCAGAATATTCGAATATTCGAATATTCGTTCGGTGGGTTGGTATTCGATTTGAAAATGTGACATTCGAATATTCGTTTTTTTTTTTTTTTTTTTTTTGCACACCTGGCATCCCCCTCGAAACGGTTCTCATTCGCGCTTGAATATGTTTTACACTATAAAATCTGGTGAAATACAATACTTAACATATAAATTCGTTACAGCGACTTAATAAATAGATATTTGCTTCTTCTTGGACTACTAAAAGTGTTCCTGCAACGGGAGTATTCTCTGGCTAGAGCGCAGAACAGCGGAGTTTGTATGGACAGAAGTGAATGCCTGAGCTTGTATTTTGGGTTAAGCTGCGTTGCTTTGACATTGTGGAAAACAGAATAATAGAAACAAAATGTATTAAAATGTATGTAGTATTAAAATGTATAAATATATGTATTAGTGTGTTTTATATCACTAGTGCAGTGTCCATTCTCGGAGCATATAAGATAGCATATCGGAGTCCATTCTCTGCTTGCGTGAGGCGCGCAGCTTCTTTATTTAAATCTACCCTACTTTCAGTAATTTCTTTGTTAGTGAGAAAAATATTAGACTAGCCTACCTTATTAGAAATACTGCTTAAGTTACAGACCTGTGTGTGTGTGTGTAGTGCAGAGCAGTGTCCGTTCTCGGATAAGCTCTGCTCGCGTGAGGCGCGAGCCTCATTAATAAACTTTTAATAAACTACAGAACAGCGCGAGCTTCCCGCTCGCGCTGTTCTGTAGTTTTTTAAAAAGTTTATTAATTCTGAACGTGACATGTCGCGTCTCGCCTGTCTATCTATATTGCACCAAATACACTGCACTCCTTTCTGAAGTCGTTTGGATGAACGGTTCTCGAAATAATAATCATGCGCCGATGATGATCATGCGCATTTTACATGCACTTCAAGAGGCACACACGCACACACACGCACATTTGCGCACTCACCCAAGGTCTCTCCCTCTCTGTCGTGCGTGGGCTACACGGTTTGGAGCTCGCGAGCAACTAGATTCCGGGAGATTTTAACTAATTTGCGGGCATCAGGGAGCTGCTATCAATATGAGACATATAGAGATTCCGAAGCTTCGAATATTCGATGTTCATTCCTACCGAAGCTTCGAAGCTCAAAAAATGGTATTCGGACCAGCCCTACTAGCTTCCGGCCAAAAGAACATACGGATTTCACTTAAGTGTAAAGCTCAACTTATGCGAGTAATGCGACGCACTGCTGATATTTACACTACGCCATTATGCACTATGCTACTTCTGACATCACAAGTTGTGTAAGTTGTGCCTCATGCAAGTAGGCTGCGTATGGCCAGAAACTAGTTATTTTACTTTATAATGTTTTAAATATGGATATTTTTCAAACAAAAACTCATGGCTTTGCTTCAGAAGGCCTTTATTAACCCCCCCGCCCCCGCCCCAGAGCCGTGTGGAGTTTGTTTATGATGGATGGATGCATTTATTTGTGCTTCAAAATAATAGTTGCAATCCACTGCCATTACGAAGCTCGGAAGCGTGGTGTTTATTAATATAATTCGTCTGAAAGAAGAAAGTAATATACACCTAGGATGGCTTGAGGGTGAGTAAATCATGGGCTAACTACTCTTAAGTAAATTATGTGAAATCAAATTTTGTACATTTTATTAAATTAAGTAAAATCAAAACACCTCAACAAGGTTAAGTTAATAAATCTATACCGGAAGTCACAGTGCAGTGTAGTAGATAAAGAACAATCCTCCACCAAATTGCCAGTACTCATCTGGATCCTTGGTCAATCTGGGGTGGGGTGGGGTGGGGTGGAGTGGAGTGGAGTGGGCTGATAAGTCCTTAAAAAGAAAGATTTAATTTTTACAATTCCTTTAAACAATATTAAACAAAACGTATTTAAATTGGAGCAACATTTGCCATTATAAAACATTAAGACAACATGAACAAATGGTCCCCAATAGCTCCCCGGGTGCTACTGCCTACTGCTCCGGATGTGTGTTCACAGTGTGTATGTATGTGTGTGTGTGTGTGTGTGTGTGTGTGTCTGTGTGTATTCAATACTCACTGCTGTGTGTGTGTGTGTGTGCACTTGAATGGATGAAATGAGCAGAAATTCTGAGTATGGGGACACCATACTTGGCTACATGTCACATCACATCACACAATTGTAGCTTTAAAAAAAGCAAATTGGTACACCAAAATCAAACCATCTAATAATTTTACCTGTAGCCACATTTATCCTGTTATGACACGTCTGAGGGTCTTTCCCTTGATGTTCTTCCGTGAAATAAATAAAGGGCTGATGATGGTGACGTTCTCCTTTCTTTTGTCACTTTAAAGGAAGAAATACAAAAGGAAAAAAAGTTACTCAGATTTGTCACTGGTAAAGGGAAATGACTTTAATTTGATGATGAGTATAATACTTTTAACAACATAATATATTAATCCCAATGTAAGGTTTAGAAGCAATGGTTAAAATTGACTAACATCTTAATGAAGTTTATAATCAAGGTGGATTTGTCTCTCTGTTGGGTGCCTGTTCTCCCCAAAAAATCTTCTTCCAGTGCTTGATATATATATATATATAAAAAAGAAAGTTAACAAATCTCTTAACATTAGCAGTTACCAGTTTTTGAAGAGGTAATGTAAAAATACTCAGAAACGGGCATCTACAAAAACATAAGAGATTTAGACCAATAATATTTCTTAACTCTTCTTAATTTACTAGTGTTTCAGAGAGTAAATTACTGTTTTATCAGTCACTTTACTCATTCGGATGCTCCTTCCCTAGTAAAAAAAAAAAAAAAAAAAAAAAAACTATACCAAAATATATTTAAAACACATTTCATACTAATTATACTTAAAATCTATTAACATATTGACACATCACCTAAGACTTTTCTTTATTACACAATGCAATTTGTTTTTATATTACAACAAAAAATTAAGTAATATCACTATTAATAAAGTGTACCTAAAGTATACTTGCAATAGTTCCACTTTAGCACAATCAAATACACTTAAACTCAGCACCACTTCCAGATAACTAAAGTGCATTAAGTACAACATTTGTTGTTCTTATTGACTAAGTATATAACGTTAATTTAGGATACAAAAGTACAATTGCAGGGTATTTATATTAAGTAAATAAATATGTAAATATTTTTCTAGTAAACTTACCATAAAATAAATGTTTCAAATGCATCTTAGTATTTTTTTTTTTCACTAGGATTTTCATGTGTTTGAGTTTTAAACTAGCTGACAACATTGACGTCAGAGGAAAACTTTACAACATTTAATACGTGCTAATTGCGGTTACTATAATCAAATAGAGTCAATGGTTACGTTACAGACACAGCTGCAAGTTTTAGTTCTACAACCGTTGTCCGTTTATAAAACTCTCGTGTGTAAGTTACAACAGAACATTTCTGGGAAGTTAATGAACTCCATTAACAAACGTTTTGTTTATCTGCATTATATATTCTACCATGAACTATAACACTCTCATCCACTTAATTATTTTAATGTAATACTAAACGTTTAAATATATATTAATGGATATCTGTTTTCTAAAATTATAGTGGATGTAACGTTATAGGACATGAACATGAAACATAGAGACTGAAAAATGTCCTTACCTGATATCGCCAATATGTTTGCAGGACCTCACACATCCAGTCCAACCTTGCTCTGTGTTCACATCAGCTTCTGTTCTCCTTCGTTTACATGTCACATCGCAAATTAGTTCAAAATAATAATTTAACAGCCATAAGGAAAGACTGAGTAATCTTGCTGAGCAGTAGCACACACACACACGTCGTCATCAATTCAAACTGACGTTTCATTTTTCAAACATGACCAGTAAAAAGGCGCGCACAGTTGTCATTGGCCAGTTACATAGATAGATTAACCAATCATTATCAAAGAATGTGAAACAACCAATAGCAATTGTTTCAGTGGTAATAAAAAAGATGACCTTTTCTTTCTTTTTTCTTTTCTTAAAGACATGTGTGTTTAGTTTGTAGACTATATTATTTGATTAGTTGGTCAAATAGTGTTTTTATGAAAGTGTGTGAATAAAAATGCAATCCTGCAAGGTATGCTTTAGGCACACACACAAAATTGTAAGCCCAAACAAAATCAAACAAAGCCAAAAAGTTTCTTCTGCACTTCTCTCTTGAGATTAAAATTATATCCATTATTATTATTGTTAATAATATAATGATTATATTTTAATACAAATTTAGATTTTTGAAGTGGTGTTTTGATCAAAATATCATACAATGCTAAAATAATAATTAGAAATAATAATAATAAAAGGTTAAGGTAAAAGGTCTTGATTCAACATACAGATTTTGTAAAAAAAAAAATAAAAATAAAAAAGTTCAACAGTTTAGCATTAAACGTTATATTAAATTGTACATTCTGTATTCCTGTATATGCTGCAAATATGATTTCTGAATTTACATTGGATTTTCCCTTCAAACCCTGATTTTGCATTCTATCTTTCTTGGCTATTTCATCATCTGGACTGATGTACCCCTTTCAGTAATCAAAACCCTAACCCAACCCCAACATTTAAAATCATTGAATTAGGACATATGGCTGTTGCTAGGGGTTTGATTTTTTCTACCCATCTCTAAGCCATTATAATTCCATTATTTTGATAGATAATTAGCTTCTGTAACCCGTTCTTCATATTGTACAGTGACCATTTTCTGGATATTTTGAACCATTTGTATACATTGCAAAATAACTATAATGGAGATAAGCATTTTGCAGTAACTCACAAAATCAGACTACTGAAAGTTGACACTGAATATTTAATGTCAATGATTAGGGTTGGAACTAATGTCTGCTGAACACCAACACTCCAGGACTGGATTTGAAGAGCCATGGCCTATACTGTACCTACATACACTATATTGCCAACAGTATTGGGACACCCCTCCAAATCATTGAATGTGGGTGTTTCAATCACTTCCATGGCCACAGTTGTTTAAAGGAGTCATAATGTGCAATTTTCACTTTTCCATGAGAATCAATGTATGTAATGATTGACTAACGATTATACATTGGCCGGGATGCCGATATTCAAAAGTGAAGCGTTTGTTTACCCCAGGGTTCTTAAACTAGCCAACGTGCACGCGCACTCAAATACGAGATTTCAATTTCTCCCCCGACTTGACGTCATGACGGGGCCGGATATACCATATATGGACACCGCAGAGGAGGCCCGCCCTGCCCCTCTCCCCATCATATTCAGTCAAGAAAGATGCAGAAACGTAGTGCACACGTGAGTTGCTCTGTGGTTGACTGTCATAATCCACATTCTAATGTTTTTTCTTTACCCAAAACTGACCAAACTACAAGGGACCAGTGGATGAAATTTATTTTTAATGACGCTGTTCCAACAACCATCTCATTGACACTTTGATGCATAATATCCACTGCAGTGTCCACCTATCTAAAGGCTGTTTTAGAGTATATGCATGAGTCAGGATGGTATTTTAGCAAATGAGCCACTTCACTGGACATTAGTAATTTAGTAATTACTAATTTAAAATCTGATACATTGTAATTATGAAGTTTTCCCTCAGTGATAAACAGACTAGAAAATGATACAGCTATTATTTAATATAATCGTATATAATATAACAATGACAACATATCATTGTATTGATTTTTTTATATAATAGATAAGGATAGATAAATTTAAAAAACAGGCAAGAAATAATAAACAAAGAAAAACATAACGTTACATGTCTGTAGATGAAAATTATTGAATGTCTAAAAAACCACAACGTCAAAAAAGGCAAAAACAACACATTATAGCAAACGTTAATCTCTATAACCACTGTAAACTGAAAAAAAAGTAGACTACATCTCCGTTAATGTAATCTACATTAAATTAAAGCTAAACTTATGTGGGAGAAAATAGCAACAAACGTTTTAGCTCGTTACTGATGTTAATGTATGTCTCAGTCAAAAAAATTGTCTTTACCATTCAGAGACATGTTGATGTAGACGTCCTTCCATTGACTGTTGTTCATCTTCCGTTTCCAGCTCTGGTTCAGAGTCTGGCTCAAACATATACGGTTGAATCCCGTAGGTCGCGGCCAGGTCGGGTTCATTAACAACTTGCGCCATGATCTCTTTTTGGAATGATATGCTGAAGTTACCTGCGGTGTCAAGCCCCCTCCTTCCTGCCACCAATCAACGCGCCCCTCATTTGCATTATTAAAATGACCATCCACGACAGCCAAAACCTCGCATCAGATCTCGCGAGACAATAATGCATTCAGAAATAAGGGTCAAACGAGCTCTGTGTTTATTTTTTTCCAATTTTTCTTTTTTAGAAGGGCATGAAATGACTATAGTAGAGCGTGGGTATCAAAGTTAATACTACATTATGACTCCTTTAAAAGCTTAGAGTTGAAAATGACTACTGTTATGCAGTCAGACAGACAGAAGATCAAAAACATTCTGTGTCTGTTTGAATTTTTGACAGATGGTGTTTGAATAGGTTTGGCTCTTTTCCATTTATTTCCTGTGACAGAATGTTCAAGAGTAGTAACAGATTAAACAACTGCCTCTGACATTTCTCTCTAAAAGACAAAGATTGCCTAAATAAAAACAGGACATGTGTTAATTTTTTTTTTTTTTAAACTACAGTAGTCTTCCATATCCAGACTTCTCATGGAATATGTTGGTAAAATGAGTGATGTCTGAACCACTGATCTACACAGAGAACTGGATTGCTCATGACATCATAAAAAGTGAAGCCACAGTGTTGTATTATTGGTATTTCTCAAATGATGGCATAAAGGGAATCTGTGTAAAATGTATTGTATTCTTATTATAGAAATCATGTCTAAATTGTACTCTGCTACCATGCGATAATATGTAATATATGTGAGGGGAGGAGAAACAGTCACCTCTGAACCAAATACGATACCTAATAGGTCAGAACTCCCCAAAGAGGTTGGGCAAACACCTCAGGTTAAAACTCAGGACATAATCAGATAAAGAGAGATGAAAATAGGTTAAGACTGAGCAGTTTTATTCTAGCTATTCTAGTTATATTCTAGTTATTCTAACTACTCTCGTCTCACTTACTTTTCTTTCTTTTACTTAGTGTTCTAAGTTAAGTTTTGCTGTAAAGCCCGCCTTAAACTTCAAACTTTGAACTTCAACCACGAGAGAGACTCTGTTTCCATTCACCCGCCAACACACCAGAACGTGATTGGCTTCCCAAGACATCACTCCAGGAACAACAAGACCTCCAGCGAACCTGGGAAATCTCAAAGGATGCTACAGAAGGGAATCCCCATTAAAGACAAACAACAAAAGCAAGTAATGCCTCCAGATTCTAGCTGAACTGGTGCATTGATATAAAAATTAATAACCCCGCTTAAGAAACAAAAGAAGGGTTAATTAATGATTGATGGTTCATTCTGGTTGTCTTATAAAGTGCATATATTGCTGCTGAAGAACTGTGCTATACTACTATTCTCAATAAATTCTTCTCTCTACAACAACTCTGGTCAAGCTTACTTATTTCATATATTAGAAAAAACATTGGCGAACCACCCAAACAACCGCTCTGCCAAATATAGAGAAATCTAACAATATCCGCTACAGAGCTGATTAAGGACCAAAAGTGACCAAAGTCAATGGATGGTTCAGTTGTTGAGCCGTAAAAGGAGTGATTCTTTCCAAATAAAGTTAATATAAGTAAATTAATATAAGTAAATTAATAATTCCCTTCGAGCCAAATTGACCTGTTTCCCTTGCAAACAACATATAAATAACACTTTACTCATATGGAAACTAATTCTTGTAAAATGGCATAGAATTTGCGGTCTTGAAGAGGCTGAAATAGCTGTTGCTCAATCAGAAATAGATTACACACATCATAACTCAGATAAATAACGATGACTGCTTTATTTCTGAGATGATGCTTGGTAAACTTTGAATATTAATAGAATACAGTATAGTGCAATATAGTACCAGAGACTTGTATATTTAATATTATTTAATAAAATGTATTGTGCTTAATGTAAAAATATATAGTGTAAACAATAAATCACGTTTGAGAATTCTGCTGGCTACTGTATACAGGCCACCAGGGCACCATAAAGATTTTATCAAAGAATTTGCTGACTTTCTATCAGAATTAGTATTGGCTGCCGATAAAGTCCTAATTGTTGGTGATTTTAATATACATGTAGATAATGAAAAAGATGCATTGGGATTGGCATTTAAAGACATTATAAACTCAATTGGAGTGAGACAACATGTGTCAGAACCTACTCATTGTCGTAACCATTCTCTAGATCTAATATTATCTCATGGAATAGATGTTGATGCCGTTGAAATTCTGCAGCAGAGCGACGACATCTCAGATCATTATCTAGTCTCGTGTAAATTACATTTAGCCAAGGCTGCAAAGCCGACTCCGTGTTATAAATATGTTAGACCTATCACTTCTGCCACTAAAGATGGCTTTATTAATAATCTTCCTAATCAGTTTCATCATCTCAGCATCCCGGATAGCTTAGAAGAACTTGATATTCCAACAGAAACGTTTAAATCTCTCTTTTCCAGCACTTTAGACATAGTTGCTCCGTTGCGCTTAAAGAAGATTAAAGAAAATAGTCCAACGCCGTGGTACAACGAGCACACTCAGGCCCTTAAGAGAGCAGCCAGAAAAATGGAGCGAAACTGGAAGAAAACAAAACTAGAGGTATTTCGGATTTCATGGAAGGAGAGCTCGATTGCTTACAGAGAGGCATTAAAATATGCTAGAACGGATTATTTTTCAACCCTATTAGAAGAAAATAAACATAATCCTAGGTATTTATTTGAACAAGTGGCTAAACTAACGAAAAAGAAAGCTTCAAGCCCAGAAGTTTCCAAGAAATGACTTTATGAACTTCTTCACTTATAAGATCTATAATATTAGGGACAAAATTATAACTATGCAACCGTCTACTACAGTAGCGCATCAGGGAGTGCATTGTAGTCTCCGTGAGGAACATTTTGATTCATTTGTTGCTATAGGAGAGGAAGAATTTTGCAAACTTGTTAATTCATCTAAATCGACAACTTGTATGCTAGACCCTATACCGACTAAGCTACTGAAAGAGATGCTTCCAGAGGTCATAGATCCTCTTCTAAATATCATTAATTCATCTTTGTCTCTAGGATACGTACCAAAAACCTTTAAGTTGGCTATGATTAAACCGCTTGTTAAAAAACCGCAACTTGATCCTACAGAATTAGTCAATTACAGGCCAATCTCGAATCTGCCTTTTCTGTCAAAGATACTAGAAAAAGCAGTATCATCACAACTGTGTTCCTTTTTAGAAAGAAATAATATCTGCGAGGATTTTCAGTCCGGATTTAGACCGTACCATAGTACTGAGACTGCTCTCATTAAAGTCACAAATGATTTGCTCTTATCATCCGATCGTGGTTGTATCTCTCTATTAGTGTTACTTGATCTTAGTGCTGCATTTGATACTATTGACCACAACATTCTTTTAAATAGACTAGAAAACTATGTTGGCATTAGTGGAATTGCACTAGCATGGTTTAAATTATACTTATCTGACCGTTTTCAGTTTGTAGCAGTAAATGAAGAGATGTCTTATCGATCACAAGTTCAGTATGGCGTACCACAAGGCTCAGTACTAGGACCGCTGCGGTTCACTCTGTACATGTGAAGGAAAACAAATTTATTAAAGGTTTAATTTAGATTTCCAATACTGTAGAATATAAACTGAGGAAGTTTATTAGTGTGAATTTTGTAAACTCAGAAACCCTGATGGGTGCCTGTTCTTGCTAGACATGCTGAGCAGGTGTGAATGCTCCTGAGCAGATAGCATCACGGAGACCATCACCTGTTGTTTTATAAGTTTTGTTTCTAGTGTCTCAGCATGTGAAGTGACCTGCTGAGAGGGTCTCCTCCCCTCGCCTTTTGTCAGTGCGGGAAGGTCTGCTCCATCCTGTTCTCCTGGCTCAGCTAATTTACATGCTTTAGTGTCTCAGCATGTGAAGTGACCTGCTGAGAGGGTCTCCTCCCCTCGCCTTTTGTCAGTGCGGGAAGGTCTGCTCCATCCTGTTCTCCTGGCTCAGCTAATTTACATGCTTTGTTTTAGAATGTATCCCCCTCGATGTAACTCCACCCCTTTGAAATGAATATAAGCTAAAATTGTATCATGTTTTAGTTAGACTTGAGACGAGCGAGCTTTGAAGACTACAGCAACGAACAACCTTTTTGCTCAATAAAGAACCTGCAAAAGATACAACCAAGTCTCCTGGTCTTTGCTTCTTAGTTTCTACACTTGAGAATTAATAAGTTCACTACACATGCTACCATTAGGATATATCATTAGGAAATATGGAATTAGCTTTCACTGTTATGCTGATGATACTCAGCTGTATATTTCTTCAAAACCTAACGAAACTTACCAATTCTCAAAATTAACGGAATGCATAGCTGATATAAAAAATTGGATGACCAGTAATTTCCTATTACTAAATTCTGAAAAAACAGAGATTCTAATCATTGGACAAAAAACTGCCACACGTAATAACCCAGAATACTGTCTAACAATCGATGGCTGCTCTGTTAAGTCTTCGTCGTCAGTTAGGAACCTGGGTGTGCTCTTTGATACCCTTTTCATTTGAAAGTCACGTGTCTAGTATCTGTAAAACCGCATTTTTCCATCTTAAAAATATATCTAAATTACGTCATATGCTCTCACTGACAAATGCGGAACAATTAGTTCATGCATTCATGACATCAAGGCTAGATTACTGTAATGCTCTACTGGGTGGTTGCCCTGCACGCTTAATAAACAAACTACAGCTAGTTCAAAACGCAGCCGCTAGAGTTCTTACCAGAACCAGGAAGTATGACCATATTAGCCCGGTTCTGTCAACACTGCATTGGCTGCCTATTAAACATCGTATACATTTTAAAATATTGCTGATTACTTACAAAGCACTAAATGGTTTAGCTCCCCAGTACTTGAGCGAGCTCTTAACGCATTATAGTCCTTCACGTCTATTGCGATCTCAAAATTCTGGCCAGTTGATAATACCTAGAATATCAAAATCGACTGCTGGCGGTAGATCCTTTTCCTATTTAGCACCAAAACTTTGGAACAATCTTCCTAACACAGTCCGGGAAGCAGATACAGTCTGTCAGTTTAAATCTAGACTAAAAACACATCTCTTTGGCTTAGCATACACATAACACATTATAGATTTCTATAATTCAATGTTAGGCTGCATAGTTTAGATCAGCCGGAACCGGGAACACTTCCCATAATTCCTGATGTACTTTGTACATCATAAGAAGGATGGCGTCTACGCTAATATTAGTCTCTCTGTTTATCCCGAGGTTTACCGCGAACCGCCGGATCCAGGCCATATCCAGATCTGAGGAAGGACCATCACATGGACACGACGACAACGCATCCCTGATGAGCCAGGCCCATCAACACTGTGAAGGCCCATGGACACCTCAACACACTCATCTCCTCACCGGCCGGATGACCCAACCCCAACCAGATGAACTGGATAAATATCGTGAAAGTTCTGATCACATCTGACTCCTGACATTATGCTGCCTAACTCATAATCATACACTGTTCGTTTCCTTGGCCAAAGGAGGACTGGCCCCCTGACTGAGCCTGGGTTCTCCCAAGGTTTTTTTCTCCATTCTGTCACCTGATGGGAGTTTTGGTTCCTTGCCACTGTTGCCTTTTTCGCCTCTCTTCGCCTTTGTCGCCATTGGCTTTTGGCTTGCTTAGTTGGGGACATTTAACATTTAATTTTGAATTTAACAATACTATTACAACATTGTTTTCCTGTTATCTCTGTAAAGCTGCTTTGAAACAATTTGTATTGTAAAAAGCGCTATATAAATAAAGGTAAAAAATAAATAAATAAATAAATAACATCAAATTTCAACTTTGTTAAAGTGCATTATATTAAAATGGCCGTGACTGTAAAATATTACACTGGACAGGACAGGTATAAGACCTTGATTTGGCTTTCCTGACAGCAGAAGTACTCTACTGCTACCACAATTAAATATCCTCCTATTTCTTTTTTTCCTCAATTTTTTTGAGTAGCCCAAATAAAATATCTAGTTTGCAATATTATGAAAAAATATAGTTACCCAGATAAGATTGCCCCCTTTTGCACATTAGTAGCATTCTAGCTGAAACACCATTCACCACACCTCAAGTTTACATTAAAAGCTAACATTTGATTGGGGAAAAGTGTACAGATGTGGTTCTTGATCAATCCAATTGTAATGAATATCTGTTAAACTTGTTTTATTTTAGATTTAATTAAATGTATCGCTATGGCGAGCAGGGTGCCACCATCAAGATGCTTCACAGGGACCAAATTACAGAAACGTCCTATCTTAAAGGTGCCCTAGAATGTGAAATTTAATTTATTTTGGCATAGTTAAATAACAAGAGGTCAGTACATGGACATGACATACAGTTACCCCTTTTCCACCAACAAGAACCGGGTGCTGGTTCAGAGCCAGAGCCAGAGCTGGTTCGGAGTTGGTTCGACTGACGAGCTTACTAAGAACCGGTTTGCCTTTCCACCGGCTAGAGAGCCACAACAGAGCCAGATCTTACGTCACTGCATACGTCTCATGTTGCCCAGCAACGCTAGTGCGGTAGCGCCAAACACAAACACGTCAGGCTTGTTCGAGATGCATGGGCTTCTCGCAGATCGATCGCCGCATGACATCAAAGCACTGCGAAAGCGATCCAAAAGCACAAGGAGTCGTATGATCTCCAAACATTCCCACAGCTCCGATCGGTCCGCGCCGCTCCGATGCATCTCGAACAAGCCATCAACAATAATGGACGTTGCGTTACTATGGATGCTCATGGGTTTGCAAAAATACATCGGAATCCAACGCGTTCGTGCAGCTCGCCGTAACTTACATAGACGGATATTATAATCAAGCTGCTATTAGCTCGACTAGCTGCTATTTAAAAATGGCGGTCACAAGTTTCTATTCGTCTTGTTGGTCACGGTAACCCCGCCCCCAGCCCCTGACGCAAGCGGTTCTTACTTGGCTCTGTTCTAGACCAGCAATGATTTGGTGCTACTTAAGAACCACTTTTCCTGGTTCGGAGCTGGTGCTTTGCGTGTGGAAAAACAAAGAACCGAATTGAAACTAGGCTCTGGCTCCGAACCAGCACCAGCTCTGCCTTGGTGGAAAAGGGGTAAAAGAGTCTCAAACACCATTGTTTTCTCCTTCTTACTTAAATCTCGTTTTTGAAAAACACCCCTGAAAAATAGGCGAATCTCCACATAACACCGACTGTGACGCAACAGCCGGGATCATTAATATGTACGACTCCAAAAATGTGCATATGCCAGCCCATGTTCAATGACAGGCGGAACTGCGCAGCCGAAGCACGGCAGTCGATCAGTGTTTGGATGTACAAATGAACACAAAGGTTTTTAGTTCCTTCATCCGAGCCTCTGAAGAAACAATGGGTTAATTTTATTTTCTCTGGAAATTTCCAAACATTTCACCGACAAGACTGTTTCCTCAACTTGGGCCTATACAGAGCTGGCCTCGATGAATGTCTGAAAATATATCGATCGAGCTACCAAGTAACACTTTCTGATGTGTAATTGTTCAAGTTCAGACAGGTAATCTTTCTCAAAATCCTTCAATACTGTATTTACATCATCGTGTTTGCATTGGTGAAAGCATTAGAGAGAGTGCAGAAACTGCGTTGCAATGATAAGATCTTTATTCTCACGATCAACACACTGTCATCTGTTTGCTCAATGCTCATCACGGCAACATTTTATGTGATGGGAATAGATCTAAATACTTTAAAAACATCTCACGATTCGTTAATCTCGATAGCTGTAATAATAAAAACGTATAATATCTGTAGTAAAAGTATTCTAGAGAGTTTCACATGTAATACGTAGCTATTTCATATGCACGCATGTCAGCCAATCACAGCAGAGGCCGGTTACACACAGCAGACACGCCCCTTCAAACAGAGCGTTTGGGCTCAGGGCTAAAATCAGGCTAGGAAAGATGCCTTTTATTTCTAAATTATGACTATTTTGGATCTAAAAAACATACTAACATTATAAGGGCAACCCAGAAAACATTATACAATAAAAATAAAAACCATTCTAGGGCACCTTTAAATGGATAGTTCACCCAAAATTGAAAATGCCGTCTTCATTTACTCACCCTCCTGTTGTTTCAAACATGCATGAGCCTCTTTCTACTGATGAACACAAAATATATTTTGAAGAATATTGGTAACCAAACAGAACTAATATGTACTGGTAATCAAAATTTTTAAGATTTCACATATGCTTTTATTTCTTTTCTTAAATGTGTGCAAAGTTAACATGACCAATTTATACCCTGGGATCAATAAATTATATCTATTAGCCAATTTATTTTCCACAAATGTGATGTATCTTACCAGGTTTCAAAAATAAATAAATACTGTCTATGTTATAAGGCTTATGTGATGAAGTCTTCGCCAATTAGCACCAAAAAAATTAGTCAACAATCCTTTAAAATATATAGATAGATATATAGATATAGATATGGGTTTATTTTCAAATTACAATAGAACCAAACCGAAATCGATCTACTGTTGCAGAATATTAATTACAGTTAATGTTGTTTTCGTCAACGATGACGATAACAAAATGATTTTGTTGACGCACTTTTTTTTTATATGACGATAACGCGTCGATGACTAGCTAAAAAGGGCTAAAGTGACTAAAACATGACAAGACGTTTTCGAGTTTTCGTTGACGAGACGGAACGAAAATGATGTCAGAGGTTACGGGTTCTAATCCGCACATGTATAGTTTATTTCTCTCTCATCAAAACCGAATATGTTCATCAGTGGTTACAGTCTACATCAAGCAGGGACACGTTTGTGTGCATTTTATTTTGTGATTTCACCAGAACGAATAGAGAGTCTCTGCAACGGCGATAGATTAAAGCACTCAGCTGGATTTAAAAAACAATCGATTTAAGTGCTAGATCTCTAATTTAATAGCGAACTAAATGAATGATCTGTTAGTTAACTGGAGATGTTTTATTTATTTGTATTAGGTACATCCGTGCCTCAATGTTTCAAAAAGTGGTGGGGGACAGAAAAAGGTTTTTTTTTTTTTTTAATAATTTTGCAAGGGTTCTATGACATTAGTATATTTTTTTACCAAACCCCCCATCGGTGGGGTTTCGCCTACGAAATTTCCCGGTAGATTTTTTGGTCCCACTCCGCCCCTGATTATAAGTCTGACGTTCACAATGCATGTCATTTCTGCCTATTTTGCGTGAAATCTAAAAAAGTATCAGCAATAGAGCATCACAGTCCCGCCCACAGCCGGTGCCGGAAGTAAAAATTCAATACAATTTCTCCATTGACATTTGGGATATAAGCCATAAAAACGTAACCATACATGGTAGACTTAAAACCAGCTACGGCTGTACTAAGTGATTGTATATGCTCATATAAACTCCAAAAGTTCATGGGGCACTAACCTTGTTTTAAGATAAATCACTTTTTATTCGCGATGTATTGGATAAGTACTTCATTACCCACAATCCTGAACAATCCCACAGTGATGCATCTGATTGGTGGAAGTCGTGTCACGTGTCTGAAACCCCGCGAAGGCGCGTGAAGACTGAAGATCGCGTAATGATGTAGGGCTAAGTTCATTGGTCTCACCTCAGAGACGACCTCGCGCCATTGGATGTGCAGTTGCCTCAGCACAGCCTATGAGCGAGCCAGATGCTCAATGTTTTAGCATGTGCATAAGCTTCAGTAAATCGAGGAAAAGGAGTTTCCCTGCACATTCACTATATAAAATTCACTGGAGGGAAAAGTTCACGTTGCCGTCGTCAGATTTGGAAGTCACTCAAAAGGCTCTTTCACGGTGGCTTTCAGTCACCTTTAGTGAGGCGCGGTGGTTTATGGGAAGAGTAGTTCCTTTGCTCGGAAATGAAAATATGTACACAGGCTTGTACCCTTGACTTTTTTTGGATTTTCTCTTCGTTTTTTCACTCGAAATGATATGTTGTATGCTTATGAGTTCAGCCGTAGCTGGTTATCCTCAGACATGCTCTTATACTCTTTAGATATGGATTTTACAAAATGTCAATGGGAGAAATGAATGGGAAATTTACTTCCGGCACCAACGCTCTCTCAGGCTGTGGGCGGGACTGTGATGCTCTATGCTGCCGCTTCCTATCCTTGTTTTGGGTACGCCCACCACCCAGCTGCCGGGTTCCACTGTTACCACTTTATCTGTGTGTAATGTTGTAGTAGCTCAAAGTTTTTAACTTTAAACCATTCCTTTATTACTGTTATTACTGGTGAAAATAGCCAATGTGCTGAAATTTTAGAAGAGCATCAATATATAACTTAAAATATGGGGATAAAAGGTTTCTGCCCAATGCAACAATTATTTGACATTTATTTATTGAAGAGGAATAACCCCTTGAGATGAACCATCTCGTTTTCAAGGGGGTCCTCGAATCAAGGTACAAAAATTGATCTTACAGCAGCAGTCAAATAGAACAAAAAAAAAACAAAAAAAAACACAGACAAAAAAAAAAAACACTTTACAATAATGGTGAGTACAGAAATATATAGACATAACATTTCATATCACTGTTATGCAGATGATTCTCAGCTTTACCTTCCAGTAAGGCTTGACAACACTGCTTCATTTGATGTGTTGTTGGAATGTGTAGATGATATCAAGAGGTGGATGACGTATCATTTTCTGCAGCTAAATGAGGATAAAACAGAGGTTTTAATTCTGGGTTGTCCGGCAGATTCCTCTCCAGCTCTAAAAAAAAAAAGCCCAGTTAGGACCTCTCTCAACAAATGTACGCAAACAAGTCAAGAACCTTGGAGTGATCTTTGACTCTTTATTATTTTTTGATAAACAAATTAGTGCTGTTTTTAGAGGAAGCTTTTTCCATTTAAGATTTATTGCAAAGTTGAAGAACCTTCTTTCAAGCAAAGATTTAGAAGTTGCAATTCATGCACTTGTAACATCACGATTAGACTATTTACTGTGTCTCTCTTTATTGTGGTCTTCCTCAATCTTCACTATCCCGATTACAAATTGTTCAAAATGGAGCTGCAAGACTGTTGACTGGGTCTAGAAAGAGGGATCATATTTCTCCTGTTTTGGCATCCCTTCACTGGCTTCCCCATTAAGTTTCAAGTTGATTTTAAGATCCTTATGTTTGTTTATAAGGCATTGTCTGGCTGTGCACCAACGTATATTTGTGATCTTATTGTGACGTGCTGTCCTGCTAGGACACTTAGATCTTCAAATCACTTGCTTTTAAATATGTCACTATGTCGCTACAAATTAAAGGGTGATCGGGTGATCTTTTCTGTGGCTGCCCCAAGCTTTGTGCTCACGTATCATGTGAGGTCTGCTCCTTCATTGGACATTTTTAAATCTACTCTGAAAACACATTTTTATTCTTTAGCTTTTGGAAATTTGCAATTGTTGTTTTTATAGTGTAGTCCTGCTATGCACTATGTACAGCACTTTGGATCAATTTGTATTGTGTTAAATGTGCTTTATAAATAAAGGTTGTTGTTGTTGTTGTTGATAACTCTCATACAAACAAGACATTCACACATACAAGACTCTCCAAAGGTGGCGCACTCATCCCTCAACAAAGAAAACACATATAATATGTATGTACCGAAACACACATCTAGACACCAGTAAACAATGAAGTACAGCTTGGCAGCACTGCATCTCCATCAATGAGAAAGTCTAGTTTATTATGCAAAGGTTTTAAGGTTAACTGTTGTTTTATGAATTGCAACACTTGCTACAACCTGTCAAACCTAAGCCCATTTGTCAAACCTAAGCCCATTTGCAATTCTTTTTAACCTAAATTAATTTGTTAAAGACTACTTTTTTTCTTTTACTAAAATTGACTTAAACTTGACTAAAACCTTTTTGCGTTTTCGTCGACTAAAACTTGACTAAAACCTTTTAGTGTTTTCGTCGACTAAAACTTGACTAAAACTATTAAGTTTATAAGTGACTAAAATGTTACTAAATATAAAAAGCATTTTTGTCCAAAAGACTCAGACTAAAACTAAAAGGGCTGCCAAAAAGAACACTGATTACAGTTTGAAGTGCATCAGTAGTCGGACCACCAGCAGGTCCTGCAAGACTGTCCACATCCTGCAGTTGTTGCATCTGTGCCTGGGTTGGACTGAATTGGTTAGCAGGATCTGTTAGAGCAATCCACAATAGGAACTGCACCATCTTGAGCAGGGCTGGGTCCAAACTTCTCTGCCATGGCAGTGAGTGAAGATGTTTGCCGCTGAAGACATCCTCTGACAAACATCTGATATGGTGTGTGGTGACCAGCTGTGCTCAAGCCATGCTTGTTCCACTGTTCCCTGAAAACCTGCAAGTCCCGGCTAATCCGAGGAAGGTGCACATAATGTAGTGCCCACATGTGTAGCTCGTTGTTACAGTCAATAACTCCACTCTCAAGAAAGGAGAAAAGATGGTGGTACTTAATTTCCATGTATTTAAATCTTACTGAACATGACCATGTTACAAAAGGCCTAGCGTTACTTACGTGGTCATTAAACACAGCATACAAAACCAAAGATGCTTGTAGCATTCATTCATTCTTTCGGAGTCGAAGGTAAAGTAATTGTTACTATAGTTACCTTTCAAGCACCGGTCGCAGGACATCACCGGATACACTATCCGTGAGGAACATTCTGGCACTTTATACTCAACATCAATGGACTTTAGATTCTATAGACATCAAATAAAATAAGAAAAAATTGTTCAGAACCTGTTTTATGTGAGAGTGTTCAATGGTATCAATGGATCAAATTGTAACTTTAAGCCAGTCCAAAAGTGGGAGCTTGAAACCGGTCGACGATCCCGTTCACCGCTGGACCGAAGAGACCAGAGGGAGAAAGCAGAAAGCACTTCCCCAGAGCTCGAGCTGCAGACTTCATAGCAATGAAGGGACAGATCCGTTGTGCTTCTCAAATCAGTGATAGCATCTGGGTTTTGGCCTTTCTTGTCCCACTCGCGGAGGAGATCGGCTTGGAGGATCGGGAGGACAGCCATGGAGTGCAGGGCGGATGCAGCCTGGCAGGTGGCGGCGAAAGCGCGGCCAACAAAGGCGGATGTCGTCCAGCAGGCTTTTGACGGGAGGGCAGACTTAAAGCGCCGTCTCGCGGAGGGCAGGCAAAGGTGCACTGCGACCGCTTCCTCTACAGGGGGAATCGCAATGTATCCCCTCTCGGCGGCGCCGTCCACTTGGGAGAGCAACGTGGAGACATTAGATTGGATCCTCGCAGAAAAGGGTGAACTCCACGACTTAGAGAGCTCGGTGTGGAGTTCAGGCAGGAAAGGCACGGCTTTGAAGGAAGCAGCTGCCGAGTCTATTGGGCGCGGACTCCTTAGGCGGCGACCACTCAAGGCCGAGACGGTCAATGCCCTGTGAGAGGAGGCGCATGAGTCCGGCCGGATTCCTGAATCGAGGAGGAGGCAGACTGAAGAGAGCCTGACCACTCCTCGCTATCCGAAGCCAGGATAGAGCAACAGTCTGTAGTGGTGTTTCTTTCCGCCTCATGTGACGGCAGTGCAAGTGTCACGGGGTGACGAACGGGGAGGAACTTTCGTCCTGGGAAATGTTTCCGGGGGGAGAGGATTTAGTGGGACACTGAGATGGTTCCGGGGTTGCACCCATGTAATGCGTCCGGGCGCAGCTGCTACGGAGGAGACGAGCATCAGCTGGGCGAGAGGAGGAGAGTTAACGGTGATTGGGACACGTATCCACGACGTGGATTATAAAAAGGCCATGTTGGCGTGAAGAGAGAGAGAAGAAAAGAAACGGGAACCAAAACGGAGCGTGCACGCAGCAGGCCGAGTGGCCGAGGCCGAAGCAGCGGGGGAGGCTGTGAGGGAGAGCGAGAAAGAGGCGGAGAGACGGAGAGAGTGAGAGAGAACGAGACTTCGGCGGGATTGCGGGTGTAAGCCCTGATTGCACAGTGAGTCTGTTGAATTGCAGTTCTATTGCGAGCACGAGTGAAATCTTGCAGTGTATTGGTGAATATGCGAGTGTGGGAATGGTGTTGTTGCTGTCCACTCGCAGTCCCAGCATGTTTACAACTCTCTCTCTCTACCCGAGCCTTGAAGAGGAGAAGCTGAGAAGAGAACGCGGAAACAGTGAAATATGTTCATTCCTCTCTGCCCGAAACTGCCGTTGTGATCATCCATGTTTTTAACTCTCCCTCTGCTCGAGCCTCGAGAAAGTGACCCTGTGAATCATCCACCTGAAGTGAGTCTGCTGATTGCTGTGCTGTTCTATGAACGAAAGAGACCTTGTGAATCATTCTCCTGAAGTGAGTCTGCTGATTGCTGTGCTGTTCTATGAACGAAAGAGACCCTGTGAATCATCCACCTGAAGTGAGTCTGCTGATTGCTGTGCTGTTCTATGAACGAAAGAGACCTTGTGAATCATTCTCCTGAAGTGAGTCTGCTGATTGCTGTGCTGTTCTATGAACGAAAGAGACCCTGTGAATCATTCTCCTGAAGTGAGTCTGCTGACTGTTGTGCTGTTCTATGAACGAAAGAGACCCTGTGAATCATTCTCCTGAAGTGAGTCTGCTGACTGCTGTGCTGTTCTATGAACGAAAGTGACCCTGTGAATCATTCACCTGAAGTGAGTCTGCTGATTGTTGTGCTGTTCTATGAACGATAGAGACCCTGTGAATCATTCTCCTGAAGTGAGTCTGCTGACTGCTGTGCTGTTCTATGAACGAAAGAGACCTTGTGAATCATTCTCCTGAAGTGAGTCTGCTGATTGCTGTGCTGTTCTATGAACGAAAGAGACCCTGTGAATCATTCTCCTGAAGTGAGTCTGCTGACTGTTGTGCTGTTCTATGAACGATAGAGACCCTGTGAATCATTCTCCTGAAGTGAGTCTGCTGACTGCTGTGCTGTTCTATGAACGAAAGAGACCCTGTGAATCATTCTCCTGAAGTGAGTCTGCTGACTGCTGTGCTGTTCTATGAACGAAAGAGACCCTGTGAATCATTCTCCTGAAGTGAGTCTGCTGACTGTTGTGCTGTTCTATGAACGAAAGAGACCCTGTGAATCATTCTCCTGAAGTGAGTCTGCTGACTGCTGTGCTGTTCTATGAACGAAAGTGACCCTGTGAATCATTCACCTGAAGTGAGTCTGCTGACTGCTGTGCTGTTCTATGAACGAAAGAGATCCTGTTAATTGAATCATTCTCCTGAAGTGAGTCTGCTGACTGCTGTGCTGTTCTATGAACGAAAGTGACCCTGTGAATCATTCACCTGAAGTGAGTCTGCTGACTGCTGTGCTGTTCTATGAACGAAAGAGATCCTGTTAATTGAATCATTCACCTGAAGTGAGTCTGCTGACTGCTGTGCTGTTCTATGAACGAAAGAGATCCTGTTAATTGAATCATTCTCCTGAAGTGAGTCTGCTGACTGCTGTGCTGTTCTATGAACGAAAGAGATCCTGTGAATTGAATCATTCTCCTGAAGTGAGTCTGCTGACTGCTGTGCTGTTCTAGGAACGAAAGAGACTTTTAAGTTGTTTTTATTTAATAAAGAAGATAAATTGATTTTAAACGCTGTGTCTGCCTCATATGTTCCACGGCACGCTCCTCGGGTGGTGTTTCGGTTCGGTTCGAGGGGGTGGGCGGCCCGCTGGCGCCCGCCCCTCACCTGTGACACAAGCTCTCGGCGGCAACTGCGCGTCCGTGAGAGGGGGCGGGGAAATCGAGGGCGAAGCTTGAGGGAGGTGTTCCGGCGAGACATTCGCAACAGCCACAGGTTCCGGCGGCCTTTGGGAACAGCGCTTCTTTCTGCGCGGTGCGACAAAGGGCTGGGTGACGGCTTCGGAGTTGAACACTTCGAGTCGAGTCCGCAGGGTCGACATCGGAAGCTCTTCGCAGTGCTCGCATCCTCTGGACGAGAGGGCGAGGGCTGCGTGTTCCTGGCCCAGGCAGAGAGCGCAGATCACGTGGCGGTCTCCGACGCTGATCGGGGCCCTGCACGAGCTGCAGGAAGTGTGAGACATCTTAAAAAAGACGTCTCGCTGCTCTTTTAGAGAAGGTGTCGCAGCGCCGAACACACTAGATATGTGATATACGCCGGATGGCGTAGCTCGCACGGACGGCTGAAGGTGACGAAGACGGCCGGCTTCTTCAAGCGCTGTCCTAAGCTTGCTAGTTGCGCCCCTCAGACGGCGACGCGGCTTGTGTTGTCCAGCGATGCGGAGAGCTTCGCTGAAGAGATGAAAATCAGGGAAGCAGCCTCTGAATCCCGCTTATATACACTAAGCCACGCCCATTCTGTCGGGCTGTGATGTCATGAGGGCGCGGGCGCCCCTCATTGGTCGTGACGTCACGTCCGGTTCCCTGATAGGCTGCTGCAGTTGCCGCAGGGCAGCCTATGAGCTCGCTAGATAGCCCGCTCTAGGTCTGGCAGCTGCTGCACTGCATTGACAATAAATACAAAATTAAGGATAATTTTTGGCTTCAATATCTCAAAAAGATGAATCTTTCCCGTAGCGTAAGCTAACTTACGCAATACGAGAGAACCTCTCGTAAGAGAACAGCTGGTTTTGACCATGTAAAATGTGTGTTTTCTTACGATACTAATGAGAATTTTTAATTAAAGTATATTACAAACTTTTCATTTAGACCGTAGAGAATCATATTAACTTGTACAAAAATGGCATTATATGACCCCTTTAAATAAGTTTCATGGGTAAGAAATGCGTTAGGTAATGCATGGTCCAAAGATGAGGCGGCAAGTTTTAGAGTTGACAGCAAAGAAATACACTCTCACACACACATATATAATGCATATTTTAAAAACGAATGAATATAAAATGTATATTTATTTGCAATTGTTATGTTAACAGCAATAATAAGAAATTTCTGTGGTAAGAACAGCTAATCAGCTGAAGGACACCGTGCTGCCTTGTCATGGGAACATTCCCATGTGACGTTATGAGGAAATTAAGTGGTATTTCATTGTTCCCTTCAACAAGTGCATTCCTAACAGCTACATAATGGCACGCCAGTGCCCTGCTCCCTTCAAAGTCCCCACTTCAAAGCTCTGACCTTCAGTAGGGCGTAGGGATGCTCACTTCCATTTGGAATTTGCCCTCTATCGCTTGTTTCTGCTTCTTCTTCACCTGTGTTTTGATCTGGAGATTCTGTACTCTTTCAGAAGATGCACAATAGCATCCCCTACTGTATAGTAGAATTGTTACACTTCCAGTATATCAAAATATACAAATATTGAGAACAAGTATAGGCTATATGTAGCTGCAATCAAAGGCAAAGTTAATACATTTCTGTTAAATATGGTTCAACAATTAAAATATAAATATACATGAGGTTTAAATTCATATGATTGAAATAATGTTTCATGGCCAATAAATAATAATTGCATGTTTATTTCTTTTGTGAAAAAACTGTGAGGAAAAAGGTGGAACTTATTTTTTGTTCCGTGCGGAAATTATAATTTGTTGCTATAGGGACGCTGTATGGGTGCACTCGCAAAGATCTAGATGAGAGATATGTGCTGCGGCTTGCGAGCCTGCTTTCTGAAAGACACGGAAGATTGTAAAAGTTATATAAGTTTTGTTGGTGAAGTGTGAAGACGAATACCCTTCCAAGTTTACCCTCTCGGGTTCATGCGGCCAATGAGTTCTGACGGCAATTTGGAAATGCAACAAGTGAACATGTAAAGACATGCCTGTCACCGAATAAATGCCCGTTAAAACCCAGGAACGACTTGAGCCTTTATTAAAACTCGAGGGGAGTAACACTATATAAGTCAGGTATACTTAAGTGTAATTGTACGTTTTTTTTTCTAAGTAAATAAAGTGTATTTCTGAGGAGAACATAAAAAAATAGACTGAAAGTATACTTTATTTTTAGTTTGAAAGAAGTATACTAAAATATACTAATACACACTTTTTTGAGTCTTTAACGAGGAAAAGAAACAGGGTCTCACATTTACATGGCTTTTCATATGTATTTGTAAGTGTGATGTTTTTATTACACTATCACAATTTAAGTGAATGTGCAGATAATTGTTAAAATGTATCATTCTTCTAAACCTCGTCACACTGAGGAAAACGGCATTTTCTTTTCAGAATGAGTTTGCAAATGCCGTTTCAGGTCTGTGTGATACGTGAAACTCTTCTCACACTGAAGACACTTGTAAGGCTTCTCTCCAGTGTGAACCCTCATGTGGATCTTAAGGTTTCCTTTAATCGTGAAGCTCTTTCCACACTGAGGACAGGTGAAAGGCTTTTCTCCAGTGTGAATCCTCATATGATGATTAAGGTTTTCTTTATATCTGAAACTTTTTCCACACTGATCACAAACATATGGCTTCTCTTCAGTGTGAATTGTCATGTGAGTCTTAAGATTTCCTTTTACTGTGAAGCTTTTCCCACATAGTTTGCAGGTGAAAGGCTTCTCTCCAGTGTGAACGCTCATGTGGGCATTAAAGTCTCTTTTTTGTGTAAAACTCTTTCCACACTGAGAGCAGGTGAATGGCTTCTCTCCTGTGTGAACTCTCGTGTGAATCTTAAGAGTTCCTTGTAGTGAGAAACTCTTTCCACACTGTTGGCAGGCGTAAGGTTTCTCTCCAGTGTGAACTCTCATGTGGATCTTAAGGTTTCCTTTAATCCTGAAGCTCTTTCCACACTGAGGACAGGTGAAAGGCTTTTCTCCAGTGTGAATTCTCATGTGAATCTCAAGGTTTGCTCTGTTTGTGAAACTCTTTCCACATTGATGACATATGTAAGGCTACACTACGATGTGAATTTTTACATGATTCTCAAGTTGATTCCTGTCTGAGAAACTCCTTTCACACTGATGACATTTAAAACATTTCTCTCGTGAGTGAATCCTCATATGATGATTAAGGTTTTTTTTATATCTGAAACTTTTCCCACACTCACAAACATATGGCTTCACTCCTGTGTGAATTGTCATGTGAGATTTAAGATTTCCTTTTAGTGTGAAGTTCTTCCCACACAGTTTGCAGGTGTGAGGCTTCTCTCCAGTGTGAACGCTCATGTGGGCATTAAGGTCTCTTTTCTGTGTAAAACTCTTTTCACACTGAGAGCATATGAATGGCTTCTCTCCAGTGTGAACTCTCATGTGAATCTTAAGATTTCCTTGTAGTGAGAAACTCTTTCCACACAGTTTGCAGGTGAAAGGCTTCTCTCCAGTGTGATATGTCATGTGGGCATTAAGGTCTCTTTTCTGTTTAAAACACTTTCCACACTGAGGGCATATGAATGGCTTCTCTCCAGTGTGAATTCTCGTGTGAATCTTAAGATTTCCTTGTAGTGAGAAACTCTTTCCACACAGTTTGCAGGTGAAAGGCTCCTCTCCAGTGTGGATTTTCAAGTGGGCTTTAAGGCTGTCTTTTCGACTGAAACTCTTTCCACACTGAGGACAGGTCAAAGGCTTCTCTCCAGTGTGACCTCTCATCTGGACTTTAACGTTTCTAGTTCCTGTTTTATGAGTCTGTGAGTAACTAAAAGATATTTCTCCATTCATTAAATGATTTTTGTCTTCTATTTCATTTAGTTCTTCACTCTCCTCTTTCACCATCAAGTCTAGGGTGAAAAACAAAAACAAGTTAACACCAGTTTATTGGCACAAAGCAACAGACATTAAAACATTTAGACATCTAAAATATCAAATCCAACAACAAGAATGCTAAATAATACACCCACCAAAAAAAAAAAGAAAAAAAAGAAAAAGTGTAACCTGTAATCTCAGAACGTCTTGACAATAATGTCAAAAAACATCCAAATTAGATTCAAAAGCAATGATGCCAAATGCAAATTTTTCAAAAATAAAAAACCTACTCTTAATTTTTTTTTTTTTTAAATAAAGTACAAAATCGGTCCCTTGTGGAACATATGGGGGAAAGGACAAATAAAAGAACTTTAGACAAATTTAGTAGGTGTATGGGCCATATTCATTCCGTATTATTTTATGTAATTTTGTCCTGTGTCACTAGAGGGCTGTATGTGCTTTGTGGCTCAGCTGATCTCGGGTCAGCCCGGGTGGGTCATTTAACTTGGAGGAAACTCAAACACAGAGGTTGCTGATTTGGGAAGCAAACAGTTTTCAACTGTGCCTAGCGTCTTACCTTTGTGGTGAACAATTCGGTTTTGTTGTTTTGGTTACATGTTTTATGAGTTAATATATTGCAGCTGTATGATATATGGAGGAAAATAAACTTGCTAGATAATAGTAGCATTACTGAACTCTCGGTTGTTTGATATATGTGAGATCACACAGGCACACGTCTAAACTCAATCCGCTGTATTAGCCAACAGTACTAGACTTTGTTCAGTACAGTAGGTAAGCGGGACACTGAGCCCCAACCCTGAGTGACCCATCCGTATGGCACCAGAGAGTCTACAATTTAGGTTGCTTTTCGACAGCATTTACGACTCTGTGATTTGTACCCAAAAAACCCCTTCACATTCCCTGACTTTAGGTTCGAAGCCTCAAAGAGATTGGTTATCACTACTCTCTTTCTTAAAGGTATACTATGCAGGAATTTTACCTTAATATAACAGCTTCAAAGTAATTTCGGTGGTAAACAAACTCATAATAGGGCGAATCATCCTGGTAGTAAAGCTTGGGGGGGTCGCCGCTGGAAATACCAGCAATGCAAGTCTGAGAGGGGCGCCCCTGACAAATCTCGCGAGAATCGCGACTTGCTTTCCGGCAACGACGTCACACACAACACCAACATATGAAGCACGAAGACACTTGCGCTTATTTCAGATGATGGAAAAAGCAAAGAAAACGCGGTAGGAAGAAAGTAGGAAAAGGAAGGCTTTCACTCGTTGGCGCAAGTTAAAAAGTAGCACTGGATGCAACAGCGATGCTGACCTGGCGATCTTGTTGATGGACTAGACTAGTAAGTAAATATCCTATATGTTGTATGTTGTTGGGCAACTTGCGCTTGCTTGTAGTATGCCATTGTTTTTATGATGCTGTTCATTCATTCATTGGTGATAATTAGACCAGTCCAATCATTTCCACATATGTTTAGCTAGATTTCGATTATCATATTTTGCGTTATATATGTTTTATTGCCTAGCTTGCCGCACAACGCTGTTGACGTTGATTCCTGCGATTATCATGAGAACAGTTGTCAATATCTGTCATAATTATCTAGTGTAAACAGCACAATTTGCAAACTATTATGATAAATTGCAATAATCATGTCTAATGACATCATAACGGCCAATGTTATGAAATAATGCGACGTACATTTAACTTTATTGATGTCATCAGGCATTTTGGAATGTTTACATTACAATCAAAAAACATAAACGAAATTATACATTAGGCCTAGACTATAGGCTATTTACTTGTGATTTAGCTGCAATCATGTAAAAACGTTATAAGCTGCCAAACGCGATAGGCTATTATAAAGTAGTCTAACACTTATATTATTTTATAAGACATATTATCGGATTTTGAACATCATCATTAGTTCAGTAGACTATGCAGTATATGCAATAGCCCAATATTTTTATGAAATCGTTTATCATTTCCTGGTCAATATCTTCGGTGTCTTGTGCCTGTTCCATGACCAACGCTACTATCCTACCGAACAGGGATGGAAATTAGCACCGGCCACCAGTCAAATGCAGGTGATTTTGTGTTGTTGCGGGTAAACTCGCCTCACCTACCGGCCACCGTGGCGGGTAAATAAAAATATCATCATGCGACGTTCGTCTGTTAGGACAAATTAGTTTGAATAAACGTGCAGACACTGATTAGCAAGACATCTAGCAGTGAATGTGCTTTCCATTAAATTGATCACACACACAGTAAACAAATCCTTAACAAAAACAAAAAAACAACAAAAAAAACAGAGCTATTCTGGTGGGTGCGGTGATGCTGTGGTGACGCATTCATGTAAGGGTGGCGCTGTCAATAAAGCTCCTAAAATCTGTCACAAATAACAGGCAAAAGTAATGATTATGAATATGTAAACTATAGCAAGGAGATATTTTAATTATTTATTAATAAACAAGTATTTTCTTTGTCCGTGTCAGTTGCAAAGATGAAGTTGACGATGCTGATCGTGATCATCACAGTAGTGAACGCGCAAGAGAGAAATGCACATTTCATACGAATTGCATAAGCAGAGAGCAGTCTGTGTCTGTTTTCTTTCGTTTTTAATAGTTCTGTTTAAAAGTAGACATGTCTGTCTGTGAGAGATGTTTCCTTATACGCTGAGTTTCAGTTCATTTATGAGACGAGCTCAAGTTCACGCGCCGTCGCCTCCGTTTCGTGATTATCTACCGTCTGCTATATTTAATTATTATTTATTAAATCCAGACAATTGGTTGATGAAACATTGATTAAAATTAAGATACAATTAATACAAAACTAAATTCACTTTAAAGAAAGGTTTTGTGCTTTCTGTCTCTGTGAAAGTTTTAAGCATCTTTTAGTGCCGCTTTCACAGTGGTCACGTCTGTAACATTGTTTTTTCCTCATATGGGAACTGAAATGAATATCAGTTCATGGTTTGTGTGTGTAGGCTACAAGAGAGAAAGAGAAAATGCCAGTATTTCATTGAGACTTGAGATTAAATAAACTGCTTAAGTATTGTAGATCTTGTAGTATTAATTTTCACATGCAGTTACATTGTCGGTTAAAAACAAGAAAGTGGCTTGTAAAAATATTGAGTGGCTGGTAGATTTTGAAATCCACCAGTCACAGTGGCCGGTGGACAAAAAAAGTTAATTTCCATCCCTGCTACCGAACAGGTACCGGTGTACAGGGTGGGGGGTGTATTTACGACAGTGCAAGTATTGCACAACGACTCTGGGGGTCGCTGTTTGACAAAAACACAATTTCTGCATAGTATGCCTTTAAGAGAAAGGAATGCCAGATGGCCTGCAGGTCCCTCAGAGACATTCACCTCACCACACATACATGAACTGTTACGAATTTCCCCATAAAAGACATTTACCAAGATATATTCGATATGTTTTTATGCGTGTCTAGTTGCCCATGTCACATTGGAATGACTTATGATTTTATCGTAGCACCAAGTGAGTTATAAATGCCTATATTATGATTTTAATGCAATCGCAAAACATCGCAATATCATCCTTTGCATGTCGTTTTTGATACCTACGGGATCTTCTGGGGCTGTACAAACCATATATGTATGTCGACATACTGTAAAATGTATGATTCTCTGTGTAGCCAGTGGGACTTTAGGACCCAGGAGCGAGTAGCAAGGGCTTAAATGTAGAGGTGTCCGTAAGGGCGGGTTCTTGCGTTTTGTCGGCCGCTTAGACAGGAAACGGAGGGGAGTGGAACCGCGATCATAGGTGAGCGTAGGCAGCCAGGTGTTGGCGTCCCGCGTGTTGAAGTGTGCGTGTGCATGTGCCGTCACCAGTAACTGAATCGCGGAAGCGTTTCGGAGTTTGACGCCGAATGGGCGGGTAAACAAAACGGAGTGTGATATTCGCTGGGAATGCTCTCTCTCTCTCTCTCGTGTCCAGACTGTGCTGGTGTTACAGGGTGTTTGCGTAATTGCTACCGTGTGCTGGAGCGGGCGGTTTAGCCAAACCCGTCGCTATACCAGATCCTGTGCGTTCCTTCATCCGTGTGCACTGGCTTGTGCGCAATCCGGCGTTTGCGTGCTTCCATGCACACAGGGTCATTAGGAGCCTTTTGTGAATGAACACTGTCTCTCATCTTTACAGTTTGTGTACTTTGTTTGGACATCCAGCCACTGTTTTCTCCTGTATGGAACTTTTGTATGTTCTTATCATTAATTTATATAATGCCTGTGCACTTCTATGATTAAGGTCTTGTTCTTCTGATTATTGATGTTTTACCATTAAGACAAATTCTTGTATTTGGGCAGTGTGCAATAGCAAAGATTGGGGTGGGGAAGTACCAGTGGTATGTGAAATTTGGATAGCTTCCTGTATAGCTGATCATAGTAGCGTTTGTTTGCACTTTACTCGTTTTCAGACTGAAGCGGGCATTGCTTATGTTCTCATAGTTAGTGGGCAGGGCTCAATGCTCAATGTATTAAGGTGACCACTCGTGTGGTGTGATTAGAAATTGGTGTGTACTAACACTTTATGGTTGATGTAGTAGAACCTCTGTCGCTGTTTTTGGTGTGCTGAACCCATTTGGAGCCTTGTACTCATGGTGAATTAAATGTGGATCCCCGTTAACATTGAGCACTGTGGTCCGCCCAACCTCATTTAGTATAGTTTGTCATATGAATATTCATGCAAGTTCTTCTGATGTATTGCTGTCATTAATGTTTTGTTTTTTTTATACAAAGAAATATTTTAACCATTCTGACTGAAGATTTCAAATAAATAATGTTATATTGCTTTTGTATATCAGCCTTCAATTGGTTCCTTCATTTGAATATCATTAGCGTGGGGTATATCTTTATTCGGGGGTACTAGTTGGGTCTCCCATCCCAGTCCAATAAATGGGAGTGGCGTAGTTAGAATATATTTGGGGTATACTATTTTGGGTTATTACTCCCATTGGCCACATCTGTGCACCAGCTTTTTGCGACAGTAAGGACCAAAACTAACATCACTGTCAGTCTGGTGTCTCCTTACAGGAAACTTAACACTGATAACAGGTTTTACGATCTCCCGAAGGAATGTTCAGAGAAGTGTTCGCTCTCTCTCTCTATTCTAACTGAGGAGGAGAAATTAATCATGTAATCATATATATTCTGTTATATATCCACTTGAGAATTGTATGATATTGTATATAATTTCCCTGTCTCATGATTTGCCTTTGGTGTGGTTTGGTCTATGTTTCTCGAAAACTCTAATGGGATAATGTTTCAAACTTTGCTGTACGGTTGTTGCCTCAAAAAGGGTGCTTTGTGATTCCTTGTTGTCTCTAGTTTGAGGTTCCGTTGCCTGTGATTTTGCTATTCTGAAGATTCTTCCCGGATCCTTCCCACTCTCTCTCTGCATATTTTTCTCTCTCTCCCTTCCCTTCTCGTTTGTCGATGTCTTATCTGTTGTAAATACATGTACTCTATGTAATGCTTAGTAAACGTAGTTTGCCTGTATTAAATAACTATATTCACTGATTGAAACTGCCTACTTGCTCATGATTACGAGTCATTGATAATGTTAAAGATCTGTTAGCTACAAGCTTTACAATTGTGAATACTTTAAAACAGTATTCCGTTATAGAACAGGAAAGTCTAATTTCTCGTGGCCAAGAAAAATAGTCTGCCTTTCTAAGTTATACGAATAATTTCTCAAGGGTTAATAAACATTTTACGGTCAGTTCGCTGGTGAGCAGGCTATTGGATGACAAATTAATCCCCTTGGGAATTATCATGAGAATCAAACGATTCTAAACAGTTGATATATTGATATTTAATTATAATGCATTATGATTGAATGTGAATGTACACAACTGCAGTAATTTTGCCCTCCTGTATGTACAGCTAAATACAATTCGTTGTGTTTGGTTGCCCATAGAGATAGTGGCAACGTATTCCCTTTACGGGGAATTTTTATTCTGTAAGTGATAACTCATAACCCGTATGATTATTGATTATGGAATATAAATCAAGTGTCGATCATACAATTCCCCATTATTGAGCTATTGAGAGACTCCTTACATACATAATATACAAACTATATTGTGATCCAACCCTAATCAAACACACCTGAACACACTAATCAAGTAGGACTACTAGAAAGCTACAGGCAACATATACAATGAAGTTGGACCAAGAATCGATCCTTGTGGAATCCCCCAAGAAATATAACTATAACCCACAGTCTGACCCAGGAGAACTGGTTAATTACAAACAGATCTCAAATCTGCCATTCATCTATAACATTAGACAAATAGTGTCCTCTCAACTGTGTTTAGAATGTGGAATATTGTCAGCGTCCATGTGCATCACACGGAAATATGACAAACATTTAAAACAGCATTTATTACATTTCCTTCTCAAACAAAGAACGTTTTTCAGTCTTATTTTCTTTTTAAAGTTATTATTTCAAAGAGTAAAAGTGTTTTAAACAGTATGCATGGAAATAAACGAATGTTTACAAACCATGATTTGATAAAGTGAATTTGAAGATGACAAAAAAAAACTATTATAGACCACAAATGTAAAGTCGATTACTCACATTTTATGATTTGCAAAATAAATGTATTTGTTAGATACTGTTGCATAATTTAGTGCTAGAAATTAATTAATTAATAGAAGTAGATATTGGGTTTGATGTTACACAAAAATTTTTTTTGGCAATTTATTATGTTTACTAATATAATGTGTGATATTAACTTTGTCATGAGTTCATTTATAAAATAATGAGCATGTATAAATATAGATAGAGATGCATGACGCTAGCCTGGATGCCAGCCGATCTTAGCCCCCCCACAACATCTGAGATCGGGAAGTTTGGTCTAGACTTGATCAGTTGTGAAGCAAGTATTCCCAAACCAAAGCTGTTCGGACCAATCAAATTGTCAGGGCGGGCTTTATACGATGATGGACAGATGATCAACAGTAGCGCAATCATCCACGTCACCAAAGAGCGCTTGGGTTGAGTTAGTTTACAACAGAGAAGCTGCCGCTGGAGAATTGAGACAGTGCGGACAGGGGCGGCAGTGGCTCAGTGGTTGTCTACAAACTGGAAGGTTGGTGGTTCCACCTGACCAAGTGTCAAGTGTCGACACCTAACCCCAGCTGTGTGTGTGTGTGTGTGTGTGTGTGTGTGTGTGTGTGTGTGTGTGTGTGTGTGTGTGAGAGACACCTAACCCCAGCTGCTCCAGACGAGCTGGATGGCGCCTTGCATGGCTGACACTGCCGTCGGTGTGTGAATGAGTGAATGTGAGGCAATGTAAAGCGCTTTGGTGGCCATTGGGTCTGTGAAAGCGCTATATAAATGCAGTCCATTTACCATTCATTTTAAAAGAGGAACAGAGAACCACGATCAAGGCATTTGTCGATCCAATTGAGTGCAGAGGCATTTTCTTTCCTGGTTCGGTTGAAACGTCCCATAATCACAGCCCAATGGAGCCGTATCAGACTCACTCTCTGACTAGAATCTGAGTATGACGACGTCAGGCTAGCATGACGCAGAATGACTGAAGAAAGACTTTTAAGAATGAAACTGACCTGTTTGTTCCTCAGTGTCTTCATGTTTGACTCTGAATATTTCTTCAATCGTCACGTCTTCACTCTCCTCTTTAATAAACGCCATCTTTATAATAGTGTGTCACGTGGATCTCAGTCGCTTCACCAGGAGTTAATCTGTGTGTTTGGACACTGTCCTGTTTAAGAGGAGAATAATTAACAGAAAGAAAAACACTCAAAACTAAATCTCTGAGAGCGTCTCAATCAGATCTAGTTCAGTAATTCAGTTCACTGGTAAGAGAGTCAGAGAGAGTTAATGGACTTAAAATGACCTGATTAGACTAAAAACACTCATAACTAGCACTACAAATTAACAAAGGAACGCAGACTATACAGAGAATTCATATTTAGGCATTTGTAAATTATATGTAATGGATTAAACTGTGATGAAAACACTGTCAGTTGATTTGTAGAAGTTGTTATTCCACATGTGTGTTGTTGTTGTTCTTGCTGCATTTACACTGGTGAACTGTAGGAGTCGTCAGCGTGATTCAGTGATTTGAGCGCTTACAAACTCTGAATCATTTGATTCAATTGAATCTGAACTGTTTTCGAAAAGCTCCGCTTCTCTATTATTAGGCTACTTGCCAGTGTGTTTATGACGAACTGATTCACAATATAGGGAGTGAAATGAGACGTACTTTGAGGGCCAAGATGACGACCAGAAGATGACTAACATCCCTGTGCCGCAGCTCTGCATTCATTATATTATTGACAAGATGTAATATGTAAAAGGGCACAAAGTAATCATTTCTTTACTGATCTGAGAAAGTCTTTGTTCTTTTGTTTTTCGAACTTTTCAACGAGCGCGATAGAAGAAGAAAAGCCTACTCGAGGTGCCATGCATTCATACGCAAGGAAATCTCTGGATGCCTCGCTCAAAGGGAATGACCCTAAGAACGCATCAGGATGTAAAGTTCCCCTATCTGAAACTCCTGCCAGCCTGCCAAACAATCTCAATTGGATGAAAGAGCAGCGTCGGAAATTCAGACGGTCTCCAATTCAAATCTGATGGAAGTTTTGGAGAGAGTTGAAAAAATGCAACTGGAATTTATGAATCGAATACAATCCCTCGAGGCGACCGTACAAGTCAATACGGCCTCGTTAACAGTGACTGAGGCGCTTGAGTTTATAAGCAATCAAATTGAAGAGGTATCAAGCAAGGTGAACGTGTTACAGAATCACTGGAAAGGGAAAACTGCATGCTACGTGATAAATGCCAGGAGCTGGATGGCTATAAAAGGAAGTGTAATCTGCGAGTGGACTCGTCTACACGCTCGACACGGACTGGGTCCACTCTGGAGGAGACCACGCAAGCCGTCGCATCCTCGTGCACTTTCTGCCACGCAACGTTCAAGATAAAATCTGGAGGGATGCCAGAACCACAGCAATTCTCAAAGAAAGGAAAATCTGAATTTTTGAAGACTTAACGCAGAGCACCAAAGACGCCAGGAACAAACTTTGGCCACTTGTGGAACAAGAAACCACAAGAAAGTGAGCTAGAAAGGAGGGGAAGAGAGCAGGCTTCAGAGGGCCCTTTGCGACGGTAAAAAGATTACTGCAAACGATCAGCAAGGCTGAATGATGCTGTGGCATCCTCGTCGAAGGGTCAGCACTCACTCTGTGGTGCTCTCGGGTAGGCACAAACTGCTGCTCTTCCTTTTCTTTTTCTCAGACAATGGATAGACTTTTTGTTGTACTTAGCGTTGCCTATTTGATCTTGTTGCACATGCTGGATCTTTAACACAATTGTTTTATTTTATTTGGAAAATAATGTTTTTCTTTTGAAACCATACCTTCCTGTCAGTGAAAGTGCTTGTTCTGAAGAAGGTACCAAAAACTTGATGACTGAAAGAGGAACGAAAGTGAGATAAAAAAGGGTTCAAAAGAAACAAAAGGAAAGAGACACTTACTCATGCCCTTGTACTCGTTACTCATGGTTCTATATAACTCTATATAAGTCAGGCGAACTACTGCATTTTTTGTGTAATTCTAGTTTTTTATGTTCTAATTGATATCCTGTTTTATACCTAGGTCTTCAGGTATTATATACTCTTGTTTAATTAATTTATGTCTTTGTCTTTATTTTCTTTAAATGCCAGGGGTTTGAAAAACAATATCAAAAGGAAGGCTTTATTTTTGGCACAGAGTAGATGTAATTTTTTTCCAGGAAAGAGATTTTGTCTTCATAGCTGATGACACCACTTGCCTCTCAAATCCCTTCAGCTTTAATATTGATTGATTCCTTTTCCAGAGCTTCGGCCTCTATCTAAATACTAACAAATGCAGGGTTGCCAACTCTCACGCATCTGGCGTGACAGTCACGCATTCAGCCTCAATCTCACGCTCTCACGCTCGACAAAGAAATCTCACGCTAAATGAGACATTTTTTTTCCTCATGTGCGCTAATTTCCGAATTACTAAACAAGTTCAGGCTCTTAACTACTGATTGGACCACTGCTGTGTCTAATGCCTTTCTCTGATTGTCGATTCGCTGGAAACATTTGTCGTCGTTACGTCAGTGACGTCCGTGACCGTAATTTACCCTTTTCACACGCGCTCACGGCACACATCTTTCTCAAGCAGAGAAAAAAAGAGGACACTGACACCGACAGACAAGACAGAGAAAGTTATAGGCTACTTTTGATATGGAACAAATTCTCTGCTCTCATATTCTGTCAATATTTTTACGAGATTCAAACAATAAATACAGTTTTTGGTGCTTTTAAATGTGACAGACCGCTGTAGCGCTTCAGCTCAAACTTGGTAGCTTGTGGATACGAGGAAGAATTATCCTCTCTAAAAGACTAACGTATGCAGCGCTCTCCTAGTCTGGATGCCAGCCCGAACCGCGCCCACAACATTTTTTGGTTGGTAAGTTCGGTCTGGACTCCATTGAGGAGTAATTATGATCAGTTCAGAAATGGTCGGGGCAATCAAAATTGCCAGGGCGGGCTTTATACGATGATGGACAGATGATCTGCAGTTACGTAATCATCACGTCATCAAAGAGCGCTTGGGTTGAACTGGTTTACAACAAAGATGACAGCAGCTGGAGAATTGAGATGTATAGATTCCGCTATCGCGTCTGTTGTAGAAGAAATCGACAGCGCATTCATTTTAAAAGACGAACAGAGAACTGCAATCAAGGCATTTGTCGATCGTCAAGATGTGTTTGCCGTCCTTCATACAGGATTCAATACAATTATGAGTCGCTCAACGTCACTTACTGCGTTGCTCTGATTGGTTGTAGGTCTATCCAATTGAGTGCAGATTTTTTGTTTTTTCCTGGGTTAAGACACGCTTCATAATCAAAGCCCTATGGAGCAGGCTAGCGCTCTCCTGCATAAAAATAAAAAAATAAAACCCACTTCATTAGAAAATCAGTAGGCCTACTGATGAATTCAGTAAAACAGGGGAGATTTTTTTTTTGATTTTACTACCTTAAACAACACTTTTAAAATGAATTGGCTTAAAAATGTATTTATTTATAAAAAAACAAATTCTAACTTTAGCTGGAAAATAACATTATTCAAGAACCGCTATAAAGCCAAAACAATCTCTGTTACCTTAAATTATATGTTTATCTCTGTAAAGCTGCTTTGAAACAATCTACATTGTTAAAAGTGCTATATAAATGAAGATGACTGGACTTCTTTTAGTTGGACAGCTGTTTAATTCACAGGGCAGACTTTACAACTATTTCGATTTTTTACAGAAATATAAAACTGCTATAGTCTGCTATAGTCCTATAACTGCTCATGAATATGCGATTGTTTTCAATGCAATTCCCTCTGGAGAGTCTTTTCTGGTGCGAGGTTCAACATTTCCATGGCCATGGACTTATTACTCTTTGAACTGACACAATGATTGGAAATGTATGCTTTTCTATAGAGCAACAAAAAAATAAGTATTCAATCAGAGCTCTCTTCCAGAAAGAGATAATGACCATTCCTTATGTAATACCATACTGGAATAATATTGTAGAGAATTTACAGTGGGGAAAAGTATGGTCTTCGTCTCATAAGTATCTGATTACCAATAAAGTAGAATAAATGACATTTAAATTAATTCACAAATGTTACCCAATAATAAATTAACAAATAAAAAAATGAGACGCACGTTTTGTGTTTACATTACACAAAACATGTTATTTACACTCTACTCATGAGAAACTATGTTCATTACTGCTATTATATAGATTACAATGTTATTTTAAATAATAATAAACTTATTTCACAGTTCTAAATATAACTGTTTGAAGGGGTTGTATTGACTAAACACGTTAGAAGATTAAAAACACAAACCTTTCTTCAGCAGATTCACAGATGCAGGAGCGGCGCAGCCTTATGACGTCATGACGCCCCACCAAAATAAAAGTCCTGTTCACACGAAATTCACATACAGAAAACACATTCAAATGATAAGATAAAGGATTGATTCAAATAATAAATCACAGATTCCCAAAGCTACCAATACCAGCTCTCTACGTTCTTTTACTGTCTATGATTGCAATGCGCAGCCGACAGGAGCTGGCTGCAGGACGACCATGAGCAGTTTTTAATATTCTATCAGACTATAACTACTCGAGAGTCTGTTCTTGAGACTTTGTTCTAATTTTCGAGACAATTGGTCTCATGTAATTTAGTGCTGAGAATTTTCACTTGAATAAATACATATATCCAACTGTTTCACATACATACTTTAATGGTCCAGTGGCAGAACTTTTGCCAAGTGTGTCAAAGGTTCTGGATTCCAATCCGCACTCATATAGTTTTTATTTTCTTAATCAAAACGGATTATGTTTAGGCTATAAGTGGTTGTATATCAACCAGGGACAGGTTTGTGAGATTTTTCTGTGTGTCTGTGCGATTTCACAGGAGTGAATAGAGAGCGTAAGGTGAAGACAATACAAGTTATTTGCGCGTGACAAATCAACGGGTATTTAACATGTGAAATTCGCGTTAAATACACATAAAATACATGTGAAATACACATAAAAAATTTGTTTCTGTGAGCTTAGGGGGGTGTACTGTTCATAGGCTACCACCATTTTACATGCTATAGATCAGCTTATTCAGTCTATTTATTTTGTCCTTTTTTGTAGATCCTATAGAAATAATATATTTAAATTGCCTTGTTTTTCTCCACTTCATGTTTTTTTGTAAATAAACACATTAGTGGACATTCTAGCTGTAACGTCACAGCATTAACATTTGTGTGTGGAAATCAGTCACAGTGGAGGTGAGCAGTCAATGCAGGTTTAAGATACAGATCATTGAAATCAATATCTGTCTTTTGTTGTGCTCATGTACAGCTGTCACAAGCAGGGCCGCTTTTTCAAACCTTAGTTCAGAGATCGGGCACTCGTCAGACAAACAGTTATTAGGTACAGGTGATATTGTCAATTTAAATGAATTTAAAGACTTAAAGTATTTAAATATGGTATTTAAGACTTTCAGGATTAGAATGAGAGCTTGTGCTCAGGACAGGACAGGTATGAGAACAGGTTTGGCTTTCCTGACAGCAGGTACTCTATAACACAATTAAATATCCTCCTATTTCTTTTTCTTTTTTTTTTCCTCTCCATTTTCTTGAGTAGCCCAAAGAAAATATCTAGTTTGCAATTTTATGAAAAAATATAGTTACCCAGATAAGATTGCCCCCTTTTGCACATTAGTAGCATTCTAGCTGTGAATGTACCATTCACCACACCTCAAGTTTACATTAAAAGCTAACATTTGATTGGGGAAAAGTGTACAGATGTGGTCAATGATCAATGCAATTGTAATGAATATCTGTTAAACAACATAACCTTGTTTTATTTAAATTTAATTGATTTTAACACCCATAAAAAATGGCTAGGTTAAAAACAACCCAATTGGCAACCCAGCACTGGGTAAATATTGGACAGAACACATGCTGGGTTAAATTAAATTAGGCTGGGTTGTTAAGAAAACCCAAGATGTAGTCTTTTTTTGCTATGCTGTTTTTTTTCTTCTGTTATTCATATAGTTTCACCTGTGCTTCACTGTAAAACTATGAATTAAGAAATAATGAAGAACATAGACTGTTAAAAGAATAATTTTTAATGCTTGTCAACTGAAATTCACAAATGTGTTAAAATTGGAAGCATTAACAACAAACTGCACATTAAATTTAAATGCAAAAATCATTTAGTGCTGCAAATATTGTCTTAAATATTGTCAGTTTAATAAATAAATAAGATTAGTTCTTAAACTATTACATGTTTAACGGTTTAAATACAGTGACAAAAGTCAGCGAATGCAAAATCATTTAAAAATACATACAAAAAGTATTAAATAGTCACATACAATTAAAGAAAGAAGATTAGGTCTGAACAATGGCATTTATACATTTAACTATTACATGTTTAACAGACAATTACATTTTAAAGTCAGCGAATTAAAATGTGCAAAAATGTACACAAGTATAGTAAATATAGTCAAATACAGATAAGAAAGAAAGAAAGCAAATTAGTTCTGAACAATGAAATGCATACCATTTAATTCTTAGTAAATTAAAGTGAAATTCACAGATGTGCAAATTTGTATTGGGGGTAAAAGTTACTCTTCAGCAAACAAGGACGTGCGAAGAAACCGAACTGCAGAAGATCCTTGCCCTCCAATAACTTCTGCAGGAACTCCCAGGTAAAGTGGTAGTTCATGTCAAACACACAGAACATCATACATGCATACATGTACATCAACAGCTGCCAGCAGTGTGTCCATGGACGATGGAGGATAGTGATATCTGCTGGGTGTGTCCCATGGCCAAGGGATGGACTCTAGAAAGTAAATACAATACAGATTGTTTCAATCATTATTCAGTTGAAGTCAGTTCAGTGTTGATTTAATTCAGCTCAATAACTGTGTAAAGTGCATCATGAAATGGAGTTCATCATGATTTCAACAATCAATATTTTTATTTGGCAAAAAGCCGTATAATAAGTGGTATACTTAACATTATTCCTTAAATGTCTTGTTTGATCTTGTTTTGTTCTTTGTCTAGGAACGAAGCTGCTTAATAGGAATTGTTTTGAGGTAATAAAGTTAATGTACATCCAGGCAGTTTTCATCACAAAATAAACTCCTTCATGGTGATACGAGATCCCTCCACTTTGTGTTGATTACCCTGTAGACGTTTATTCTGCAATATCAACTGGCTGGATGTACAGTGTCCCTTGCTTAAAGGAGAACTCCGGTCAATTTTAACATTGAGCTCATTTTTTTGTACATTTGGAGTGCTGTCAGTACAGAGAACAACGACAAAAATCGGTGTTGCCTACACCGTGTTATCGTCTTTTTAAAATTTGCACCCTGTTGACTTCAATGGGGCAAGTTTTAAACCTGCTTTTAGCCTCTTAACATCGTTGATGTGTCATTACAAGTGCACAGCCATGTGAGTGGTGTTATTAAGAGTGAACACGGTCAATTTGACTGCAGTAGATATGAAAGATATTAATAAAAATGATGTTAATTCAGCCAGCTCACATACCTGTATTTTCTTCCTGTTTTCGGTCGAAGTCCACAGTAGTCGATTGTGGAGTTCACCATACAGAGGGGTGATTTAGGCTATAGGTGATTTATAATCTCAAAAAATAACGAGGCATTTTTATTGTTTATTAATAAACTAGTGTTTTCTAAATCAGTGTCGGCTGGAAACATCTCCGCTGTAAAGCGGATGCGCCTTTTGAGAGCAATTCATATGGGTTACATAATCAGACGGTTTGCTCTCGATTCGAACTGGTTGTTTAAAAGTGGACGTTTCAAGCTTTATATAGGTAGGCTATATTGTTTCAGTTCATTTTTGAGACGCAATCCAGTTCATGGAGACCACGGAGACCAAAAGCACAACGTTTTCTTGTTATTGTTTACACAAATAAAAGTAGTTGCGAATGATGTATTATTATTTTCTGTATGACTAGAAATGATAGAGTATTTTAAGTTGTTTCCACTGTTGATAGGAAAATTAAAGTGTTCGCGCCCGCGCCTTCGTGCCATGCAGTGTGCGCTCCTCCACACAAACACTTGTGCATTCAAAATCTTGTTTATTTGTGATAATCTTAGCCCTGTATTATTATTGTCTGTATTATGACTGATATTTGATGAATTGCTTTGTTCCTTTTTTGGATAAAACCGTCTTCTAGCCTAAATGAAGGCTAATAATAATGATTTTGCGAATTATTTGCGTTTATAACTATAAATGAGTTTACAATTAAGACAGTAATATGTTTATCATAAAATCATTTATTAATGTTTTATTATTATATATAACCTAACATTTTACAGTTTTTGTTTTATATTTATTTTTTTGCCTATACGTGAAGTCTTTTTTTGCTTATTATAGTGTGATGAATAGAAGGAAATGAGGGAATTAATGCACACGCCCCTTTATCTGAATGAATGGGTGTTGCTTAATTAAATTAATGTGTACAGCTGATATGGGAGGAGTTGAGGATAATTTAAGGAATGTTTTGAGTACTGCTCGGGAGAGCTCTCCCTTGTGGGGAAACGCCAGACGGCCACTCGGGATAATTAGTATCTCCGGCGGTGAAGATAGACAGTTAGTGCGGGGGTTATTGTGCCAGGTAGTCAGGGATATGATTCGGGCTAGGAGAGCTCCTGATCGATGTGACGAGTAAATTGCAAACAACGAGACTGGGGAGACAGATTCTGTCTGTCGAGTGCCGCACCTGATAAAGTGTCCTGGTTATCTTCCTCACCGGACGTGAACTCATCTGCTTCTGGACCAATACACCGCAAAAAGGGGGGTAACGTGTTTTTAAGAGATGGTGTTATATTTTAACAATAAATAAAGAATTGTGTGTTAACTGTCATCCGAGTGTGCTGGTCTCTGCCTCTGAATTTCGTGCGGTTGTTACAATATTATACTGAGCTTTTTCCTAAAAGTTAATGTAAAAAAAGTTTCCAATTTAATGTTGTTTTTTTTTTGTTTTTTTGAAAAAATTCTTTTTATTAATATCTTTAAAAAATTATCCATTTTGAAAAATAAAGTTTAAACCCAATGGTATCCCGTGCATCCCGCACCTAAACAGCTGGCCTGGTTGAATCAGCCGGTACAGACAAATGACGAGTAGGCCTATAGTTTACAGCCTAGGGTTTATAAACTGAGAAGACGGATTGGAAAACCGTGTTTTCTTTCACAGGGGACTTCCCGGGCTCAGTAGGCTATATTATCTAAATGTTCTGGGTCAATGCAAATAAAATGCAGAAATAAAATCAAAAAGTTTATATCATTATAGCAGGTCAGCCAGAGCTGTAGGTGTGTGTGTGTGTGTGTCAGAGAGAGACTGCTGCCAGCTGAACAGAGGGTCGCAGAAAGAAGGATCTGAAGTGCTGGTGTTTCGGCTACAAAAACCCGCCGAACTGAACTGAAACCAGCCCAGTTTTTATCCACCCGCCCAAATCCATATTTTCCCACAAAAGTAATTCTCAACCCACAAATTTTAATCTCTCATCATTTACTCGCCCTCATTCCACCCCAGATGTATTTCTTTCTTCTGTGTAATACAAATGGAGATTAACCATAACATAGGCCTTGTCCATATGACATATGCTTTATGTTTTTAGCATTAGTTGAGATTTTTTCCTTTAAAAATTTTTACATGTAGCCACTACATCTGATATTTATCCAAATTAATCGACATTGAATCAAGATCAGAATCGAATCACAAGCTTATAACATTAAATTGCTAAACTCAGAAGTTGCCAGCCTTGTGAACTCCCAATATTTAACTATAACACGGATCAAATTTATATGAGGTTGAGTTGTTTATCACAGGCAGTCAATTGTATATGTAAAAGCTTATAAAAGTGTATAATAAACATAAATTTACCGTTAAACTTGTCGACAAGACTGGGTAACTGCCACTCGAAGAGTTTTTCCTCACAAATGTATCCATATGCTTTTCTGACTAGAAAAAAAAAAGACATCTCTTACCAAAAACAAATTTCATTGGTAACTAAGTAACAGTGGAGACTCAGACTGTCAGCTGTCCAAAGATGCTTGTAGCATTCATTCATTCTTTCGGAGTCGAAGGTAAAGTAATTGTTACTATAGTTACCTTTCAAGCACCGGTCGCAGGACATCACCGGATACACTATCCGTGAGGAACAATCTGGCACTTTATACTCGACATCAATAGACTTTAGATTATATAGATATTGAATAAAATAAGAAAAAATATTTCTATGTTTGTTTTGTGAGAGCGTTCAATCATGCATTACTGTATGGATTAAATTGTAACTTTAAGCCAGTCCAAAAGTGGGAGCTTGAATAATGCCCTCACACATGTACTTGGTGAACTCCTCGTAGGTGTTATGGGTGGGTAGTTTAAGTTCTACAAGGCAAGTATTGGCCTCGGGTACTTCCGCCCTGTCTCGTGATTGAAATCCAGCAGAAAAACCCAGTGCTGGTATTCTGTCAGCTCCAGAGGTGAACACCAGCAGTTGATCAAGTGTTACCTCAAACACACCATCTATAAAATAGTTAGGTAATGAAATCAATAACATTTGTGATAAGCAGGATTGTGCAAAATTCAGAGTAGCTCAAATTAAATCAAAATACTGTTCTCAGCAAATCACCTTCAATATCTAAAAGGAAGTCTCTCCAGAATCCTTGTTTCCAGTTGCCACCAATTGCTTCCAGGAGAGGACAGTTCCACTTGGAGCAAAGAGATCAAGAGATTTGTAGCTTTTAGAGGCCTCTCTGATGAAGATAATGCTGTCTTGAAGATGCAGTGAGGAATTTTCATCATGTCCAGAAGGCCAAGTGTGCTTAACCCTTCAGCAAGTGCACCAGCAGTTAAAAGAAAACAAAGAAAAATCCAAAAATAAACTGTATGTTGTTACACAAAGAATGTGTACATTTAGAAAACATGTTCACAGAAAACCATGTTACCCCAGCACACCCAAGTGATGAGAACCAAGCAACTGCCAGAGGTTAAGTGAATCAGAAGTACCATTCTCAATGGGCCATCATTATACAGTGAAGTAACACTAACCCAACAGCGTCAGTCAACCCCTGGCCCCACATCTTTCAAACAGGAGCAAGTGCACCACTTTAAATAACTGTGTAGCAGTATGAAAAACAAAACACAGCTGAACTAGCCGGTCCCGTTCCTCCATGGTGGTGATATGACCCAGGAACCCCAACAAGGATATGCTTTCTTAATCTCTATCTACTGTAATATCTCCTGCATCACGGATCTTTGTCATGTACAGTTTATTAGTAGAAGCAGGCATTTGTGATACCTTCACCATTGGTTTGAATAATTAAGAATATTATGTCATACCTTCTTTAATTTCCACTGCAAATCCCGATCTGCGATTTCTTCAAGAGTGGATGATGATGATGATGGTATAGAGCACAGGTTTTGGTAAAGCCTCTCAGAAAAGAAAGAAGGAAACAATCCTCTATGTACGAGTGCCACCGCAACCATTATTCCACATACTCGGTACAGACCTCGCTATAATGCTGCAAAAAATGCTGCAAATAAACAGGAACAAAGATTTTTTAAGTCAGTAAGACTGTGGGAAGTATTTTGCATAACAAGACAACTATAAATTCAAAACTACTTTTTAAAACAAAGGCATAAATATAATTTCAGTTTGTTAAAAGAGCAAGTTAAACAAGGAGAAAATATGAATACTAACCACGGCTATCCAGAGACAAACTCTTTTTGTTCTGTGACCCTGTAAAAAGAGCTATCCTTGACTTGAGAGTGCTCATAAGGAGTCTGAAAAACTGCTCTGCTTGATTGAAGTCCTCCATAAATACAACACTTAACTTGGCCTCTGGGGTAAAAGCTCTCCTCACGAAGGCTCGCACAGCACCATCCATTACGTTTTATCTGCATATATTAATCATGTTACTGCTGGTCGTCTCTCCAATACAGACTTTCGATACTAGGGTGGCCAGTAATGTTTTCAGATTGGGTCTACCACAATAAAACAACAGTAAATTCTAACCAAAAAATAGACAGTTATGCTCATAAGCAGTAGCAGCTCATAAAACATACTGCAGGAGGGGCTTTGCAACATCCAAAACAGATGCCCTAGAATACTGAATTTATATGCAGCACCCAAATGGCCTGCGCCAGCCAATCATTTACAGTACATTAATAACCAAGTAGGGAACTTCCACTTACTCGTTAGTGTCATTGACATGAGTAAACTCTGGTGAGCCAACAGTTCTACCCAATACCCGGATGGGCCGTTGTCAGGCATGTTCTCTTCAGGAACCAGTGTGTCCTGACAGAACCATTTTAAAAACCAAAGTAAACTCCTAAATAGCATTTAAGAGAACGCTGTAACATTGCCTTGTAAAATTATTCAGTTTAAAAATAATCAAATTATATTATTGATGTTAGTAGCCTAGAATATTAAACACATTAAAGGGCATATTGCAGGTACATTTTTTTTTTTTTTTTCAAAATGAATATTTAACCTTGTATGAAAATACCATATGAAAAGTTAATGCAGGATTTAAATTTTTTAAAGACATAAGGGCACTAATTTAGTAGATAAAGTGACGTTTCTTTGATTGGTTGTAAAAAACGCTTTTTTATTTTATTTTACACCACGAGGGAGAGCAGAGTAGGGGGTATTCAGTAGGAGCGGTCGTGAATCAGTGTTTACGGTCGTGTTTGTACATTCATCATCAAGGTGAGTTCTTGTTTGTGGAGGTTGCGCTAACTCCAGCTTGTCAGGACATCGAGTCCACAGGTTGCCTAACAAGAGAAAGGATGGTGCTATCTTTCGTGCAGGTGAAGAGAAGGGACTTCACTTCTGCAACGGCATCGAGAAACGTTCACTTTAGACCGGAGGATTATCATCCCGGCGATATGATGGAGTTCAACATTGTAATACTCCTGTAATTATGATTTTAAATGAATAAACATCCACACGCGATGCTTCTTCACCGTTGTTTTTACGTGAATCAATTACAAACATTGATGAATACAAATTATGTACATTAACACAAATGCTTACAGTCTCACACTTTTTGAGACATTTTTGAATTATGTGATAACAGTACATGTACTAATACCTGAATTAATAATTGCTTTATGTACTAATGAGGAACTAACCTTAACTACGACATGACATGAGTCATATGAATTCCTGCATGAATATACCATCTTAACTACACGTTAGTACATGCTTGTTAATTAATGTATTAATTAACATTTTAGGGTAAACTAAATCAAACATACTCTAGATCAGAAAGATGTAAAGGGCACAATGTAAAATTGTTCATAAATTTGACACCAGCAACTGTCACAAACATCAGTGAATGACACTAGATGTCTTGCAATATAGACATTTAACCTTACTCATTGAACACACAATGATGCATTCATCATTAAAAACAATTTAAGTAAGTGATTCCACTGCTGCCATCAAGAGTGAAATACCTACAATAACATTATAAGATGCAATCTTCAAAATTAAAATCAGTGTTAGCACAGATGATGGTTATTTATGTGGTTATTTTATGGATTGGTTTACATCATGATGCAGTCGGATGTTAGTCTTGTGTTCTTGCTCTTCTTTTGGGCCACAAAATGTGTCCGTTCTCCTCCTACCGTTCAGTTCCTTCTCCACCCAAATGCGGGCACAGCACCTCTGCTCTCCCACTTCTTTACAAACCACCGAAAAACACCAAATGAAATCTGATTTAGAAGAGCTGAAGAACCTGTGTAATTGATAACTTTTTAAAGATGTACTCTTGGAGGGCCAAGACAAGAAATTACATGATACATTAACAAGTCATGAATTCATGTTACTTTATAAGTAATTAATGAGTTCGTAATAATGTGATAATGTGATTGTACTATACAGTGAAGAAAATAAGTATTTGAACACCCTGCTATTTTGCAAGTTCTCCAACTTAGAAATCATGGAGGGGTCTGAAATTGTCATCGTAGGTGCATGTCCACTGTGAGAGACATAATCTAAAAAAAAAAATCCAGATATCACAATGTATGATTTTTTAAACTATTTATTTGTAAGATACAGCTGCAAATAAGTATTAGAACACCTGTCTATCAGCTAGAATTCTGACCCTCAAAGACCTGTTAGTCTGCCTTTAAAATGTCCACCTCCACTCCATTTATTATCCTAAATTAGATCAGGCTGTAGGATTTGTATCTGGGCCTCAATAGTGAGTGAGCTGAATGATGAATGTCACTAAGTATGGAGTGAGCTTTCTTCTTACAGCTCTCTTTGTACAGTGTGGTCATGGGTGGGAGGTTAGTCCCAATGATTCTCTCTGCAGTCTTTATCACTCTTTGGAGAGACGACTTCTCTGCCTTTGTTGCATTTCCAAACCACACAATAATGCCATATGTCAAGACATTTAACAGTCTTTTAAACAGCCGTTCACCTTAAATCAAGGTCTTTTAAACAGTTCACGTTAAATCAAGAGGCTTAAGTTTACCTGTATTTTACTTTACATAAAACACAACAACAGGAAGGAACACACCGACTTTTTGGGAGTTTATCTTATTCACCGTAATCCCCCAGAGTTAGATAAGTCCACACACACCCTTCTCATCTCCGTGCGTGCTGTAACTCTGTCTGACGCACCCACCGCTAGCCTAGCTTAGCACAAACAACGACGCAACGTCTGACGCGTTATTTTGTCACTTATTGGGAGCAGTACGTTAGCTGGAGCCATTTACTTCCAGTGTTTGTGCTAAGCTAGGCTAGCAGTGTGTGCGTCAGACAGAGTTACAGCACACACGAAGATGAGAAGGGTGTGTGTATCTAACTCTGGGGGATACGGTGAATAAGCTAAAGTCCCAAAAAGTTGGCGTGTTCCTTTACAATGTAAGAATCAAATCAACATTTAAAACTATGTTTGAAGAACACAGTTCTAATGTTCACAATAACCAGAGGAACATTATAAACTTTAGACTATTAAGTAAATATCTCACTTCTTTGTGATATCAAGAAGAGGACTGGGGTGTATTCCAGAAAGCAGGTTATGTGACATACCCGGGTATGTTTAAGAGTAAGTAAGCGGATAACCTCAACTTTCGGTTCCAAAAACGGAGGTAACTTTCAGGGTATGTTTGTAGTCATAGCAACTCACTCTCTGAACTTAACCTGCTCCGGAGCAGGTTATGTTCCATGGTTAGTTTGTTTCAGAGAGGTGACGGAGCATGGCGTGCCCTTTTGAAGACGATCCAGTGGATGAAGCACAGATAATACAAAATCTTTTCCGCCGTGAGAGGGTGATACGACCACGTATCGATGTTTTCGTATCCAAATGAATATTTGCGGGAGCGTTACCATTTTTCAAAAGAATCGTTAATTTATTTAACGAAGATTTTGAAACCATACATAGCACACACATAGCGGATTAGTGACACATTCCGGATTAGTGCTTAACACGGAGCACATTTTGTGCATTGCCCTTCGCTTTTTTGCGACAGGAGTTTTTTGTATAGGCGATGCAGAGCATGTGGGAAAGGCAACTGTGTGTAGGGCTGTTCGTACAGTATGCATTGCATTCAAACGGTTCCTTCACACTTTTGTGCAGTTCCCTGGCCATAAACCACCGAGGGTCATTATAGAGGAATTCCACAGAGTGGCGGGTTTGTCCGTTCTATGATATTCTATGACAGACCGTTTACTTAATCTATCCATACTGTACAGTCACAATCATTTTAAATGTTTCTAATTATATAACTTTCAATTTCAGGGTTCCCAAATGTGACTGGGTGCATTGATGGAACCCATATTCCCATTAAAGCTCCTTCAGTCAATGAAGCAGACTATGTTAATAAGAAAGTCAATCCATAGCATCAATGTGCAGGTGACAATAGATTTTTGGGTGCTAACCAATTAAACCAATAAATCACCCTCATTACTGGTCCCCACTAACTAGGTAATATGTGATGCAACCCACCTCATCACTAATGTTGAAGCCAAATGGCAGGGTCTGTACATGATGCCAGAATGTTTAGGGAGTCATCATTGTGCCACAAATTTCAACAGGGTATGTTTTGCCTTACACAATGTTTTTTTTTTTTTTTTTTAATGCAGTTATACACTTTAACTACCTTTATAGGACACTTCAATGGTTACTTTCTGGGGGACAGAGGGTACCCTTGTCTGCCCTATGATGACACCCTACCCTGAAAAGGGGGAATGCATTCTATGCATCTCTATGGGCCTCCCCACATTTTCTGTTTCTGTCACAGCAGAAGTGGTCTCTTCATCGTCATCCTACAGTGAAAATAAGGAAGGATGCTTGGTCTAGCAAGAAGAAACCTAAAGACAATAATCACTTACATCTGTGACAGAGTGTGGTGTTGCAGGAGGATCCAACAATACAATGTGGCCATCAGCAACTGCAAGATAATTAAACCAATAAGATAATCATGCATATTCAATACTCAATGTATATTCTTAAACAAATACAACTAATAAAGAAGGACATTAGGAACATCTAAGAGTACTAGTAATAAGATTACAGTATACAGCATATATGCAGTCAAAGCAGCATGCACACTGCACAAGTGAATCAATGACTGTAAAATGCATTCAAAATGCCTTTTTAAAATGGTGACAGTGTTGATGATTTTCTTTATTAAAACACTGACAAAAACAGTGAAAACATCAATAAATCATAAGTATTAATATGGTACACCTACATTTTACTAAGCCACTTGTCTTTGTAGCTGAGTCTGACGAACTGCCCCCTGGAATCCCATCGACCACAGGTCGCCCTTTATTAAGGGACAGTGCCAGCTCCTCAGCTGGGGTGAGGGTTAGTAGTTTATTAAGGGACAGTGCCAGCTCCTCAGCTGGGGTGAGAGGAGGTGGACGTGGACCCCCACCTGTTTTACAGGCCTCAGCCTTCTTTCTATTGGCTATAAAGAAAACTAAATTACATTAAATACTAAATTACATGGCGTCAGTAACAAGTTTAGTAAGTTTAGAAAATATTACCTTGCTGGAGAATGTTTTTGTGTTTCATTTTGACTTGGCTCACACTTCTTCTGACTCCAGAAGGATTACACCTTATAAGAAGAAGAAACATATAACTAGCCAATAATGTGCATTACTACTGTAATATTAAGAAATGTATGGAGGCCAACAAGTAAATAGGCTACTTGTCTATTTTTACATGCCCCAAATAATTTTTGCCTAATGAAAGGGGAAAGTAGCCCATTTACAAATTTCTAAACTCATGCATTTACTCTGTCCGATATTTTTTGCCAAGCCAACTCTCTTTCTTTTGCTGATGCAGCAGTATTGCTTTTTTAGTTATAACGAGCTTATAGTCTTCATAAGCAAGCATTAAAACCTCCAACTCAGTTTCACCGAAGTATGTAGCTCGCTTTTTTTCTCCCTTGGTTTCCATGGTGACTCCTGAAATCGGCGATCCATTGAAAATGTCTTTATGTACTCGCCGTGCGCGCGCATTAACTCTAGGTTACCAATAGGAGGTTGATTAAACTAACTCCTCACATGTGTTTTGGAACCGACATACCCAGTGTAAGCAAGTTTGGGGTTAATCAACCAAGAGTTCAAGGTTTATCTGACGGTAAGTTAACCTTGCTTTCTGGAATACACCCCTGCTCTCTTTCAAATTCCTTATCTTGCTTAGGGCTGCACGATTATGGCCAAAATGATAATTACGATTATTTTGATCAATATTGAGATCACGATTAATTATCACGATTATTTGTTGATTTTAACCAAAACAAATTTTATTTTCACATAGGCTAATTATAACTGCTTTCACATCCATATTGTGCTATATTTATGCTAATCTACAAACAAAACACAAAAAACTAAACAAAACAAAACACAAAAACACTTTTTCACAACATTTCCTGTAGCTATACCGTCACGTCACCTAGTCAGGCCAGTTAGATATTTTGCTGCATTTTCTTCAAAGGCAGTCTTTGCAGATATAACCATCTTCCTCACAGATGCCATTATCCTCTCCACAGCTCTCGCGGTGCCATGACTTGCACTGACAACATCCTGATGTCGGTGAATAAAATTCAGAGTCATTGTTATTTGACGCTTAAGAAACGCATACTGCATAAATTACTGCATATAATTCTCCATATGAAAGTTTGTGCTTGAATTATTTCTATTTATTAAACAATAGTTCAAAACAGGACGTTTGTAGTACTAATTATTGGAGTCCATTAATCAAACTTCCATGCCTCCTAAATAGTAATTACGTATTATTAGGGTATGTATTTACGAATGCTCGGACACACTCGGTCTCTCTCGCGCAGTTCGCTTCTCTTTTGTCCAGTCCTGCGTCTGATTGACTCATGGAGGCACGTGATCAGTGAACAGTGGTTTACGGAGCGCTAGATTGGCTTTGCAAAAAAAAAAAAAGAAGCTTTTGATACGGAGTGTTCTATGAACAGAATGACGCATTTTAAATATCGCTCGATCACGCGAATTTGATCATGGAAAGCTAAAATTGTGATCGTGATTAAAATCCGATTAATTGTGCAGCCCTAAATCTTGTCTACATTAGGCTGAGCTAGGCACCGTGCAAGACAGATATCCGAACATTTTTGGATGCTTTCTCCTTTTTTTAAGGTTGTGTTGCACACCGTAGACAAGCGTGATGGAATGAAAATCAAGTTTGTATTTATTAAACAAAACAACAATCAAACAGAGCACAATCGATGCCTCTCTTTTTCTCTTCCGCATTCGTCGTTCTTTTTGGACCTCGGGAAACTTTTTCTAGCTGTCCAACCTGTGCCTGATAGTGCTCTGCATTTATTCACAATATATTTGAATTAATACCAATGGACAGGGGTAATTAACAGAACAATATAACACAACAAAACATGCATCTGTACTTTAAATGGGGGGGGTTCACAAATTGTCACCATAACTGCAATAGTTACTACTAGGGTGGCCATACGTCCGGATTTTGGCCGGACAGTCCGGATTTTAAGCCCCCTGTCCGGCGTCCGGCGCAGCATCAAGCCGGACACTCATTTGTCCTCCTTTTTGAGTTGCGGTGAATATATATATATTTTTTAAATAACCTATAAAAATCCCGCATACTGAATCTAGAGCTGCGAATGCGAGACAGAACATAGCCTACTGTATGTGGCTATGTGCGCCAAACCGTGTGGCGCGTGCGCACGGCAGAGAGGGAGAGAGCGAGAGAACTTGCGTGCGAACTTGCCCCCCCCCCCACCCCGATCACAAAACCGATCACCAAAATATATTAATAATGACTTCTTGCAGGTTGGGATGTCTGTGTCCTCCTTTTTGATGTTATAGAAATGGCCACCCTAGTTACTACAGTCGCTCTCAAAGCTTTGAACTGTTCAGGATTTGCAATTGCCAACTCAGCAATAGGGGCTTGCATGACAATTGTATTTCTGTCAACATTCAATTTGTTATATGCTTCAGCTTTACTGAAGCCACTATTCACCAGTTGTAAAACTTTGTGGTAGCGTTTGATGGAGTCTTCAGGGGTTCTTACTGGTGGGGGGAAAGAAGAAAGGAGAATGATATGGCATAAAGGTGAGTAAATTATATTAATAATTATTTTTGGGTCTGTTATTGCTTTAAGAACAGGCTACAAAACAAATATATTGTTCTATCACAACATTCTCTTGTAAAACAGATTGCGACACTTCCACTTCAGGGACCTCATGTATAAAACTTTACATAGATTTCATCCCAAGTGTGCGTACACACAAAAACGAGATTTTGCATATTATGCACAGAATTTTTCCGATTTAGAAAACCATGTGTAAACAAAAACCTTTTAAAAACCCAGTCAGCGGAAGATTGTGTGTGTACAAGCATCTTCACCCCCGCTTATGACGCATAGTTTTACTATACATATCCTCATCTGCATATCATTTCCATGCACATTACCATCCATGTGATACCATGTTTAACACAAAACATTAGGAAAATATGAGATACAGACTATATGCCATCACATTAGGCTACATTGCTGAAAATCAATCAGTATCCTTGCATTGCATTTTAGAATAAATAAAAATATCAGAGAAGAGTTATTTGCTATATTTTCCACTGCCCAAATCGTATTTAATTTATATTTAACTATATTGAATTATTTTAAACAAATCGAATGTATTGATTAGGCTACTGTCTGTGTGCACGACACCAACAGCACCTGCGTTGATCAGATTCAACATTTACTGCGAAAACAACATTTTGTTTATAAAACAATATTGCCACTTATGGATAATGACTTGAAACTAATCTAATGGATAATGGACATAACTAATCTAAATGTGTATTTCAGATGTAAAACTGTATAAATCATCCTGTTTTACTTCATTACTTCGCTAGAGTGACAAGGTCTAGAGTGTCTGTTAGGTTTGCGCATATTTACATCGTGTATTTTTTATAAATCCAGAGAAAATTGTGTACGCAGTTCTATGCCCATTTTGTGCGTACGCCGCAGGCTGCTTTCATCAGATGCAGTATTGAGATTTGCTGGATGAACATTTGCTATGTTTTATAGTCGTCTATTTTGACTAAACACAAGAATGGCCAGCCTCACATGTGACTGAATAGAAATTACGATAAATTATGTAAAACATGTTTCCTGCTGACAGACTCACTCTCTGACTTTAATTGTCTCCATTAATGCAGAAAGTTGTTTGTGGGGCTTTTGTTGTTCAGACCTACAATGAACTCAGATTATAACTAGACAGTGAATCATAAAACAAATAAAATATAGCCTAACTCTTTGCAGTGATGAACTTGACTTTAATGTTATCTGATCGTGCATCAGATCAGTCGGATCAGCTGCACCGTCCAATCAATATAACAGCTACCGAGTAAGGGGGCGTGTCGGTCAGTAAAAGACTTCCGCGAAGGATGCACTGGTGTATCCTCGCTCATAGCTCCTCAGAGATCGCTCCTCGGTCCTCATTCCTCGGAGCGCAAATAAGAGCTTTGGGACGGTCTGCAAGATGGCGGAGCAGAAAACTTCCGGTTCAAGCGAGGATCGAGGAAACGACAAATAAGAGACTTGAGAAGCAACCATAGAGACAGTAAAACAAGACAAGAAACACTGATGAACTCATAACAAGGACAACTGACAAATAAACAAAGTAACACGTACACATACTACTACAGAGAGGAGCAAACTCAAGGTCAGGCAATGAACACAGAAACAAATACAAAACACAACCATCCAACCAACCCAAACCCGTGACACATGTATTATTACAGACCCATTTTACCAAGAACACTAAACAAAATGTAAAAAATTCAACTTTGTACAAATTTAGCATTCTAAACATCCATGAATAAACTATGGCTGCTGAGTAATAAACAGATAAATTCATCCCTTAATTCTAACATACCATTTCAATTTCACTGTCCGCAGGAAGAGATGATGATGACATCACAGATGAAGGGGTGCCCCCGGCTGAGGGCATTAATGCCCTGACACACTCCACACACTCCTTCATTAATTTGATCATTTCCGGGTGAATGTGATGATGTTTGATTAGTGTGAACTCTGTGTATGTTGCACAGAACAAATGGATTAAATATAAAAGCTGGCCAGAAGTAGATGGATAATTGTACTTAAGTTCAGCACAGTGCAATCATGCTTTATGTGGAACGATCCTAAATCATAATTTAATAAACACACTGTGTTCTGAAATGTCAACCCTTCAATCCCAATCTGAACACCCACCACGAAGTGATGCCATGATTTCATCCACATGGGGTCCCACGCCGTGACCAGTATTATCATCCATCAGCTGCTACATAAAGAATAGAATAACAGGATTTTTTGAAAAATAGATTTGATTAGTCACATTAAACCCCAATAACTTGTAATTTACAACATGTTATCCTAACGGAACATAACATCTTCAGGTGTGTATACATTGTAAAAGTGATGCAAATCTTTAAAATTAAAATCATCTAAATTCTGTAAGAGTGACAACATTACATTGGAGAAAACAGGTGAGGTTTAATTATGGCTTGAGTAAAGTCCTTTTGTGATTATGTGTCAATTATGTCATATTATAGTAACTTACCATTCTCTGCGTGGAGAATAAATCCAACTCTTGATCCGATTCATTACCCTGAAACTTTGCAACAAGGACAAAAGAATAGAACAATATAGCAATTAAACAGCGAAAGTATTTGTGTTGAGAGTATAGGAAAAAAAGCTAAGAAAAAAGTATGACTTACAATGTTAGGACGTTGTGGACTGCCTATGTATGTGGCATCATCAGAACTGGTGTAATGATTGGATGCCGGGGGTGACAAAACATGTCTGGCTGCCTTCTTTGCATGCTTTGCCTGTCATGTGTATATGGTAAAAGTAGAACAATAGTTAACAATATCATAAAATCAGTTGATGCTGGCATTATAAACTGTGGTTGACCAGTTTATCGAATTAAGGGGGAGAAACTACCTTAAGCTACCCAGGACGCAACGAATGGGCACCGTCTGCAGCTCTGATTGGTTTGAAGTGAACAACAAATCCGCTACGCTTGATTGGTCAGAGAATAGGCGCCGAACTATTCAAAACATACAACAGACTGTTTTATACAGTCTGTGATTCAAAATCATCATGACATCAAAGCGAAAAAGTAAGGAACATTTGAATTCCGATTAGACTCAATCTTGGACGCCAAGAACAACAAAACACAGAAAACTTCAACAGAAAAAGGTAAACAAAAACACAATTGGTGAAATGCAGTGAATAGTTTTACCATCCCGCCCGAAAAATACAAAAGGCATTACGTTATTTAACGTTATACAAACTATGGTTTAACGTAACTAAAATTTACGTAATTTAAAAAAAATAACGTAACTAAAATTGTTTCACAATTAGATAAATAGTAATGTTATATCAATAACATTTTACTTGTTATTAACTATATACTAATTGTAACAATGTGGCAGCAGTAATTGCTTTCATACTGACAGAAGTTAAATTTAATAATAGGATGTCATATTTGATTCCCTCTACAGAAAAACTCCCCTCTTTTCTTTTTGGGTATTATAAGCCCCCAGTTATAGGTCCATCATATGGATATATATTTTAAGAGATAATTTCACTTTCAATATTATCAATCTCCAATTGTTTTATATGATATCATATTATTACATAACTTCTGTGTCAAAAACAACATCTTGCCCAGACAGAATCCTACTTCCATAGGATTCCTAAAATTTTTGCTCCTGTGTGTGTGTGTATATACATATATATATACACACACACATATACTGTATATATAACTTGCTAGTGCTTACCTTGCTAACACTGTCTATTTTCAACTTTATACAACAAAGGGTTTTGCTTTGTACTGTATCTGCAGAAACAGAAAAAAAGATTCTACAAGAGATTTCTCTTTACATCATCAATTCCTAGAACATCTGCTTACAGAAGAAAAGTTTTTGAAAAGGTATGCTCAAGAAAAAAATCTACAGTAGCCAAATGTTTATGGGGTGGGGGGATTGTAGAATAGGACATTTATTTTTTTTATATTCTAATGTTCAATCAAATGTTAGATGCTGGATGGCTTTAGGCTTTTCACAGATCATAGTGATGCAGATACTTACCGAGAAGTGGAGCAAGATAGTGATGAAAATGAGATGGTGACATGGAGACAAGATGTAACATCAGGAAAAGAGAAAAGTTTTGAGGAGAGAGGAGAGAGAACATCAAAGAGAAGAAGATGATGTAAGTGGACAAGAGGACAGAGAGGAAGAGGATGGAAGTGGACAAGAGCAAAGAGGAAGAGGACGGAAGTGGACAAGAGGACAGAGAGGAAGATGACGGAAGTGGACAAGAGGACAGAGAGGAAGAGGACGGAAGTGGACAAGAGGACACAGAGGAAGAGGACGGAAGTGGACAAGAGGACACAGAGGAAGAGGACGGAAGTGGACAAGAGGACACAGAGGAAGAGGACGGAAGTGGACAAGAGGACAGAGAGGAAGATGACGGAAGTGGACAAGAGGACACAGAGGAAGAGGACGGAAGTGGACAAGAGGACAGAGAGGAAGATGACGGAAGTGGACAAGAGGACACAGAGGAAGAGGACGGAAGTGGACAAGAGGACACAGAGGAAGAGGACGGAAGTGGACAAGAGGACAGAGAGGAAGAGGACGGAAGTGGACAAGAGGACACAGAGGAAGAGGACGGAAGTGGACAAGAGGACAGAGAGGAAGATGACGGAAGTGGACAAGAGGACACAGAGGAAGAGGACGGAAGTGGACAAGAGGACACAGAGGAAGAGGACGGAAGTGGACAAGAGGACAGAGAGGAAGATGACGGAAGTGGACAAGAGGACAGAGAGGAAGAGGACGGAAGTGGACAAGAGGACAGAGAGGAAGATGACGGAAGTGGACAAGAGGACACAGAGGAAGAGGACGGAAGTGGACAAGAGGACAGAGAGGAAGAGGACGGAAGTGGACAAGAGGACACAGAGGAAGAGGACGGAAGTGGACAAGAGGACAGAGAGGAAGAGGACGGAAGTGGACAAGAGGACACAGAGGAAGAGGACGGAAGTGGACAAGAGGACAGAGAGGAAGATGACGGAAGTGGACAAGAGGACACAGAGGAAGAGGACGGAAGTGGACAAGAGGACACAGAGGAAGAGGACGGAAGTGGACAAGAGGACAGAGAGGAAGATGACGGAAGTGGACAAGAGGACAGAGAGGAAGAGGACGGAAGTGGACAAGAGGACAGAGAGGAAGATGACGGAAGTGGACAAGAGGACACAGAGGAAGATGACGGAAGTGGACAAGAGGACACAGAGGAAGAGGATGGAAGTGGACAAGAGGACCGAGAGGAAGAGAATGGAAGTGGACAAGAACAGAGAGCAGGAGAAGAGAGAAGGCAAGACGGGAATCAAGATTCAAACCGATCGAAGGTAAAACCATGTAATTACAGATTATCTGTGCATTATTAGTTTCTGTTTTCTGTGTATGTCATCTGTCTTAATAGAACAACACTGTCATTGCTATTTCTGCTTTTGTTTCATATTATGTTTTAGGTGTGAATGTAATCAATCTTGTCTTCTATTACAGAAATACCATGATGACGATCCGGTTTACCCCGGTGCTCCCCTCCCTAAAGGTCAGAGTCTGCTGTTACTCATATCATATGTACTGAGGCACAATTTGACAGGAGTAGCTCTTGAGAATCTTCTTGCAATGTTCAATGAACATTTCCCTGGCTTGGTGCCAGCAACTTCATATCTTTTTCATAAAGCCTATGGACAGTTTGGCCAATATGTGCCCCATTTTTATTGTATCGACTGTGAAAGCTACATGGGACCCAGTGAGACCGCTCCAAAAAACTGTTGTTCTTGTAAAGCTGAATTCGACATTGAAAAAAACCTAAGGGTTGGATCTTACTCTCTTGTACTTAGTCTATCAACCCAAATAGTGTACGTTCTGGAAAAATCTGGCACACATTTAAATAAAAGGGAATCAATTCCAGGCATTGTTTCAGATATTCAGTGTGGGGCAGAATATGAAAAACTCAAGCAGAGTGGACAAGTCGGGGCTGACGACATATCAATCATGTGGAATTGTGATGGAATTCCAGTTTTCAATAGTAACAACATTCAGCTATGGCCAATTCAGTGTCAAATCATAGAGCTGTTACCAAAAGATCGTCAAGCCAACATATGTATACCATGCTTATGGTTTGGTAACAGCAAGCCAAATATGATCACATTTTTAACTGCTTTTGTGTCACAGCTCAAAGAAATGGAAGAAAATGGAATTAAATGGAGGAACTCTGAAAACATAGAGCATACAAGCAAAGCTCATTCACTCCTCTGCTCCTCAGATTCAGTTGCCCGCCCCCTCCTGAGAAACACAAAACAGTTCAATGGCAAATACGGGTGTGACTTCTGTCTCCACACTGGCGGTGGCCCATACATCTTAAGGATGGAGACAGATCATTTTCAGCATGCTATGCTGGCAACACCTGCTAATCCAATAATGGGAGTGAAAGGCCCATCCCCTTTGATGGAACTTGAGAGCTTCAACATGATAACTGGATTTGTTCCTGAGTACCAGCACAGTGTATGCCTGGGTGTCACTAAACAGATTACATCTCTGTGGCTAGACAGTAAGCACCATAATAAAGACTGGTACCTGGGTTCCAAGGTCAGTGACATAGACCAGGAATTGCTGGCCATTTGTCCACCTGTGGAGGTCACAAGGGCACCAAGATCAGTGAAGGACAGAAAATTCTGGAAAGCATCTGAATGGCGGTCATTTTTGTTGTTTTATGCACTGCCTGTTTTAAATGGCATTTTGAAAAAGATGTACTGGAATCATCTCTTTCTATTAGTTTTTGCAATGCACACTCTTCTACAGGATGCCATCAAAGTGAGCCATGTGGATGTGGCAGAACAAGCTCTGCGAAAGTTTGTACTTAACTTTGAGAAACTATATGGTGCTGCCAATGTTTCTTTCAATGTTCAAGTTGTTAATGCACTTGGCAGCAAGTGTGCGCAACTGAGGACCACTGTGGGCCACATCCACATTTCCATTTGAGTCATTTAATGGGACGTTGCTTAAGTTTTTCAATGGAACAACACATGTGCCAACTCAAACAGTGAAAAGATTCCTAAGGTGTAGAAGTCTCTCAATAAAAGCAAGCACTACAATGGCAAATGCTAATGACAGCACAAGGAAATTATTTGACAAACTACAAAGTAGTTCTGGCTTAAGAAATAAGTCAAGGGAGTTTCAAAATAATGTCAGAGGTTTTGGATGCCCAAAGAAAGGTAGCACATCTGTGTTGCAAAGGATGGCTATTGAACATTTCATAGGAGTGACAGTTCATTCAGGTTTATTTTATGACCGTTTTATTTGTAGCAGTGTTGTTTATCATTCATATAACAACACTACCCTTAAAAATAGAAATAATTCAGTTGTACAGTTAAGTTATGGAACATTATGTGAAATTATGACCCTAGTGGCTTTTACATCTGACAATGGGACACCTTCAGCATCTGCCACAAATGGCTTCTGTGTTTTAGTAAAAGAGCTTGCCAAGAGCGGAGGAAAGGTTTGTAGAGATGTTCAGCTAAATATATTCTCCACATTTATAAATGAAGTGTCTCACACCAACAATGTATTTGCCGTGCATCCTCAATCACTGAAACGTAAATGTGTAATGGTTCAGTCGAAGAACAAAATGTATGTCATTCCACTCCCTAACACTGTTGAAAGTGACAAAAAAATAATAAGTTTGTAGGGAGCTACTTCTACAGCTTTTCAGATATTGATGCCAAACCAACTTCCCCTTATCTGTCCTGTACCAATGAAGACCCACATGATCTGTTATTGTTATTTGCATTATGCCTTTTTTTTCTACATTAAAAAAGCTATGTTCGTATTTTTGAACATTGGTTAGGATTTTATTGTTTGGACTGTTTTTGCATGCAATGTAGCCTCCATTTATTTGTGTAATGTAGTGTGAGGGATGCCACCTGCAAAATCACAATGTAGTGGCTGCACCAACTTTAAACAACTTACTGTTACTCAAAATTTATTGTGTGCAACTACCCTTTTGATGTGTGCTTGTAGTGTTGTGTTTGACATGGTTTTAGTGTAAGATGTATTGTAACAATATAAACTTATTAAACATTACATGGGAGTAGCTATTTTTGTACTTTACTTTATTGAAAAATATTATGAATGGGCTATCAATATATTTTTGCATTAATACATGTTAACACATTCCAAAGGAAATGTACAAATAATGTACTTAAATACAAGCATGAGTGAGTTTACTTAATAGTTACTCAAATGTAACTTAAAATAGCCTAACTTTTCAGAATATTTAAATGGTTATTTTTAAAATAGGCTTTTAGTGAATTGTTACACAGTTCATTTTGAGCATACATTTTAAAATATACAAAAAACATGTTTTTAAAAGACGTTCTAGTGGTACACTTTAGAAATTACATATAACTTTCACTTAAAGTATACTTTTATATAATATATTTCTTAAAAGTGTATTGTAGTACAATTATTTTAAAGTGTGTTCAAAGTTTTAATGTCAAAATTGGTAGAAGCATGTTGTTAGTATACTTTTCATATATTTACAGATAGTACACTTCTTTCTTAGCATATTTAAAATGTACTATTGAAAATGTGAATATGTTTGAAATATACTAAAGTATATATTTTTTTCACCTGGGAGGCCACCCGCAAAATCGCACATGTCCGCATACATGTAGAAAGAGTGATAGGATTGGTGTGCAATAAATGTGGGATACTGTCAGAGAAGATACCCATCTCCTACCTGGTGACATCAGGATCTGAGATAGCGGTTGTCGATAAGATAACTACAGTGTGTTGTTGCCTTACCAACATGTGCTCCTCAGTTGTACCTTTTGATTAGATGTGTGTGGTTGTAAATAGGGTTAATACATGTATAGTGTTAACATCTTAAATCACAAAAGTCAGGTTCAGTATGGAATAATACACATTTATTTTAATAGTCATCTTACATATTAGTATTTAAGGCAGTCATTAGAAATGGTACTGAATGTCATATTTTTTGTATAGAACGACAAAATACAATGAATTGTGTAAATACAAATACAGACACAAATTAGAATAACCTGTTACATCAGAATCCTCATTTCATGTGTCATACTGTATCATCACACTTCAGCTCTACACACCAAACAGTACCATTTGCTCCCCTTATTAGGCATACGTTTCATGTTCATACATGAGAGATGAACCAAATATGAAGGCAGTCCTCACTGTGACAACGCACCACACGGTCACAAACTTTGTATGGTTGCTTGCACACGCAGATGATGTCTGATGGGATTGGTTTTTCTCTGCTTTCAGAGGGATCCACTTCAGTCACATCAGCTGTGTCAGTCGGCATTGCTGATGGACATGGCCTTGAGAAAAGTTTGCCCACAAGCTCTAGGAGAAGGGCTTTAGAAAAAAGATCCCTAGATTTTGACTTGATTACTTCCCAGAGTCCAATATCTGGTTCTATCCTCTCTATGTGTACATCATTTTCTGACCATACAACAAAATCAGCAAACTCCTTATTGCATACAAGCATCTGTGTCTGGACCGTTTGAGCTGTAATTTACCATTAGATTCCTCCAAACAGAATCTGCCATCAACACATTCTTTGAGGCTTAAGCTATCATGTGCACAAAACGGACATTTAACCTCCACTACACCATCACCACAGCAGTCGCAATGTACTGTCCCATCTGGTGTAGTACCTATGTGAGGAAGTTCTGGATTTATTACAAAACCACTGGTCTCACATCTGAAATTGGTGTGTGAATGCATTTGCTGACGATAGCAAGTTAGTGCCTGTTGTTCATGATCACCCCCCCAAGTGGTTGCTTTACTTGCAACCTGCGCTGCGCTTAGAGGGTAACACATTTTTTAATGAGGCTTTGTGATGGATTCTTAGGTGGTGTGGAACAAGCAGCTTTCATGCGTGAAGCTGTAATTCTGCCAGCTCTAAATCTATACCAGGCTTTACTTTTAGACTGTTGTCTTGTCTGCTGTTCTATTGTGTCAGCTTGCCTTTGAGAAATGTCAACTGTAATGGTACTACAGTGTAATAGTAACTGTTCGCTTGTCATAGAAATGCACTGTTCATCGATTAACTCACTCAGGGGCTGGCCAGTATCGGTGTTCGACACTGGAGCATAGAACTCTACATAGTCTTTCATGACAGACAGCAAGGCTGGTTTATCACCTGTAGCATGCAGCTCTCCCAGGAAAGTAGCGATCTCAGGTAGATTTTGTTTGTCCTTGTATTGTATTGGTTTCCCTTCTGAAAATGTTGTGTCCAGTCTGTGTTTGATTGTAGCTTTTGAGTGAAAGTCAATGTTTTCTACTTCAAGGTACTTTTCCTTTGGTTGTCCACTCAGAAGTAACCAATATGCAGGTTTTTCTGTCACAGTTTGGGACTCACGGAGCAAAACAGCTGCCTTGATGGCAAAAAGAACCGCTCCAACATGGCTACATGTCTCGCCTAATCCCGCCAAATCCAAAAACATTTACATACCTCTGCAATCACGACAATGTTTGACGATGTCGTTGGTGGAACAAAAGTAAGAAGGTTGCCGACTTTGCCAGAGATGAAGTAGTTATATGACTCAAGTGACTTGAAGGTCTTCAGCTCCTGCGAAGTGTATGCGGATACTGTATGAACGAGATAGTTATAACGGATAAGTTACGGCTGGCAATAAGGACAGATCTTCACTAAAGGCTATTGGGTCTATTTGATATGGGTCCACACCAATCAAGCTTATCTTCTCTTTATACCGACGAGATGAAGCCATTAGACTACTGCTCCCCGCAACTCAAATCTGCGCGCGGCTAGGGGCAGGATAGATGTCATGTCAACAATATGGCCGCGGTTAGCTACTTCCGGTGTTTGCGAATAATGCCTATAGTGGACTGAGTTTGGATTTCATAGTGCTGTGTGCACACCTTCATTTTGTGCTGTTTATTTTTGTGTCCTCAATAAACACCCGCAGTCTCCACTAGCCGACCCTGTCCTGTTCTTTCCCAGATTTCTGAACATTGTTACAGTAGTGTTTAAACAAATTGCCTCATCATTTTTACAGACAAATTGCTTTAATACCAATTATCAAGGTGGCCTAGGACTTCAGTACGGTAGAGTTATCTTACCACTCTTGCCACGGTGAACGGAATTGGTCAGAAGGTCTTTCGTCCATCTATTGACGAAGCTAGAAAGGCGTGCATTGATCTTCAACCAGTAAGTATACAACTGTATAACTGCATTGTAACCTGACTGGAGCTGCCGGTGCATTAAGCAAGGGACACTGTACATCCAGCCAGTTGATATTGCAGAATAAACTTGAAACAAACTTTGGAGGGATCTCGTATCACCATGAAGGACTTTATTTTGTGATGAAAACTGCCTGGATGTACATTTAACTTTATTACCTCAAAACAATTCCTATTAAACAGCTTTGATCCTAGACAAAGAACAAAACAAGATCAAACAAGACATTTAAGGAATAATGTAAGGTATACCACTTATGCGGCTTTTTGCCAAATAAAAATATTGATTGTTGAAATCATGATGAACTCCATTTCATGATGAACTTTACACAGTTATTGAACTGAATTAAATCAACACTGAACTGACTTAAACTGAATAATGACACCGTTGCCATTGAAACAATCTGTATTGTATTTACGACGAGTCCACGAAAACCCCTCCCTTGGTCATGGTCATGGGAAACGGCCAGCAGATATCACTATCCTCCATCGTCCATGGACACACTGCTGGCAGCTGCTGATGTACATGTATGCATGTATGATGTTCTGTGTGTTTGACACGAACTACCACTTTACCTGGGAGTTCCTGCAGAAGTTATTGGAGGGCAAGGATCTTCTGCAGTTCGGTTTCTTCGCACGTCTTTATTGTCTGTCAATTTCTCTGGATATTTACACCGTTAAACATGTAATAGTTAAACGTATAAATGCCTTTGTTCAGAACTAATCTTCTTTCTTTAATTGTATTTGACTATTTAATACTTTTTGTATGTATTTTTAAATGATTTTGCATTCGCTGACTTTAAAATATAATTGTTAATGGCACTGTATTTAAACCGTTAAACGTAATAGTTTAATAACCTTATTTATTTATTTATTAAACTGACAATATTTAACTTTGCAGCACTAAATGATTTTTGCATTTAAATTTAATGTGCAGTTTGTTGTTAATGCTTCCAATTTTAACACATTTGTGAATTTCAGTTGACAAGCATTAAAAATGATTCTTTTAACAGTCTATGTTCTTCATTATTTCTTAATTCATAGTTTTACAGAAAAGCACAGGTGAAATTATATGAATAACACAGCAAAAAAACTGTACACTTTTCCCCAATCAAATGTTAGCTTTTAATGTCTCTTCCTTCTCTGCTAATGTCTCTACTGCTAAAATGACTTACTATCACAACAAAATTAACAATTCTTCTGACTCTCGCATGCTTTTTAAAACCTTCTCCTCTCTTCTCAACCGCCTCCTCCTCCTCCTTCATCAACCCTAACAGCTGACGACTTTGCCACATTCTTCATAAATAAAACAACCACCATCAGCGGCCAATTTAACAATCCACAAACTGACACACACATTTTACCAGCTAACACACACATTCTACCCTCATTCTCTCTGCTTTCAGAGGCAGAAGTCTCCAAACTACTCCTTTCCAATCGCCCTACTACCTGTCCGCTTGATCCTATTTCTACTAACCTACTTCAAGCCATTTCTTCCTCAGTTATACCCGTACTCACGCACATCATAAACACCTCTCTTCACACTGGTACCTTTCCCACAGCATTTAAGCAGGCTCGGGTAACCCCACTGCTTAAGAAACCTACTCTTAATCCAGCACATCTGAATAATTACAGACCGGTATCCCTTCTTCCATTCGTCACGAAGACACTTGAACGAGTTGTTTTCAACCAGATCTCTTCCTTTCTCACACAGAACAACCTCCTGGACAACAATCAGTCTGGTTTCAAAAGTGAACACTCAACTGAGACTGCGCTGCTCTCAGTAATTGAAGCTCTGAGACTGGCAAGAGCAGCTTCCAAATCCTCAGTTCTCATCCTGCTAGATCTGTCTGCTGCCTTGACACAGTTAACCACCAGATCCTCCTGTCAATCCTAAAGATGAAGGGAATCTCGGGAACCGCACTCCAATGGTTCAAGTCTTACCTCTCAGGTAGGTCCTTCAGGGTGTCGTGGAGGAGTGAGGTGTCGAAGTCACAACATCTACCTACTGGAGTGCCTCAGGGCTCAGTGCTTGGACCACTTCTCTTCTCCATCTACATGACATCACTAGGAACTGTGATTCAGAAACATGGCTTTTCCTATCACTGCTACGCTGATGACACACAAATCTACCTCTCATTCCAGCCTGATGATCCGACGGTAGCTGCTCGCATCTCAGCATGCCTGACAGACATCTCTGGCTGGATGAAAGACCACCACCTTCAACTTAACCTTGCGAAGACAGAGCTACTTGTGATCCCGGCCAATCCAACACTTTGTCACAACTTCACTATTCAGCTAGGCCCGTCATCCATATCTCCATCACGGTCAGCCAGGAACCTTGGAGTTGTTATTGATGATCAATTGAACTTCACAGACCACATTACTAGAACTGCCCGGTCCTGCAGATTTGCTTTGTATAACATTAGGAAGATCAGGTGCTTCCTATCAGAGCATGCTACACAACTCCTTGTTCAAGCGCTTGTTCTATCCAGACTGGACTATTGCAATGCTCTCCTGGCTGGTCTTCCAGCTTGCACGATCAAACCTCTGCAGCTAATCCAAAATGCTGCAGCTAGAGTGGTCTTTAACGAGCTGAAGAGAGCACACGTCACTCCTCTCCTCACAAAATTGCACTGGCTGCCAGTTGCCGCTCGCGTCAAATTCAAGTCACTGACGCTTGCTTACAGAACAACCACTGGCTCTGCTCCCTTTTACCTAAACTCTTTACTTAAGACTTATGTCCCATCCAGAAATGTGCACTCTGCAAGCGAACGTCGTGTTGTGGTGCCACGTCAAAGAGGCACAAGATCTCTTTCTCAGACCTTTACCATGACTGTTCCCTGCTGGTGGAATGACCTACCCAACTCAACCAGAGCTGCTGAGTCAGTAGTCATTTTCAAGAAACGGTTGAAGACGCATCTCTTTCAGCAGCACTTGTTCCAGTAATACGAACACTTTCTCTTCCTTTCTATTAAAAAAATAAAAATAAAAATAAAAATAAAATTACAGGTTCTACGTTGGATTAAACTGTGAAAGGTTATGGCACTTACATTTTGTTGTCCTGCTGTTAGTTTAACTGCTTCTATGGTTCTCATTTGTAAGTCGCTTTGGATAAAAGCGTCTGCTAAATGAATAAATGTAATGTAAACTTGAGGTGTGGTGAATGGTGTTGCAGCTAGAATGCTACTAATGTGCAAAAGTGGGCAATCTTATCTGGGTAACTATATTTTTTCATAAAATTGCAAAGTAGACATTTTCTTTGGGCTACTCAAGAAAATGGAGAGGGGAAAAAAAGAAAAAGAAATAGGTGTATATTTCATTGTGGTATAGAGTACTTCTGGTGTCAGGAAAGCCAAACCAGTTCTCATACCTGTCCTGTCCTGAGCACAAGCTCTCATTCTAATCCTCTTAAATACTTATATATAGAGTCTTAAATGCCATATAGAAATCCTTAAAGACTTTCAATTCATTTAAATTGACAATATCACCTGTGTACCTAATAACTGTTTGTCTGACGAGTGCCCGATCTCTGAACTAAAGGTTTGAATAAGCGCCCCAGGACAGCTGTACATGAGAGAAACATGATTATGTATTTCTGCTCAGCAACACTGACATCAACCAGAAGGCAAACGCTAATACCTTTTCATTAGGGCTGGGACGATACACCTATCTCTTGACTTGATACTATCACGATACTTGAGTGCCGATATGATATGCATTGCAATTGTTTTAAGAATTGCGATTCTACAAATATTGTGATTCGATATTGTAATGTATTGAGTTTTTTTTTTACACTAGACAGTGGGAAAAGCTAAATCATACACTTATACAGACTGCACAGTATATGAGTCATATTTACAAATATTCAATAACAAATCCATTTTTAACAGTCACTTGTTGCCACCTAGTGGCGAAACAATGTAATCGACAAATGCTATCACAGAAATTATACTATATGAGGTTGAAAAGACTGTTTGTGAAGCTATTTCATGACAACTCTCTCTGGGCCTGTTAACACCCGGTCACTTCAAGCGTTTTACTGATGTGATAGCTATCCGATTTATCAAATGTGGTGTGGTAACATAAATGTGTTTTCGCAAAACGGATATAAATCCAATCTTCAATTCCTGCGCTATATGCAGATTTAATGGAGTTGACGTCACCGAAAGCAACGGATATGAGCTGCGTTTAATTGATAATCAGCTTATTTCAAAATCAAAGATGGCAATAGGAGAGGGCGCAGAAACAGCCTTGATAAGATCATTTTGTTTCTTTACTTTTAATGAAGATGATTGGGTTTTAAGCATCTGCGACTAATGCCGAGTTCAGACTGCACGATTTTAGCCCCGATTTTGGCTCGCCGACAGGTTTTGAGAAATCGCCGACAAATGCCCGAAATCACAGGCAAATTGGTGCTCGTTCACGCGAGTGACAATCATGCAGTGTGAATGAGCAAAGACGCGATCTGAGAGAATCACCGACGAGTCGCCGACGCCCGTGAGATATTTGGCATGCTAAATATCTGGACCTGTCGGCGATTCAAAATCCTGCAGTGTGAAAGTGTTCTGGCTGAAAACTACATCGGCGATGACCGACAGCCAATGAGAGAACAAGATACAGCATGGAACCCTTTAGCGTCAATATAACACGCAGAGATATGGGTAGGTTTAGGTATGGTGTAGGGTTAGGGTTAGACCGCTAGGAGGCGCCTTCTGGCCCATATATATCGGCGTCTCATATTGACGCTAAAGGGTACCATGTGCGTTCGATATAGACGCTTTGGCAAAAGCGTCAGTATATTACGCCTTGGGATGAGAACGGGCTCAATTTTTTAATAACAATTTGAGTCTCGCGCGAGAACTCCGGTCTCACGCACACGTGATCTTGCGTTATTTTCTTATTCAATTCAATTCAATTCAAATTTGTCGGCGATTCTTCCTCTTGTAAAGTCATGCAGTGTGAAACCTCCTGTCGCCGATCCATCGTTCAGTGTGAACACAGCAATGACTGAATGCTGGCCAAGATAGTCATGCAGTGTGAAAAGAACAGTGACCCGACTACTTTGAAAATCGTGCAGTCTGAACTCGGCATTACTTTCAGTCTGATTTGCAGTGATGCTGCAGTAGCGCCATCATATCTGACTATAACATGACATATAGCCTAAAGCACTCTCTCACTCTTTTATTTTTAGCATTGTTGGGGGGGGGGGGGGGGGGGTAAAATTGACATGTGGTTTTAATAAACAGAAGCATTTACACTTGTCCAGTTTCGTCTGGAATGCCTCCCAGACCTCCTGCTGATGTGGTTTGAGCGATCCGATTTAAATCAGTCTCAAATGTGTTTCAGAAGCCATTTACACTTGGTCTTTTCACTATCGGATAGCTATCCGATCACAGAAAACGCATGAAGTGGCCAGGTGTAAACAGGCCCTCTGGGTCAGTGGCAGCACCAACACTGATTTGAATGTTGCCAGAATGCCTCTGGGTCAGAATGTTACCAGAATGCCTCTGGGTCAGTGGCAGCACTAACACTGATTTGAATGTTGCGATATGATTTTGTCAAAGGTTTAAATGACAGAACAACTGGAAGATTGTGTGGGTGTTTAAATCGATCAGTATGGATTCTGTAATAAAAAAAAACTATTTTAAAATCGTAAACAAACAAAATGGCGATAGGTGAATCGATTTTTTCTCTCAGCACTACTTTCTATGTACAACAGTTCTATCTAATAACGTATCAGACAGATTGTAAACTAATGAACACGGAGAATGTGAGCACTGTGAGCTCAGGCTCTGGCATTCTCAGCGAGCGTCGTCACAATAAAAGTCACAACAACAAGCACGGCTTATGTTCCTACTGGTGGTGCGAATGCAACCAAGAAAATGTTCCTTAAGCACATGTGTCAAACTCCGGTCCTTAAAGGCCACTGTTCTGCTCAACTTCTTACAGGACAGGCGCATTTTGATGTCATAAATGGAGAGCCAAACCTTCTGTCACGGTTGATATGTGGGCGTTTCAACTCTCCGGACATCAGCTTGGGTTCTTTGTCTGTGCACGCAGATAGTGATGAACAGCTTCCCAGACCCACCTCGCTCTCTCGAAAACAATGATCGACTGATGGGACATCCGATTTTTCCCTGGACCACAGGAACGGTGGAGGCCGGTAGCCGAGCACACACTGAAAGGGAATGAGTCCAGTGGCAGGCTGACAGAAGGGAGTTCTGCGCATACTCAGCCCAGCCTTGGAACTGGTTGTAAGGGTTCTGGTGGCCATGGGCATGGCAGAGGGTTCTCAGGAAGCTCCCAATCTCCTGTATCTTCATCCCTGTTTGCCCGTTCAACTGGGGATGATAGCCAGTGTTTAGGGTGTTTAATTAGGGTTGGAATAAAACTGTTGAGCTGTGGCCCTCCAGGAACTGAGTTTGAGACCAGTGCTTTAGAGGAATTAGATGTCAGGACTTTGAAAATCAGTCAAACAATGTAGGTCTGTGGCAAAGTCCACTCTTAAGTATGACCACGGGTGCTGTGAAACGGGCAAAGGATGCAGTTTGCCAGGTGAAAGATGGTATGGGCTCTTGGAGATGGCACAGCTCTCAACTCATTGTTGGGGTATGGATGGATTAGGAGCTGTGCGCTAGTAAAGGGTGTTTTGAGGCTCTGGAAAGCCTGGGTGGAAGCCAGCATCCAGGACAAAGACTTGGGCTTGTTCTTGAGTTGGAAGAACAGTAAGAAGCTTTAGAGATTGTTTTAGTTCACTCTTTTTTTTTATTTTCCGGTTTAATCATGATCAGATTTTTCCTCGATCCTATTGATTTATTGTTTGACCTCATTATTCAGGGAATAGACAAAGTCTCTGTAGAGTGGACTACACACACATTCATATCAATTAAGTGGGCAGAACCAGGACTGTGGTCAAAAAAGAGAAAAAATCTTATTGAACTTTCTAGCACTTCTTCTTGCTTTACTCCTCTTTTCTCTTTTCCTGGCCACCTCCTGCAACGTATCCAGGGCCTTCCGTCTGGCTGCATTCATTTTCTTATCAACATGTTTGAGACGTGTCTGCCTCTCTTTAGCCAGAGCAGTGGTCTTGGCCTTCTCGGCCCTTTCACATGTAGCACTGCAGCCATACTCCGCCTGCCTCTTCTGCTTTGCCTCCATCCTCTTCTCTCTGTCGGTCTTGTCCCTTCTCCCTGCAGCCCTAATGTTCCGGCAGAGTGTTTTATCAACTGGCCCCATGTTGATGTCATCTCTTTTGAACATGCCAATGCCAAGTCTTGCCCCTAGACCTCAGCACATATTTCACAGTCTGCACTGCATTAACCCTCTGGGGTCTGAGGTGTTTTTAAGGCCTTTGAGGTGTTTTGACATGCTCTGACATTTGTGCTTATTTCAGCTACTTACAACATACCATTGGCCAACATGTAATTTGGCTGTATTCAGCACAAACTCTGCTACAATAATATGTGAGCAAAATAGATGTACATGTTTGCATTTTATAGAAAAAAAATATTATGCGTGGTTAGTAAGTTTTGGGGACGTAGCTTTACAGTAAACTATCCTTCTCCATCCATTTACGCTTCTTTCCATATGAGGGTGTGACTCCCCTTCTGTCCGGCGTTAACGGCTGCAGTGTACTTGGCGCGTCAGCACACACGACGGCTGCAACTACAGTGTGGTCTCCCTAGTGGACCAACACGACAACCGTCAGGATTGAGCCGAGTAGGGGACATCTCTAGGGTCTTCAAGTGGGCACCTTCCGTCCTCAGTGTTTCGTCGACTAGCCCACGACACCTCAAGAGGGCTCGACAGTGACTCTGGCGTCCCAGAGTCACCCCCCTCCGTCCCCCACTCAACTCAGCCCAGCTTACTGACCTCTACATCCCTCCTGCTGCTGAGACCTAACCACAATCTCACTATCTCTCCGCAACCCAACCATACGCGCCAACCCGATTGATTAAGGCTGTCGAGCCCCACTGGTGCGTTAAAGCAGTTACAGTGGCAACGGTTCCGTATGGCATACCACCTAACGCAAAACACAATATCTACCCAACCACCCGTCATTCTATACTATACAACCTATACAAATAGTATACTATACAACCTATACTATACAACCTATACAAATAAACCAACAGACTCTTCAAGTTTTTCAAGAATTCTACGAAACCGTAGCGTGGCGGCCTGTACCTTGCCAGCTAGAATCTTTCCGTCTCAACCACAGCCAGTTGCTACTCCTTTCTGCTGCTTCAGATAAGTTCTTTACTGTGCGACGCAACTCTTGGCCGCTGAATCCGACGTCTCTGAGGAACCGGGTTGTAGAGTGTGCCACAAAACCTCGACAACCCACTTCCACTGGATAAACCTGGACTCTCCATCCTCGCTGTTCTGCTTCAGTGGCCAAATGAGCATACCGCAGTTTCTTCCTCTCATATGCCTCATCTACAGCATCCTCCCATGGCACTGTCAACTCTATCAGTTGAACAATGCGTGCTGATCCAGACCACAAAACAATGTCTGGTCGTAGGTTAGTGGTGGCAATCTCAGGTGGAAAAATAAGCCGTTGATCAAGATCAGCCAGCATCTTCCAGTCCCTAGCAGCTTCCAGTTGTCCTGGCCGAGAATTGGTGTTAACACCTTTTCTTGGTGGTTGCTCGCCTGGGCGGAGGAATGTTGTCTTCTGCGTGTAATGTTTTGCTAGAACATGCGGCAACTTATTGGTCATACTACGCTTGCCTTCCAATGCTAAAGCCAAACATCTCAGTACTTGGTCATGGCGCCAAGTAAACCGACCTTGGCTAAGAGCCACCTTACATCCTGTCAAAATGTGCCTTAATGTGGCAGGTGATGAACACAAAGGACAAGAGGGATCCTCTCCTACCCAGAGGTTTAGGTTCTGCGGTGATGGGAGAACATCATATGTTGACCTAATAAGGAAACTGATCCTACTCTCTTCCATTGACCAAAGGTCTTGCCAGCCCATTTTGCGTTGTTCCACACTCTCCCATCTCATCCACTCTCCCTGCTTGGCCTGGGAAATGGCCTTTATACTCCTCATCCTCTCCTCCTGCTTTCGCACCTCGTTGACTACCAGCTTCCTCCTTTGAGCTGGGTATTTTGAGTCACAGAGTATTTTGAGTCTCTTTTGCACTGATAAGAAAAAAAGCGAGCAAATCACGCCGGCGTGATTTCAGACCCCAGAGGGTTAAAGGTGGAGATCTTCATGTTAGATCTTTTAGCGTCAATCACATCTCCCATGAGACTAAAGGAGGACTCTACCAGTGGTCCATGGAAGATGGAGATGGCACCTCTGATAACCTGGCTGAGAGCTGGATACTTCCCCAAACTCATGACATACAGTACCCACTGTCTCTCTTGGCACCTCACAGGAAAGATGGCACAATATTGATGAGGATATTGGACCTTCGCAGCCTGTATTTAGGCCTGCTTGTACACCTGGGCCACAGTTGGTGACAACTGCAACCTTCACAGCACTGCAGTTGTTTCATCTTTTCTTTTAAATGTCTGTGCTGCAGACCATCGTTCAGCACACTAATGTCAATGGGGCCAAAAATCAGCAAGGAAGAGAAAAGCCATGGAATACCATCTCGATTGAAGACTTCAAGTCTTACCTGGCACTTGTTGTGTACATGGGTCTCCTGAAGGTCTCTGCCCTGACTGATTATTGGAGGAGGTCCCGATTTTACAGTGTTCCCCTTCCTGCTGAGATCATGTCCTGTAGGATGTTTCTTACCATCACAATCGTTCTTCATCTTAGCGATCCTCTGGATGATGAAGAAAATGGAAAGAAGGGAACAGCAGCCTACGACCGCTTGGGGAAGATCAAGCCTCTCTATGACAACATTTGGGATGCCTGCAGGACATTTTTTCATCCAAATCAGAACATCTCCATAGATGAGAGGATGGTGGCATCCAAGGCGAGGTCTGGACTCAAGCAGTACATGAAGAACTAACCCACTAAATGGGGCTACAAGCTTTTTGTCTTGGCAGACTCCCTGTGTGGCTACACCAGTGAGTTCTTCGTGTGTGAGGGTCCATGCCATCTCAGAAGGGGCTGAGCTATGAGTCTATCATGGCACTGGTTACAAGTTATACGTTGACAACTTTTACACTAGTCCCATGCTTTTCAGAGACCTCCTCTATAAGTAGATTTGGGCATGTGGCACCATTCGTCCGAACAGGATCAGTTTTCCAAAGACAGGCACCAACAGACTACTGCGGAATGCTCCACGAGGGTCCATGCGATGGCTCAGAGAGGATGAGCTGCTGTTTGTGGAATGGAAAGACACCCGGGAAGTGCTGATGTGCTCCACATTCCACAAAGCATATAAAGGTGAAACAGTGCAAAGGAGGTTGAAGAACAAAGATGGGCAGTGGTCTCAAGTGTTTGTGCCTATTCCCTGTGCTGTGCTGGACTACAACAGGTTTATGGGGAGTGGACCTGTCTGACACCCTCATTGGGTACTACAAAGTGCTCCACAAGACACGGAAGTGGTACTGAACCTTCTTTTACCACTTTGTGGATATTGCTGTTGTCAATGCCTTCATTTTGCATCAGCATCTGGCCAGAGCAAAGGATGAAAAACCCCTCACTCAGAAAGCATTCAGGGAAACACTTGTTCTGGAACTCGCAGACTTAGAATCAAGGACAGCTGCTCCTCGGGCTTCAAATGATGCTTGCCACAACCCAACACACATTACAGATGACAGCGCTGCTGGACAGAGAAAGTGCAAGCTCTGCCATCAGAAAACACCAGTCATGTGTGCAACATGTGAGTTTCCACTGTGCTTTGTGCCTAAAAGGGACTGTTACAATGACTGGCATAAGCAGGGTGGAAAATATTAATCATCTGGTTTATAATGTTTGTCATTTTTTTAAATGTACATGTTACATTGTTCAAAGCATTCGATTCTAATAGTTGTTCCAGAAATGTTTCCAAGTTTAGGGGGATTTGCAGTTATGAAGAGAGAGATGAAGCAAGAGAAGCCATTGCTGGTGTGAGACATTAGCAGTCAGGGGTACACACACACTTACATTTGTACACTTTTTCTATTTGGACTTTGTTCTGCTTGGTTTTGTTCTGCTTGTTTTCTTTCTCTTGCAGCAGGTGTCTTCTGATTCGGCGCAATTGGAGCAAACGTGATATGCTGGCTAGGTAAGTACTCACACATGCATACACAGTGTTGCACTTTTATTTGTTCTGCTTACACACTTTATCTTTCCTGTCTTTAAGTGGCTTTGGTTTCCAGTTGGTTAGAGAACAAACCTCTCACCATCAGTGAAAAAAATGTGAGAGAGAGAGCGGTACCGATATGTTCTGATGTCAGCAAGCTGCTAGCCTCAGACTAGCACAAGCCCTAATCTAGTATTAACAACAACAATGGAAAAACGGTAGCGTAGGCAGTGGCGGATCTACGGGGTGGCAAAGGGTGGCAGTTGCCACCCCTGGGATACAGTCTTGCCACTCCTGTTGCCACCCCATTTATAAATCAGATAATATTTTTAAGTATATTTTATGTTCATAGCCTACACGTTGAAGAGACCCGCACCAAACTCCTCTCAAACAGAAATCGCCGATTTAGAATCCCCTCCACCTCACAATGGTTTCACCCATCACCAGCACGGCAGCGACCCCCGCGAAATTTCACCAGTCACACGCAGTCGCGCACGCCAGCAGTGCAGCCTGGGCAAGTTATCAGTGAGTTTAGAGGTAAGTTTGACACAAGTTGAAATCCATAGCAGACAGTTAACGTTACGTTATTTACATCCGCAATACTTTGTTGTCGCATCAAATTTTTCTATGATCGTCAGTTCAGATAAGGGTCTAACGTTAGTCTACCTCTTTGTGTGTGTTTAAACTACTGCTGTCACAAAATTGGCATGCATCCACTTTCCCAGCATCTATGACTATCCAATTTTGAAAAATGGTTGAAATGTCAAATTAAACGGAGATATCTAAGCGGTATCATAAACTGGTGATGCACAAGCACTGCACGTTTGACTCCCATGGACACCTGTTATCAACAACGTGACCGTTTTCTCTCTGGTTGACCATGCATTTTGCTGTTAGCCCTAACTTACATGACTGAAATTCTACTCAATCACAACAAGTAAAAGTAGCCCACTACTTTCAAACCCTACTCAGAGTAGGCTACTAGTCTAGCCTGGCATCCATGAATGTGTATCTTGGGCTGAAATGCCCAAACTATAGTTAATATGAATTCTATAGTTCCTGTGAATTTTGAGGTCTTGCCTCAGAAAATTGTTTTTGATGCTTGCCCTCAAGTGATCAGCAGTTTAGAGAGAGAGAGAGAGAGTGTGAGAGAGAGATTATGAATGACATTCTTATGTACAAATTGTTGCATGTTATATTGTAATAAATCCAAAAATAATGATTTCCATTACACGAGAGTAGATGTTAAAACTTCATGCTGATTTGTACTCGGCTTTCGCCAAGATAAGCAACACTAAGACGTAGCTTTACAGTAAACTATGCTTCTCCATCCATTTACGCTTCTTTCCATATGAGGGTGTGACTCCCCTTCTGTCCGGCGTTAACGGCTGCAGTGTACTTGGCGCGTCAGCACACACGACGGCTGCAACTACAGTGTGGTCTCCCTAGTGGACCAACACGACAACCGTCTGGATTGAGCCGAGTAGGGGACATCTCTAGGGTCTTCAAGTGGGCACCTTCCGTCCTCAGTGTTTCGTCGACTAGCCCACGACACCTCAAGAGGGCTCGACAGTGACTCTGGCGTCCCAGAGTCACCCCCCTCCGTCCCCCTCTCAACTCAGCCCAGCTTACTGACCTCTACATCCCTCCTGCTGCTGAGACCTAACCACAATCTCACTATCTCTCCGCAACCCAACCATACGCGCCAACCCGATTGATTAAGGCTGTCGAGCCCCACTGGTGCGTTAAAGCAGTTACAGTGGCAACGGTTCCGTATGGCATACCACCTAACGCAAAACACAATATCTACCCAACCACCCGTCATTCTATACTATACAACCTATACAAATTGTATAGTATACTATACAACCTATACTATACAACCTATACAAATAAACCAACAGACTCTTCAAGTTTTTTAAGAATTCTACGAAACCGTAGCGTGGCGGCCTGTACCTTGCCAGCTAGAATCTTTCCGTCTCAACCACAGCCAGTTGCTGCTCCTTTCTGCTGCTTCAGATAAGTTCTTTACTGTGCGACGCAACTCTTGGCCGCTGAATCCGACGTCCCTGAGGAACCGGGTTGTAGAGTGTGCCACAAAACCTCGACAACCCACTTCCACTGGATAAACCTGGACTCTCCATCCTCGCTGTTCTGCTTCAGTGGCCAAATGAGCATACCGCAGTTTCTTCCTCTCATATGCCTCATCTACAGCATCCTCCCATGGCACTGTCAACTCTATCAGTTGAACAATGCGTGCTGATCCAGACCACAAAACAATGTCTGGTCGTAGGTTAGTGGTGGCAATCTCAGGTGGAAAAATAAGCCGTTGATCAAGATCAGCCAGCATCTTCCAGTCCCTAGCAGCTTCCAGTTGTCCTGGCCGAGAATTGGTGTTAACACCTTTTCTTGGTGGTTGCTCGCCTGGGCGGAGGAATGTTGTCTTCTGCGTGTAATGTTTTGCTAGAACCTGCGGCAACTTATTGGTCATACTACGCTTGCCTTCCAATGCTAAAGCCAAACATCTCAGTACTTGGTCATGGCGCCAAGTAAACCGACCTTGGCTAAGAGCCACCTTACATCCTGTCAAAATGTGCCTTAATGTGGCAGGTGATGAACACAAAGGACAAGAGGGATCCTCTCCTACCCAGAGGTTTAGGTTCTGCGGTGATGGGAGAACATCATATGTTGACCTAATAAGGAAACTGATCCTACTCTCTTCCATTGACCAAAGGTCTTGCCAGCCCATTTTGCGTTGTTCCACACTCTCCCATCTCATCCACTCTCCCTGCTTGGCCTGGGAAATGGCCTTTATACTCCTCATCCTCTCCTCCTGCTTTCGCACCTCGTTGACTACCAGCTTCCTCCTTTGAGCTGGGCCTGCCTTGTGCCATTTAGGAGGAGCTAACCTGAGCCCAAAACCCCCTCTTCCATGCTGTACCTGTCCCACGATATCCCCTATTTGAAGGTCAGCCTTTGCCTCTACTACAGATTTCTTTGCTGACCACTTTCTACCAGTTTTTAACACAGGGGCTGCCTCCCTTACACATTTGTCACGTGACTCTACTAATGTCATTTCCAGTCTGACCTTGGCACACTTAAACTCCTCGGTTAAAGCAGAGACTGGCAGCTGCAATATTCCTTTACTATAAAGTCCCACTCTGCTGAGGCAGCGTGGAACTCCCAACCATTTCCTGATGTATGAACTTATTAACGCTTCCAGCTTATCCACTGTTGTCAAAGAAACCTCGTACACAGTCAGTGGCCACAGCAACCTCGGCAGTAGACCAAACTGAAAGCACCAGAGTTTTAGTTTGCCTGGTAGAGCACAGCTGTTTATGCTCTTCAACCCTTCCACTGCTTGTTGTCTAACTTCTCCCACTCGAACTGTGTCCTTTAGATCTCCATCGTACCATCTCCCAAGACTTTTCACTGGCTTCTCAGAAACTGTTGGTATTGCCTCACCATTAATGAAGAATGTTTTATCTACTACCTTTCCTTTAACTATGGAGATGCTCGTTGATTTAGAGGGCTTAAATTGCATTCGTGCCCATTCAATATTATCTGTTAACTTCCCCAATAACCGATTAGTGCAGGCTACTGTTGTAGTCATGGTTGTCATGTCATCCATGTATGCTCTGATTGGTGGTAGTCGCAACCCAGAAGCCAAGCGCTCTCCTCCTACTACCCATCTTGATGCCCTAATGATTACTTCCATTGCCATGGTAAAAGCCAGTGGAGAAATTGTGCATCCTGCCATTATTCCAACCTCTAAGCATTGCCATGCAGTGCTGAATTTTGGAGTTGAGAAACTAAATTGCAAATCTCCAAAATAGGCTTTCACTAAATTTGTTATTGACATTGGTACTCTGAAAAAATCAAATGCTGCCCAAAGAAGCTCATGTGGCACTGAACCATATGCATTGGCCAAATCCAGGAATGTCACATGGAGCTCCTTCCTCTCCTTTTTAGCTGACTGAATTCGTTGCCAGATAACATTGATGTGTTCTAAGCATCCTGAGAACCCTGGAATGCCCGCTTTTTGAACTGAAGTGTCAATGAAGCCATTCTTTAATAGGTAGGTGGACAATCTCTGGGCAATAATGCTGAAGAAAATCTTACCTTCAACGTTTAATAGTGAAATAGGACGAAACTGACTGATGCTTGTAGCATCTTTTTCTTTAGGTATAAAGACTCCACCTGCTCTGCGCCATGCTCTAGGTACAACCTGTTTTTCCCATGCCACTTTTAACAATTTCCACAGAATTTGCAGAACTCCTGAAGCACTCTTGTACACTCTGTACGGAACTCCATTAGGCCCTGGAGATGATGAAGCCCTTGCCTTTCTCACAGCCTGCTCTACCTCTTTCCACTTAGGTGCACAGACCTCCATTTGGTATTCTGGTGGGTTGATAGGTGGTATGTCTGATGGAATTGACATATGCTCATGCCTTTTTGCATCTGTATGCGTTTCCTCCAAATATCTCTCTAGCTCAACTCTAGATGCTTTTAAAGTGCCATTCTTCTCACTGGTGAATAACTTCTTTACGAATTTGAATGGGTCTTTATAGAAATTAGCCCTCGCACGTTCCTTCTTTTTGTAGCGTTTCCGTAGACGCTCAGCTCTGCGTAATGTTGCCAGCTTATCTTTTATGTCCCTTTGTAAGAGATTGAGTCCCTCCTTCTGACTTTGTTCTGCTCTTTTCCATTGCTTCCTCAACTGTCTCCTTTCTCTAACTAACCCTTCAATTTTCTGCTGCCGTCTAGACATTCCAGGAGCAGTTTGTACTTTTTCCTTCCTTTTTTCCACACCAAACCTCTCACTTCCATATGCGTAAATGATGTCCCCAAATTTATCTAGCTTCTTTTCAACTGTACCAGTTAATCTTTCCAATGCAAAGCATAGATCTGTGTTTACCGTATCCCATGCAGTTTTCTCACAAGCTCTTGGCCATCTAACTCCAGGCCTATGCCCGTTGAGGTTCTTTTCTCTCTTATGCTGGTTAGTCTGACCGGTTTCACAAGTATGAATATGTTCATCACTAACTGTGCAAGCCCTCCTCTCCTCTATGACAGGGGTGCTGATATCCTGCGAGCTGTGGTTTGCTTCCTGTCGCTGGATTTCATTCGACTGACTTGACTGACTTCGTAAGAAGTACTGATCAATGCGAGGCCCTTGTCCCTTCTCCCTCAAGCATTTCATTTTCCCTTGATGAACCTTCAAACCCCTGACCGTTGTCGCCTTGCTCCAGCCACAGACACAAACTTGGAGTTCAATGACTTTACTAACTGCAGATCTTGAACTAGTCTTACTCTCCATACTCATTTCCGTTTCCATTCCTAAGTAGTTAACCATGTTGTCCAACATCGAGTCATCTTCCGCCCCCGCTCTCGCAGACTCTAGGGGTATTTTTCTCTTTAATTTCTTAGAAGCCTTGGGCGGGTGTCTCCAGCATCCTGTAAACACGAAGCTGGATACTGCCGACAAGGGTAGCTAACCCTTACCAGCCCCATTGGGGTCTATTTCCTCCTGTCAGCTGTCTCTCCAGGCTGTCACAAGGTCTTTCCCTTGTTGCCAGCAGCACTATTCACCGCAGTCACTGGACGTATCCAGATCTTCATGATTTCCATTACACGAGAGTAGATGTTAAAACTTCATGCTGATTTGTACTCGGCTTTCGCCAAGATAAGCAACACTAAGACGTAGCTTTACAGTAAACTATGCTTCTCCATCCATTTACGCTTCTTTCCATATGAGGGTGTGACTCCCCTTCTGTCCGGCGTTAACGGCTGCAGTGTACTTGGCGCGTCAGCACACACGACGGCTGCAACTACAGTGTGGTCTCCCTAGTGGACCAACACGACAACCGTCTGGATTGAGCCGAGTAGGGGACATCTCTAGGGTCTTCAAGTGGGCACCTTCCGTCCTCAGTGTTTCGTCGACTAGCCCACGACACCTCAAGAGGGCTCGACAGTGACTCTGGCGTCCCAGAGTCACCCCCCTCCGTCCCCCACTCAACTCAGCCCAGCTTACTGACCTCTACATCCCTCCTGCTGCTGAGACCTAACCACAATCTCACTATCTCTCCGCAACCCAACCATACGCGCCAACCCGATTGATTAAGGCTGTCGAGCCCCACTGGTGCGTTAAAGCAGTTACAGTGGCAACGGTTCCGTATGGCATACCACCTAACGCAAAACACAATATCTACCCAACCACCCGTCATTCTATACTATACAACCTATACAAATTGTATAGTATACTATACAACCTATACTATACAACCTATACAAATAAACCAACAGACTCTTCAAGTTTTTTAAGAATTCTACGAAACCGTAGCGTGGCGGCCTGTACCTTGCCAGCTAGAATCTTTCCGTCTCAACCACAATGTTTGACTAAAAAGGTACTACTTTATTGAATCAGAGGGAAATGTTTTGACAGTCATGGTTATCTTTGCAACAATCCTGCATTATAATCTTGTTTCAATCCAGATAACCTAAATCTATTGATGGCTTATGCTGTATGAGTAAATCTGTCCATATTTCCTCAAAACTCACTAGAAGACATTATTTGAGGGGTCTTTTTTTTTTTTGAAGTACAATTCAAGTATAGACTACACAGACTGTTAATAGTGATTACACAGAGAAAGGGTCCACAATTCACAAATTAAGACCCACACCATCCAAAAACCCAGCTACATCTCTGATTTGACTCCCACTCCGTGTAATGTAGTGTAGAGAACAAAACACATTCAATGAAAACCGTAGCATTTTAAATTATAAATAATGTCCATGGCCCCCCTCCTGAAACCTCATGCCACCCCTTTGCCACCCCAGGAAAAAATCTCTAGATCCGCCACTGAGCGTAGGGTATACTTTAATATTACTGTACAAGATAGGCGATAGTAGCCAAGTCAGGAATTAAATATTAAAATGCATGATGTGGAAACGAACATGATTAAAGTCTAACAACTTTTTCTATGTAGCTACATCCATCCATAATTTGATCTGCTAGCTCGCCCTAGGTCTTTTACAGGTGAATTTGATTTAGCTAAAACATAATGATATGTAGGTAACACACACACAACATATTATACCTACCCAATTGAAATAGGCCTAGTTGAAATGTTTAATAAATTACATGACTAGTAGATTATATAACATTATAAACCAAAAATATCCTTACCTCCAGTGATCTTACCAGTTGCCAGTAAGACGGGAAGTCGTGGCGCCAAACTCTGGTCTCAGGGAGAAATTTGTTGGGGTGGCAGATACCATAGACAGTTAAACATACACAGCAAGAAGAAACACTAGAGGTTCACGCTTGTGCGCATATGATACTGCTGTTTTGGCGCACAGTGTTCTGATTTGCTTATTTCCTATTTACTTGTTTGGTGGAGGCAATCCAGAATTACTGTTGGTGAAATTATAAACCTGGAAAATTGTCGCTCCCAGAAAAGATTCCAATTATTTACAAAGAGCAGATTCTCTTTATTACACCATGACATTAACCATTAATTTAGTGCAAATAATCTACTAAACCTTTCATGTACGCGTTGGTACGTGGGAAGCAGTTCGGACAGGATGATCCTCGTGCTGCGTACCGTCTCGATCAGGCTCCTGAGCTCTGAGAACATAGGCCTCAGCAGGACAACTCCCAAAAGTGAGAGGAAGCCTAAACACGTTCAGTGCTAAGAACTACTTATCCAGATTTATGCATCTAAAAATGTGAAATGCTGTCGGCTCAAAGAGAGACTAAGAACCCGATACTGCTATCAAAGCGGAGATCTGGGGAGTGGAGGCTACAGCAGGAATACTATCTTAAGCGAGACAAGGCCTAAGAACACGCCACCCTAAAGACATTTAGCCAAGGAGGCTCATAGAGGGCCTGGCAACTTCAGCACAACTCTCTATACAGAGCTCCATGAGTGGAGGCACCATTCCTCTCTAAAGTGAGAGGAAGCCTAGCTACGCTCCACATTACAGACCATCTAACCAAGGAGGCTAAGAAAATAAACATGTATTATTTGGAAATAGTAAGGAGAATAAACTATATATTAATTCTTGCAGAAACATAAAGCAACATTTATCCAGACCCAACCTCCTTTGAAAACTTTATAACTGGAGGTAAATGTTACTTAAGATTTATGAGAAATAAGAATGAAATGACCTTGAATGAATGGCCTAATGTTTTCAAATATTTATTTAATAATTATGTGAATGAGCACAAAGGGGATATATTAATAAGTTGTTGTAAGGATTAGCTATATGCAGAATTAATATTACAATCAATTATTATAAGGTTACAATCAATTAACCTGTCCGCCCAGCAAGCTTTCAGTATTGTCTATCAATTCTCAGACGGGAGAATTGTAGAAAGTAGAAAGGTTATTTTTGTGTCCACTGAAAAAAAACGTTCTGTGTACAGTACTACTACAGCATGTAGCAAGATGCTGTATGTTGTTCAAGTGTCTGATTTGCAAACAGTATATCAGAATCAAATACTAACATGTATTATGTATAAGTTTTTATTAACTAAATCACGAACACATAACTAGTCTAAACAAAGACATACACATAAATCATACACATGGAAAAATGGAAAGTGAAAGAAACCAAAAAAGAAACAGGGGAATGAAGCTATGTAAACAGTCAATTTAACCATCTTAAAGAACCATCAGTTTTCTAATTAATAATAATTCGTTACATTTATATAGCGCTTTATCTGGGACCTCAAAGCGCTTTACAAGGAAGGGGGGGGGGGAATCTCCTCAACCACCACCAATGTGCAGCTCCACCTGGATGATACAACGGCAGCCATATTGCGCCAGTACGCCCACCACACACCAGCTTACTGGTGGAGAGGAGACAGTGATGAAGCCAATCAGTATATGGGGATGATTATGAGGCCATGATGGACAGAGGCCAAGGGGCAAGAGAGTCAGGACCTCGGCTTAACGTCTCATCCGAAGGATTGATTCACCTTGTTAAAAGGGGTGCAGTGTGAAAGTAGCCTTGATTTCAAGCAGATATTTTCTACTGCCATACAAAGAACACAAATGATGTTTTTATTGCATTGGTCACAATTGAATTGTGAGTGAATGTGCAGATTATTATTGAAATTCTTTTTCTAAACCTTGTCACACTGACTGAGGAAACGGCATTTTCTTTCCAGAGTGAGTTTGTAAATGCTGTTTCAGGCTTATGTGATATGGGAAACTCATGTCACACTGAAGACACTTGTAAGGCTTCTCTCCAGTGTGAACTCTCATGTGAATATTAAGGTTTCCTTTAATTGTGAAACTCTTTTCACACTGAAGACACTTGTAAGGCTTCTCTCCAGTGTGAACTCTCATGTGCAGCTTAAGGTTTCCTTTAACCGTGAAGCTCCTTCCACATTGAGGACAGGTGAAAGGCTTTTCTCCAGTGTGAATTCTTAAGTGATACTCAAGGTGTGCTCTGTATGTGAAACTCTTTCCACAGTCATGGCACATGAAAGGCTTCTCTCCGATATGAATTTTTACATGATTCTTAAGGTGATTCCTGTCTGTGAAACTCTTTTCACACTGAAAACACTTGTAAGGCATATCTCCAGTGTGAACTCTCATGTGAATATTAAAGTCTCCTTTAATCGTGAAGCTCTTTCCACACTGAGGGCAGGTGAAAGGTTTTTCTTCAGTGTGATTTCTCATGTGATCCTCCAGGTTTGCTCTGTTTGTGAAACTCTTTCCACATTGATGACACATATAAGGCTTCTCTCCGATGTGAATTTTTACATGATTCTCAAGGTGATTCCTGTCTGAGAAACTCCTTTCGCACTGATGACATATAAAACAGTTCTCTCCTGAGTGAATCCTCATGTGATGATTAAGGTGTGGTTTACGTCTGAAACTCTTTCCACACTGATCACAAACAAACGGCTTCTCTCCAGTGTGAATTGTCATGTGAGTCTTAAAACTTTCTTTTAGTGTGAAGTTCTTCCCACACAATTTGCAGTTGTAAGGCTTCTCTCCAGTGTGTACTTTCATGTGGGCATTAAGGTCTCTTTTCTGTTTAAAATTATTTCCACACTGAGAGCATATGAAAGGCTTTTCTCCTGTGTGAATTCGCATGTGAGTTTTAAGAGTTCCTTGTAGTGAGAAAGTCTTCCCACACAGAGTGCAGGTGTAAGGCTTCTTCCCAGAGTGATTTCTCATGTGGGCATTAAGGTCTCTTTTGTGTTTAAAACTATTTCCACACTGAGAGCAGATGAAAGGCTTCTCTCCAGTGTGAATTCGCATGTGAGTTTTAAGATTTCCTTGTAGTGAGAAACATTTCCCACACAGTTTGCAGGTGAAAGGCTTCTCTCTAGTGTGAATTCTCATGTGGACTGTAAGGGATTTGTTTTGTGTAAAACTCTTTCCACACTGAGAGCATGTGAATGGCTTCTCTCTAGTGTGAACTATCATGTGAGTCTTAAGATTTCCTTTTAGTGAGAAACTCTTCCCACACTGTTTGCAGGTGAAAGGTTTCTCTCCAGTATGGGTTTTCAAGTGGATTTTAAGACTGTCTTTTCGATTGAAATTCTTTCCACACTGTTGGCAGGTCAAAGGCTTCTCTCCAGTGTTAACACTTATCTGGAGATTTCTAGTTTCTGTTTTAAAAGTCTGTGAGTTACTAAAAGATTTGTCACTAGTCATGAAATCATGACATTTCTCTTCCTTTTCGTTCAGTTCTTGACTCTCTTCTTTCAGAGCCATCAGGTCTAGGGTAAAAGGAAACAAAAACAAGTTAACACTAGTTTAAAGGCACAAAATAATAGAGATAAAAACATTTAGACATCTAAAACATTAAATCCAACAACACATTCTAGACACTATGCCCACTAAACAACTGAGTAAAGTTGTCATCTGTAATGTCATAACCTCTTATAATACTGTTTATTCTTAACTTTCTTTAGGACACATCCCCCTCATAAAAACCCACAGTAGAGCACTGCACACATTTGTGTTAGGATCCTGCATGTTAGAACTGGTTACACTGTTGTCGCATGTGAAAACCAAATGGCGGCGGGGTGGGTGTAAACGTGCAGATTAAGGGGCGATAGAACCCCTTCCTACGTCAGAAGGGGAGCAAAATCTGAACAGCTTATTTTTTTACATGCTTGTAGAGAAAGGTTTACAAAATATAGTTACTGGGTTGTCACTTTTCACGTTTTCTGGGTTGGTAGATGCCACGGGGACTCAATTATTTGGGTTACATTGAACAGTTATGAGAAGTTTTTAAACACCCCGAGGGCAATATGACATCATGACTTTGCGTAAACATACACGCCACTTTCAAATCAAGTGGCGTGTTATCTATACGCATTTTCAGCTATCCGAGTGTATGTCCACGCCGAAACGAACCGTCATCTTTTCGCTGAAAAGCGATTATGTGTGTTGATAGCAGGCCAAAAATGGAAATACGAATTGGCGTGTCATACATACGCCATTTCATGAGATCAGTCTGCTGAGGGAGGAAAGAGTGTCTGGGATCAATCAGCTCCTCTCTCTCATACAGGGGGAAAACACTGCTTAAACACTGTTAGTGCAGAGTATGCACATATTGCTGTTGATTTTCGAAGCACCACCACCACCGACATTATCCTGGAAGTTGGTATTCTTCATATTGAAACCACACGCCACTTTACCATCCATTCCCCTCATGATCCGGTTGTCCTCGGTCTACCCAGGCTACAGAAACACAACCCTCTGATTTCATGGCAGGAGAAACGAATCACATGCTGGAGCTCCAGCTGTCAGTCCAATTGCCTAAATCCAGTCACTCCCATGTCACTGTGCAACCATTACCCATTACCTGATGACCATGGTCACATATTGCTGTTGATTTTGTCACTGATCTACCGGCCTCCCAAGGTAACACTACTATACTCACAGTCATTGATCGTTTATCCAAGACATGATGCTTAATACCTGTATCTAAGCTCCCGACAGCTTTTGAGACAGCTGTAGGGCTGGGCGATAAAACGATACCGATATGTCTCGCGATTGAAACGTTATCAATATCAATAAAAAATGAGTCGGAAGAAACCAGAGGTTGCGAAGCAAGTTTGATTGCATGAACAAAGGAACTCACTCTCTGGTAACCTAGAAACATAGGGAGTGACATGCTAACAGCCAATCATGTAACAGTATCATGTTTGGTTGCGCCATATTGTTGTCTCGTGTTGGATTCTTCAGTAACAGAACCGGTATGGAGTGATTAGTGGAAAATGACTGCTGCAGCTGGTGAGGAAATTGTTGATAAAACAGGAAAATTCAGCTCGCCAGTATTGAAGTTTTTTTGGATTTTATAAGTTTGACCGTAGTCAGACCAATGTCGTCTGCAAATTATGCAGGACTGTTGTCCCCACCAAGACTGGTAATACCACAAACATTTTTTACCACCTTAGCCGCGCTCACCCTTTGGAGCACAGCCGTATTCGCCAGCAACGTCCAACAACCCCTGCAGCTGCAATACCACACATGCAGCAAACCACCATGGAGAGGTACATAAGTGCCTTATGACAAAGCAAACGATACAAAGAAATAATAGAGGCAGTGGCATATCTGAATATGAAATATGAAAATTGTGAATTTAGTTTTGTTGGGTTTATAATGCCACCTTTATACTCAAAAACATGCATTGCATTACATGTATTACCTTATTCAAATTGAAATGAGTGACCATTTTAGAGGGTTCACACACAGGCCTCTGTTCGGGCTAATTCAGAGTTGTTTATCAGTCCCTCCAGAAAAATGCGATTATTTCATTATCCCCACATTTTCGTTGCGAAAAGTCACATATATCTTAGCAGAAAGTTGAAAAATGTTGTGTTTACTTCACACAAGAGCAGCCATTCCCCCTGTTGCCATGGTAATGTTATGAAGTGACGTAATTCCGCGACCGGCGCGACATGAACATCATCGAAAAGCTGCAAATTGGGCTGTGATTATGGGGCGTTTCAACTGAACCAGGAAAGAAAATGCCTCTGCACTCAATTGGATCGACAAATGCCTTGATCGCAGTTCTCTGTTCCTCTTTTAAAATGAATGCGCTGTCTACATGACATTGTTCACTGTAAGATTGATTGTAAGATGGCGCCAGTGTGTGTGGCTGGCCGTTTACTACCTGTTCTGTTTGTCTTTATTTTGTTCGTCTCCCTCCTGGTCCAGGATGTTACCGCTATTCTGGTTTATGATCGACAAATGCTCATTAATATCGGAATCACTGTGGATATACTGGCAGGTAAAGAACGAGGAGGATCGTGTTCATACTTTCCTCCATATCTGTCTGCTGTGTCATTGTCGCTGCACCGGCTCCCCTGCGCTGTTCCGCTGAAGAAGCGTAGAAGAAGACATGGGAAACGAGGCGGGCTTTCTGTCAAACTTAAGGCAAAACTGTTGATGGAGTCTAGGACCAATTTCGACCTTCATGGCTTAAATGGCGCGTGGGACGATCATCGATTCATTCATAGGCGCTCACTGGAGCCAGCATATGCATTGCTTTGGCCGATTGTTCCGAAAATCTTCACCAAACAACAACTTATACAAACGATGCCATATCTCCATAAAGGTAGGGTTGTAAATCTCCGAAACCTTCGACCACTGTGTCGTGCATCACAGTTGGCACTCAAAATGGCACTGGTTAAAGCGAGATCGCTTTGCAATAAGACATTTATCCTGAGAGATTTCTTTACATCGAAACTACTGGATGTTCTATTTGTGACTGAGACGTGGCTATCTACTGGTGACTTAAGTCCCTTTGCCGACCTTGTTCCCTCAGACTGTAAATTTGTTAATTCTCCTCGATCTACAGGCAGGGGTGGAGGTCTAGCAACTGTTTTTAAAAACAGCTACCACTGTCGTAGCCTGGGAAAACCCAGACAACTTCCGGCAAATTTAGATTTGCTCTGAAAGTTAGTCTGGCAAAGAGCTCATTCAAGCCCATTTCCAATCCGCCGAAATCGCGGCACCAACCAGAAACATTGGGGCGGGCTTTACACGATGACGACAGCGCTGGGATTTTTTTTTAAGCAGATTTTTGTAGCCTACATTACAAAGATGGATGCCGCCGTTGAACATCACTTGTTCGAATCAGCTATCGCGTCTGTTTTAAGCGATTTCAAAATGTCCTTTTCGTTATAACCTGTAACACCAGCCAGATGATTTCTCAGCCATTTTGAGTAAATTAATGATTTAATTCTACAAACAAAGCCCCCATTCTTCCATCCAGAAACTTGGACACAGAGAACATGTCCTGGGACTTTTAAATAAGTTAATGATTTTCTAACTAAGATAAAGAAGTGTTCTGTCGCATTGACATGTGACAAAGGCCGCCAATCGATCTAGAGATGCCGTGGGGAACCTCGTGGTGATGACACCTCACAAACAAGATGGACATTGTTTCAACAAATAATCAACCACTATCCCGATGTTAAACTCATCATACGCATACACATACGACTCCCCGGAGGGAGGGGGGTGAGCACGAGTTCACCACCCGGCCGAACGCTGAATGAACTTTGACACACACACACACACACACACACAATAACTTAAGGAATTCCCATTTAAAGACATTTGCTAAGATATATTTTGATATGTTTTATGTGTGTCTGATGGCCTACGTCCGATTGGAAGATCTGGGAATGTTTCGTAGTTCTAAAGGAACACAAATGCCTATATTATGTATTTGAGATGTAAACATGAATTCCTCTGATTGTTATATGTCGTGTTTGAGGTTGTTTTACTGACCTTTGTCTGACGCAGCCAGATATATGTATTAGTTTATGATAAAAATGTGTCTTGTTATGTTTAATCATCTTCCTGAAGAAAAATGAGTATTTAACACCCCTCATAAACCGTGTAGATTTAGCTGTCAGAGCAGACAAAGCAATTCTCCCCCTGACCGATCTCTCTAAGGGGATTGGCTCCTCTCCCAAAAGGAGGCGGAAACTTCAGATCCTTAAGAGGACTGAAATTCTGTTTATCTCTCTCTTACTGCGAATGCCCGTCTTTCTTTTGTTTGTTTCTAGTTAGTTTTTGTTTTAAGTCTTAGATCTTAGATAATTTCCCTTCGGCAAATTCATCTACAAGGGACTTTCAAGCGAACCGCGTTTCGCTTTGAAAGGGGAAACACGCGTACGTGACCACGTGACGCGCCGGACCGAGAGGCACCCACACGCTCCTTCACCAGCCATGCAAAGAGTTACCTGTGCAAGTATCCGTGTTTGATCACACTTTTAAGATTTGTTGAAGTCTTGTTGTCTCTCAAAGGTTAACTTAAATGTCCCGGTGATTTGCTATTCTAAAGATCCTCGGATCTGTCTCTCTTGCATAACTGCAACTACATCTCTCTCATCTCTCTCTCTCTCTTCCCAATTCTCTCTCTCTCCCTCTCACTTTATCTTCCTCTCTCATCCTATTTTAATTCATGTTTGTAATGTTTTTCGTTTTGTTTGTTTCGGGTGTATACACATATACTCTTACTCTACACATTATATACATTACATTATACATTATATATACATTATATATACATATATTATACATTATATATACATTATACATATACTCTACACATTATATTCTTGATTGCTTCTGTCTAAAATGCTAATTTTTACAAAGTCAATGAAGTGTTTGATCCTAGCTACAAAGCTTTTATTATTGACTACTTTGAGTAGTTTAATTTTATAAACACAGGAAAATTAATGTTCACGGCCAGAAAATTGATATTTCTTGGAGTTTATAATAAGGGATAACTTTGTTGAGGAGTTGATATGTTAATCTTACGGCCGTTTGCTGGACAAACAGTTCGATAGCTAAATTAATTCCCTTAAAGGTTATCTCATACCTAATCGATCTGGAAAGAGACCATTGATATATGAATGAGGAATTATAATTCGTTGTGATTGATCATTCATATGTACAATCGATCTGTTTTCAACTTCGATAATTTAACTGTAAAATGCAATATATTAATCATATTCATGATTAATTATTAAAATTCCCTACATAAAATTTGAGCTAATTTAATGTAATACCTAATGTTGTTACAAACCCGAGCAAAGAACAACACTCAAAGCCTTCATGTCTAAAAAATATGTTATCGCTGTTTTACCGACTGTATTCGGCAAAAGTCTAATATAACGTTACCAGTGTGGAGAGCAGGACGATCGAGGCCGAGGGACGTGAGAGAACGGCGTGAGTGAGGCCGGTCTCGCATCTCTCACGGAGGAGCAGAAGCATAAAAGGAGGAGTGACGACGGTGAAGATCGATAGAGGACAGGCCTGAATTTTATTTGATGTTTTATTATGTGTGGCGGCAGTCGACCGTGAGGGACTTTGTATTTGTTTTATTTTGTCATTAAAATGTGTGAATGTTCGCTGGTTTCCGCCTCCTCCTTCCCATAACAACGAGCCCCGTTGGTCAATACTAAACGAATGGGTGGGTCTTAGCCATAGACTGTCTTAGCGAGAGCCCTCTGCATACGTCATCTCCTTCATCGCTCTGATTGGTTTTAGGTCCATCCAATTGCGCCAAGAGGCATTTGAGGGACGTCCGTTGGTGACGCCCTTTTGGAAATGATTTGTATTCCATGATTTGTGGACTTTGCCAGACCCTTACTCAGTTTCAACTGAGAAGGGTCTGGTTTTAACCAGGCTACCACTGTCGTCTTGTAGAAACTGAATTTTTTTCCAAGTTTTGAACTGCAAGCCTTTCAGCTTGATTTAGATGAGCCAGTGTTGTGTGGGCTGATTTATCGACCACCAAAAATTAATAAACATTTTATTCACAATTTTTCAGAATTTCTAGGGGAAATTCTATTGAAATTTGATAAGTTTTTAATTGTGGGGGATTTTAACATCCATGTGTGTTGTCCAGCAGACCCCCTGGTGAAAGACTTTTTGAATCTCATTGACTCTTTTAATCTTGTGCAATCCGTAAATGGTCCTACACATGAGCACACATAGGATTTAGTTCTGTCATATGGCATTTCTGTATCTTATGTAGATGTTTGTGATGCTGTCTTTTCTGACCATAACCCAGTCATTTTTGGGGATTATTTTCCAAGCCAGATTGATAAACCTCTCCCAAATGTACGCCTATGTCGTAGGATAAATACTAGTGTCATTAATGAGTTCGCTACGATATTTGCGAACCATTATAATGTGGTTGATGTTCATCTTTATTCTATTCAGACCCTGAGTCTTTGCTCTTTACTTTTAATTCTGTATGCCCAACTATTTTAGATGATGTTGCACCCTTGAAGGTGAGGCGTATAAAAACTAAGGTAGAGCCTTGGGATAAACGAGACTACACGCGCACTCGGACAAATCTGCAGGAGAGCAGAGCGTAAATGGCAGAAGGACAGACTCCAAGTGTCCTATGATATATTAAGGGACTCTTTGCAGACATATCAAGTAGGGGTGGAACGGTACATGTATTCGTATTGAACCGAAACGGTACGGGGATCACGGTTCGGTGCACGAATTTACACGCAGAATACACGGTATAAAAAAAAAAAACTCGCGTGCAAATTAATTAATGTAATGCGGAACTACTGTTAGATACGCGGGTTCTTTAGGGACACATAATCTGTACCCTCGGCTTAGCTCTGAACGCGCGTTCACTTCAAACGTTGGCTTTATACGCGCGTCCTATTCGCTTTGGAGTAGCGTCGAACTAGACGCGAATTTGACGCTCTATTCGCGTTTGGTGTGACCGCATAATGAACAGGCTGCGATGTCAAGATTGCAATGCTGGAGTGTGTGTGTGCGCGCGCGAGAGAGAGAGAGGCGCGGGCGCGATCGAACTGTGTGTGTGTGTGTGAGAGAGAGAGGCGCGGGCGCGATCGAACTGTGTGTGTGTGTGTGTGTGTGTGTGTGAGAGAGAGAGAGAGAGAGAGGCGCGAGCGAACAATGGAAACATAAAAAACATACTCCGTCATTTTGTTCATACAGATCATTAAACCTGCAAAGTGTTTACTTTGTGTACACTCGCAATAAAACACAACATTGTGCTTTTGTCACACTGTAAACTCTTGTCAAACTGTAACCTACAACTGTCACCCAACCAAAATCACACACACACACACACTGTTTTAAAAGCAAAACATATTTATCCAACCCCATTTCAAAACAGTCTGTGGGTCCCATCTTTTGGACATTCATCATATTGCATTGGTTTTCATTTCTTGTCCTCAGAGCACTAATCTGTTTACTTTTAAGTTACACATTCTACATTGATTAAAAAAGAAAATCGAATGTGTTTTTAATGGTAGTATTATTTTATACAGAAATCCATTATTTATAATTCAGATGAGAATAATATTACATTGTTAAGTAATAATGTTAATTAAAATTAAGGAAAACAAATATATTGATCTGAAATATAGCAAATTAATTTTAAATTATTTCAGGTACAATTACCAAACACATCTCAAGGTCTTTTTATTAATTTAATTAATAAACTAATTATATAAAACTATTGTCAGTGCACTACAAATAAACTGGTTCTATGCCTTTATTAATAAAACTTATTTAAAAAATACAATGCCTTATGCATTTTTGTTTTGCTTTTCCCTCCATTGTACCGAAATCGTACCGAACCGTGATGTCTGAACCGAGGTATGAACCGAACCGTGACATCTGTGTACCGTTCCACCCCTAATATCAAGGTGCTGTTAAAAAAGCAAAGGCACAGTATATCTCCGATATTATTGAGAGAAATTGTCATAGATCTAGATAATGAACTCTATTATAAATCCACCTAATGTAATTGTGCCTGATATGTCGATGGATACGTGTGAAACAAATTTTTTTGTTTCACAAATCGAAAAAATTAGGTCTCAAATTCCTCCTGCTGTTTATGTTGTCCCAACTATACCATGTTGTCCTATGGTGTTCAACCACTTTAAAGTTCTTCATCTTTCTAGTTTGGCAAAAATAGTAGACCAGTTGAGGCCGACAGACTCCACACTTGATATCATCTCATCAAAGTTAATCAAACAGGCTTTTGATACAGTTGGGCCTAGTGTTTTAAACATAATAAATAGCTGCCTTGTATCAGGGTCTGTGCCTGCCATTTTTAAACACGCTGTGGTGCAGCCTTTAATTAAAAATACTAATTTGAACTCAAATGAGTTAAATAATTATAGACCTATTTCAAAATGGTCATTTCTCTCAAAGATACTAGAGAAAGCAGTTCTCATTCAGCTGCAGTCTTTTTTGAATGAGAATTTGCTTTTCGAAGAATTTCAGTCTGGTTTTAGGGAACATTACAGTACAGAGTCTGCACTTTTAAAGGTTCTTAATAATGTTTTAATAACTGTGGATTCTGGAAATTCTGCAGTTTTGCTGTTACTCGATTTGAGTGCAGCATTTGATACCATAACCATGAAATTCTTATTGCACGGCTGGAGAGGTTGGTAGGGATACGAGGTGTGGTTTTAAATTGGTTGAAGTCCTATTTAACTAACAGAAGCTTTTCGGTCACCATGGAGGAATTTACATCTTCGTCTGCCCCTCTGAAATGTGGGATACCCCAAGGGTCCATTTTGGGACCCATTCTGTTTTCATTATACATGCTTCCAATTGGCGCTATCTTTCAAAAACACAGAGTATCAATCTATTGTTATGCAGATGATACACAGATATACATGCCAGTAAAAAAGGATGATAATTCATTAGGACCTCTTTAAGCATGTTTGAATGATTTGAAAACCTGGCTGGCTGCTAATTTTCTGCATCTAAATGAATGCAAAACCGAGATTATTGTGTTTGCACCCTCTAATGTATCTGAGTTCCCCTGTGTTGATTTAGGCCTTTTATTTATGGTAAATCCATGGTGAAAAATGTGGGGATAATTTTTGATAACTCACTCAAATTTGACAAACAAGTTAACGCTGTTGTTCGATCAGGCTTCTTTCAATTAAGAATCATGACAAAAGTCAAGCCATTTTTGTCATTTGAGGATTTAGAGAGAGTGATGCACGCATTTGTGACCTCACGTTTGGACTACAGTAATGCCCTTTATGCAGGGATTAATCAGTCAACGTTGACACTAGGGGTGTGCAAAGCAGCCGGTATTTGTATCTGTATTTGTATTTGTTGAGGGGGGAAAAGTATTTGTATTTGTATTCGAGTAAAATTCAAAATAGGCATAAAAATTCAGTTTTTTGTGTGTTAGACTTCTAATTTACGTTATAGTGTAAGTATTCTTTAATTATATCCATTATAATAATTCTGTATATGCAATATTGGTTGCTGTTTTCCATAAATCCAGCAATGAACATGTAATCCATGGTTAAACCAACAACTAATAAAAAATTTTTTTTAACCTTTTTAGGCACCATGCACATATAGCGCCTAAAACGCTAGGCGCGCCGCATTCTCCTTTTTCCAAAGCACTAGGGCGGTTGCGCTCCGGCGTCTGTCGTTGCTAAGCAACCATCAGCTGCGCTCTCCGTTGGTTCTTGTCACGTGACCTACGGTGCGCTTGCGGCATTCTGAAAAGTTGAGATGTTTTTATCTCGATGCGGCGTGGACGTGCTTGGAAAAAACGAGCGCGTCGCTTCCATTATGAGCGTGCATACCGCGCGCTTACATTTGAAATAACGAACTTGAGCGCGCAAAAGACGCGATATGTGAACAGCCCCTTAACCGAACGTTAACGTTACTCTAAATTACCGAGCTAACGATACGTAAACAGAGCGAACATGCGAGCATCCGACTGCAGAGACGTCAATAATGCAGCGTAATAGAATAATTCCCCATCAAACTCCGCTTCCCGAAAGTTATAAAGTTACAAAAATCTATTCAACAAAAATAGTGATGCAGTTAAGTGTTTTTTCGCTCAGCCGAGCCCTCTCTGTTGCTGTGTGGAGCAGCCTGTGTCAGTCACCTCTTCCTGCGCGTAACACGTCTTTGCATTGACCTGAAATTACTCGCGCCAGATGCTCTATCACAGTCTATGCGCTCTATTCGCGTCTGGTGTGAACTCACTCATCCGGGCATGCACTGCGGTCTCATGAGGAAACACAGCTTTTTGATATAATTTTTTTTTGTTCCCGAATACAAATATTTTTTTAAGTATTTGTTCAAAATAAGTATTCGTAAAAAACCTTTATTTGTGCCTTTCCGAATACCGTATTCGGGTTCGGCTCCACCCCTAGTTGACACGCTTGCAAATCGTTCAAAATGCCGCAGCTAGATTGCTGACAGGTTCTCGAAAGCGGAACCATATCACTCCAATTTTGCTTTCATTACATTGGTTGCCCATCCGTTACAGGATTGATTTTAAGATTTTGTTGTTTGTTTTTAAATCGCTAAATGGTATGGCACCACCATCTCTCAGATTTGTTGCAGATCTACTCACCATCAAGATCACTTAGGTCTTCTGACCAGAAACTCTTAACTGTCCCAAGGTCTAGACATAAATTTTAGGGTGATCATCCTTTTTCAGTGTTGGTTCCAAAACTCTGGAATAGTCTGCCTTTGCATATTAGAACTGCATCCACAGTGGTATGTCAAATCTCTTTTAAAAACTAAAAAATTTTCTCTGGCTTTTCTGTCTGTTTTTTCTGTTTTTTTAACTGCTGATATGTTAGTAGTTTTGTTTGCTTTGTGAGAGTTGTTATACACTGTATAAATGTTCTGTACATTCGCTCTTTGCACGTTTCTACAAATTGTACAGCACATTGGTCAACTACCCGTTGTTTTTAATTGTGCTTTATAAATAAATGACCTTAGATCTTCTATAACATGGCTGAATCTACACATCTAAACTCTCCAGCGGCAGACATTCTTTGTTGTAAACTAATTCAACCCAAGCACTCTTTGGTGACGTGGATGATTACGTTACTGTTGATCATCTGTCCATAATCGTATAAAGCCCGCCCTGACAATTAATTGTGCAACCATACGTGTTTCTCACACTTTTTATGCTTCTCTGCTGAAACCTGTCGGTTGCCCGAGGGAAGAGGGCGATCTCCAGAGCCCTCTACCCATAATCGTGGATGACGAGGAGGCATACCAAGTGCGAGATCTTCTTGACTCCAGACGTCAGGCCGATGACTGCAATATCTGGTTGACTTTGAGCGGTATGGCCCGGAAGAGAGGTCCTGGGTCAATGCAAAAGACATCCTCGACCACACACTTAACACATAATCCCATAGGACTCAACCGGAGAGCTGCCCCTCGACCTCGTGGAAGACCCTGGCGTCGAACGCATCCTCGTGTCAGGAGGCATGCTCTGGCTGGGGGTGGGTGTATTGGTTGTGGGCGGGGCATTTCTGTCATGAGTGCCACCACAGAAAATCCTTCCATTGGCCACCGGAGGTCACCCTTTCCTGAGTATTCAACCACGGACTTCAATTCCCAGAATCCTAATTAATCCACACCCTAATTAATCACGCTCACACCTGTCAGTTATTTCACAAACTATTCAAGCCATGAGAACACTATGTTTGGGGCAAAGTCTTGTATTGCCACAGCGTACATTTCTGAGCGTTTGTCTGTTTGACATACCCGTTTCTTGACCTTGTTTGGATTACGTTCTCTTGACCATTTGCTGCATGCCTGATGACTATTGCCTTATTGACTGGATTATTGTCTGTTTGATGTCTGCTCTGACTGCCTGTTATGTATGGTGTTATTTTTCTGCCACAATTCTGCAAATGCTAGATCATATTTTGAGCGTGCAAAATGGCATTTTGCACACTCGTGAACGGAATTTTGCAGAGAAATGTTCGTCTCACAAATCAGAAAGTATTTTGAGCGAACGAAAACTTATTTTGCATTTAAAATAAATGTTTTCCGTATGTGTGCAGACGTTCTCTTTCGCATGTGCAACGTTTCACCTGCTTGCTACCCTGATACTCGTTCTGAGTAAAAGTCTAAACCAAGTCTCTAAGCGTCGATAAGATTTGGATTTAATATCTGTACTTCAAATTTCTGACATAAAGCTTAACAGCACACGATAACAGATCCATTTAATTGACCAAAGAGAGCCAAGCTTTTCAAATCTAAGTCGAAGCAGGTGAGCTTTTAGTTGCTGTTTGCATAAATATCTTTGAGCTCACTTTTGGACTAATGTTAGCTAACACGTGGATGATACGGACGCTGGTGTTTATAATTGTTCAAGCATGACAACCTTATTGCCTTTTTATTTCTAATAATATATTTTTTTAATTACAGATGGGTACAAAGATTAAATAGTAAAAATAATGCTTATAATAGAGAATGAAACTAACCTGTTTGTTCCTCAGTTTGTTCTTGTTTGACACTGAATGTTTCTTCAATCTTCACGTCTTCACTCTCCTCTTTAATAAACGCCATCTTTGTTTGTTCATGTTTGACACTGAATGTTTCTTTAATCCTCACGCCTTCACTCTCCTCTTTAATAAACGCCATCTTTGTTTGTGTCTCAGTATCTTCATGTTTGACACTAAATGTTTCTTTAATCCTCACGCCTTCACTCTCCTCTTTAATAAACGCCATCTTTGTTTGTGTCTCAGTATCTTCATGTTTGACACTAAATGTTTCTTTAATCCTCACGTCTTCACTCTCCTCTTTAATAAACGCCATCTTTGTTTGTTCCTCAGTTTCTTCATGTTTGACACTGAACGTTTCTTCAATCTTCACGTCTTCACTCTCCTCTTTAATAAACGCCATCTTTGTTTGTGTCTCAGTTTCTTCATGTTTGACACTGAACGTTTCTTCAATCTTCACGTCTTCACTCTCCTCTTTAATAAACGCCATCTTTATAATAGTGTGTCACGTGGATCTCAGTCGCTTCACCAGGGGTTTTTATGTGTGTTTGGACTCTGTCCTGTTTAAGAGGAGAATCATTAACAGAAAGTTAATTAACAGAAAAACACATTTCTACACTGACCAGTGAAATGTGACCATGGCATATTAACTCGTGGCAACGTGATAATATCCAAGATGTAAACAAGAACGATATATTGACCACGACTTAAATGTGTAAACAACCTGTGTGACCACGGCAACCTGGAATTATCATGAATGGATAGGCCTATATTAATACTTATTTTTATTTTATATAATTAAGGATGACAAAATAATGGTGGAATTAAGAAATTATTACATTAACCTATATTATAGCCTTTTATATTGCGCACGATGTTGACCATGACAGCATTAGAATGAAGTTTGTTATCATCAATAAATGATAAAAGAATATGTAACTAGGGGTGTGCCGGTTTCAGAATTGGTGATTATGACGTGAGTCAACTGTGACGGTTCGTAACATAACCGTCGTCGTCTGGAGGGGGGGGGCGTTGCGACGTTTGTCTGTTATAGGACAACTTATTTTGAATAAACGAGCAGACACTGATTGCTACGTTTACTTAAAATTAACAGCAAGACAACTAGCAGTGAATGTGCCTTCCTTTAAATGAATCACACACATTAAACAAATCCTTAACAAAAAAAAAAAACAGGGCTATTCTGGTGGGTGCGGTGGAGACGCGTTCATGTAACAATAAAGCGCTGCCAATAAAGCACCTACAATCTGTCACAAAGAACCGCCAAAACTAATGATTATGAATATGTAAAATATAGCAAGGAGAAGTGTTTTCTTTCTTCAGTGTCGGTTGCAAAGATGACGACGCTGACTCATGATCTTCGCAGTAGTGAACGCACCAGAGAGAAATGCACATTTCATACGGATTACATAAGCAGAGAGCAGTCTGTGTCTGTTTTCGTTCGTTTTTAATTGTTCTGTTTAAAAGTAGACATGTCTGTGAGGCGAGTCTTCCTTAAACGCTGAGTTTCGGTTCAATTACGAGACGAGCTCCAGTTCACGCGCCGGCGCCTCCGTTTCGTGATTATCTATCGTCTGCTATATTTACTAAATCCAGGCAATTGGTTGATAAAACATTGAATAAAATTAAGATACAATTAATACAAAACGAAATTCACTTTAAAGAAAGGTTTTGTGGTTTCTGTTTGATGTCTCTGTGAAAGTTTTAAAGCATCTTTTAGTGCCGCTTTTCAGAGCGCTCACGTCTGTAACATTGTTTTTACCTCATTAATGCGAACATGAAAAATAAAATAAAATGAATATTTTATGTTCTGTGGAGACTACAGTTTATCATAATTTGTGTTCTGAATACGTAACGCCGGTACATGTATTCCATTACTCCCCAACACTGATATTATATAACCTTCTGCAAGATATTTTAATAACACGGTTTTGGCGGTTATAGAGCTCAAATTACGGTGTTCAACTATAACCGTTGGTCTATCCCTCACACCCCTATATGTAACCACTTCAAATATTATAGGCCTACATGAAAACACTTATCCATCCCATCTCACAGCATTTTAAATCCATTACCGATCGTGTCTTCATTTATTATTAGCTACTATTATCATGCATTTTAAATCTAAATAAAATGAAATATATAGCCTAATATGGTAAATTCCCATAAAGTGGACTTCCAGTGAAATTCCTGTGCACCTACAGAAATAAAGTCATTGAAAGCGTAGTGACAAAACGTAGGCTATACGGTCGTGTAGCCTAAAGTAGGCTGTTAGATAGCCTAATACATGACGTTAACTGGGAAAAGAGATGAGATCAAGCGAAAATATACTGCATATATATATATATATATATATATATATATATTTATTTATTTATTTATTTATACCAGTGTTTCTCCTACCATTACTTTATAGCACCAGATTACAATTTGTTATTTTATTAAACAAACTAAACAGCCCTTAAGTAATATGTTATTTATCTTATTTCCACGATGGCATGTCTTTTCTGTCTGTGTTTGCGGGTTTACAATTATCCAAATTAGTGCACACGCGCGCACACTCACACACAAACACGTCACATACAGATGAGCACTAGCGGACAGAGAGCGCGGCGGGCCGGGAAATATGTCCCGTCAACCAGATGAAAACCAGACAAAAATATTTGCGTTTTTTTAAACGCTCGCAGGGAACTGAAGATGGCAACACTGGCTCTCCTAACTAAATACATACATGTGACAGCAGGGTTCTCATCTAACACATGACGTTCGGCCTAACTTATTCATAATATATTGTGGTAATGACATGACAGGTAACTGAAACCTGTAATTTCATTAACAATAAAATGTATATTAATAAATTAATGTGTGTTTACAATGTTTTTAGTCAGGACATTGTAAATCTTCTGATTAAATAAGCACATAAAGCATGAAAAGGAAATTATTTAAGATTAGTTTTTGGTTGTAGGAATGTTCTGTCGAATATGTAGACAGCATAAACAAGCGGTTGTGAGAGGAAAACAGACCCGGCCATTTATAGTCTCCCCGCCAGTCCTACAGAAAGGACAAACATACGGCATCTGAGCGTCACAGAACAACCTGTCATCGCCAGTCAAGTTTGATAGCAGGTCTTTTATTTGATTATGATTCGATCAATAATATGTTTGATTCTTTATTACTTGCATCATTTGAGCCCACAGTTGTCCGGGAACATGAAGCTGTGGTGGTTCAAGTGCTTGTACTGGCTAATAAAGCATGAAATAGCCAACCACACCAACTAGCTAATCTTTTGGGCTGCACCTATTTTGACAAGCTCAATGTAAGCTTCTTTTGTAAAAGTTGACCATATTTCTTATTGGTCTTATGTGATCCCTATATTGACAAGTAGCTAATTGGAAGTTTCAATAGGCTGCAAGGAGATCTCAATAAATGGGCCAGACGTTTGTGACTTCCCATATCAAGAGGCTCTGGAAATGTTCTTCCAGAAGCCCAGAAAGATACACTGCAGTGACAAAAGCTGCACAATTTGTGGATAAATTACATAAAAATAAATGTTCCAATGTTTAGTTTAATGTACAGTTCAAATAATTGTTCAGTTAATATATTCACTGCTGCCATTAAAAGAATCAAATGAACACCATGACTCCTTTAAGTGTTTGTGTCTGTGTCAATTTTCCCCAATGACACAATTTAACCAATTAACAATATAAAAATATTAGGCTAAATAAATAAACAACCAGTGAATTGATTTAAAAGACTGTTGGATTGGATAGACAAAAATGTTTTATAAGACATAGGCTATTCTTTATTGATAACCTAACACACGACATATTATCACGATAAGTGACCACAACTAAACGAAGTGAAGCGAACATGTCCGAAATGCATCTCGAGGTGATCGGTTCTGCGCAGATTTTGATCATCTCAAACGAGCCTATTACTTGCCAGAGAGCAAATATCGTGTTTATGAGGAACTCACTCACAATAACGGGCGGAATGAGACGCAGCTTTCTGTTATTCGCTTTACTCACAAAACACTATATTCATTACTGTTATTAGATGCATTGCGATGTTAACTTAAAAAAATATTCATTTCACAGTTCTCTATATTATTTTCTGAACGTGTTGTATTGATTTAAACACTTTAAATGATAAACAAATACAAACCTCTCTTCAGAAGAATCATGCAGGAGCGGCGCAGCCTTATGACGTCATGTTCCCACACCAAAATAAAAGTCCCATCCACTCGAAATAGAAATTCACATAGAGAAAACAAATTAAAAAAATATAAGCTAAAGTATTGATTCAAATGATAAATTGCAGATTCCCAAATCTATCAATACCAATGAGGTTTTCTTCCCCCAAAAGCCGCTGGCTTATATATAAATATAATTATACCAAAACTATTTAATTTATAAAATAAAACTGAATCCTTATCATGATGAATATATCCATATTATGCCATCTCAGTTTCTTCACAGAATATAAGGGCAATAGCCTATATAAAATAAAATAATAGCATAATAATTTAGAAATTAGAAAAAACTTTGTTGTCTATCACTGCTGTGAAACATTTTTCTTAGGTTACAAAGCTCTTATTCTATACAAATCAGCAACACACACATTTCAACAGTAAACATAAACATACAATACATTATATGGAATAACAGATAAATCTGTCTTCTATAAGGAACATATGGTCTGTCTTTGATCTTATTGATTAACAGTAATGTTATTTTATATGAGCAATTGCATGATAAAAAGGAATATAATTCACTGATTAAACTAAAGTCATACCTATTCAGTTTCTATTGGCAATAATAGATTCAGTTGTTTTTAGTTTAGTTGTAATGAGGCCTAATGGTATTGAAAAAACAGATATTCTTTTCTTTTCATGTCCAATCCAGACGTTTTTGAGTGGATTAAATTTATTAAAGGAGTCATATAATGATACATGCACTTTTACATGTTGATTGTACTGAAATGTGTGTTGGCAGTGCCTGTACACAATCATCATATAATGATAAAAATCCATCCAGTGTTTTTGTTTCAATCTCCTTATATGTTTTCCCCCATCTTTTTTTTAAATTTATTATTTTTTATTATTATTATTATTATTATTTTATTAACAACAGCAAGTAATACAAAGATTAGAACAAGCACCAGAGGAGACACGAAAAGAAAAAAAAAAGAAAAACAAACAGACAGAGTTAGCAATAAAATAATACAAGAGAGGATAGTCAAATACATAAAAGAGATACAAACATTTAGAGCAAGTTAGGACAATAAAATGTGACAACTTTAAAGGGGGATTTTGAAGAGAGCACAACAAGATAATGTTTTCTTTGCTTTGGTCTGTTTTCCCCCATCTCAAATCAAGCCGTTTCACCGTGTGACGTCACGCGGCGCGGACGTTTTTTTTTTTTTTTTTAATTGATAGCTTTCAATTGTAATGATGGAATCACTGTAATGTTGAATGGCTATAATTAATGTTTTAAATGGGGGTTAATTTTTATCCAGACATCAATGGCTTATTGCTTATTGATCATTATAGATTGTATCAATCTTTTAGTTGTTGTTGTTGCTAGTTTGAGTTGAGAAATACACATTTCAGAATTATTACTAATCTGTGTGTGCATTTTGCTTTAGAACAATCAAGTTGACTCATGAAACGATTTGTTTATATCGCTATCGCAATATTGATCTCAATAATCGCAATATGACATTTTCTCCAAATCGTGCATCCCTAGTTTTTAGTATTTTGTTAAATTCAACAACTTATCACAGTTATAGAAATAATATTTGACTCAGGTTTTGTTGTTGGAAAAAAACACTAAATAATTTAATTGCTGAATTACCAATTATTACCAATAATTAATTGAAATCAAATGTGTATGCAGTAATGCTTCTCCTTAACCAACCTTTGTGAATGTTGAGATCTATTTTACTATGTCTGAATGATAACTTAACAGATTTCCTCCTGGTGTCGATAGAAATGTGTCACACAATTGAATATTAGGCGACTGATATCAGTTGGAATGGATGGCCCCAATAGTTTATAGAAGATGCCAGTTTGTAATGCATCAACTTGCAGTGAATGCCAGCCAGTGTGCTGGAACTATCCATTCTCTCCATTGCACATTTTATATAGTTTGTTTTATTTTTATTTACTAAGTGAAATAAATATGTGCAATATGTTGTCAACATCAGTCTCTAAATCTAATCTTTTTTGTATGTTATATATGTCAAAATCTGTGTAAATAATAGAAAGGTCGCTGATCAACACTTGCAATTCAGTGTTGTGATGGTTTTAAAAAAAATTCTGAAGGTAGTAAAAAAGGAATTAAAAAGTAGTAAATTTGACTTAAAAGGTACCTATCATGGATTTTTGAAAATTACCTTTCATGTAGTGTGTAACATAGATCTAAGTGAACTAAAACATCCTGCATAGTGTTAAATATGAAAATTCACCGTATACAAAGTTATTGTCTCTCAAAAGTAAGAGTCGACTCTGAGTCGTTGATATGAATCGATAGACGAACGATGCATTTTCTCTAACTTTCGTACGTCACTTGTACAAGTTATTTGAATAAGATACGCCCACTCATTGCGCTCGTACTCGTAGAAGCCAGGGAAACTTGAAAACATCATGGCGACGAGACGCTGTGTTCTGAAGTGTGACGCAAAAGCGACATTTTTTCATCTGCCCAGAGACGAGCATTTGAAGAATCAGTGGATACAGTTCATATATACAATTATACCACAGATGTATAGCCCGACGTTATTGCTGTGTTCGCGTCATTTTGAAGATGATTGCTTCACAAACATAAATGCTTTCAAATATGGATTCGCGAGCCGGCTGATATTGAAGGAAGGCTCAGTACCGAGTTTATTTGGATCAGCTTCCTCCTCCGAATCACAACCTGTAAGTATTATTAATATTATAAATTGTTGCTTTTATGTTTTATGTAGCATGCTCAATAATTATTTTGTGTGTTGTGTACGCACAGCGCAGCTTCTAGGTCTTCAATGTCAATTGTATTGAAATATGTGCAGGGCTCTCAAGTGTCACGCATTGAGCGTGACAGACACTCATTTCGGTCTTTTGTCACGCTCTCCCGCCACACATTGTATTTCTCACGCTGAAAAACTATTTGTAATATATTTAATATGCCGCAGCGCCCAAAACTCTGGCCGCGCCGCTCTAACTGTGGAACCGGCAGGAATCAAGCGCGTCTCCTCTGGTGTTGTTCGTCTGGTGTTGTTAGCCAATCAGAAAATAGCACTATTGTATCTGGGTAAGATTTATCGCAACAACCAATGACACCCCGTCGGCTCGGTGTCACTCCTTTGGGCTATGGTAGCTAACATATCACCGCAGATTAGCGTCACGCAAAGGCGGGGTTTGGAAAAATGACTCGCTAAACGATTCATATGGGAGTCGGTGAGCAAATCAGGTAAAAATAAATGCATATTATAAGACAACAAAAGTGTTTTTTTGTCATTTCATACTTGTAAAACTGTTGTTGGGGACTCCCAGAACAATATTAGGAACATTTTAAATGCCATAATAGGTACCCTTTAAGGATTGCTGTTTATACCCTGATAATGTTTATGGATGAGTGAAAAAATTCATGTTTTTAACATTACAGTGGTATGAAGCAGGTCGCGATTGTTAATAAGAGACATATATCACACGCAAGTCCCGCTGATATAAAGGAATGAGGACATTTAATTTTACCAAACTACACGCAAGTGCTGAATTACAACTCAAAGGTCAGTTTATTTGACGAATTAAACTTGTGAGGGAACGCAGCGCTGTTTCATTTGGTCTAACATTAACTGTTACACTATTATACTAAACTGCATTTGAGTGTGTTGAAAGTTATAATGTTATTCTATGTGTTAGTTCGTTTGTCTGTATGAAACTAGCAGTAAGCTAAATCAACATTAGAATAACATACTGATCATATTCTAACATTTCATGATGTTGAGCTATATAACAGTGATTTGTTTTATGCACATTTGCTCACCTGTCTAATAAAGTATGTGCAAGATGTGCGGTGTCGCTGTAGAGTCGTGACTCGTGAAGCTCTGTCGAGTCCAAGTTAGTCGCAGACGCTAGCTCTCGGCATCTCGAAAACGCCACGCCGATATTGATCCTCATTTTAGTTCTCCTTGTTTGTTTAAAGTCTGCTTGCCATGGTCTATAATGCTTGAACGAAACAAGAACAGCGTGTCGCTAAACGTTACGCACTACGCAGTTGTCCACGTCTGTTGCCATGGTTACGTCATGGCTATGGCAGTTCGAGCGGAAACCGAGGATAGCGCGGATATTGCGTCATGGACAGGTGACATTTTTTTCCGGGACAGCCACTTATTTAAAATTGGAATTTCTCGGAAATAAAAAATCTTTGGAGACTTTTGGGATATTGTAAGTACACAACTGCAGGAAATATATCACATTGTGCAAGTGATTTTCGGATATTTTATTACAAAATTCTTACATATTGTAGCTTTAAGCCCAGAGAGCGTTGGATTATGGGCCGGGGTCGTTTGGCGAAAGGGCTCGGTGGGGACTCACCGGTTGCTCCCTTTATGGTCAAGAAATTACTTTAACATCTATGCTCCAAAATTTATGAATTTATGAGCAGTATTGTAAATCCCTATAATTGCTGATTTGATGCAAATTTAGATAGGTCCACATTTTCTATGAGTGATCACAATTAATCTAAAGCCCTTGAAAGGCATTATTCATTTAATCAACCAAGACATTAATCATTTTCTCACCTAGATATGTTTGTAACAAACTTGAAACCACTTGTTTGTTTTGTTTGTTAAAATGTCAATAATCGAAAACTCATCTAATCAATCAATTGTAATAATTTTATCATTAATAATTGATCAAAATGTATAAGAACAATAGAGTCCTATGAAACTAATTTTCTTTTTATATACAAATATATTATCAAAAACAGTGGTAATCAAATGAAAGCATAAAACTAACATTGTAATTAATGGTTTAAAATATAATACAATTATATTTTAACAACTTTTATTCTTTTATTTTTTGGCAAAGTGCTACACAGATTTATTAAACTAAAAATGGACAAAAACAGGCAATGCAAATGCACCTCCACATAACAGAGACTGGACCAAGAGCGAAGGCCAGCGTGAGGCTTAAATAACAAACTGAAACGAGCTAATAAATGACACACGGCTGAAACCAATGAATTAATAATGATGGTAACCATGGAAACTGAACAAAAGGCAGGAAACTAATGGTGCGTTCCAGGCAGGTTTTTGAGCACGTAAATTACGACTTCAAACCACGACTCACGACTTTGTAGCCAGGTCAGTCACGCCAAACTACCTGAGCGCAAGGAATTGTGGTAGCTAGATGTAAACAAACCAGCATGGCGGACCTTACGGGGCTTATGCGCATTTGTAATAATTTCTGTCGCCAAAGATGCTTACTCCTTGTAAGGGGGAAACTGAGGAGGAAAAAACGGCGCATAAGGCAGGATAAGCTGTTATACCTTTTATTTTACTTTATTTGTATATTTTGGAAATATATTTGGTATTAATATACCAAATATTTTATCCTTGTCTAAGGATATAATCCTTATCCTTGTTTCAGACACATAACATTGTAATACATACTGTAATCGTGTGTGTATTATTATCATTATTATTATATTATTATTAATTTGACTGCAACGTTATATTGTCCTAAAGTGTATTCTCACCGTGTACCGCCTGCAGAAACACTGCATCCGTAGGGGCTGCCATTGTTGTTCTGTATGGTTTCGCGGGCTATGTGACGTCAGAGCTCATAACTGGGAGTACATCGATCTAGTACGAGTTCACGGGTGGGAAGTCACAGGTTTGATTGCCGTTCCAGTGCACTTTCATTGGTATAAGGTTGAAAAAACACGGGTTACAGGTTGCCTGGAACACGGCATAAACAAGGGAACATGTGGGAAGGAGGCTGTGTTAGTGCCAATACGCAAACCAGGAAAAGACTGTACAAATACAGGGAATTAACATATAGTAACATACTATATGTAAAAGAAAGGATTTATAACCAAATATCAAAGTGGCTTTAGGAAAGGAAGAAATACACTGGATCCAGCTTTATGTGTAGAGCATGTAAGTAGAAAAGCACAAGTACACAGAGAAAGTGTAGTGGCTGTCTTCTTTGACATAGAGAAGGCATACGATATGATGTGGAGAGAAGGATTGTTAATTAGAATGTGTAAATTAGGTATCAAAGGATGAATATATAGATGGATTAAGGACTTTACGAGGAAGATTAATACAAGTTAGAATAGGGAAGAGTTATTCACCTCAAGGGAGTATAATCCTTTAGTCCTTTATTATTCTCCATGATAATAAAGGATGTTTTCAGGGTAATAGAGAATGGGATGGGGTTTTCACTTTTTGCGGATGACTTTGATTTGGAAGAGGGGAAGAAATCTGAAATTTATTGTAAAAAAGCTACAGGAAGCTATTACGGAAATAGAGGAGTGGTCCAATAATGTGGTTTTAAATTCTTAGTAGATAAGACAAAGACAATGTTTTTTACAAAGAAAAGAATTGGTACTGAGGTCAAACTAAAGATAAATCATCAAGAATTGGAAAGAGTGAAACAGCCGCAGCTGGCGTGCTGATCAGACGCAGCTGGTGGAAATCAGCGTGAGTGATCAGCGACACCCCCACCCATAAACACACACCAGGAACCAGGGCCGTCGGATTAAGGTTAGAACGAAAGACAGGTTTCAATTTGGAGACATGAAAGGCGGGGTGAATTCTCCTGTACGCTGGAGGAAGTTTGAGGCGGACTGTCACCGGACTAATGATCTTGGTGACAGTGAACGGGCCAATAAATTTAGGTGCTAGCTTATTAGACAAGGAACGGAGTGGAATGTTATTGGTAGAAAGCCACACTTTTTGACCTACGACGTATACGGAAGGCTTAGACCGGTGGCGATCGGCCTTCGCCTTAGTGCGTGCCCCCACCTGGAGCAGAGTCTCACAGGCTCTGGTCCATTTGCGGTGGCACCTCTGGATGAAGGCGTGAGCGGAGGGGACCGCGACTTCGGATTCCAGACTTGGAAAAAATTGGTGGCTGGTACCCCAGACTACACTCAAACGGAGAGAGGCCCGTGGATGACGTTGGTAACGAGTTATGTGCGTACTCAACCATAGAAAGTTGTTGGCTCCAGGATGAAGGATTCTTGTACACCAAACATCGTAATACTCTCTCCAAATCTTCGTTGGCTCGCTCGGTCTGACCATTGCTCTGGGGATGGTAACCCGAAGATAGACTGACTGTGTCTCCAAGTAATTTACAGAATTCTTGCTAGAATTTGGACACAAACTGAAATCCCCAGTTGGAGACAACGTCCATTGGGAGGCCATGTAAACGAAAGACGTGGTCAATGACAGTCACCGCTGTCTCCTTGGCTGAGGGTAATTTGGGCAAGGGGATGAAATGTGCCGCCTTCGAGAACCGGTCCACTACAGTTAAAATAACTGTCATGCCATTAGACGGCGGGAGGGCGGTGACAAAATCTAGCGCTATGTGGGACCAGGGTCTCGAAGGAACAGACAGCGGCTGGACTAACCCATCAGGAGGATGGTTAAACGTCTTACCAACGGCCCAGATCAAACAAGCCAATACAAAACTGCGAATGTCACGAGCCACCAGAATCGTTGCTTTATTAAACTGCTAGTCCGGTTAACTCCTGGATGACAAGCGATATTGGAGAAATGACCCCATCGTATGACTACGGACCGTAACTCCTCCGGAACAAATAATCTACTCGGTGGGCACCCGGGCGGAGGCATTACCTCTTCTAAGGCCGATATGACCCTCGATTCGACCTCCCATCTGAGTGTGGAGATAACTACTTTCTCGGGTAAAATACACTCAGGAGTAACCGGGCGTTCGGATGCATCAAAAATACGAGATAAAGAATCGGGTTTGATGTTTTTGGACCCGGGGCGGTACGAGAGAGAAAAGTCAAAATGTCAGAAAAAAAGTTCCCATCGAGCCTGCCTGGAGTTGAGTCTTTTAGCAGATCTAATATATTCAAGGTTCTTGTGATAAGTCCAAATGATAAAAGGTACCCCTGACCCTTCTAACCAATGTCGCCACTCCTCCAAAGCTAGCTTGACGGTCAACAACTCCCTGTTACCAATGTTATAATTACGTTCGGCAGGTGACAAACGGTGGGACAAAAACGCGCAAGGGTGCATCTTGTCGTCTGAGGAAGAACGTTGGGATAGACCTGCACCTACACCACCTCTGACACGTCGACCTCTACCACGAACTGACGTGAGGAATCAGGGGCGACTAAGATGGGAGCCGAAACAAAGCGACTTTTGAGGTTGGAGAATACAGCCTCGGCTGTATCTGACCACCAGAACGTCGTTCTGGGAGAGGTCAAGGCAGTCAGAGGTGCGGCTAGTTGGCTGTAGTTGCGAATAAAACGCAGACAGAAGTTGGCGAATCCCAGAAACCTCTGTAGGGCCTTGCGGAAATCTGGGCTTGGCCACTCTACTACTGCCTTAACCTTGTCAGGGTCCATACGCACTCCCTCAGCCGAGACGATGTAACCTAGGAAAGGAACAGACTGTGCATGAAAAGCGCATTTCTCCGCCTTGACAAAAAGCCCATTCTCTATCAATCTCCGGAGCACTCGTCTGACGTGTTGAACGTGTTCCTGGAGAGACGAAGAAAAAATCAGTATGTCATCCAGATAGGCATAAATGAACTGATCTACCATGTCTCTCAACACGTCATTGACAAGTGCTTGGAAAACCACTGGGCAATTGGACAGCCCGAACGGCATAACCAAGTATTCAAGTACCCCAGGCCCCTGGGGGTATTAAACTCGGTTTTCCATTCATCCTCCTTCCTGATGCGAACCAAATGATAGGCGTTACGTAAATCCAATTTTGTGAAGATGGATGCTCCCTGCAACCTCTCGAAAGCTGAAGACATCAACGGCAAAGGATAAATATTCTTTATCGTGATGTTGTTCAGCTCTCGGTAGTCAATACAAGGTCGCAGAGAACAATCCTTCCCCCCAAAAAAGAACCCCACCCCCGCAGGAGAAGAGGAAGGGCGGATGAATCTGGAGGCTAAGGAATCAGAAATATATTTCTCCATGGCCTCCCTTTCCGGCCAACACATTCTCACACCCCAACTCGTCACATATGGACACTTGGCCAGGACCCCTTGGCGTCACTTTTTAACGCACTGGGTATACCTTTGGCGTCATTTTTCAACGTGCAGGGTAGTCCGATAGACTTCTATAGAAGTCTGAACCGGAGCCTGTAGCGTTGAAATTTGACGTCTTGGGTAAGCTCACCGCAACCCGTTGTGTGCTGCGAATGGGTCGAGACTACAATCAATAAAAATAAAAAGGAATAGGCTACAATAAATGATCTATGCCAGGGCTAGTATAATGGCGGCACCCAGATCATCTTTATCTGGCCCTCCAACTGTTTTTTTAATGTTTAAAAACCCTCGCAATCTGATATCAAAGTGACAGAGGCAACCGCATTAGCGGTGAGTTTAACAACGCACATGGTGTGCAACCGCATTCAGCGGTGAGTTTAACAACGCTTAACTGCAGGTGAAGCAGCATTCAGAGGTGAGTTTAACCAAAACAACGCTAAACTGCAGGTAAAATGGCATTCAAAGGTGAGTTTAACAACGCCCCAAGGCGTGTGCAAGTAAGCAGTTTAAGCGTTTTCTTGTCATAGGTACTGGTATGATGTACACTGCTTTAACTAGAGCATGCTGGATAACGTATTTTTTATCGGAGGTTTGTTGATGTTAATAAATATATATAACATGCTACGATTGTGTTCAATTAATCATAATAAATTTTTTTAATCCTCTAAATTAATAACGCTGATGTCACTGTATGGGCGATCCCAAGGGCCATTGCGATTTTCCACTTTCCACAAAAACTCTTGAATCAGGACAAGAAGTTGTGTTTAGAACCTTTAGATGTGTAAGGTGGTAATTTATGACAGTAAATGATATAAGACAATATAAAAATATAGCTTTTGCTGCACCAAATGTGCAGGCTAGCAAAGTTGAAGTTAGCTATTTGAATGTTCATTTTTTGTCGGGTTGCATAAATGGGTTGCAGATATAATTACCCATCTGCACCCCACTCCTGTCACTAAAAATCTTTTGGAGAAGATGCGGAGGGCCTATGCATTTATCCTGACAAAATGTAAGTAATGTTTTGGTTTAGAAATTATAAATATTTAAGATACATGTATATTTCTTTGTTAATATGTACAGATTTTAAATGAAAGTAAACTTGTATTATAGCAACCTCCTCAGCACAGCAACCGGAAAGTCAAGCGGCGGAGGCGGAGAGTCAAGCGGAGGCGGCGGAGAGTCAAGCGGCGGAGGCGGAGAGTCAAGCGGAGGCGGCGTAGAGTCAAGGTCAAGCGGCGGAGGCGTAGAGTCAAGGTCAAGCGGCGGAGGCGGAGAGTCAAGGTCAAGCGGAGGCGGCGGAGAGTCAAGCGGAGGCGGCGGAGAGTCAAGCGGTGGAGGCGGAGAGTCAAGCGGAGGCGGCGGAGAGTCAAGCGGCGGAGGCGGAGAGTCAAGCGGAGGCGGCGGAGAGTCAAGCGGAGGCGGCGGAGAGTCAAGCGGAGGCGGCGGAGAGTCAAGGTCAAGCGGCGGAGGCGGAGTGTCAAGGTCAAGCGGAGGCGGCGGAGAGTCAAGCGGAGACGGCGGAGAGTCAAGTGGTGGAGGCGGAGAGTCAAGCGGAGGCGGCGGAGAGTCAAGGTCAAGCGGAGGCGGCGGAGAGTCAAGCGGCAGAGGCGGAGAGTCAAGATCAAGCGGCGGAGGCGGAGAGTCAAGGTCAAGTGGAGGCGGCGGAGAGTCAAGCGGCGGAGGCGGAGAGTCAAGGTCAAGCGGAGGCGGCGGAGAGTCAAGCGGCGGAGGCGGAGAGTCAAGGTCAAGCGGAGGCGGCGGAGAGTCAAGCGGCGGAGGCGGAGAGTCAAGGTCAAGCGGCGGAGGCGGAGACAGTATTTGTTCTTAACCTTGTATCTCTGTCTTCCCCACTCTCTCCAACCTCTCTCTCTCCTACTTCCTCTTCTACTTCTACAACTATTCTTCCTTCACTTTCTTCCCCACTTCCACTGACATGCTCTAAGTCTTTGCGACAAATTAAACGGACAAACACCTCTACCTCTTCACACAATTCATCCTCTGTCTCTCCTCCTTCTCCGTCTGCCTCTTCCATCTCCACGTCTTTGAGTCAGGAAGGGCCACGTGTGAAGAACAGAAGAAAAGGTAACTTTTTGCATGGTACATCTTACTCCACACTGTTAATAAATTTGCTCCCAGTCAGAGTTGACTTCATGTAAATTGGATTAATTCGGCTAACCGATTCATTGGTAGCCAGTTCGCAGTATTTAATTATTTAGTTATTTAGCTGTGGCCAATGTCCAAGGGCTGTGGTTAATGTCAATCCCTGACTTAAGGTCCTTGCACACTGATTCCGAAATTTTCGTATGCGTTTTTCCATATTTGTCATTCGGTGGCTCTGAATTGTTAGCCTGACTTCGTCATACTCATATTCTAGTCAGAATGTGAGTCTGATACTGCTCCATAGGGCTTTGATTATGAGGCGTGTCTTAACTGAACCAGGAAAAACAACAACTCTGCACTCAATTGGATAAATCTACAACCAATCAGAGCGACGCACTAAGTGATGTATGTTGATGTCTGTGAAGACCACAGGGTTTTCATTGCGTCCCATCTTCTTAGCGACCATTAAAGAAAAGTCTTTATATAGTTTGGCACATCACATGAAAAACTAAGGTGAACTACACGGTATTGGGCATTCAAGGTTAACATGATGGCATCAATTTACTGATTAGGTTATATATAGTTTCCATTGAAGGGGTTTTTGTTAGTCCCTTTTGAATTTAATTAAGAGATTAATTTACATATTTTCAAAACAAATACTGCAATGCTATAATAACTATCAAGAGTAATTGTTTTTTTGTAAGATCCCACATATATATTATTATTACATTATACATACATGATCATGGAAATGAAGCGTTATATTTCTTTTAATGAAAAATAACAAAATAAATAAATATCCTGGATTTGCGTACATCAAAAGTCGGAAGAGCCTGTAAACACCATATATGGACAAGTATGACGTAGCTTTGACGTTTCCATGGCACCAGCAGGACAAGCTGTGGTTGGACTAAGGTTTAGGTCAGAATAAAGAGCGCTCCATATCGCAAACAATTTATGTTTCAAAACACTAAACACAGGCAGGCAAAAGTTAAACACAACACGGTTGTCATTGTTTACTGCACAACAACTCAAAATTGTTAACTTATTTCTAATTGATGAGATCAAACCAACTGTACATAATACAAGTCAGTTCAGAGTGCCAAAATTGACTTAAAATGTTGCACTGAATGTTGATACCAACAATGGATGGAAACAATATAAGAGGGAGAGTATGTGAAATAGGGGGTGAACAAAGAGGAAGAGGAGTAGGATGAGAAAGAGCAAGGTGTGGAGAATGTTGTAAAGGCTGGATCTGCTTTAGCAATCTCTCCTTTTCCTGAGATGACATTGTCTGTGATGTGGACAAGGTCCTCCGGCCGGACCAACATGAAGACGTGATGCTGAAGCAGAATCACTCTCTCACTGACCTTGATTTTACAGTTGAACAACTCTTCTGAGTGTACAGTAACATGCTTTTCATTTAGGCTTTTTTTTACTGTAACCTTTTTGTCTTATGCAGTTGTGTCACTGTATTTTCACAGTATGCAAGTGCTGAATATACAGACAATCAATACTATACAATATTCGGTAACAATATGCATTTTAGTCCTGTTACCCATGTACATACTATGTACTTATTATAGTACATACAATAACTGGGTAATAACTAGGTACTAACCCTGAACCTACCCCTATCCCATGTACTTACCTTATATTAGCCAGTACTTTCTAGGTAAGTACAGTACTGTAAAAGCAGACTGATCTCATGAAATAGCGTATGTATGACACGCCAATTCGTATTTCCATTTTTGGCGTGCTATCAACACGCATAATCGCTTTTCAGCGTGTTTATCAACGCCATTGACTTAACGTTACATTACTATATATAAATATATGACCTACCCCAACGACGTCCCTAAACCTACCCGTCACTTGGGTTATTAGCATTTATGACTCTTCCCCTACCATCCTAGGGAAAAAAATATCGCTCCCCAGATGTAGATATTCATTTAGCTTAGTTTCGCTCGGAAATTTAACGGCGTACACATACACGCGGCGTGGACATACACGCGGCGTACACATACACGCGGCGTGGACATACACGCAGCGTAGACATACACGCGGCGTGGACATACACGCGGTGAGCTGAAAATGCGTATAGATAACACGCCACTTGATTTGAAAGTGGCGTGTATGTTTACGCAAAGTCATGATGTCATGTTGGTAAAAGGAAGCGTTACCCAATATTCAGTACAATACTATTGTCACGGTTTGGGTTTTGTTCCTTGTTCCTTGTCTTGTCATGTGATTCCGTTTGTCATGTGATCCTGCCATGTGTCTTGTCATTGGTTAATCGTCTGATTATTGTTCACAGGTGTCCCTTGTCGTTAGTCTTGTGTATTTAAGCCCTCATGTTTGCCCTGTGTCTTGGTCTAGTATTGTATGTTATGTGTGAATGTTACTGGTCCAGGTTCTTGTTTTCAGTTTTCTGTTTCATGCCTCGCCATGCCTTTGTTTTGTGTTTGAGTGTTTTATTAAAGTTTGCATTTGGGTCTTTAAGCTTGCTGCCAGCCATTCATTACAACTATACTTGCAGTGCATACAGTATACAATTTATTCACCTTACTACTGTAAGTTGTCATTACTATACTTTTTTTACGTAATTGCAAAATTTGTTTACTTAGTTGCGATACATTTTTTTTTTTGGTAACTGTGTTTTGGATTCTGTTCTTAATTTTTTTATGTAGTGTCTAAGAATGATCTGTAGTGATCATGATAATGATTATTCCTCCTCATCATTATGGTTTTTTTCCTCATGATCTGCTTCTTCCATGTCTCTAAACAGGTTTCAATTGTTATACAGCACCCTACAGTTCAACTAATGAAAGTTACTGTACTACACAGTACAGTACTTTAATTAATGCAATTACTTTCCACCACAGACTGGTTGTAGAGGCATGCATGTACACATTTCTATGTATGTGAAAGAAGAGGTAACACTTTGGTTATATTTATATGGTGATAAAAAGCAGATTTGATTACATGCTTTATATTCATAGTTAAGGTAATTGTCCAGAAGTATGAAAGGTGTTACAGTCTTGTAGATTACAGTCCATCATCAGAAATGTCACTGTCGTACTCATCAGATGATGCATTGTACAAGAAGCTGATGTTCTCTGCTCCAGACAAAACTTGCAGGTAACAGTCTCTTGCTTGCACCTTCATTTCTCTGATTTGATGCTGCTTTCGTAGGATGATGCTGTGCCTTTCAAACCCTCTTCACTTATTCCACATTGCGAATCTTAAAAGAGGAACACAAGAATATAAGACCAGCCTTAGAAACTTTATAAACAGTCATCATTGTGGTGTTTGTTTATTAGGGCTGCCCCGTAATAGCAATATTTTGTCGGTGCAACCCTATGTTTATGTAATTTATTACAAATATATAATTTTCATTGTCTCACTTGAAAACAAGCAGGACAGCTCTCTGAGGGTATCGGAACGAGTTGAGAGAGATTTCCAATGGTGGTCCATCTCTGCAACAAGAATCTTCTGCTCCTCCTCAAGCCTCCTTACTGACATGATGATGTCAAAAGCCCTTCTCTTTGTCTTTAGATCGACAGAGTCTTGAATGCATTTATGATAAATAAAATAAATAAATCATCAGTATTAAACATCAACCCTCAAAGAATCTCTAAAATAGTATGGGGTTGCCGAATGACATTTGCAGCATTGTGGGTTAGTGTCATTATGTATCAGATTTGTCAGAAGCAGTCAACAGACTAGTGTACATACCACTGTGTGGGAGCTGCCATGGCCAAGCTGTCTCACCAGACAGAATGGTTTCCAGGCAAAGAGTTTCTGTGATTGGATCCATTCTGTTGTATTTCTCCACAACAGATGTCAGGATTCCCTTCTCCTCCCTGATCTTGCGGCGGATTCTGGCACGACCTTTGTTGCCATCGGTATCTTTATAGAGACGCTGGGAACGTTGGCTACCAGCACCTCAATTCTGCTGGCCAAGGCATCAGCAATCATTTGTAGTTGTTGTTGCTGACAAGAAATAGGTGTGGTTTGCAATTTACAATACCAGTAACAATTACAATTATTTATGACTAAATGTATTACACGTAATCATTTCCTTACCGTCAGCCCAATACTTTACATCATTCACCCAGTCTTCCAATTGGCTCGCTGTCACTGTCAATTGGGCTTTCATGGTCTCTAGGTTTTGTAACTGGCTTTGCAGAGCTTTTGTGGTCTACAATAACAAACAGTAGTAAGAAACAAGAACCAAATGTTCAATGCACAGCTTCATACACTGCTAACATGCAATACTGAACATCTAAAATTAATTCTACTGTTGTCATTACCTTTTGATATCGGCGGGTCAGTGAGATAGCCAAATTGTTGAACTTTTGCTGATTCCAGCGCATGGCCATGAGAGTCAGCATGTCTGTCCGTCCTGCAAACACAGAAAATATGATGTTACCATATTCCTCCTACTTATTATGTAAGGATGTAACTAGTGCAGTATGTGGTCATCTTACCTGCTTTTGACATATGCTTTGTGGTTACTGCAATCCTAGAGAGGAAGCCATTGCACTGTTCCACCTCCTCCCCTAGTGTTAAACCAGCCCCATCCTGATATGCCCCACTACATTTCACCTGGTTAAGAATGAAAAAAAATACAAAAAACAAACAAACAGATGTTTGCTGATGTTCAGTTTAGATAATGCAATTCTATCACATAGCAACATTTCCTTAACTCGCATTTACAATCATGGGCTTTGGCATGAAATACCGAAAGGAATGGCTTCATGTTAAGAAGGTGCTGGGGCTCTGGACAGCTTTTTGCAACTCTTTGGAGGTAGGGCCAATATTTGCAGGTCACATCCATACAAAAAAAAAGTGATTTGCCCCAGCTTTTCTTGCAGGTACAGGGGATAGGCAAAAATTTCCCCCCTATACATATTTAACCCTCTGGGGTCTGAAAATGCGCCGGCGCGTTTTGCGCGATTTTTTTCACATAGCAGCAAAATAGACTTAAAATACTCAGTCATTTTTTGTCATACACACTTAAGAAATATGAAAAAATTAACTGTTAAATGAGGAGGAGGAGGAGGAGAAGGAGGAGGAGGAGGAAGGGCAAGGGCAAGGCCAAGGGCAAGAAGACAAGCAGTCTCGGATGAAATTCAAGCCACTTTAGTTGACCATGTCTTTGTCAATGGTATGACTATGAGGAAGGCCGGGCTACAAGTAAGGCCAGATTTGAGTGCTTCACCGTCGCCTCCATCATCAGAACCTTCATATGTATGCCATATGTGGAACATTCTTATTGTTCATCATATTGCATCCTTGAGTGGAGGCCCTCCTGTCACGTACCAACACTCTTTACCATTCCAATACAACTCCATATTAGAAAAAGGTTTGTGTGTGCTCTTTTACTGTCATATGATGGTCACACACATCTTACGTAAGTAAATATAAATCATTTTTTAGAGGAGAGAGTAAAAAAAAGAAGAAGAGTACAAATCCATTGGTTATGTCTTTTGTGTTCATCATGTGAAAAGGTTTGTGAAGGGGGGGGACCACAAGCAACATAACTTACCAGTTTTGGAAATGTTGTTTTGAATTTATTGCACCAGTGTGTTAGACTATGTTGTAGTGTGTGTGATTTTGAGGGCTTTTGTGTCCTGTCTGAGGGCAACGTTTGGTTTTTCAGCATGAGTGAATGGTTTTGAGTGTAGAGCTTCATTTTGACCCGAAAATAGGATGTTTGGGGAATTGGGTGAGACGTTATGGATTTGTGTTTACTGTTTTGAGAATACGAGGTATAGTTTCAAGAAATGTGTTTAAGCAATTGAGAAAAACTGTAAACAATTAGGCTGTAAAACAAACCAATCTGGCAACACCGTTCTTCATCTGAACATTTATGATGTTGGATAATAGTTGTGTCCTACTGTAATACTGAAAATCTTAAAATCTACCTTACATGATTATATGCGACAAAAGTTGACAAAAACTTGAATTCAATCAGCTAACTTTGCTAGCCTGCACATTTGGTGCAGCAAGCTATATTTTTATATTGTCTTCTATCATTTACTGTCATAAAAAATTGCCACCTTACACATCTAAAGGTTCTAAACACAACTTCTTGTCCTGATTCAAGAGTTTTTGATGTGTACATTTAATAATAGTCTCCATCTCTATTAATTAACTGTTCTACTTACCGAGTGGAAAATCTGGAAAAAAAAGTGGATCGCCCATACAGTGACGTCAGCTTTATTAATTTAGAGGATAAAAAAAATTAAATAAAAAACTTTGCTTAATTGAACACAATCGTAGCATATTATATATATATTTATTAACATAAATAAACCTCCGATAAAAATACGTTATCCAGCATGCTCTAGTTAAAGCAGTGTACATCATACCAGTACCTATGACAAAGAAAACTGATTTCTCACCTTTCTTAGGATCATTGAGACCCCACAAGGTGAGATCTTGCATGGAGCCCCAGTGTAGCGGCCCTTCAGCTTTTTCAAAAATAGGCAAAGAGTTTTTTGACGGGTGTCTTCAATTTATTATACTAAGATGCAAAATAAACTTCATTGCTGAAGTATTCGTTGTCTCATTTCTTTGTTAAAAATATTCTCCATGAATCACAGCACTGTTTACACATTGACTTCATTGCACCATAACAATCGCACCACAGCACGATGGCACCGTAAAACTACAAAGAAAACAAAGAAACAATAAACAAACATTCACTACACATTTAACATTGTTCAAATAAATCAACAAATCGTACCAAAGAAATACATGTAAAACAAACTAAACATACCTCGCTCTGCTTGCCAAAGGGATACTAAAGCTTAAAGCTCGATAAATTTTCTCGAGTTTGTCTGCTTGATAGCTCGAGAACAAACATAAAATACTCTAGCTCGGTTTCCTTTCCCTTATATCCAAGATGTATATATCGCCATCTAGTGGTGACGCCAAGCAAAACTAATTAAAGGGGAAGGCCATTACTAGAGTTGGGTCCGAGTCCACCTTTGTCGAGTCCGAGTCAAATCAAGTCCTTAACAATCGAGTCCGAGTCCAAGTCCGAGTCCAAAGAGGGCCGAGTCGGACTTGAGTCCGAGTCCTTAACATCCGAGTCCGAGTCGAGTCCGGCCGAGTCCACAAAGATTTAAATGATTTGAAATTGACCTTTCACAAAGACCCGCCCCTCTTAGTTACTGTTGCTACGTCCGATAAGCCATTCCCCTCTCACTTCACATGTTCTCACACAGTGAAAAATATATTGCGGAGCAAAGAGGACACTGACAATGCGCCAACATACAAGACAGAGCAGCCTACTTTTGGTATGAAATAAAATTTTAATTAATTTAATAATACATTTTTTTTTTCAATATTATAATTTTTGTTTTGTGGTGCTTTAATGTGTAGGCCTCAGTTCAAGCAGCACATGAACTGATAATCTCTTCTAGTTATAGCACGAATTGAAAATGAATGAAAATCAGAACTGCAAAAAGAAATCAATACACACCATTTTTCAAGTTCAAGTCCACTGACTTTAATCTACTAACTGGTTTGGTTTGTTTGTTGGACAAAAATGGCGGGTGTCTGCATTATAATTGGTCAGATCGCCTGTCAATCAAATTCCGGCAAAAGGGCTCACCACTAGGGTTGGGAACCGAGAACCGGTTCTTATCCAGAACCGGTAGTGTTTTTTCAAAAATACCGGAACCGTGCGAAATTCCTGAGTTTCGGTTCCGAAAACGGTTCTGGTGTGATGTGTGGACGAAGTGCTGGGAGCTTATCCTGTAATAGCGACGTCTCACCACGGGAATATTGTAATGAATGCACTGTCCCTCGCGCTATTCGTAGCAATACGTTTTTTTGCGTCAGATATCAACGCAGAGAGAGAGCGCGCGCGAGAGAGAGAGAGAATAAAGACAGTAGAGCTGCACCATTAATCTTTAAACGATCTCGATTCAAACGCCCACGTGATCTTATTCCTAAATGACAAAAACTTCACACCGGGACATTCCAATCTGTTTGCGCTGTCACTGACCCAGAGAGAGCAGTTCTACATGAAACAGCTTTACTTTCAGTCTTTTCAACAACACAGTATCGATATTTCTGTGTTAAAAATATTCAAATGATCACAGAAGTACTGAGATAAAAGTTTATAGTTCGAGAATAAACACTGATGTCTGGTACAGCTACTAAAACAGAGTTAATCACCTTTTTAAAAAGTCGCTTCAAATAACGAAAATTCGCTTCAGAATTTACAAAATGTAGCTATATAATGAGCGATTACATCATGAATGCCTTTTTTCAAACCGTGTTTTTGTCTTATCCTGAATCACTACGGTAAGGCTGTAATAAGCGTTTAGACTCGGACTACTTTACACTGGTTCGTTCGGCACCGCTGCGGAGTAGCCCAGTGCCTGCGTGACTCACCCACATCACACACATATAGAGAAGTAGTTCCGGCTATAATGTCCTTCCGCAAGACGCATGCATTTCTGTTTATTAACTGCTAGAGCAGTTTAATCCAGTAATGAAACAAACAAGTGAAGTCTTTATGAATCAATCATTCAAACCGATTTAAAAAATATTATGTTTCACTTGTCTGGATCTTACATGTGTGTTCAAGCATATTCTACCCCTTCTGAGAGGGTATTCCACTGCTGGAGATACAATAAGCTATAGGAGAGGTCCCAAATTATCCTTGAGAATGCAAAAATGTTTATTTTCCTTCAGAAAAATTTGTTGCTAAATAATATGTTGAATTTGTTGACATTGCCAGTTTGTAAAACTCATTTGACAAGTATCAGAAATAAAACACAAAAAGGATTGTGTATTTTCCCCGTACTACTATTTGTATTAGTTGTTTTAATAATTTTTATTGAATGGGAACCGGAACCGGAACCGGAATTGTTTGGCGGAACCGGAATCGGAACCGGAACCGGAAAATTTCTTACGATTCCCAACCCTACTCACCACTGAGCTCTTAAATGAATATTTTAAACCATACAAAATTATTGCAATGTATAGTCACAGTGATACGTTTACCTATTGTACATCTTTCAGAATCTGCAAGGTAATGCTCAAGAATGCAACACGATGCATTAAGAGCCAGGGGGTAAAATTTTTAGCAAGATGATGGTGATGTTTACATTTTTCTAATATTGTTTTACATGCTAATATCTTTTTTAGCCTCTGAAGGGCAGGACTAAATTAATTAATTAATTTTTAAACAAAGTAAGAACAATTTACACCAATTTACATCGTTCAAAAGTTTACACCCCCTGGCTCTTAACAGATGCTTCCTTCTTGAGCATCACTAAATGTTTGCAGGGTTTGTAATAGTTGTGTGTGAGTCCCTCAGTTGTCACCAGTGCGAAAAGATGGATCTCACAATCATAACCACTGCTAGTAAGGAGTCAAATATGAAGAAGATGCTGGAAAAGCAAAGAATGTGCAGGAGCTGGAGGATTTTTCCTCATGAACAACCATAAAAAGAAATAATAAAAAAAAAAACAGTTGTGGATCATTCAGGTATTGACACACAATATAAAAATCAAGTAATTTGTTTTGTATTTTGTCTTGTGGACTAGGCTATTAAACATCTGTTATGTGAAAAAGCTTTTTCAGTGCAGTACTAAATAGAAACAATGTTTTTATGATCCTTTCTTATAAATAAATAAAAATTACGTTTTGGAGATTCTGAAAGGTGTATGTAAACTAAAGTGTAATCGTAACAAAAATCATAAAACTATTAGACGCCAAAATGTTGCTATGGTTATTATGTCAATCATCGCAATTTCATGACTCATGACTAACATTTTGCGGATTCACTCCCACATTTAAATGCATTTATCACTCTTTATAATTTACTGTGTGAACGTAACCACTGGTCCTCTAGAAGCACGAAAAACAAAACTATTATTTAGATTGTCAATAGCGCTCCCTTTAAGCCATCACTTACCGCATTCTGCAGTGCACTCTCCCTAAAACTCTCGTCATAAACACTGAAGTTGTCCGCACTGCACAGTGAATCTCTCATTTATATCGCGTCTAGACTTTGTTGATTATGAGGGGATTTTCTGAACATACATTTTGAGCGAATTCTCCGCATGTTGACTAAAACGCCTCTGATTTGCCATTGTGTTCATGCGCTTAATATACATGTCTGTGATTGGCTACAATGCTCAACGCGGAAACAACACAAGTAGTTTCGTTTCGTTTTTTAATATTTTGTGTCCTCCAGTGCCCGGACTCGACTGGACTCGGACATTTTTCCGAGTCTAAAATGTCCGAGTCCGTGCCAAGTCCGAGTACAAATTCATCCAAGTGCGTGACAAGTCCGAGTTCATTCAAAATTGGACTCGAGTCCGAGTTCGAGTACCCCAACTCTAATATTTTGTGTCCTCCAGTGCCCGGACTCGACTGGACTCGGACATTTTAGACTCGGAAAAATTCGAGTCCGAGTTCGAGTACCCCAACTCTAGCCATTACACCCAGTCCGAGGGAGATTGACAGTCATGTTTAGCTTCTTCCATTTTCTTATGCTTTTTTCACCAAGCTGCTTGGCAATTTCCCCGTAGCCCTTTCCAGCCTTGTGGAGGTGTACAATTTTGTCTCTAGTGTCTTTGGACAGCTCTTTGGTCTTGGCCATGTTAGTAGTTGGATTCTTACTGATTGTATGGGGTGGACAGGGGTCTTTATGCAGCTAACGACCTCAAACAGGTGCATCTAATTTAGGATAATAAATGGAGTGGAGGTAAACATTTTAAAGGCAGACAAACAGGTCTTTGAGGGTCAGAATTCTAGCTGATAGACAGGTGTTCAAATACTTATTTGCAGCTGTATCTTACAAATAAATAGTTACAAAATCATACATTGTGATTTCTGGATTTTTTTTTTTTTAGATTATGTCTCTCACAGTGGACATGCACCTACGATGACAATTTCAGACCCCTCCATGATTTCTAAGTGGGAGAACTTGCAAAATCGCAGGGTGTTCAAATACTTATTTTCTTCACTGTATGCCTAGTGTAGGGAAAAGAGTGCAACATTAAATAATTTAAAACAATGATTATTTATTGTCTTAATTTGGGACTTTTGATTCTGGAGCTGACTGGGCCAAAAGAACAAACGTTCTTTTTAAACCTCTTTAAAATAAACAAAAGTGGCGTCAGACTCTTTACTTTCCCAAATACTTAATATTTACAATATATTTACAACCAGGAAAACAAAATTGAAAGGGCAATCCAAAATCAGCGTCAGAAAACAGGCAAAGGGGTCAAATATGCCAACAAAGTTCCTCAGATACAAACAATATTCAATTCAAACAAACAAACAAGCAATACACAGTCTCTAATACTCTTAAAACATTCAAACTCTGCACAATACAATCAAAAACTCTCTCTGCGCAAAACACAAGATCTCTCTGTAAAGGAAGTGATGACATGCTTTTTAAAGGGGTCATATAATGCCATTTTTGTACAAGCTAATATGATTCTTTAGTCTAAATTAAAAGTTTGTAATATACTTTAATTAAAAATTCTCATTAGTATTGTAAGAAAACATGTATTTTACCTGGTCAAAAACAGCTCTGTTTTCAGCACGCCATTTCAGTGCATGTGTCTTTAAATGATAATGAGCTTTGCTCACCCTGCCCCTCTTTTCTGTGCATAACACAATAACCATAACGCGTTGTTCATTATAAACGTGGGATTATAAATTATATTGAGAACGTCATAGCCTACATAGAAAACATGCCGTAATGTACCCTGAGTGTAAACCTTTTCATGAGCAGCTTCTTAGCAAAACCAGCTTTATACTGACCCTCCTCGTTTATAAAGCAGTCTGGCGTGTGAAATGATTCGCGCAAAGATGAAAGCATTGACGTTGATCGTGGGGAATATTCCCTTCGAAAACAAACTCAGCCACTGCGTCATTAAAATGACTGCTATGTTACTTATTGCACCCAGGAACAGAACACCACAATCGCTTAGACGCCATTCTGCTCATAGACAGTGCTCCAGCGTATCAACAATGACCGACCAGGTCCGCGGGGACTATGATTGACAATCGTGGGAGGGGCGTGTGACGTCACACGGCGAAACGGCTTGATTTGAGATGGGGGAAAACATATAAGGAGATTAAAACAAAAACGCTGGATGGATTTTTATCATTATATGATGGTTGTGCACAGGCACTGCCAACACACATTTCAGTACAATCAATTTGTAAAAGTGCATGTATCACTATATGACCCCTTTAAAGTTCTGTGAACCATTTAGGACATAGCATCGATCAGTCTTTAGGAACCAATCAAATGACGTTCCTAGACAGACACACACAAAACAACAGAAATATAACAAAACACAAACCATAGGGTCGTAATGTGTCACACTGAGGAAAACGGCAGTTTCTTTTCAGAATGAGTTTGCAAATGCCGTTTCAGGTCTGTGTGATATGTGAAACTCTTCTCACACTGAAGACACTTGTAAGGCTTCTCTCCAGAGTGAACCCTCATGTGAATCTTAAGGTTTCCTTTAACCGTGAAGCTCTTTCCACATTGAGGACAGGTGAAAGGCTTTTCTCCAGTGTGAATTCTCATGTGATCCTCAAGGTTTGCTTTGTTTGTTAAACTCTTTCCACACTGATGGCATATGTAAGGCTTCACTACGTTGTGTATTTTTACATGATTCTTAAGGTGACTCCTGTCTGTGAAACTCCTTTCACACTGATGACATGTAAAACAGTCCCCTCCTGAGTGAATCCTCATATGATGATTAAGGCTTTCTTTATATCTGAAACTCTTTCCACACTGATCACAAACAAACAGCTTCTCTCCCTTGTGAATTGTCATGTGAGTCTTAAAACTTTCTTTTCGTGTGAAGCTCTTCCCACACTGTTGGCAGGTGAAAGGCTTCTCTCCAGTGTGATTTCTCATGTGGACATTAAGGTCTCTTTTCTGTTTAAAACTGTTTCCACACTGAGAGCATATGAATGGCTTCTCTCCGGTGTGAACACTCATGTGAGCCTCAAAACTTTCTTTTCGTGTGAAGCTCTTCCCACACTGTAGGCAGGTGTAAGGCTTCTCTCCAGTGTGATTTCTTATGTGGGCATTAAGGTCTCTTTTCCGTTTAAAACTTTTTTCACACTGAGAGCATATGAATGGCTTCTCTCCTGTGTGAACTCTCATGTGAATTTTAAGATTTCCTTGTAGTGAGAAGCTCTTCCCACACTGTTGGCAGGTGTGAGGCTTCTCTCCAGTGTGAACTCTTAAGTGGCCATTAAGGGTTTTTTTCTGTGTAAATCTCTTTCCACACTGAGGGCATATGAACGGCTTCTCTCCAGCATGGATTTTCAGGTGGATTTTAAGGCTTTCTTTTCGATTGAAACTCTTTCCACACTGTTGGCAGGTCAAACGACTCTCTTCACTGTGAATTCTCATCTGGAGGTTACTAGTTCCTGTTTTATGAGTCTGTGAGTAACTAATAGATTTATCTCCAGTCATGAAATCATGACATTTCTCATACTGGTTTTTCTCTTCAATTTCATTCACTTCTTGACTCTCCAGTTTCAGCTCCATCAGGTCTAGGGTGAAAAGAAACAAAAACAAGTTAACACCACTAGACATGTAAAAGATTAAATCCAACAACATGTATGCTGTATTCTATACCCACTAAACAACTGAAAAAGGTGTAACACAGAGGTGACGACCACTGTGTAAAGTATAAATGACATAAAAAAATAATTTCAGATATTCAAAAAAGCATTAAACATGGTTAGAAGAAGCAGAAAGAAAACTTACAGGGAAAGAGCTCCCACATGGAGAAACAGAGAAAAAGACAACCGATACTGCTAAGTGTTTTCTTTGTCCCCATGCAATATTGCAGTGTGTGAAGGTGTACCACGATCTCAACTACTGAACAGTCCCAGTGCACAGTCACCTCCAAGAGCTTCAGGATCACCGCTAAATTACGTAGACTTCCAGGGAGCCTCAGGAGGAGCCGACTAAGTTCTTAAGAAAAACCTAAGGAAAAATCTACAAGACCCACGTCTCACTCACCAAGATGGCCAAAGAAGGACGATGATGAAAAATATTAAAATGATGAGCCAGATGAGCAGAAACCCATATTTCAGATGCAAATGGTGGAGGTCTCTTCGACCATGGTCCGAAAAGGACCTGAAAAAAGCAATGACTTATCTGTTTGACCTCAGAAAGCCAGGTGACAAGTTTGCGGCAGATCTTCTACCATTTCCCAACAACAGACTTGAGAAGAAGCAATGTCGACTGGATGCATGCCAAAATGCAGTGTACAGACAACACGTCCAAGACCCATGTATACGCATCAGGGAAGCATTCCCTGCAAAAATAGACACTGCAAAGATATGCACCTGCAAGCAGAATGAAGACGAAATGGCACAAGAGTATGCCCAATTAAACAAGGTGTTCAATAAACACAGTGGACTGCCAGAACCAGATTATTGAGGTAAGGCAGTAGGTCTGTGGAGATCTCACATGCACAACAACTTTCGGTCCAACTTTATATTAAGTGGCTTTAAGTACTATGTACTTACATTGAAGTTACTACTTTGATACAATGGACTTATTGTGTACATACATGTTTTTACATTGTACTTATATTTTGAAAATACCTGCATGTAATTACAACTGTAATTAATTTATGTAATTACATTTGTAATTACACAGTTGACCCTTCCCTTACACCTTAACCTACCCTTAAATCGACCCATACCACCACACCTGTCCCTAACCTTACCAGTATCACACCTCAATAGCAGCAAAAGTGTTTTACAATACAACCTGAACACAATAAGTACATTGTACTTATTTGTCTATGTAAGTACATAGTACTTAAAGCCACTTAATATAAAGTGGGACCCAACTTTCTCAATGGCTTGAGACTAGAACTGTCAGCAGCTTTGAAACTGAGCTGTGTTAGATCGGATGAAGCCCATCTATACCTGATCAGAAAACATGCTGTTTTTGCTGAAAAACAACAGAAGGAAAAACTAAAGAAAAAGGAAGAAAAGACTGAGAAAGAGCTGCAGATGGCCAACCACAAGGTGGGAAAAGGTGGTAGACAAGGACAATATCACAGACCAGGGTGTGGTCTTGGCCAAGGAAGAGGCAGAGAGTGGGTGAAAACTAACCCTGTCACTTGTTTTGCATGTAGAAAGAAAGGATATTGGAGAAATGAGTGCCCTGAAAACCCTATGGTGCCTGAATCCGTGACTAACACTAAAGCAGACTGAAAGAGCAGGAGAAGAGGAAGTGGTCAACCGCAGGAGGGAGGGAAACTCCCCTGCTAATAGCAATGAAGAAATCCTTGCATGCTTAAACACTTGCATAAGACAACCATCAGAAGGTAGGCACATATGTTCATCTAACTAATAATGCCTACAAACAATTACCATGGATAAGATTATGGGTCAGAAATTTTGAATTAGTATTTATGATTGAATCAGAAGCTACAAACAGTGTAATAAGAACAAGAGAGCTAACACCAATGATCAAGCGTAGAGTCTGTTCTGGCAGGTCACATTAGTCAAGCTCGCATCAGTGACTCTCAGCTGATCCACGTCTACCTATAGGAATATGACGGCTGTAACTGTATGTATATATAAGTGGCATATCATTGTTGTGTAAACGTACCCTGAAGTACATGAAACCAACACAGAGAAATTAAGTTAACACAAGACACAACATAATCCTGACAGTACTACCCCCTCCCGCGATACACAACCTTGAGCCGAATGTAAAAGTCCAACTGTGGCGGGAGGGAGCGGGTTTTGGAGAAGGACGAGGAGAGGAAGATGGACAAGAGACAGGAGGAGACAGCAGAGAGGAATGCCAAGGCGGAAATGGTGGACGTAGGAGCCCAGGTCGGAGTCCTAAACGTCCTACTGGGACATCGCAGGCTTGGAGGGCCGAGGTGATATCGTCGGCTCGAGACACCAAGGTGGAGGCGGGGGCCTGGCAGAATGGGGCAACACCGGAGAGAGCGAGGACCATGGTGTAACCGGAGGGAAAGTGGATCCCAGTGAAACTGGAGGGGTGGAAGGTTGAGGTGCAGCCAGAGGCCAGGAAGTGTGAAACCAGGGTGACGAGGGAGACCAGTGGAGCCTTAGTGATGGCGGACCACGGCGGAGCTGAGGGAGTGCAGAGCCAAGGCGGATCCGAAGGGCTGACAGGTCAAGGTGGAGAACTGGGTGTAGCCAGGGGAGCCAACGAGTTGGTGGGGATCAGCGGCAAGGACGGAATTGAGGAGCTATGAGACACCAGTGGGTCAGGTAAGTCCGGGGAATATGATGGAATCAGTGGAGATGATTGTGACTATGGGGTGGGCAGGATATTGTGTGGGATCGCGTCATCCATGATAGAGAATGTAGTAGGCTGGAGAGGGACGAGCTCCGTGGTAAAGTTGATGAGCCAGCGCTCAATAAAATAATGGCCATGGATGAATTTTGGCTAACCATCCTGGCCTGGGATATTGTTATGGCAGAAAGAAACAGTGCCCCACCAGTTTGAAGGTTTTTTTTTATCGATAGTTTGCTTTCTTTATTGTTTTTTCTAATTTAATTTTGTGACACCAGTTGCATGTAATAAATACAATAAAGAGACGCACGACACAGAATGACTAAAGAAAGACTTTGAGAATGAAACTAACCTGTTTGTTCCTCAGTATCTTCATGTTTGACTCTGAATGTTTCTTCAATCTTCACGTCTTCACTCTCCTCTTTAATAAACGCCATCTTTATAATAGTGTGTCACGTGGATCTCAGTCGCTTCACCAGGAGTTTTTCTGTGTGTTTGGACACTGTCCTGTTTAAGTTGAGAATAATAAACAGAAAAAAATACAAAAAAAATAAATACAAAATACATAGACCTTCCATCACAATAAGTAGGGTATAAAAATATAGTACAAATATGTTTCGAAGACACTCGTGAACACATGAATTTGTAATGTACTTGTAACACAAATAAAGTACACTTTAAGCACGTAATTAGTCCCTACACAGGCATATACTTAAAGTATACAAAATATACTTTAAGTTGCTCCACTTTAGCACATAAAAGTACATTAAATACACTTCAAGTTGAGATTTTCAACAATTTAATTACTACTAAAATATATTTAGTACAAAATTAGTTTTTCCAAAATAGCATGCTTCAATTGAACTAATCATGAACACACTTGAAGTATAATGATGATAAGTGTTTACCTCAAGTACACAAAAGTATGCAAAATTTTAGTACACTTAGCACATTCATTTTTCAGCTGGGGGGTTAGGTATCTTTTTTTTTTTTTATATACCGGTGCCAAATCGATACTTTTAAAATGGTACCGGTGCCAAAATGGTGCCTGAACCGATACTTTAAAAAAAAGAGAGAGAGAGAGAGAGAATACGGTGGTGATTGACATTAAAGAACCTTTTTTTTTTTATAAAATCTTAAAAATGAATATATTAAAAATTGAGTAAATATAAGTAGCCTAAATACAAAACACAACAAATTTACATAACAAATTCACAATAAAACCTAAGCCACCTAAACCAAATACAATAATTTAACACTAAATAACACTACAATACTAATAACGGCAAAGTAGTCTGTAATCTTGGTATGCTACAAATTAAATTTCAGCAATTCTTTTCACATTTTTTGCCTTTTCTGGCCAAGTACGACACCTCTCCTGACCCATTGCATGTCCTGCACAAGGTGAGCGTGGCTTTAGATTTTAGATTTTCAAAAGTATGTGAGGTTCGATGCTCTATTCTTGCAGTAAACTTGCACAACGTACTTCAATGAATAATTTATTAGATGTACGCTGGTCTGTTATTGTATGGACATCGACTTTACATTTTCACACTAAACATGACGCGGAACAAATAGCGAACTGTGATTGGTTGCGTTATGTCAGACCTTTGGCAGACCTTTTCAACGTAATTGTGTATTATGTGAGTCACGAACGCGCATCACAGAACAGAGCAAGGAGAGCATTTGTGCTTATAAAACTTAAACGTTTTTATTTATTTTTAAATGACGATGGTTTCGCTAGATAAGACCCTTATTCATCGTCTGGTGTCGTTTAAAGCCTTTTGAAGCTGCACTGAAACTGTCATTTGGACCTTGAACCGTTTGGGTCCTGTTGAAGTCCATTATATGGAGACAAATCCTGGAATGTTTTCAACAAAAACCTTAATTTCTTTTCGACTGAAGAAAGAAAGACATGGACATCTTGGATGACATGGGGGTGAGTAAAATATCAGCAAAAGTTTTTTTAAAAGTGAACTAATCCTTTAAAGTAAGTGTCTGGTGAAGTGTGAGAAGAGTCAATTTTAAAGTTACCTACACAGTCTAAATACGTCATCAATTTAATTGAAAGGATTGTTATTGCCGCTTCCATAGACATAAGCGTGTATTTTACAAACTATAAATGTTGTTTTGCTAGTACTTATGTTTATGTCTGAAACCTAAAATTAAGCTTGTGTGGTTGAAAACACTGAATAGTTGTGATGACACAGAGAGATAGACACGCTCAGCGCCAGCCAACGCAGATTTGAATTAAGAAGTTGATGATCACGCGATCTGAACATTAAGCACACCAGTGTCAACGATCGTACGCGTCAAAGAGTTAACTAGCAATCACATGCGGTGATGATGTTTCTTACATCCGTTTCGGAGAACCAGAGGGCAGATATTTCAACCGACAGTTGAGGGATTTAAGTTGCACCGAAATCTGCGTTTTATTTCGTTCTGGTTACATACCGGTTACTTTGGTGCCGGACTACCGGTTCCATATCGGTGCCCGGTTTCCGTACCAAACCCTAACAATAAGTGTGTTGTGATTGTCAAAACATTTGGTAACTAAACAGAATTTCAATTAGGTTTAGTGACAACATGGTACAATAACTGGTACTGTTTTTATTAGTGCTTGACAAAAATTTCATGAATTCATAAGTTTGTGATTTGATTGCGATTCAATATTCAATATAGATTAATTGTGATGAATATCAGGGAGAGTAGCTACATGCTAATATTTCTCAAGGACAGAATCTCTCAACTAAAGCTGTAAACATACAGGGAACCTGCCAGCTGATATTATTATTATTAAAGGTTAAAATTAAAGGAATAGTTTACCCAAAAGTGAAAATTGTCATCATTTACTCTCTCAAGATGTTCCAAGCCTGTGTGAATTTCTTTCTACTGCTGAACACAAAATAAGATATTTTGAAGAATGTCAGTAACCAAACTAGCCTAGAAATCTAGACTCCACCTAGCGGCTGCAAAAATTATTTCGCAGCCAGTGTAGTCTAGCAACTCTCCGTTGACTTTCGAGCTGGAAAAACCAAACTCAGGTCAGGCCAATCACATCGCGTATAGAGTCGGCGGGCAGGCTTAACATAATGACGACAGAGTTGCGACGGTTCACTGCTACTTGAAAACAAAGAATGGCTGGCGAACAGCTGTCTTTCGATTCGGCTTTGGCCGCGAATCTGGAGGATTTTAAGTTAAACTTTTCTTTAAAACATGAACAAAGAACGGCACTTGAGTCATTTTGAAAAAAGGAAGATATAAAAGACGTCACCTTCTTCGTTGCTCTGGTTGGTTGTAGCGCTATCCTATTGCGTGCAGAGGGAATTTGAAAGACAACCGTTTATCCCGCCCCTTGGATTGAGCCCTGTCAATGGAGAGTTCCCAGACCTAACATCTTGATGTAGGTCTGGCATGCCAGGCTATAACCAAACAGTTCTGGGGCCCCATTGACTTCCATAATAAGGAAGAAAAAAAAATACTGTGTGAGAATATGGATGTGGGACATGAGAGCAATGTGAATTGTTCAGGCTGAATACATGAGAGTTGGCAGTCCTGTAAAAACTATGTTCATTACTGTTATCAGATACATTATAATGTTTCATTTAAAAATAATTATTTAATTTCAAAGTTCTCTATAAAAGTGTACTGATGGGTTGAATTGATTTAAAAACACAAACCTTGCTTCAGCAGAATCAGAGATGCAGGAGCGGCGCAGCCTTATGACATCATGTTCCCACACCAAAATAAAAGTCCCATTCACACAAAATAGAAATTCACACACACACACACACACACACACACACACAAATATTCTAATGATAAGATAAATGATTGATTCAAAGGAAAAATCAGATTCCCAAAGCTTTCAATAGCGTTGATATTTTTTTCAACAGCTTCTTCCTTATATCTACATATAATTATACAAAATACTGAGTATTTGTGATATTCTCAAACATGAACAAAGTCTTGTTCTTGATATTCATATTACAAGGATTGGAAATAACTTTGGGTATTTCAAACTCATTAAGAATTTGTGATTAAAAAAATAATTTTGAAGTTACAGAGAGATCTACTGTTTAATTTATTAACTGTAACTGAATCTTTATGATGAATAAATCCATCCTGTTCAATCTCCGTTTCTCCACAGAATATAAGGGCAATAAATAAAAGGAAATTTCAACTTTGTTTTTTTTTTAAAAGTGCATTATATTAAAATGGCTGTGACTGAAAAAAATTAAATATCGAACAAATCTTTTATTTTAAATGACTTGTTTACATCTCACTTCGTAGACTTTTTATTTGTGACTGAGACCTGGTTAAAACAGGGTGACTTGATGCCTCTTGCCGAAATTGCTCATCCTGACCATGCTTTCTCAGTTCTCCACGGGCGACTGGACATGGTGGTGGAGGTGCAACAATTTTTAAAAACTGTTTCAAATGCAAGTCTGTGCCTATGGACACATTTTCCAGTTATTGAAGGTTGATTTAAATGGTCCTATGCTATGTGCTCTGATTTACAGACCCCCTAAATGCACTAAGGTTTTATTCCACAATTTTCTGATTTTCTCTCTGATCTGGTGACTCGGGCTGAAAGACTATTGATTCTTGGGGATTTTAACATTCATCTCTGCTGCCCTTCTAAAACGTTGGCCAAAGAATTTGTAACTATTTTAGAGTCTTTGAACTTTGTACAATCTGTATGTGGTCCAACTCACAATCTGTGTCACACACTAGATTTGGTACCTTTTCATGTTTTTTTTATTTCAAATCAGGAGGTTATTGTTGCATGTGTGTCTGACCATTATCCTATTTTGAGTGCTATCTCCCGTCTTCCATTTGCCCTCAGCCTTCATGTCTCTCTCGAGCTATTCACTCAAACACTGCAAAATTGTTTTCTGAACATTTTTCTGAACATTTTAATAATAATTTTCTGAACGAAACAGATACTGAATACTTGACTGAGATATTTTATAAAGCATCCTCTATATCTCTGGACGCTGTTGCTCCGCTTAAGCGTAAAAAGATGAAGGTTGCTGGCCAGCCGTGGGTAAATGATGTCACCCGCGCTTTCAGACAAGAGTGTCGAAAAGCGGAGTGAAAGTGGAAAAAATATTTAATCAAGTCTGTTCAATTATCAAACGGCAGTAAAGAAGGGAAAACCTAATTTATTTTCTCAATTAATTTCCGACAACGCAAAGCAACCAAAAGTCCTGTTTCATACGATTGACTCTATTCTAAACCCGACTATGAATATTTTTCTCTGAGGCCTCTTTTGAGCTTTGTGAAGATTTTTTAAAACATTTCACTCAAAAAATTAATGCTATTAGAAGCTCCATTGTTCCCTCTGAACATGTGCAACTGCCCTGTCCTATGTGTTGTCTGTGTAATATTAGACTGTCTCTCCAACTCAGCTAGCTGATATAATCTTTATTGTGAAGTGTTCTGGTTCTAAGTTAGATATTATCCCGGCTCGTCTTTTTAAGGATGTTTTATTAGTCATATGGTAACCGCTATCATAAACAGCTCTTTAGCCAAAGGTGTCGTTCCAGCTAGTTTTAAACATGCAATTGTGCAACCTATGTTGAAAAAAAAAACACAACTTGATCCAGAAATGTGCAGTAACTATTGACTGATCTCTAAATTGTCTTTTATCTCTAAGCTTTTAGAGAAAGTAGTTTTCTCACAACTCTAGTTTTATTTGAATTCTTTTAATATTTTGGACCAATCTGGCTTTAGATAATCACATAGCACTGATTCAGCTCTGTTGAGGGTTACAAATGATATCTTGCTTGCTCTGGATTCAGGCTCTTGTGTTGTGCTGGTTTTGTTAGACCTGGGGCCCGTTCTTCGTACGTCGCTAACTCAGTTAGCTGGATTTGATTGTTGGCGATTTGGCATGATCTTGGATTGTTTGGTTCTTCGACGCTCATCCTGGACTTGCTGTCATGGCAACTTATTTCGTGTTAGCAGGATTAGATCGCGGCTTTATAAGCGGAGCTGATACGGGAAGTCTTTTAACGCAGCGCGATAGTGTATTTTTTTAGAGGTATAATTTTTCTCATGACTCGTGAGGATGTCGTTTACATCATTCATTTGTTGGAAACGCATAAATGTTCGACTCGTCTGAGTCTTTAATAACAGTGCAGGCAAGTTACTATTGCGATTCTTAATATTCCAGATTGTAATATTATATACAATTTAAAAAAAGGCAGTTGACAGACATAAATCTCTTAGATGTTCCATATCATAAATATGGCCAGGATCTGTGCATGACTCAAGAATTTTCAGAGATTTATGCACATTATTTGAACGTGGTAAGGAAAAATATAAATATCAAGCTCACTGTATTACATACACTTATGCTTATCCTAACAGAACTGCATTTTTCCATTATATAGGTGATTACAACAGGATCCTGCTTGGAGACAGGTGTTTTATGACCCCATTCCCTGACTCAAACCCCAGACCAGTTACAATGGCTCTAGCCAGGACAAGGGCACACGATGAAGTGAACTTTAGCCAACTAAAGTGTCTGAAACGTCTGAGGGTTGCACCTGACAGGGCCTGTGACATTGCATGTGCCATATTACACAACAGTGACAACATCAGAAAAAATATAAAACATTTCATTAATGTTTAATAAAAGACAAGACAAATATGCTTAGAATTCTTTGAGTTTAATGTTATTGTTATTTGTAAAGAAAAGCCAGTGATAGTCATCTTTTGCCTGCAATAAGAGATATTATGCAATGTCAGCAATAGTACTCTGTGTGAAATAATATATTACCACTTAATCTGAAGTTCCTTTAAAGCAACTCTATCTCTAGTGCCAGTTTTTTTCTTTAAGTTGTCAATAATTTTCAAAATACTCTATTTTCTAGAGGTAAACCTGTCAACACATGCCTTATACATCAAAAATTTAAAGGAAAAGTTGAACACTGGCCACCTCTGCATCACTGCTTTGTGCAGACTCTTCTGTAGGCCTTTCTGTTGATGTGGACTCCTGCAACTCATATTACATTTAGAAATAATAGGTAGGCCTACTCAAGTGTAAATTAAGTAAAGTTATTTATGCACTTAAAGATACCTGAGAGGGTTTCTTCACTGTCCTGTGCATTGGGGAAAAAGTGGACATTACAAAGTGTTGTACTTTCTTCCCTTTTGATGTAACGTAGACAAAGTCTTACTACACATGCTTCAGCCAACACTTGCTTGGGAACAGGTAAAAGTGTTGGTGTATTGTTTAAAACTGCACAAAAGAGGAAAACACAATTTCATTACAATGACACTACATTAACTAGTTTCACACATGTAGACTTTCACAAGTCAAAGCAATTCATTACTACTCAAGGTTTAACAGTTGATATGACTGGACAGCCATTGGGATTATAGGCCTACTTAATTTAATGCAGCAACAAATTATTTTACAGTGTACTAGGACTATTTAAAGTTAATTTACAAAGTTGCTGCTCCTGCCTCTGGGTCTGAGGAAGAGCTGAACCAGGGATGGATGCCCTCCCCAATGGGTCGGTTCACATCCAACCCAAGGGCCAGCTCTTCTGCCGGGTATAACGGGGGTGCAGGACCACCAACTGTTTGTTTTTCTTTTCTTTTTTTTCTCAGCCTTTTTCTTGGTTGCTTTTATAAACAGGCAAACATTTATTAACTGTGTCTTTTTAAAAGAGATTAGTATAAGTAGTACAAATTACCATTATGTAGAATATGCTAATACTTCACTTTTACTTGTTCCCATGTTCTAGTAGTGGGTGGTGACTCTGACATTACTATGAACAAAGTTATTAATTATTTAGAAATTATTAAAATATAAAAATATATACTGTAATAAGTGATGAAAAACATCTAACATGGTCACTACAAACTTAATTTGTCTGCTACTTTTTGCCAGCCCTCTCTCCTGGCTTTTGCACACTTTGAGGTGTTCCTGGAGTTTTAATTCTGTTTTCAAATTCTGCAATAACATCAAGCAATAACTCTTGCTCTGCTGCAAAACTGCGCGCGCTCTTTGGCCACGGTGAGCAGCCAATAGCAGTGTTGCTGATCAATGTTTCTACTATCGATACATATCCCCTTTTAAACCAGCGCATGAACATGCAATTATCTCAGATAACTCAATCCAGCTATACTAATCATAACCGGTAGGTGTGTTTGAAGAACCTAATTAGCCGGATCATGATGAGCACGATGATATTATCTTGGATGTCTCATTTGATCTCGGATGTTTTAAGCAACGTACGAAGAACAGGCCCCTGAGCGCTGCATTTGATACCATTGACCACAACATTCTTCTTGAACGGCTAGAATATATGGTAGGTGCCAAGGGCACTGTATTACAATGGTTTGCTTCCTACTTTTTCTGTAAATTTAGGACATTGTTCCTCATCATCTGCGCCTGTTTTGTTTGGTGTGCCCCAGGGATCTATTTTGGGACCTTTATTGTTTTCCCTTTAAATGCTCCCCTTGGCCCTCATTTTCAGAAGTACAACATTTCATATCACTGTTATGCAGATGATTCTCAGCTTTACCTTCCAGTAAGGCTTGACACCACTGCTTAATTTGATGTGTAATTGGAATGTGTAGATAATATCAAGAGATGGATGACAAATCATTTTCTGCAGCTAAATGAGGATAAAACAGAAGTCCTCAACAAATGTACGCAAACTAATCAAAAACCTTCACTGGCTTCCCATTAAGTTTATAGTTGATTTTAACTCTAACTCTATTTGTTTATAAGGCGTTGTCTTGGCAACCAAGGTATATTTGTGATCTTATTGTGCCGTGCTGTCCTGCTAGGGCACTTAGATCTTCAAACACTTGCTTTTAAATGTGTCACGACGTCGCTACAAATTAAAGCGTGATCGGGCCTTTTCTGTGGCCGGCCCAAGCTTTGCTCTCCCGTATCATGTGACGTCTGCTCCTTTATTGGCCATTTTTAAATCTACTCTGAAAACACATTTGTATTATTTAGCTTATGGAATTTTTTTTTACTTTTTTTATAGTGTAGTCCTGCTATGCACTATGTACAGCACTTTGTATCAATTTGTTTTGTGTTTAATGTGCTTAATAAATAGAGGTTGTTGTTGTAAGGAATGTATGGTCTTTCTTTGATCTTATTAATTTCAGAGACAATGCTCTTTTAGATGAGCAATTTTGTTTATACTAAAATAGTCAATTAATAAAAGTCATACATGTTCAGTTTCTTAAGTTGGCAAAAAATATGATAGCATTTTAAGTTGTTTACTTATCTACACTTATTAACAGTTACAAAAGATGAGAGCCTCACTTAACATGATTTTACATTTGACTTCATACACACCTCAAGCAAAAGAGATTAATTTTAAGTGACATCTATCCTCTTGCTGACTTTCTAAGCCTACGATTTAACATTGATCAAAATAATCATGTATTTTGCTGAAATAGAACATTGATTATATGTTTTTTAGCTATACCTTAATCGCATTTGTACCTAACGGGTATCATAGTTATGACGTCAGCATTAGCTCCGAAGGTAGACAGTTTGTCTGAAACTACATTTGATAAGTATACAGTTTTCCAGTAAAGTGTTAACATCATACAAAACTGAGTTATGTGTCCATCATTCATCAGTTATCGAGATTATTTAAAATTGCTAATGACCTAATGTTTTCAAACATTTATTTAAAACTTTTTAACTGGATGTGTAATTTCTTCTTATCAACCTGATCAAAAAGTTGCCACCCTCCATCTCTTAAAGCATTGTGCCCTGATATGCAGCAGGCAAAGTTTTTTTTCATTCTTCAGTAGTAAGGAGGGATATATAAAAAATATTTGAGCAGCGAAATACAGGTAGCCAGAGGCAGCCTTTGCAATTCGGAGGCCAGTTTCAAAGGAACCGTCGGAACGACATTACAAGTCAAGTCAAGTATATTTATATAGCGCTTTTCACAATACAGATTGTATCAAAGGAGCTTCACAGTATCAATCACATGAAAACAGTATTAAACATGAAAACAGAGTCAGTGTCTCATTTCTTCAGAAATGCATTATTATCTACTATAAAGCGCCTCTCCAGTGTGTTCTCTTTACTCACGGACCTCTGATCTCGACAGACTGAAAAGAAGAAATGAACCAGAGAAGACAGGGCTCAATGCCAAGGATTTTTTCTACGGGCCCGGCTGGGCCAGTGGTTGAAATATTTACTTGCCCTGCCAATATTTTCACTTGCCCCACCACAAAAAAAGTAATGATAAAATTGGCTTATTGTTTTAGTTGTTTTTCATCCATGTAACCTTAATAAATAAGGTTATGACTCCAAAAACTACCAGCCTAACCCAGTCTTTTTGAAGACAGTAATAAAACACAAATTCTTTTCAGGTTTTTCATGTTGTTCTAACAAATGTAAAATATCACTGATAGTCTTCACTTTATAAATATAAATTTACCCTTATTTAAGCGGAGCAGTGAGCAGTTTTTGTTATTGTCTTTTGTTATCTCGTCTTTAATGAGAAAACGCTTCCCTGCCAATGAAGAGATTTTCCAGCTTTCCGTGTTTTCACTGTTATACGGTAGGGGGCGCTATTGCGCATTTCCTCTATTAGTACAGAATCTCCAGATCAAAACACAGGAGAAGCAGAAGCAGAAATGAGCTATCTCATATAGGCTAATAAGATGCATATGAAAAATAATGCGATCATCAACCTTAAAGGGGAACTTGGCAACTATTTCAACTTAATAAAACTGTTTAGAAATAATTTGGATGGTTAAATAACCTGTTCTGGAGAGAATGGTGACTTTCCCCGCTCCCCCCAGCGCTCCCAGGCGGAAAATCAACCTTGCAACATGGGGACGAACATCCCGGTAAGTTAGAAGTAGGAAGTCTCGTGAGAAGCGAGAACGAGTGAGAAACACGAACTGCTTTACAGCAACTCGACATTAACACACGCGCCATATGATACTGTGCATGATGTATTACCCACCTCGGTAGATATACCTCCACATGAATAAGTTGTCCGGCTCCGATAATAACAAATGCTCATGAGCAGCGGTAGAAAGGGGGAGGCGGTGCCGCAAGTGAGATTTTTTACGACAGTGTTGTGAATATACGGCCCACAGATGTAGGGGGAGCTCGTTGACACAATGCGACAACAAAAGTGAAAATCTGCGAAGAAATGGCTAGTTGCCAAGTTGCCAAATGTTGACCCAGGAGGGTCGAGTCACCTGACTTGTGACTGTGAAGCTAGGGATGTTGATAGACTCAGTATACTCGTTCTGAATCCCATCTGGTTAGTCTTACACCGTGTCCTAACTACACGCGCCGCGAAACGCGATAAAAGGTATCTTTTCCATGTTAATCAGAGTTTTTGTCCTAACCAGACGCGACGGCGACACGCAAAGTTTCTAATTTAGAAACCGTTCCTATTTCTGCGACGTCGCGGCTGACAGATCCGCCCACACAGAGATCTCATTGGATGGAAGTTCTGCGTGTCATGAATATTTAATCATCAAACATGGACGACGAGGAACTGATTGTCGAAGTTCAAAGGCATTCAATTCTCTACGATAAATCCCACAAATTCCACAAAGACATCAGGAAAAAGGATTCCGTCTGGATAAGTATAGCTGAAGCATTGAATACACATGGTAAGTTAAGTTTGGACTTTCATCTACAGCGAATGAATGAATGAATGTAGCATTTAGCTATATAGTAGGCTACTAATGACGCATCAACCTGTGTAAAACAAATTCCGCTTTATTTTGTCGAAAATTTTACATTGTCACTGTGCCACAAGCGATAATGGATAATTTACCTCAGATTTTGAAAGCATATAATATAGCGTTCAAACTGAATTCTATGCAAACATACAACTGTACTTCATAACAAAATTAGTCAATGAGTATATTTTGTTAATGTTTTGATTTTTAATAATGTTATTTCTTGATTTGATTATGTCCTTACCCATTTCCAATGCGAGTGCGGGCCAGCAGTGTGCTTTCACAGAGAGACTCCGCCCACACGCTGTTCTGAATGGCTGTGATTTTTGATTGACGTGTGGCGTCTCACAGTCGCGTCGCTTCTAGTGTGGACAGACACACTTGCTGTCGCTGGAATGTTATCGCGTCGCGTGTAGTTAGGACACGGTGTTACGTTAGTCTTTTGAGAAAATCGTGATTTTCTCAGCTTTTAGCTAAAAATAATGGATTTTTTATGAAACTTACATTCAATTCACGAGTTCACACTTACATACAATTAGAGGGAGTAAAGTTTAATGTATATTTGGCGTGCTGTCCGGGGTGAGGGCTCCGAGCTCGGCCCGAACCCAGATTTTTACTACTGAAATTAATAAACACTAGACTTAAGCTGGAAAATTACAATTTTCTCCTAGAGCTGTACAGACTAAACAAACTTTGTTGCATTATTTTCCTGTTAGCACTGTAAAGCTTAACAATCTGTAATGTAAAAAGTACTATATAAATAAAGGTGACTTGACAGGAAGGATTTCATTGTCCAGTCCACACCTGAAACCCTCCATGAGGGTGATGTCTCGGTGGTAGATGTTAACAAATTACTCTTCATACTCAAAATCGTGGCAGTCTTGAAAAACAAAAAAAATCACGACTTCTCCAGTCCCAGCAACACTCCTTGCTGGGGCAATGCTAATGTCCACGCTTTCTTTTGAGGTCCGGTATTCTGTAACGTTTTAGCTCCAATGATGATGATGAAGAAAATTCAAATATCAAATTGTCACATATTTATTAAACAAAGTAAACTCAGATAAAACAGGGATACAAAACAGCATGTTAGGCACAAACAATACCAGACATGAAAAACGGACTTAAATACACCAAGATAATGAACCAAATACAGACAGCTGTGCTCGTTAAATGAATATCCATGAAAACAGATTAGTGGCAGGAAACTAGAGTTTACATTTTGCTGAGCTAGCAGTTTTGGAAAATAGTAAAGCATGTCCTACTGAATTCAATAATGACATATCAGGCGGGTATATAACTGGTTAGCGTACCGTGGCAGCCCTTGCGTGAAGACTGGAGTGTAAAGACCGAAGAGTGCAGCAAGTCTGTTAAGATCAGCAAGTCTACCTGTGCGAGACCACCAAGCAGGGAAACCAACTTTTACTTTTCTCCCTTCTTCCTCTTTTTTTTTTTTGTACAGCTTGTTCTCATTATATTTGTTTGTGACCAGTTTTCACTATGAGCTTCCAAATTCCTACTATTACCAAAACTCGTAAATCATGTTACACATTGGAGGCTGCAGAATCCTTACAATTCAATTCACATTTATTTGTATAAATGTGAACGTTTCAGAAATTGAACATTTCAAAGCAGCTTTACAGAAAATGGATGCCACACCTGTAGCCCCCTCCACTAAGGGTGTATTCACACCAGAAAAGTCCGATAGTTCACTTGCTTTGGTCCGGACCAAATAAAATGTTTTTTTGTTTTTTTTGGTACGGTTCCCTTTCACACTGCTCTTTTTGCAAGTGAACCAAAATTTGTAAACAAAACCACACGTGTGCTAAGGTCGTCCATTCATTGGACAAGGATTCTCAAGTAGGGAAATCAGGAAGTGCAAAAAAGGCTCAGCATGGAGATATTTCGTACTGCAATATTTGTTCTTTTACTAATTTTGTGTTATTCTGTACAAACGCAATATGAAGAAACTAATGAGTATCATATGATACAATGTCATCTATACGATGTTGTAATTCGAATTTTGAGAAGACGACGATGTGCGACTAGCTTTCGTGAGGCTGCCGTGCGCGCGCTGTATATTCTGTCTCGCATACGCGCTCCTGAATCCGGGAGATTTGAACTAATTCAGGGAGCCAATTGTCAATATGTGGGAGATTCCCGGAACTTCCGGGAGACTTGGGATGTCTGATAAGGCAGCTCGCGCAGTGCTTTCTTGCAATTGGGTCGGTTCATGTTCACACCGTAAACGAACCGTACCAGAGTTCGTTTGGAACCATACCGAGACCACCTCTTCAGCTGAAGACGCACCCGAGTTCGATTGCTGTATTCACACCTGCCCAAAAGGTCCGCACCAAGGGGTGAAACGAACTAGAGTTCGATTCAATCGAACCAAACAAGGCAGGTGTGAATACACCCTAAATTACCTTTTTCACACATCCCTCACAGACTGTACTAGTCTGCTCATCTCCAATGAGTGGAAATGTAACCCTTCACATTTTCTCTGTGACAATAGCTCCTTTAAATCACATGCAATTATTATCACCCAACCTATTAAAATCTATTACAATTATTTTGTTTGTTATTTTTTGCCCCAAAGGCCAGCTAAGTAACTTCTCATAGAAGTTCAATGTGTTAAGCCAATTCCAGACTGCACGATTTTCAAAGTAGTCGGATCACTGTTCTTTCACACTGCGTGACTATCTGGGGTAACATTCGGTCGCTGCTGTGTTCACACTGAGCGATGGATCGACGACAGGAGGTTTCACACTGCATGACTTTACAAAAGAAAGAATCACCGACAACTTCTGTCTGCTCCACAAACTACGTTTCACAACCAAACACACGCGAGAAGTGATATGGAAACGCAAGATCACACGTGCGTGAGGCCGGAGTTCTCGTGCGAGACTCAAATTGTTATTAAAAATTATAGCTTTCAAGAAGCTTGTGATCGCAATTGTCTGTGAGCTGATTTGCAACAGATTATGCAGTAGGGAATGGTTGGGGAGACGAGAGCAAGGATTGTGTGTTCTGCAAAGAGAGTTGGGGGTAAAAAAATTATTTTGCAATGTGCTGCTGTTGCTGCTGGTCAAGCAAATGTGTAGGCTACTTTGTTTCTGTTTGATATAATTGTAAATATGTCAATTAAAATACTGATATTCTGGTCTATAACTCCTCCCCGAACATCCTGCTGTCCTGTATCTTGCTCTCTCATTGGCTGTCTGTCGGTCATCGCCGATGTAGTTTCAGTCAGAACACTTTCACACTGCAGGATTGTGAATCGCCGACAGGTCCAGATATTTAGCATGCCAAATATCTCACGGGCGTCAGGTACTCGTCGGCGATTCTCTTAGATTGCGTCTTTGCTCATTCACACTGCGTGATTGTCACTCGCATGAACCATACTGTGATTTCGGGCATTTGTCTGCGATTTCTTAAAACCTGTCTGAGAGCCAAAATCAGGGCTAAAATCGTGCAGGCTGAACTCGGCTTTACTCTCATTCTTCCCTGAGGATGGTACTCCAATGTTGAAGTCTCCAAGAACTACCATTCAAAAAACCTCAGGCTGCTGACTTCCACAATCTGCTTGCCTCGTTTGACCTCAAGTGAGTGTGTACTGCAGCTACTAAAAAATCAGGTAACTAACTGGACCTTAATTACACATACCACTACTGCACTTATCACTGATTTGCTTCACTAAACACCTCAGATGATGACCATAATTTATGCCTGTCTTAAGCAATAGTCACACTTGACAAGCATTCATGGTGATTATGCGCTAATCTGTCGACCACAGGTTTGACGGAGAAGCCAGGTTCATGGTGTGTTGTATACTGTGCATAATATCTGGTATAATAGCCATGACAATGCGACTTCCAGCCTACAAAATGTACCAATAAGCTACATACAAACTAGTTCACAGTTTACTTTCTATTCCTAAAAGTAAACATTATCTTTACAGTGGTTTGGAACCCATTTGCCAAAAGGATTAGGCCACAGTGGAACCATGTTTCTTCTTTTGCCCCTTAACTGGTAGTTCTTAATAAACGTCATCAAGACATTTGTCTTGTCAGTCTGTCAGAAGACACTGTTGTTGTCAAAATGTAACAACTACATTTCCTGGTGGAAATTTGTCAGAAAACTAACTCAAACCATTTCACAGCTGTTTGTGCTGACCATCTGCCAAACTTTCTGTAGTTCAGCAAGATTGTTATTTAATGTGAAATTAAGCGCATAAGTTGTAACAACCTACAGACTGATCTCATGAAATGGCGTATGTATGACACGCCAATTCGTATTTCCATTTTTGGCGTGCTTTCAACACGCATAATCGTTTTTCAGCGTTTATCAACGCCGTTGACTTAACGTTATTACTGTATATATAAATATATGACCTACCCCAACACGTCCCTAAACCTACCCGTCACTGGGGTTAATACCATTTATGACTCTTCCCCTACCATCCTAGGAAAAAAAATATCACTCCCCAGATGTAGATATACATTTTGCTTCGTTTCGCTCAGACATTTAACGGCGTCCACATACACGCAAAAGATGACGGTTCGTTTCGGCGTGGACATACACGCGGATAGCTCAAAATGCGTATAACACGCCACTTGATTTGAAAGTGGCGTGTATGTTTACGCAAAGTCATGATGTCATGTTGCAACCTGAGCACTACTCAATTTGCCAGGGAGGTAAACAAAATATTTTGGTGAACAGTGTTCCATGTTTCTTTGCTCTTTATGTCTTTTAGGATTTGCTTTGGGCAGCACCATTGAGTCCAAGACGAAGGGTATCTGGATGTGGTGTGTGTCTCACCCCACTAAAGCCTACATCACAATGTTAGGTCTGAGAACTCTCCATTGACAGGGCTCAATACGAGGGGCGGGATTAAAGGTTGTCTTTCAAATTGCCTCTGCCCGCAATAAGATAGCGCTACAACCAACCAGAGCAACGAAGAAGGTGACGTCTTTTATATCTTCCTTTTTTTCAGGACTTAAGTCCTGTTCTTTGTTCATGTTTCAAAGAAAAGTTTAACTTTAAATCCTCCAGAGTCGCGGCCAAAGCTGAATCGAAAGACAGCTGTTCGCCAGCCATTCTTTGTTTTCAAGTAGCAGTGAACCGTCGCAACTCTGTCGTCATTATGTTAAGCCTGCCCGCCGACTCTATACACGATACGATTGGCCTGACTAGAGTTTGTTTTTTACAGCTCGAAAGTCAACGGAGAGTTGCTAGACTACACTGCTACACCGCTAGGTGGAGTCTAGATTCCTAGGCTAACAAAGGAAGGTTGTTTCCTCTGAAAAATACATGAAACTCAAAATTCAATCATTGTACATGTATTGTACATTTAATCACTATTTATATACATTAAAAGCAGTTGAGCCAGGTTCAAGACTGAAGAAGCCCCAGTGGTGCACTTTTGCATTTATTTATTTAGCAGCATTTTATTCAAAGTAAGTTACAAATTAGGAATATAAGAAGCGATTCATCTCAAGGAGACATTCAAATTACCATGATATATTGACATAGTTCATTGTACTATAAAAACTAAGTTTTAGAACTTCCTCAGTCTTAAAACAGATTTTAGTAACCCTGATTCCCTGGAATGAGACGCTAGGATACATTGATTACTAAGCCAGAGTCAGAGCATGTCGACCCCAAGGGAGCATCCAAAATGACTTATAAAGGCTGTATAGTGGTGCCAGTCCCTAAGCTAATGGTTCCCAAACTTTCAAGCAATATTTTCAAGCAAGGGTGAGATATGCCTCATCATATATTTTTTCTTTTCACCGCACCGGATGCGACGGCAACACCACAACAGCGGATGTCTACTGGACATGACAAAGCAAACATTGCAAATATATTTGTCCTTTCATCCCCTTGGAATTATAAGGTTCTATCTGCGTTCTGAGCAGTTTTGAGATATTGAGCTTCAAAGTTTTTGCATTACATAGAGGACAATGTGTATGGGACCACTGCATGAAAAATCTATGTTTTTGCCTGCTGTGTCTCACCTTAATAAGATAATTACACATAGCTGAACCAAATGAACTAGTGATGGCGGTGGAAACAAAGGAGTGGTGGGAAACTGAACAAATTCAAACAAAAAGTCCAAAACACAACCTGACATGTAACCGTTAATGGGTGCGATGTGACACAACAAATCCCAGACAGTAAACTGATACCGCATTCTATTTCTGATGAACTCCAGTGCACATACACAAAGCGTCCCCTTGGAATTATAAGGTTCTATCTGACATTTTTGTCAAAATGTAGTTATTCACATATTCTTATTCTGTGACAACTTATTTACATTATGTGATGTGTTTTGTACATTTAGGGTTCCTGTTATTTTTATGTTTGAAAGAAACTTGTTTCACCATAAGGATGGCCTTATTCTTTAATCATTTACTGTTTGCTTATCCAATTGGCTGCTATGACTGCATGGTCTACTCCCTGGTCCTTTCCAAAAGAAATTGGATTTTTGGTGTCTCTTTTGATGGCACCTGGCAAAAAAGAGGCTTCACTTCCCATTATGGCATTGGTGTTTTTTATTGACATTCTTACAGGACTTGTCATTGACTTTGAGGTCTTATCCTCTTACTGTCATGCTTGTGTCCTAAAGCAAAGTGCCAAGAATGAAGGGAAGATTACTGTGGAGCTGACTTTGCACTGACTGTGCAAAGAATTTCACAGGGTCTAGTAAGGCAATGGAACAGGAGGCAGCAAAGAGGATGTGGGCTAGATCAGTCAGTCGCCACCAGCTACGGTACACTGAGATGCTCTCAGATGGGGATAGCTCTGCTTTTAAGGAAGTACTGTCACTGAACCCATACCCTGGGCATGAGATTGTAAAGCTGGAATGTATAAACCATGCTCACAAGCGAATGGGCACAGCGCTCAGAAAATTTAGTGGCGAACGCAAATTGGGAGGCAAGGGTTTGGGGAAACTGACTGCAAAGAAATGCAAAACACTGCAAAATTATTACAGGGGGGCAATTTTGAATAACCAGGGATCACTGGAAACAATGAAAGCAGAGATATGGGCAGGCCTTCTCAACTGCATGTCAACAAATGCCATTGCATACTAGGTGCAATCCATCTTGGTGTTGGTATCGGAGGGCAGAAGACAAAAATGAGACCCCTGAAAGCCACACACGACATGCTGCAAACTACCTATCCCACAAGGTGGGCCAGAAACTTCTCCCCATCTATCACCGCATGTCAAGTGTTAGCTTGCTGCAAAGAATGCAGCATGGTGGCACACAAAATGCAAATGAGTGCCTCAATTCCGTGATATGGGCCCGCTGCCCAAAAACTGTTTTTGTAGGCAAGAACAGGGTCGAGGCAGCGGCAAGCATGGCCATCTCCTCTTTTAACCCTCTGGGGTCTGCGGTGTTTTTGGGGCTATTGGGATGTTCTGACATGCTCTGACATTTGTGCTTTTTTCAGTTATTTATAAACATGTTAATGGCAAAGGTGTAAATTCACTCTATATAGCACAAACGGGGTTACGATAATATGTTATTAACATCTATGTACATGTTTGTATTTTTAAGAGAATAATGTTTATGCGTGGTTATTGAAAAAAATAAAAATGAAACGTGCTGAAATAAGACCACAAAACAAATACTAAATATGTGTCCACAAGACTTTTGACAAATGGATGTTGTAGCTTCGAGTTCTGGCTTCAAAATGATGTGAAAATCATCCCATCTAATCGTTCACATAAAACGAAACACTAATTTATACTTTGTATGACAGTTTTTTTGTCTGAAGAGGTTTATGCGTGGGAGTGGTAATAGCCCATGAATATTAATGAGATTCAGACCAGGGGTGTGACAGACACTCCCCCAATGGCCCATTAGGGTGAAGCAGCCTGAACAAAGAATGAGAGGAGATTCAAAGGTTTTGTTTTTCAATCTGTTTTATTGTAATTCCTCTGTGTGGAGAAACTAAATGTTCTAAATTTGCTCTAAGCAAATCAAATGTGATTAAAATAAATAAATAATCAGTCAGCTATAAACAAAGCAATTGTGAGCGATAAATAAACAAAAGTAAAGGCAGGTATCTCACAGTAAATGCTTATGCCCCGTTGAATGACATCTGTCCATTTATATTTGCAGCCTTTTGCAGCTGCCTTAGCAGCCTGAGCATTGGTGTTGTGGCACAGAGTGGCTCTCTTCGGGACAGGTGCCTGGACATGTTCATTGTCACATCTGTAAAAAACAAATGTGCGCTGTTACACAGTACAAGAGCACTGAAGAGACTGCTAGCATTATACAGAGCGAGAGGACACATAACAAACTCACTGGCTGAGTTGTTTACGTTAACACGTGAGGCAGCACGAGCACGGAGATTACAAGCTGCACGGAGTGTGCATGTGGTGCATGTGTATGAAGTGTCTTTCGTTCGTGATTTTTTTCCGTTTTTTTCTAAATAAAAATCAGAAAATGTATTCTCGTTTTTTTTATTTTTGTCTATTTAAATTCTATTTACAAACTCACCACACACAATAATGGTCAATAACTGTAATTTGCTGAAAGCTAATCTGTTTCTGAAAAAAATGACACCTTGCACATGAAGATAGCACTTTGTTTTAGAATTTTACAGTCCAAAAATCTAAATATGTGAAAAACACCTATTTTAGCTTCAGGTTCTAAAGGGTTAATAAATGTTGTAGAAGTATCATTCATTGTTAGTTTTTTAATTTCAACATTTACTTAAACATTTTAAATTGAGTTGAATTTTTTTATTGTATCTGTTATTACCTTAGATAATGTAGGCCTACTATGAACTAACAAGAATGATCGAGGTACAATTGTATTGCTCAAATATTCATTCATGTAGTAAAAACTTAATTTCTTAGTAACTAGCACAACACTGATCACTAATGTAAATATTACGTCTGTGCACTTACTCAGTATGATTCTCGATCGCACGGAGAACTGAACGACGCCTGCGTTCCCCTCTGCGAGGTGCTGGAGAAGGAATGCGTGATGCAGACACATTTCTATAAAACAACAACAACAACAAAACTGTTAGCATACATAATCCAAAGTAAACTGATGGGCAATTAATGGGTATGGACGCACAATGTATATCTGTTGATGGGCCATAGGACGGAGAAATATCTATATCTATACACCGCGAAATATCTATACACCGCGAGTGTTGATGGGCCATATAGACCGCACACATTTAGAGCATTTCAAACATTTACACTGTATTCACAATCATCTGTGAATAAGGCAGTATTTTAGCAAGATAAGCAGTGTCATAGGCTAACCAAAACAGAACATTTATATATAAACGTATAATGTCTAGTATTTAGACAGTATTTTACCGGAGGCTGAAATATATTTGCACTAAATCACATTATATTTACACCTAAGCAGATATTCGCAAATAAGCTACATTATGCATAAGCTAATCAAAACTGAGTGAAATATATTTAATATACAAATGTTTAGAGAGTAACGTTATCACATTGAAAGTTTACACTTGAGCATACACGAATGTTAGGGATATTGTAAGGCAATCTTTCACGTAGTATGTCAAAAGCTAGCCAAAACGAAGCAAAATATAGTCTGAAAATTCATATGAGTTCTATATTATCAGAAAAAGAAGTATATAACACTAAACAACTTACTCTGAACTTGTATCCTCGGCGGGATCAATTCGCTCTTCAAAATGCAGCCGTTTATCGTCTGTGTTGCACTCTGAGGAAAAGGTGAATTCTTCCTCGCTGTCCAGAATCATCTGACGGGCTTCTTCACCGGAGTAGCGTGCCATCCTCAAAACGCGATGAACTATCAGTGAATCTCATGAAGAATCTTTGTGTTTTTATGGCATTGATCGGGGGCGTGTGCGATCACCTAAACTATTTACATGTGAATAGTGCCGGGGGCGTGGCGGCCTCAACTCATTAAAAATAATGAGGGGAGAAAGAAAAAACAGGACCTCTCCTTGGTTTCAAACGGATTGCATAAACTGAGAATATTTGTTTTTTATATAAATGACTTCATTTAAAAGAAGAGAATTCAAGCTTCATAAAGAAAAATATCTCGTGCCTGTGTGACAAGTAATCGCGGAGTTACAGTTAATCTTAGGACGCGTTTCAGAATGGACTTCACAGACAGAGAGAACGCAGAACTCGCATCATGTTTGTTTTTCTTTATTTGGTGAAAAGCACAACACTTTGTTTTTATTTTGAGTATCCACAAAAAAAATAGACACTTAACACGATCTAATGATGTACAACACTTATATGTACGATCAAAATCAACCGAGTATTTTAAGTCTCTTTTGCACTGATAAGAAAAAAAGTGACCAGATCACGCCGGCGTGATCTCAGACCCCAGAGGGTTAATGAGGGTGCCTCAGCTATGCTTAATGTGATGGCAAACTTATGGCTGGAGAGCACAATTATTACAGTGAATACCATCAAGCAGGCAGACCTGCTCAGGGTGTCCAAAGCATACGCCATTCAGTCCGCAAGTGCAAAACGCAAAAGAAAACTTGTGAGCACAGAAAAGAAAGTGAAAAGGCACCAGCAAGAGATGTCAGAGGGACCTATATGGTGCTGGAATGAATCATTAGACTTTAGAAAGCTACTGTTGGTATTGTTCTGTGTCATACAACTGTCTTGTAGGAAGAGGAAGAGAGCAGAGATTGATACATACTCAGGTCAGATGTGTCTTTTGATTTACGCCATTTTCTCTCCGCCACCCTGAGTTTGGTCCATTGTTAACGAAGAACCTCAGATAACCAGGGGTTGGAGGGAGTAGCACATGCTGGCCTGGAGGAGAGAGGGCAGATCTTGTCTAAAGGAGTTAAAGTGGAGCATAAAGTATCCGTTGCGGTATTCACATCCAGAGATGATAATTATGAGGGTAAGGGAAGAGAAGAAGATACAGCAGAGGAAAGAAGGGAGGGAGAAAGTGAGCGCAGGTTTCATCTGAAAGTAACTGGTAGGGGGGTTGGTGGTGCATGAGTAGAGAGTTGTAGATTGAAAGTAATGAGGAAACTATCTGAAATGTGGAGAGGTTTTACCAAAATGTTGTCCGTGATGCAGTTGCGTGTGTAAACCAGGTCCAGTTGGTTGCCTGATTTGTGAGTACCTGTGGTGATGAGCCGTTTAAGATCGAATGAGGCTAGCAGAGAGATGAAGTCTGTTGCATACGGCTTCTCTAGATGAATGTTGAAATCACCAAAGTCTACGAGTGGAGTGCCATCCTCAGGGAAAGAGGACAGTAGCACATCCAACTCTTCTACAAAGCTTCCCAGTTGTCCTGGGGGGCGATTAATAACTACAATATGGATCATAATGGGAGTTGTAAGTGTAATAGCATGATATTCAAACAAGTTGTTATTGCATAGAGCAGAGTGAGTTGAGTATTTCCAACTGTAAGAAATGAGAAGACCTCTATGCAATTACAACTCGTTTGAATATCATGCTATTAAAGCCTGGTAAGGGGTGTGAGAGAAAGAGAAAGTTGTTAGAGAGAGCAGCAGGGGATCCTGAGCCTTCTGGACGGATCCAGATCTCAGTCAAGCCCAAGATATTAAGAGTAGAATGAGATGCAAAGGCTGGAATGAAGTCAGCTTTACTGACTGCTGACTGACAATTCCATTGACCCACAGAGAGAGAGAGAGAGGTGTGTGTGAGGATGAGAGAATGGGATGCAGATTAGTAGCATTGCGCTGCCTTCTGTGTATGATGAGAGCGTTGTCGAGAGACAACAGGAATGTATTGAAAGCACATGTTGAGTAAGGGAAGTACGATACAAGTGGGAAGTAAATGGGAGAAGAAGATACTTAAGTTCCTTGCTGTGTCCTTGCTCGGTGGAGTCGCACAGGTAGAGTCGATGGTCTTTACCCGAGTCAGTCTTCACACAAGGAGGCTGAACGCTTCCGCTGACAGTTCCGCGACAGCACACACCACATAGATATAATGCTTTAAAACGCCTGAGTGAGGACAGCTGTCTCTGCCCAGAAATTAGCACAGCAAAAGCAAATAATCAGAAAATGGGAGAAATCGAAACTAGCAGTAGGCCAGCGCTCCACTTAAGTGCTACAAAATTTAAACTGCAATACTTTTCAGACGCGGCTGTTAGTAAAAAGTAGGAACGCGTCTAATTAAAACACAGATTTGTGAGAAGGTAAAAATTTAAAATAACCAGAGAATCGAAAATAGCCTTACCTTGTGATAGATACTAACCAACAACAACAGAAGAACTGGATATTAAGAAAAAAACACTTGCGTGCTCTTGTCGTATCCACAGACTGACCGCTTGTCCATTTTTGAGCTTCATCAAGGACCAGTGGGTTTCATTCTCGTGTTACGCAGCACATTTGAGCTTCATCAAGAACCAATGGGTTTCATTCTCGTGTTACGCAGCACGTTTGACCTTTAGCAAGAACCAATGAGGTTCATTCTCGCGTTATGCAGCACGTTTGACCTTCAGCAAGAACCAATGGGGTTCATTCTCGCGTTATGCAGCACGTTTGAGCTTCAGCGAGAACCAATGAGATTCATTCTCGCGTTACGCATTACTTTTGAGCTTTAGCAAGAACCAATGGGGTTCATTCTCGTGTTACGCAGCACGTTTGAGCTTCAGCAAGAATCAGTAGGGTTCATTCTCGTTACGCAGCACGTTTGAGCTTCAGCAAGAACCAATAAGATTCATTCTCATGTTATGCAGCACGTTTGAGCTTCTGCAAGAACCAATGAGGTTCATCAGAGACAATTTATATAGAGACATGTCACTTCCTCAATCCTCACTACAACTATATAGAGAAAATCCGTAACGCCAAATATGGCGGTTGTATGCAAATGTCCCGCCCCTCCCGCTGGAAAGCCAATCGTCTGCTTTTAACAGTCAAGCCGGGAAACATTTAAGCCTATCGTCTGGTTCCACTGACGCATGCGCACAGGTGATGTTTGCGACAGCGGAGACGAGAACCCTTGCGCATGCGTAGTAAAGTATAACCTGTGGGGAAAAAGGCGTTTTAAACCTTATTTTGGGGCAAAGTCATCAAACTTTTTCAGCGATTTTTATCATATTTTACTGCTGTTTCTATACATGCCATTTTAATGTCCCGGTAACCAGTGAAAGTGCAGTTCTGACTCTCTGCCCATTCATTTAGATAGGAGCCTGGTCTTGTTAGTCCGAAATAGCTGCCCGGAGGCGTTGCCAAGATGGCGGCCGAGTGGCATGACTTGCCTAAAAGGACTTTGGGTTCATTCTCGCATTATGCAGCACATTTGACCTTCAGGAAGAACCAATGGGGTTCATTCTCGTGTTATGCAGCACGTTTGAGCTTCAGCGAGAACCAATGAGATTCATTCTCGCGTTACGCATTACTTTTGAGCTTTAGCAAGAACCAATGGGGTTCATTCTCGTGTTACGCTGCACTTTTGTGCTTCATCAAGAACCAATGAGGTTCATAACATAAAAGCGATCGAGTCTCTTTAGAAAATACATACTAAGCTTCAGCAAGAACCAATGAGATTTATTCATGTTACGCTACACTTTTGAGCTTAATCAAACACCAATCAGGTTCATTCTGTTCATCACATAAAAGCGATCGAGTCTCTTTAGAAAATACATACTTAACCACTTAAATTAAATAGATTAGTTTAATGAACTCTTTATGAAGTTTTCAAAGCAACAAAAAGGTAGAAGTCTCTTTAATTCATCTGAAACTCTTTTCATACTGAAGACACGTGTAAGGGAGCTGTCCAGTGTGAACTCTGAGGTAAGATGGCATATGACACTGATGACATGTATAACATTCCTTTCTTTAGTGAATTCGCATGTGGCGATTAAGGTTTACTTTAAATCTGAAACTCTTTCCACACTGTTGGCAGGTGAACGGCTTCTCTCCAGTGTGAACTATCATGTGTCTATTAAGTGTTCCCTTTCCTGGGAAACCTTTTCCACACTGTTGGCAGGTGTAAGGCTTCTCTCCGGTGTGAATTCTCATGTGGACTTCAAGGTATCCTTTTCCAGAGAAACTCTTTCCACACTGTTGGCAGGTGTAAGGCTTCTCTCCAGTGTGAATTCTCATGTGGATTTTAAGGATTCCTTTTTTATTGAAATTCTTTCCACACTGTTGGCAGGTGAATGGCTTCTCTCCAGTGTGAACTCTCATGTGTATATTAAGTTCTCCCTTTCCTGGGAAACCCTTTCCACACTGTTTGCAGGTTAAAGGCATCTCTCCAGTGTGAGTTCTCATGTGGATTTTAAGATTCCATTTTTCAGTGAAACCTTTTCCACACTGTTTGCAGGTAAAAGGCTTCTCTCCAGTGTGAACTCTCATGTGGATTTTAAGATTCCATTTTTCAGTGAAACTCTTTCCACAATTTTGGCAGGTGTAAGGCTTCTCTCCAGTGTGAGTTCTCATGTGTTTTTTAAAGTTTCCATTATGAGTGAAACTCTTTCCACACTGAAAGCAGGTGAAAGTTCTAGTTCCTGTCTTCTGACCTCTTTTTAGTGTGGAAGTCTTTTTAGTCTGCGAGCAACTAAAATATTTTTCTCCAATTAGGTCTTCATGATCTTTCTCTTCCTTTTCATTCAATACTTGACTTTCCATTTTCAGCGACATCAGGCCTAAGATGAACAGAGACAAATACAAGTTAACTTGGAGTTAACTGGCAGTTTTAATGACATAACACAACACATATAGCAACATTTATACCAATGGTTCACAAAGTGGTAACATACTTCCCCCACTCATTATCCAGGTCTCTCAACACCCCTATCAAATCAAATATAGTCTAATTGTTTATATGGATTATTACTCTGTTTTAAATTGAAAATCATGCATTAAATTGGTCAAAATAGACCATATAGATATTTTTACCATTATAAAAACAATTTCTGTTTTAAATAAATGTGGCTCTACAATTTCTGTTCATCAAATAATTCTGATATAAATAAATAAATAATAATTAAAAAAACACTCCCAGAGCTCATCATAATATTTCATTAGAAAGGATTCTTGAGCACCAAATCAGCAAATTAGGAAGATTCTGATAAAAGTTCAGATTTGCCATTATAGAAATATTAATATTTCACAGTGTTAAAGTGTTAGTTCACCCAAAAATGAAATTTATGTAATTAATTAGACCTTCCTGCTCTGCTACTGTTCGGAGGCTCTTGCTTACTGCTCCGCGCTTTGCTCTATCGCTTTTATATTTTTTATATTGTATCTCCTTTTATCACCTAACTTTAACTTCAGCTAATCAGCACAGTGCTCAAACTCTTGGATTACTACAAAAAAAGCTGAATTCTTTTATCTGACCAGCCCCCACTGAAAGCTTACATGCCGGGGAAGAAAACAAAACTGCCTACATTCATAAGGATAAAAGAAAATGCCTCTTCTGGAATCTACTTGCTGCACTAACTGCCACAGACTTTTACAAAGGATTTGTAGTTCTTGAAACAAAGTTACTTATGGGACCACCAAGCCAGACGGAACACACAACAGAGCTTCATCATGGACCTCAGCATACAGCCGGTGAGTCCCCTGAATCTAGTGCTCCTCGACAGGCCATACTGAGTGTTGAGAAACAAGCCGATCGTCTTACAAATCGGTGGCACAAACAGGGAGCGAGACCCAAAGGCACTCGAGACATCAGATTGTCACGAGCATCACATATTGCCGCAATAGCATCCTCTACCCCGAATACGGCTCTGACAAGGATTGCAAATACTGGTCTCCTACCATCGCCTATGGGCGATTCCACAGTTTAGGTCTAACTGCAAGGACAACAGCCTGCAAAATTCAATCTTCATGCAGAAAGCCATTGTCCTCAGGTTAACATCCTGAGACAACCTGGGCTACAGCTGTGTGAAAGGCAGGATAAATCTGGCAATGTTAAACTAGTAAACTTTGATCAAAGTTGAGCTGATGTAAAATTTAACGTATGTAACATGGACGGAAAAACAGTGTACGTAAGTTCAAGCAGAAAGTGTACTTAATCTAATTCAGTTTAATAAAATTCTGGTTGAATCCAAGTTCATGTTCTGCCTGGTGACAATCATGGCAGTCGGTATAACCTACTGTGACCGTGTCCTGCGGTCCTGGAATGCTAAAACAACTTAAAAAATGTCAGCAACTTTGAATGGGTTATGTCCCATTATGGTAACAGGTCCATAAAAGATCCACATGGGATGAACACACTCAATGTCGTCTCTCCTTGGCCACGAGAATGAGTTGCATGCCGGGTCTTTGTGTAGAAACTTAAACTTCCTTGCAGACGACTTTATTTTTATCAACACTTCCATCAGGCTGTTTGTTAGTAAATGTTCCAATCAATGATCCAGGCAGCGCGTTCTCGTCTCCCACTTTCATTTTACAGTCAAATGGTGGCTTGAACGGCTCCGGGTCAACGGTCAATACAGAATGGATTAATCTGCGTTATTTTTTTTAACGCGTTATTTTTTCTCAGATTAATAAATTATTTTGACAGCCTTACTTAAAATACATTGAAAACATATAAAATTATTATCTTTTAGTTTTGATGTGTGGTACACTTTTTGAAGAGAAGCTGTCAGGCTTTTACCTCACCTGATATACCAGAGATATCCAGGGGTGGATCTGCATCTGGCTGTTTCTTCAGCTGGATTACCCTATCAACCCAGGGACCTGTGTATGACCTATCAGCACACTCTCCTCTGCCCTCTCCACATGCTTTGCAGAAGCAGGACAACCTGCGAGTCTGGACACTGTACGGCTCACGACCTCGAACAACATGAATTTGTCTTGTCCCAGGAACAGTCACAACATCAACCCGGTCTTGATGATCACGGACAACTTGCTCAAGAGGTACAAAGTAGAAACATCGCCTGGAATGACTGCATGTACCAGAATCTAGAAGAGCAGGCTTTGTCAGTTCTTTCTCACAAAATCTAAAGAAAGATTTTGGAGAGTTGATGATTTCATGACTAGCCTTGACGGTACGAGCTGCTGCAGATTTCACCACGCCCCCTTCCCCCATCACAAGGAGACTTACCATAACGAGACCCAAAAAAGTGTCTTTCTACAACCAAATCTAGATCCTGCTGACCGAATGAAATGTCAACAAAAGGAGTTTTAGACTTGTATTGTCCACTACATCCATCTGTGAACTGAATCATCCTGGACAATGCAAGTTGGCGAACTTCTTTCAGATGACCAGTGACAGTATTAACAAATACTGCGACAGCATGGGAATCATGCTTGGCATCATTTGACCCAATTATCACTGAATCTCGTACTGGCTCTGGATTACCACAAGAATAAGAGTATAAACACACTACTGGGTGAATTATAACCTGGAATTTAGCCCAGTGTGCACTCTGTACCTCGTTCTGTAAAAGGCATGTATAATTCTCAGCGAAGTCCATAATACAGACAACTGAATCTTTGAGGGGATTTTTCGCTATTTCCCAGAACTTCTGCTGCTGCCATCTAGCTTGAAAAAGATGGTTGGGTAAGATCTTGAGCTCACTTTTCATCTCCTGGATCAATTCTTTAAGCTGGCCAGACCTGGGTAATAGGGCCTTCCTAAGATTTCCACGCACTGTAGTATTTCCCCAGACCTGCCAGGAGACTTTGTTCTCTGCTGCTACATTTAGTGGTTGCAGATATGCTTCTACAGCATCAACACCACATTCTTGACATTTTCGATCAATACACGCTAACTTGTGAAGCTTTCTGGCAGACGGTTATGTCACTTGCATGGTATCGATTTCTGATTTTGCAGTCCAGATTTTTTGCTTGGACAACCTGGTTTATCACCTTTAACTTCAAGTCAATATTCTCACACTATTCACAGAGGCATTGGTTCAAATGGGCTTTTACATGAAGCACAACTTCATGTTGGGATTCTCATTTTGCCAGGCAGAGTATGTGGATTTCATGCTTTTCTGCAGGATTTGCTTCTGTAAGCCAGTTCATTTGCTGACTGTTTTCTTGTGAGGCAGTGTGGTTGACACATCAGGTCTTCTCAAAAATTCTTGCACAGAAAGCCAAATTGCATCACTTACTGCATCACAACGTTTTTTTCGTTGTTCTGGATCGTGCCCTGCTTTTCTCAGACGGTCATGTTTCCTAATGATCTTCCGTGATATTCCTAACTTTCTGCTAGAGGCATCCCTGACTTGCTTACTGGCAGATCCAAGGATGGCTGCAAGATTGGCATTAAACATTCTTCTATTGGCTGTGGACATCTGTTTGCAAGTTTGCTTCACATATCCTAAACCGGAACCCACATCCTTGTCCTTTCTGCCAAGCATCATGTCATGGAGAGCAATTTTTTTTCGCGGGCTTGCAGACACAACTAAGCCAGCTACTATTGTGCCATACTTCTGTGGACTTTTTGGCATCAGCCTTTTTATCCTCCAGGTTGCCTTCCTTCTAGAAAAATCAGTTTTGTACCCAGAACTGGTAGACAAAACAGTTGTTGCATTTAGCTGACACTGTATTTGAACCGAATTAGATTCCTGATTAGCAGGTGTTGCAGCCCCCGTGTGATTAGGTGGATTGTTATTGATGCTTGAGTCTTTCTTCGCTTTTGCTAACACCCTTTGCCTGTTGCGATCCTTTTCTCTCTCTCGTCTTTTCTTTTGTGCAGACATCCTAGCTCTCTGTTCACGCTTCTTGTTCTTAAAGTATTCCCTTCTTGCGGCTTCCCTTCTTGCGACTTTTCCAGTTCACTCCTAGTTTGAGGCTTTCTTGACATGACACCTTGTGTTTCCTCACCCCCTTGAAGATTCTCTTTCTGGCGTTCTCTATACCTTCTCATCCTTTTACGGGCTTGTGCTTTCTGAATTTCCCTTTTTCCATCTGATAGATTCTTCCTGTACTCCTTCAGTCTCTGTTGCTCTTCCAATCTATGCAGTACATACAATTCAGGGTTCTGCTTTAACTTAGCCCGGTACCTCCGGATTCCAGCAGCAGCTTTACTTGTTCTTGAAACCACATCTGGACCATTCTCATTCCTTAGCAGGTTTCTCTCTCCTCCAGGACGCTCCATGGAGCGAAGCCTCAACTTGAGGAGACCTGCCATCATTTCTGAAATAAAGAAAAGCCATATATATTTATGTAAGAATATATGTATGTTTGCAAGGGATATGTATAAGAGTTATGAGAATAATTCTTTTTTAACACTTGAAATTTATAATTATGTTTAATTATATGTTCTGAACACCACAGTGAACTTAATTTACAGAATAGCTGTTTAATTTCTTGAATACACTTCTTAAATTAAGAATCTGAAATATGAATGATGACCATGTTAGTCTCCATGTTCATGTCAATTACAAGATAAGGATATTATCTTCTCCATGATAGGCTGCAATTTACATAGTCTGATTTACAGAACATGATGCTGCATGAATGGTGGCCTACAAAGTATTTGGAAAAGTTTTTTGATTTTATATTAGGCCTGCCGGTGTGTTCCTTTTAAAATAATGAATATGTAAATAATACACAAAACTATCGGCTCATTCTACAGAAACATCCACTTTTGGTATGGCACAATGTCTAAAAATGTATTTATTTTTCTAACATTTAAACTTAAACCACATTATAAGATAACCCTTTGACTTTATGAATATGCATAAAATGACAGCTTAATGATTTTTAAAAATATATATTTTTTGTGCATTTATTTAAAGACAGCATGTACCATTTTTTTCACTGGTGTTACCCTACTTCTTTGGCAATATAAATTTTTTCAGCACATGTAGTCAGAATTACCGAAATAATAATAATAATCCAACAAATAGGGAGATTATGTTTTATTTATTGTAATCAGGTTTGTTAAAAGTGTGCTTGCATGAGGTTAGTTCGTTTGCACATTAAACATATTTGAAAACTAGTTAAAATCAAGTAATGATGCAATTCTTTAAATCTTAACTTTTGAGTGTAGCAGAATTAAATGGATGTAAAATTATTATTATGTGACATTTTATTGACACATTTTTACCACAAAGCTAATGTTTAAAGTAAAGTAGCTTAATGTGTGCCGTTAGTGCGGAAAATCTGCGTGTGCCTTACATGCCCAGTTCACTGTTGTTTACAACCTATACGCTTGACGCCGACAGATTATTCTAATGGCATACTGTAAGTGATATTGTGTTAACGCACTATTAACGTGTTAACTTCGACAGCCTACGCTATATTCTTACTAACATTTGACAGAAAATAAAATCATCATCATCATCAAAAAAAATGTCATTGCTGAATGTTGACTTTCATGAAAAGCTTATTGAGTCAAAATATGCAGAAAACAACGTTCGAAGTTGGACAGACTGAAAATTTCTGTCCAATTTACGAACATGAAGTGCAGAATCTGTCAAAATGTATACAACCACCATTCATGCATGATCTTTCACTATGAACACGACGCTGCTTTCGGTCCGAAACCACTTGCCATCATCCGACTTGCACACTCTTTTATCCTTTCTCACCACAATGATCCTATTTAATGTTTACTTAAAGTTTACCACGTTCGTAACAATTTAACGTTCGTAAACTTTTGGACAGAATCCACAAACTTACCCACATTCGTCGAAATCCGTGAAATCCTGTTAACTCTTCCTCCCGCGCAGAGCGACCGTGACCTAGACAATCTTATTTCTGACAGGTGAACCGTTGAGACATTAGGAGATGAAATTCAGCGTCAGAATAAAATGTTTGAGCGTTATGATTTTTGGACAGAAAATCTCGGCCCCTGTTTTATCCCGATTTATTAACAATTTATCATGTAGCTACGTATATGAGAATTTAACCCACACAAGATATTTTTGTCGTTTTGCTACTGATAGAATTACATGAAAAATTATATTTCTGCTTCCTTTAGAATCATAGTTTAACGTGCGTAACTGTTTGGACAGAAAGTGTAACGAACGTTAGTAAATGTTTCCATTGCATCGTGGTAGATTAAGGGAAGGTAAATCCAAGATAAACAGCACAGCACACTCGTGAAAAGCAGAGCAGGACTGAAGACTGAAGTCGCTGATTATCTGTTTTGAGAGCGTAACAGTTTGCGTTCCTCCACGTGGCTCATTAGTATGCGAGCAGCTGTTGCGCGTGGGCGTGGTCACATTAAAGTTAATGAGCTCAGGCTGGAGAAACTGTACTAGTCGTTGCTTTCATACGAATTACTTAAACAGAGAATATTTGTTTTTGATATGATTTACATCATTTAAAAATAGAGACTCAAAGCGTTGTAAAGACATACGTTTCAGGTCTGTGTGACAAACATTTACTGAGTTACAGATAATTTACTGTCGCGTTTCAGAATGAGCTTCACACTGAGAGAGACGGCAGAATGCGCATCATGTTTATTTTCTTTATTTTACGAAAAACACAACATTTTGTTTTTATTATGAGTGTACACAAATAAAAGAAGACATTGAACAGTTTTGAATGATGTAAAACACTTGCCTGTATGACAAAAATAGACGGAGTTATTTGAGTCTATTTTGCACTGATAAGAAAAAAAGCGAGACAATCGCGCCGGCGCGATAGCAGACCCCAGGGAGTTAAAAATATCTAAATTACGCCATATGCTCTCATTGACAAATGCGGAACAATTAGTTCATGCGTTCATGACATCAAGACTAGATTATTGTAATGCTCTACTGGGTGGTTGCCCTGCACGCTTAATAAACAAACTACAGCTAGTAGGGGTGTCGAAATTAATCGTTTCTACAATGCATCGTGATGCAGACGAGGACGATTCGGTACAGGTTCAGTAATAGACCATAACCGATTATAATGTACTGACGTCATGTGTTGTGTCATATCGCGTATGTGCTTTGTCGCGGTATCATACAGTGGCAGAGGGAGGCGAGACGTGAGTGATTAAAAATGCTCCAACTACTTTAAAAGCCTACATCTGGGCACATTTCGGCTTTTATGAACAACCTGGTAAGCACGGCCTGGAGAAGACGCGTGTCTTCTCCAGGTCGTGCTTACCAGGTTGTTCATAAAAGCCGAAATGTGCCCAGATGTAGGCTTTTAAAGTGTGCGCGCTCATGTCACGCATAGAATATGCAGGAGGTAACAATACCACTAACTTGATAAACCACGTTAGCCATTTTCACCCCGAGCTGTTAACGTCTGGCAGAGTCTGACTGCTTTAGATGAGCTCCAACGTCACCGAATCCGCAGCCAAAAACAAATCATCCACCCGCCCCAATGTTCTCTGATTTAAGTATCCGCACCCGATGGTCAAATTACAATTACGCTGTGTTGTTACGCGTGATTATAAATGGATGATCGTCTTACACAGCGGACTCGCTGACGGTTGATGCACTCATCTCTATGGTAACATTATACACTGATGAATGAGCGTGGCTTTTAAATGAACATTTCTTTAAAACAAAATTGATTTGACAGAATTTCATTTTCTTACAGCATAAACCATTCCACTCCCTTTAAACTTAAACTGGAATGTCACTGTTTCTGTCACTGCGACTTCCCGAAAAGGCGAACCACGCACGCGCACACACACACCACTTTTGAAGTAAACACAGTGCATCGCAATATCGAATTGAACTGAATCGGTGACATGATAATCGTAATCGTTTATTGCAATCTCAAAATTCCGGCCAGTTAATAATACCTAGAATATCAAAATCGACTGCTGGCGGTAGATCCTTTTCCTATTTAGCACCAAAACTTTGGAACAGTCTTCCTAACATTGTCCGGGAAGCAGACACACTCTGTCAGTTCAAAGCTCCATTAAAGACACATCTCTTTGACCCATCATACACATAATACACTGTAGACTTCTATAACTCAATGTTAGGCGGCATAGATTAGGTCAGCCGGAACTGGGAACACTTCCCTTAAATCCTGATGTACTCGTTACATCATAAGAAGAATGGCCATTCTATATAATGATAATGAAAAAAAAAAAGAAAAGTTAAAGTTTTATAAGCACAAATGCTCATCTTGCTCTGTTCTGTGATGCGCGTTCGTGACGTCACGTAATACGCAATTACGTTGAAAAGGTCAGGCTTCTGTCCTGACAAAAAATTTATTTAGCCTTTTTAATATTAAAACACCCATCAGCAAAAGTTTTTTTTTAAAATTGAACTAATCCTTTAATGCACACGTGAACGGCATCAGCGTTTATCACAGGTTCACATTTAAAGTCTGTTTAGAGAGAACGGCGTCGTCCTAGCGGCCCCTAATTTAAAAACAAATGATCATTTCGCCCGAAGTGAATCAATCAAAACTAGGCTTGGGTATCGAGTATCGTTTGGAACCGGAACTAGCTTTGCGATTTTCCCGGAATCGTTCAAAAGTTTACATTTCGATACCTAGTTTCGATTCACGTAAGGAAAACTCTGTTTCCTCGATTTACTGAAGCCTATTGGTAAAATGCATTCGCAGCTGCACAGTGACCACCATTGAGCGTCTGGCTCGCTCATAGGCTGTGCTGCGGCAACTGCACATCCAATGGCGCGGGCGTGACCTCAGTCCCCCGAATTCGCCATTATAGCCACAGACTGGTTTAACAACTGAAGCGACAACTCGCCAGGTTACTAAAGTGTGGCCGGCTACGCAATACTCATTCCCTCTCTCAGGGAACTGAGGTTACGATAGTAACCGAGTAGTTCCCTTTCAATCAGTCACTTCGTATTGCGCAGTGGGGCCACCATGCAAAACGCCGCACCAATGTAACCGGTTGCCACATCATACACATGTGTGAATGTGTTTTCAAAAATAAAGCTCTCTTGAGGAAAGTGTACCCCTGTGAAAATATATTCATAATTTATAATATTTATATTCAAATTCATAGATTTGATATTTATATTGTAGTTGAAAACAGCCCTGTGAGAAATTCATAATAAAGTTCATAAAAAGTAAAACGTTCATAGAATTAAAATTGATGGAGAAGGTCAGACTATTTCCTTCAGAAAGACCGTTGGTTCGCTACCTCATTTAAAATATCCTAAACTTTTTGACCCTGCCTCTTAAAAGAATCGGAATCGAGAATCGTTAGGAACCGGAATCGAAACAAGGAATCGGAATCGTTCAAATTCAAACGATACCCAACCCTAATCAAAACTAACTTTAGCTGGAAATAGCAAGAACCGCTATAAAGCTAAAACAATCTGTTACCTTAAATAATGTTTATCTCTGTGTAACATAGTTTAAATAACACTGTTAAATTCATGCATTAATTGAGAAAACTCGTCATTGGCTGTTGCGTCACTCGCAATTGTGTGCGTGATATTGTAGGCGGAGCTACGTCACCACCAGCAGTCTAATATCTCTCGCTGCTGGTAAGTCGTATCAATAAGCGCTGCTTCATAAAAACTGAGTTTACATTGTTTTCAAGTGCAAGGTTGGAACATTTCTATTATGCACAAGTTTACTTCTTTTGTCTGTCAGATACTAGTTCTGTCAGTCGGGTCAAATGTGTTATTTGCGATGATAAGATGGAGAGTGTGTGTTAACCTGCTTGTGAACTCCGTATCTTAGGGATGGGGAAATTAAGCCTCGTGAAGCAATGAGGCTTTCCACTGACTGTTCCGGGAAAAGATCAAAGCTTCGAGAGTGTCGAGAACAGCGCCATCTGGTGCTTATTTAAAATAAAGCAGCCAGAAGTCTGTGTTAGAAGCTCTGTCAGATGAAGCAACCACAACACACTCACTCCATAATTTCAATGTTATGTGTACAAATAAAAAGCCTTACACGTTTGTGTTTGATTTGTCCATTACATTATTTTACCCATTAAAGTGTGACAAAATATAAAATGAACATATGATTCAATAAGATCAAATTTAGGCCTAGGCTACTCACTCTTTCTTTCTCTCTCTACACACACACACGGTGAATAAAGACAGATGGATCATCTGTTATTAAATGTGCCTATGACACTTGGCAGTGATAGTGCTTATGTAACTGTAGGAATGACAGAAAGGTGATAAAGTTTTTGATTATTCTGTAATGCCGATTTTACAAAAACAAAAAGACAACAACAACAACAAAAAATAAGTAGTTTTATTTAAATGTAATGTATTGATTAACTTTCAAAGTACAGCACTCTCCTCACAAACCCATCAACCAGACTGAGCCAACAAGGACTCGTTCAGTAAGATCTGGGGTTCGAGCCTTCTGACACCCAAAGAGAAACACGCACGTGATTGGACAGAAAGTGAGGCTTCATTTGTCATCGATCACGTGACCTATGAGAAAACAATACACACCCCGATACGGGGCTTCAATAGAAATTGTGTCGCTTACGCGATACGCACATCGAAGCTTCAGTGTCATACGTAACATCACTACCGTATCTCTGTTCATTTCATTTAAGACATCAAAGCAACGTGTTGATCCACTGTACGCTAACCAGCTTTTGGTCGTGTTTGTCCCAGGTATGTTTCATTCAGATTTGTCATGTTCTGTGTAAAAATATATTAGCTAAATTGAGTGTTAGCATTAACACACGTGCTATGTGCTCGCACGTGCTGACTGTGTAACTGCGCCATTTTAGGTCTGCGTTCTTCACTTTGTGTAGTATACAGTAAAATGATGGTTAAGTTTATACTTTCTGTGTATTTATGTGAAGTAATGAGAAATGAGAACAGAGACAGTGATTTATATTTTCTTTAATGTTTTATTTTGATGTTTTATTCCACTATACGATCACTTTGTAAAAATGTATACCGAGCAGAGTCTCATATCTCTCGCTGCTGACATCAAAGCAACGTGTTGATCCACTGTACGCTAACCAGCTTTTGGTCGTGTTTGTCCCAGTCGGTCTTTCCCAGGCTCAGTAAAGTGAAATCTTGAGTGACCTTCCACCTACTCTCAGTGTGATTCCTTCCACACAAACACTAACTGTCACATCTGTAAAGCTGCTTTGAAACAATCTACATTGTTAAAAGCGCTATATAAATGAAGATGACTTGACTTAATGTTTGAACAATTGCAACAGGCCTGTCGAAAATCCTTATACGTCATTCATCCAAATTAGTTTAAATATATATATTTTTATAAGTAATATAGTTTTATCTAAAAAAAAAAATTTGGCACATGAGGCGACACCATGTCAAATAAAACCACTTTTAATTAGGACTCACTTCAAAAATATATCACTCATTTCTGTAGAGGTGGACATTTTAATAAGGATCAAATGACTGAGTTCAGCTTTGAGAATGAAACCAACCTGTTTGTTCCACAGTTTGTTCTTGTTTCACACTGTATGTTTCTTCAATCTTGAAGTCTTCACTCTCCTCTTTAATCCTTATTTCTTCACTCTCCTCTTTAATATTTATGTCTTCACTCTCCTCTTTAATATTTATGTCTTCACTCTCCTCTTTAATAAAAGCCATCTCAGTCGCTTCACCAGGAGTTTTCCCTCTGTTTATGAACACTTCATCCAACCGTTCTTGTTAAACCTATGAAATTGCGTGAATAGTTTGCACACACACACACCTTTCTTATTCAGCCGAACCACAACAGATGCAGCGCAGCCTTATGACGTCACACCAACAGACCAAAATAAAAGTCTTTTATTCAGTGTTGAATTATTGGTGAAATACATATTTAAATGCATGTTGGTGAATGAGGTGATAAAAATAACTGCCAAGAAAGAGTTTGAACCACATCTAATATGTGAGATTCTGTTAATGGCTAAACACTAATGTTTGTGTGCAGAAACCATTTATACAAGGGGTCAGGAACTTTTCTCAATAACAAAACAAATTTAGTTTTTTTTCCAGAAAGAGCTTTAATTAAAACAATACATGTTTGTCAATATAATAAACCTTTTTTATGTTCACTGACTCAAAAAGAAAAGAAAAAAAAGTGAAAAAAGAAAAGTGTGGTGGAAAACTGAATATAATTTTTTCTCAATTAACTTTTGTCTCTGAGTTTTCTGACATACCTCAGCTCCTCTTATTCTTCAACATCAGCATTGCAATATTTGAAGCCGATGTCATAAGAGATGTCAGTTTACCAGGACGACTTTAAAACGAGTGGTTAATTTATAAATCTGCATGTTCATGCAGAGCTACCCCAGTTTAGTGCTTTGAAAATCTAGTACTATTAGGGTGGCCATGCGTCCGATTTTGGCAGGACAGTCCGGATTTTAAGCCCCCTGTCCGGCGTCCGGCACAGCATCAAGCCGGACACTAATTTGTCCTCCTTTTTGGAGTTGCGGTGAATTGTTTAAAAAAAATATATATATATATAAAAATCCGCACACTGAATCTAGAGCTGCGCATTCGAGACAAAACATAGCCTACTGTATGTGCGCCAAACCGGGTAGCGCGCGCACGACAGAGAGTGACGCCGGTTTCACACTGCACGCGTTAACAGAGCATGAGCATAAGCAGCGCAGGAGCTGTGCGTATGGTGATCGGAAGCAGGACACGCGCGTTTTGCTTTCATACTGGCAGCGTTTGACGTGCGCAGCTGAACCACAGTGTGTTACAGACAAAGTACTCTATAATGAGTAAATTGGCATTGTTTTATTTAGTTTTCAATGAAAAGCACCCCGGGGGCATTATAGGGATCTGTTATGTTTAATCTATTAAATTTTGCTATGTACAGGTCTATGTCTTTTGAATTAAAGTGCGCAGTGAACTCTGTTGCCTTCTCTGAAACTCCTGCTGCCGTCATTCATTCATATTCACGCACCGGACCGCCTCCTGCCTGCCAATATAGCGGTATAAACAGAATAGGTCACGTGACGTCCGGAGTTCAAAATATAAATGCTGGGCAGGTGCTATGGCTATTATAGGGGGATCTACAGCACCACCTATCTCCTCCCTGGCGCCAACACAGTATTGAAGAGACCGTTTGTGAAGCTGTAAGAACTTACTCAGCCAAGCTCCCTTTTTTACTAAGAAGGTTGACCACAAAGCCAAAAATATGATACTGTTTGGTTGAAGAGACTGTGTTTCATACATAAACTGCTCTTTCTGGCTCAAAACGCAGATCTGAATGTTAGCTGTGATCGTACTTATCAAATGTTTAATCGACAGAGCCGAATCGAGAATTTAGGAATAAGATTGGATGGGTGTTTGAATCAAGATCACAGTCTTTTAATGATCATTCATGCAATTTTATTGAGCTATATTTTTGTGCTGAAATCATATCGCTTTCTTAGGCTTTTTTCAGACAATAAAAGAAAGAAATTCAGAACATGTCCGTGACGTAAATCGCAGGTTTCTGAATATAAATGAAGCCTAAAGTGGGCAGAGCCAGCAGTTGCCATCTTGGTAGCGCGTCACCGTGCGTGGCTCCCGGATTAACGAAAATGGCTAAAAGGCGGGACTAGCTGAGGTGTTAATATAATTTAAATGGATAAGTTATAGAAAAAATTCACCCCCCTCACAGTTGTCATGAAGGGCAAAATTAGCTATATAAAAAATTAGCTGTAAACAGTTTTACTGCCGTATAGCTGGCCATTTTAACATGGGGGTCTATGGGATTGACACACTTTAGTATCCAGTCTCTAGCGGCCAGTCAGTGAATTAAACTTTTAAGGTTGGTTTCAAGAGAGAGACAGGAAAGGTTGCCGCTTGGAGAAAACCCCCTCCCGAAAGGAGCATCCATATGCCATAAACAAAGTCCAACTAAGCAGAGATGCTGGAGCAAAGGGAGGGAAGACCCCAGATAGAGCTGAAAGGCAGAGGTGGAGTGATGGACACAGAAGCTGGAGGCGGAGAGTCAATCCTCTTGACTGAACAGATCTGGAGACTGGAAGACCCAAGCTTTATCCACACAAAAGAGTGCTGTAATAGAAGTCAAGGGGCTGAAGGGCAGAATTGAGCTCCCTGTCTGTGGTGGGCTCTGGGGTCGAGTCCATGCAGCGGGTTGAAGGCTGGCTGGGCTTGGCGGGGTGATGGGTGCAAGGTGAGGCTGGATGATAGTGATGGTATCTTCTTCCCCTTCACCCGCTGCAAACGAGGATCGATCTACCCATAATGTGAAGTTTATACCGTTATCTACATAGCGTTGCTGTGGCATCAGCGGCCAATAAGCTGCAGCTCAACAGTCAAATACTCAGCTTTGTTTGCTGTTAACAGTCTGCAGAGTGCTTTCAGAAACCCTCCACCTGTATAGATCTGCTACAGGGTTATTTCATGTATGTTTCAGCAGCAGCATGTCTGTGAATGTATCGGCAGTAGCCAAGTCTCAGCACTTGCTCTGCAGCAGCAGCATAGCAGGTCTATTCCGCTGTAGCGAATTAGCTCTATGAAATATGAATAACCAATCATAACTTGTTATAATTGATTATGAATATTTGGATCAGTTAATCGGATTAACTTGAGGTAGTTACATTAACATTACAACCAATTACTCAGTTCATCCTGTGAACCCTCAATATTGGCAATATTGGCTTTTTAAAAAGGGGCAAGGATACTTAATGTACTTGCATGTCTCACCCATTGGAATTAAACTGTCCTGATACAATTTGTGAGGCTCCAGTTGATCTTTGCTGATGTTGTCTTGATGAGAGAGAACCAGTGTGAGTCTGAGGATTTTTGGTGAATGAAAAGACAAGGCCGCAGCCTGGCACAAGCTTGGGGGTCCTTGGGGGACTTCTAGTTCAGCATCATCTTCACGTCAGGATTTCTTTTAGGGACTAAGGGGTGTGATCTTGTGATCAGTGATTTTTAAAGCGTGAAGATGTCACACCCTCTGGAGGTGTTTGAGCCAATAAGAAGTTGTCCCTTTGGAGGGAGATTTTACGACCCTTTGTGTTGTAGCAAGGCATTTGAATCTCTAATTTCATTGGGTGTTTAAGAGAAGAATCTTCACAATTCTTATAATACTAATGTGTCACAAAGTTAGCAAAATGTAATGTAAATTAACAAATGTGGAACGAAGATTGGAGTTTATAGAGACCAAACTTGCCACACACATGGATTTGGTTAACCATTAGTTTGCAAAGTTTGAAACATTAAGTATTACAGTTTACAATAAAACAAACCAAACCACATAAAGATAAAATCATGAGATAGGATTATATACATGTTTATACATTTCTCAAGTGGTTATATATAGAATATAAGGGTTTATTTCTCCTTCTCAGCAAGAATTAAGTAAGAGTCACAGCCCTTTTCAAATTCATTCCTGGGGTCGTAAAGTCTTATCAGTCTTAAAGCCCATGTTGCAGGTTAACCACCACTGTCGATTAATGTGTACATAAATCACTCAAGATTTGTATATCATTTTTAAAATGTCTCAAAAATGGTCTTAAAGACCCGTTTTTTACGTTTTTGGCATTAACGTTTTTTTTACGCAATTCGGTGATGACGTCATGTTGGGGAGAAGTGGAGGAAAGGTAGCCTCAGCCTAGTATTAGAACTATGAATGAGGGGAGAGTTGGTGAAGTGTCCTGGTGAGTTGTTATCATTTAACAACGCAGCAATGAGCACGGGAGCTAGTCTACGAGCAGCAGTGCACAATAACAACACTTTTTTATTTTATTTTACTGTCATTGCGCTACGAGTTTTGGACCACAGTCGACAGAGACTGCGCGCTCGCTTTAGATTCCGTGAGATTTTAACTAATTTGCCGGTATAACTAGTCGATCACGAGTGGCACAACAGGTAGATCTATAGATAAACCAATCTTTCAGCCATTTGACCGACCGGGTTGACACTTCAGCGTGAGAAATCGGGGGTGTGTGGCGTGTGAAACCAATCAAATGCATGTGTCTCACCGTCACGGCCAATGCGTGAGAGTTGGCAGCTCTGGCTGGTAAACTTTGTCTTTGTCATCTAGAAATAGAAGGATATCATGCTAGCTATATGGGCGTTTCTAAGCATTTCTCTTCCTCCGGTGAAAATGTTGTGGCAAACGTAGCCGCCGCGTGTCTGTCACTGTGTTTGGCAGGTGCTCGGGCGGTGCCGTCCCATGGAAACTGCGTTGGAATTATCTAAATGTCTGTCTGTCTGTCTATCTATATATCTAGTCTATCTATCTATATCTATGTATTTATCTATAATCTGCGCTGTCTGAATACTCTCGTTTACTACTCGTCTCTAGTCACTCTCATGCTCTCAAGGCGGGCTTTGGTAAATTCTCTCCCCAACGTGACGTAATGCAATGACGTGGGGGAAAGGAGAATCGTTGCAAACCGCTGTAAGATAGTACCTACTTTTTCGTATTATATTCCGTTTTGTGATACCCAACAACATAAAATACAATGGATAACAGTTTAAATGTTTAAATTACCAACAAGCAAATTGCACAAATTCGTTGAAAAATTAACCCTGCAACACGGCCTTTAAGGTGTCCTGTAACAGGACACCGGGTTCTGCCAGGGTGTTAGCTTCATTTTGAAGATAATAATATATATTATATACTGAAGATAATATATTACAGAGTTCATTTTGCCAAAAGGTCCAAGCGGTATTAAGTATGATATTCTTATGCATCTACTGAGAAAAAAACTCTGGCACACTAAATTGTACCTCAGTGCTTTTGGTCTACAACTGTGCTCATTTGGAGAAAAACGTATGGATTCTCATGTTAATTTCACATTTCTCTAGAAAGGAGTCTTTTTCTTTCTTTCTAACAGTAATTTTCTTCAATTAAATTCAGATAAGGCCGAGGTATTACTTATGCTGGGTACACACCAAAAGATTTTTTACATGTTATAAGATTTTCAAAATGTGATGGACCACAAACATGAGGACAAAAAATCCTAGATTTAGACGTTTTTTCTCCTATAGTGTGTGGTGTGCCATGATGTGACGAAGACAGCACACCACACACTAACAGATTTTCAACCAGAGTCTCGACTGTGAACACAGGAAATCTCGCAAAATCTCGCGAGACTTCAGAATAAGCATGGTGGACGAAATGCAGGAAGAAATTGCGAGGATAGTGTTTGGAATGATTTTCACAGAAAATTCACGAGGAAAAAAGAAAAGGGTTTGGGTGAAATCGTGGAGACGGTGGGAATTCAGTGAATTTTAGTGAATTTCTCAGATAAAGGTTGTGGTAATGCACACACGCTGTCACTCCCCTTAAAGGAACACTCCGACTTTTTGGGACTTTAGCCTATTCACCTTATCCCCCAGAGTTAGATAAGTCCATACATACCTTTTTCATCTCCGTGCGTGCTATAAGTCTGTTTGACGCACCCACCGCTAGCCTAGCTTAGCACAAAGACTGGATGTAAATGGTTACAGCTAGCATACTAATCCAAATAAGTGACTAAATAACGCAAACATTTTCCTATTTACATGTTGTGATTTGTATAGTCACAGAGTGTACAAAAAAAACAAAGACATATGAGACACAGACATATTTTAAACGTATAAATACTGGGAACTATATTCTCTGAAGGCGAAGCACTGCTACTTGGGCGGAGTGATAACCGCAGCACCTGAGACGCGCTCTCTGCTCCTCACCACGGCGCGTCTCAGGTGCTGCGGTTATCACTCCGCCCAAGTAGCAGTGCTTCGCCTTCAGAGAATATAGTTTCTCTCTCTCTCACAACATGATGTTGTCATGTTGTGTTTTGGTCTGATGCTCCACCCTCCACCGATCTACCAATCACGGAGTCAATAGTGTTGCGGCATTCGGGTTGCCAGCTCTGCTCTAGTTACCACAGCTGCAGTTACAAACGTGTCGGACTCGGATCCTGCAGCATATCTGGCAACCTCGAGTCAGTAATTTGAAAGTGATTGCAGTACCAGTTTTGGCCACAATCTTACATACAGCTCCTTTAAATAAACTTTATTTTAATTGGCAGATTTCTGTCTTTGTGTCCTTTTATGTTGCATCCCTAGAACCAGGGTTGTAACAAAGGATATACTGTTACTTCATCCACCAGACACCAACTTGTCTTTCGAAAATCATATTTGATGTTACAAAAACAGCCTTCTTCCATCTCAGGTGGCTTTTCCACTGGGCTCGTTTGCTGCGGTCCGAGCCCGAGCGCGATTGTTCCCGGCGCCCCCCGCTGCGTTGGTCTGGTTTCACACTCAACTTGATTCTATCGAACCCTGGTGCGTTTGCGTGCATCTTACGTCATCGCAAACGTGCACGGCGCATTATAGAAAACAGAACGTGGGTCAATATATTGTGTTTTTTATTAATTCGGTGCTATTATGCGCAGTTGAGTGAACAATACAGGTTTACTGTGTGTGTTTGTCACAAGCTGGCTTTCTGCTGCTTGCAAACGGACTCTTTTGAGGAGACAGTTGATTTCAAAATGTGTTGCCCTGATTCCACACGATATGCGCGAATACAATGCAGGCTCAGTGTATCCAAGGTAAATCAACAACACTATCATCCCTTACGTTACATGTGTTTTATTTAAATAAATACATCACAATCAGCTAAAACGCATGCGCAGGTCACTTTACTTCCTGAACAAGTGCGCACCCGAGTCCGTGCTGCTTGCACATTCACGCGAGCCGCGGCACGGTTCGGGAGCAACCGAACTCAGACCACCTCCTCCAGGTAGTCTCGGGTTCGGTTCCCCAGTGCGCACCCGGGTCCCATGACGGCATTCACATTAGCGATTTTTCATGCGAACCGTGCCCCGTTCCGAACTAAACTGCCAGTGTGAAAGCCCCCTCAGAAACATTGCTAAGCTCCGATAAGATGCATCTCATCTAACAAGATGCGTTAAGCAACTAAGCCATTGTCTAAATTCACCTAATAAGTGTTTTAGACAGCTAGATGTAGTCTCACGCTGAAGTCCTGTGGGAACTCGGTTGTAGCCAGAAAAGTACTACGCGCTAAAGATTACCGCATTTGAGCGAACACTTTGACAAGGATGACTACACAGACACAACACGGGGGGCCGGTTGAAGAAAAATGGCTTTCCGTGGACAAAGGCGGGTGCAACCACTGTGGAAATAATGTAAACTTTATTTATCCCACCTGCACACTGCTATTTACCTTTTTCCGGCTACAACTGAGTTCCCGCGAGACTACAGCTAGCCGTCTAAAACACTATTTAGGTGAGTTTAAACAATGGCTAAGTTGCTAAACGCATCTTGTTGTCATGTAAGGGCCCTGTTCATGTTGAACCGACATTTTAATTGCATTTTGACCTGTTAAGAGGCACAAAGACACTCTTTATGTATATGCCCCCATAGCTGCCGTTTTAGCTGAGTGGGAGCTCTGGGCATTAGCTGTAGCAGCTCTGTGTTGCGAGCACCAATCCGGTTCATTTTTTTTTTTCTATAGACAGTACTCACAAAGGTATAACGGTCAAGATTAGCTTAAAAATTGCCTGGAGTTCTCGTTTAAGGTCACAAAACTCTGGGCTTCTGGTAGTACCTAGAATATCAAAGTCCACAAAGGAGGGAGATTTCACATTTGGCTCCCAAACTCTGGAATTACCTTCCTGATAATGTTCAGGGCTCAGATTCACTCTCCCAGTTTAAATCTAGATTAAAGATCTCTTTAGCCAAGCATTCAGATAATTCATCTCATAACCTTTTCAGATAAAATGCACATGATTATCCTTGATTAATGTTATGAACAGCAGCTACGCTAATTATTTGCTTCTCTGTTTAATCTTGGGCTGCCCATCCTGAGGTAACTAGAGAGTGTGTCAGCTCCAGTTTGGATCCAGCTTATGAAGATTTCAGACATCTCAACACCTGTGAAGAGACGACTTTAATCAACATGGACTATTGATACATTTTCACAACTGGTAATAATTACTTAAATGAGCTCATTGTTACTGCCTATAATAGCTAACTGTGTGATTTTTTTATTACCAAAGAACTGTAAATTTCTGAAATATGGACATGGATTCAGTCACCTCTGATAACAGGTCCGTTGTAATGCAGAGACATGCATTTTCTGTAAAGCTGCTTTGAAATTATATGCAATGTGAAAAACGCTATAAAAATAAATGTAAATTGAATATTTAATGTAAGCTTTAATTCACATAAACATTCATCAACACACACATCAGTTATGATAAACGGAAGCTCAAGCAAAACAAATGAGGTTCATTCTAGCATTATGCAGCACGTTTGAGCTTCAGCGAGAACCAATGAGGTTAATTCTCGTTACGCAGCACGTTTGAGCTTCAGCGAGAACCAATGAGGTTAATTCTCGTTACGCATCACGTTTGAGCTTCAGCAAGAACCAATGAGGTTAATTCTCGTTACGCCGCACGTTTGAGCTTCAGCAAGAAACCAATGAGGTTCATTCTTGTGTTACGCATCACGTTTGAGCTTCAGCAAGAACCAATGAGGTTCATTCTCGTGTTACGCCGCACGTTTGTAATCTTGCAAAAACCAATGAGGTTTATTCTCGTTTTACACAGCATGTTTGAGCTTTGGCAAGAACCAATGAGGTTCACTCTAGTGTTACGCAGCACGTTTGAATTTTTGCAAGAACCAATGAGGTTTATTCTAGTGTTACGCAGCACGTTTGAGCTTCAGCAAGAACCAATGAGATTCATTCTTATGTTATGCAGCATGTTTGAGCTTCAGCAAGAACCAGTGAGATTCATTCTCGTGTTACGCAGCACATTTGAGCTTTGGCAAGAACCAATGAGATTCATTCTCGTGTTACGCAGCACGTTTGAGCTTTGGCAAGAACCAATGAGATTCATTCTCGTGTTACGCAGCACGTTTGAGTTTTTGAAAAAACCAATGAGGTTCATTCTCGTGTTACGCAGCACGTTTGAGCTTCAGCGAGAACCAATAAGGTTCATTCTAGTGTTACGCAGCACGTTTGAGCTTCAGCAAGAACCATTGAGGTTCATTCTTGTGTTACGCAGCATGTTTGAGCTTCAGGGAGAACCAATGAGGTTCATTCTAGTGTTACGCAACGCAGCACGTTTGAGTTTTTGCAAGAACCAATGAGGTTCATTCTAGTGTTACGCATCACCTTTGAGCTTCAGCAAGAACCAATGAGATTCATTCTTATGTTATGCAGCACATTTGAGGTTCAGCAAGAACCAATGATGTTGATTCTAGTGTTACGCAGCATGTTTGAGTTTTTGCAAGAACCAATTCATGGGTTTCAGTCACGTGACTTTTTTGTTGTGGCCGCCATCTTTAGGACCTTTGCGTTAAATCGCATGATCTCTCCCTGGTGATCGGAGAGATGTTGCACACTTAAATAGCACAGATGAAAAGCAACGGTATTTAAATAAAATATATACTTTAGGTATAGATCCGTATTTACTGTTAAACGACCTACTGACTCCACTAAAGTCTAGTAAAAACGTGCCAAATTTTACGTTTGCTGACATTTACATCTACCTCGTCCACTCCCTCTCCATGTCCCCACCACTTTTGAAACATCTCTCGCGGCACGGATGTACCAATACACATAAAATAAAAGTCAAATAAGAGGTGATCTAGCACGCTGAAATGTGTTGTTTTTTAAATCAAGTGATCAAAGTGCTTGTTGACTCTGGATCAGTGGTGCAGATACAGTGTTCTCTCGTGACTCGCGCACACCGCACAGTCTTCACACACGGACGCGCGCTTTAATCCATTTCGGAGACTATTGGCTCCGGTGAGATCACAAAATAAAATGCACACAAATGTGTGCTGACTGATATCCTGACTGATATACAACCACTGATAAACATAATCGATTATTTTAATAAGGGTTTTTAATAAAAAATGGTACGAGGGCGGATTAGAACCCAGAACCTCTGACACGCTAGGCAAAAGTTCCGCCACTGGACAATCAAGTATGTAAAATAGTCATTAAACGACAAATTAAATTCAATGTACTATTTAAATTGATTGGTGGACATCGTATTGTTATTGTACAGGTATGATTTATGATTTAGTGTTGTATTAAATGCCCCCATGAAGAAAATGTTCTTGATAACAGGAAGGGTAATGGCACTCTGTTAATCAAGCAATATTAACGTTACACCAGTAATCGCTGAACATAAAAGCTTCGCTGAACTGAATTGCTAATAATGTCGGTAAAGCACATATCTCTTGTATTATCAGTGACGTTTGGACACCTTTATTTTCAATTCTCATTTATTTGTATAGCGCTTTTCACAATATTTCAAAGCAGCTTTTCAGAAAATGCGTGTCTACATTACAATTTAGAGTGTCAGAGTTATGCATTTCAGAAATGTATAGGCTATAAATCATGCAGTTAGCTAATAATCTATTAATTTAAACAATGCATTAAGGCAGAAACAGTGAGCAGTAGTTTAGCATACTGAAGCAGGTAACGACAACATAATTCAGCCAAACGTATAACTAAGGTTATAATGTAAATATAGATAGCGGTCTAGAATAAGGTTGTAGAGAATACGTGTTTCAATTGTAAACTACATGTTTTAATTTAGCAAGCTAACCTGTAATTAGCTAATTTTACTTTTATTTAAATTCCCAGGTCAACGTTTAATTTCTCAACATTTCTTTGTGATTTGCTGTTATCACAGTTTACAGCACAGCAGATAGACGGCATGTTGCAATTCGGTCCTACAAATGGCGGCCGCTCCACTGTGTGACGTCACATGAAATCTATGAATAAGGTTCATTCTTATGTTACGCAGCACGTCTGAGCTTCAGCAAGAACCAATGAGGTTAATTCTCGTGTTACGCAGCACGTTTGAACTTCAGCAAGAACCAATGAGGTTCATTCTTATGTTACGCAGCACGTCTGAGCTTCAGCAAGAACCAATGAGATTCATTCTCGTGTTACGCAGCACGTTTGAACTTCAGCAAGAACCAATGAGGTTCATTCTTATGTTACGCAGCACGTCTGAGCTTCAGCAAGAACCAATGAGATTCATTCTCGTGTTACGCAGCACGTTTGAACTTCAGCAAGAACCAATGAGGTTCATTCTTATGTTACGCAGCACGTCTGAGCTTCAGCAAGAACCAATGAGATTCATTCTCGTGTTACGCAGCACGTTTGAACTTCAGCAAGAACCAATGAGGTTCATTCTTATGTTACGCAGCACGTCTGAGCTTCAGCAAGAACCAATGAGGTTCATTCTTATGTTACGCAGCACGTCTGAGCTTCAGCAAGAACCAATGAGATTCATTCTCGTGTTAAGCAGCACGTCTGAGCTTCAGCAAGAACCAATGAGGTTCATTCTCGTGTTACGCAGCACGTTTGAACTTCAGCAAGAACCAATGAAGTTCATTCTTATGTTACGCAGCACGTCTGAGCTTCAGCAAGAACCAATGAGGTTCATTCTTATGTTACGCAGCACGTCTGAGCTTCAGCAAGAACCAATGAGGTTCATTCTTATGTTACGCAGCACGTCTGAGCTTCAGCAAGAACCAATGAGGTTCATTCTTATGTTACGCAGCACGTCTGAGCTTCAGCAAGAACCAATGAGGTTCATTCTTATGTTACGCAGCACGTCTGAGCTTCAGCAAGAACCAATGAGATTCATTCTCGTTTTACGCAGCAGGTTTGAGCTTCAGCAAGAACCAATGAGGTTCATTCTTATGTTACGCCGCACGTTTGAGTTTTTGCGAGAACCAATGAGGCTCTCTCGTGTTACGCAGCACGTTTGAGCTTTAGCGAGAACCAATGAGAATCATTCTCGTGTTACACAGCACGTTTGAGTTTTTGCAAGAACCAATGAGGTTCATTATAGTGTTACGCTGCATGTTTGAGTTTCCTCAATAACCAATGAGGTTCATTCTCTTCAATCTGTGAAGTTCTGATGAAGTTCAATCTGTTCATCACATAAAAGCGATCGAGTCTCTTTAGAAAATATATACTTAACCACTTTATGAACTTTTCGAAGCAACAAAAAGGTAGAAGCAGATACATATTATCCATCACGTGGCCATCACGTTAAGCTTTAGAGTATTTTACAAACACACACAAAAAGAAAATAGGGCATCAAATCTGCGTAACTTGTCATATTTAATTTTTTCAAATTCTTGTCACACAGAGGAGCATTACAATTTCTTTTCAGAATGAGTTGGCAAATGACGTTTCAAGTCTCTTGTAAGGGCTCTCTCCAGTGTGAACTCTTACGCGCGTCTGATGTTTCCTTTGAATCTGAAACTCTTTCCACAGTGATTGCACATGAAAGGCTTATCTCTGGTGTGAGTTATGTGTTTAAAGATGATTCCTGTCCATGAAGCAGCTTCCACACTGATTACATATATAACAGGTCTTTCTTTAGTGAATTCTCATGTGACAATTAAGGTTTACTTTAAAATTGAAGCTCTTTCCACACTGTTGGCAGGTGAACGGCTTCTCTCCAGTGTGAACGATCATGTGGCCTTTAAGATTTCTTTTTTGAGTGAAACTTTTCCCACACTGTTGACAAGTGAAGTCCTTCTCTCCAGTGTGAATTCTCATGTGGTCATTAATTGTTGTTTTATGTGCAAAACTTTTTCCACACTGTTGGCAGATAAAAGGCTTCTCTCCAGTGTGAATTCTCATGTGGACTTTAAGATGTCCACTATCAGTGAAACCTTTTCCACAATGTTGGCAGATAAAAGGCTTCTCTCCAGTGTGAATTCTCATGTGGGCATTAAGATTTCCATTATGAGTGAAACTCTTTCCACACTGTTGACAGGTGCAAGGCTTCTCTTTAGTGTGAACTCTCATGTGGGCTTTAAGGCTTTCGTTTTGAGCAAAACTCTTTCCACACTGTTGGCAGGTGAAAGGCTTCTCTCCAGTGTGAATTCTCATGTGGGCTTTAAGGCCTCCATGATCAGAGAAACTTTTTCCACAATGTTGGCAGGTGCAAGGCTTCTCTCCAGTGTGAACTCTCATGTGGATTTTAAGGCCTCCATTATGAATGAAACTCTTTCCACACTGAGAGCAGGTGCAAGGCTTCTCTCCAGTGTGAGTTCTCATGTGGACTTTAAGGACTCCATTATGAGTGAAACTCTTTCCACACTGAGAGCAGGTGAAAGGCTTCTCTCCAGTGTGAGTTCTCATGTGGACTTTAAGGACTCCATTATGAGTGAAACTCTTTCCACACTGAGAGCAGGTGAAAGGCTTCTCTCCAGTGTGAGTTCTCATGTGGACTTTAAGGTTTCCATTACTAGCGAATCTCTTTCCACACTGTTTGCAGGTGCAAGGCTTCTCTCCAGTGTGAACTCTCATGTGGACTTTAAGGACTCCATTATGAGTGAAACACTTTCCACACTGTTTGCAGGTGCAAGTCTTCTGTCCAGTGTGAGTTCTCATGTGGACTTTAAGGTTTCCATTACAAGTGAATCTGTTTCCACACTGAGAGCAGGTGAAAGGCTTCTCTCCAGTGTGAGTTCTCATGTGTCTTTTTAAGTTTTCATTATTAGTGAAACTCTTTCCACACTGAGAGCAGGTGAAAGGCTTCTCTCCAGTGTGAGTTCTCATGTGTTTTTTAAAGTTTCCATTATGAGTGAAACTCTTTCCACACTGAGAGCAGGTGAAAGTTCTAGTTCCTGTCTTCTGACCTCTTTTTAGTGTGGAAGTCTTTTTAGTCTGCGAGCAACTAAAAGATATTTCTTCAATTAGGTCTTCATGATCTTTCTCTTCCTTTTCATTCAATACTTGACTTTCCATTTTCAGCGGCATCAGGCCTAAGGTGAACAGAGACAAATACAAGTTAACTCCAGTTTAATGGCATTACACGACACATATAGCAACATTTAGACCAATGATTTACAAAGTGGTCCCATACTTCCCCCAAAAAACACTTCCAGAGTTCATCATAATATTCCGCAAGTAGTAGGGATTCTTGAGGATCATATCAGATCGGGCCAAACCCGCAAGACATTTGTTCATCTTCGCAACACAAATTAAGACATTTTTGATGAAATCCGAGAAAGGTAGTGATGCCGGTAACGCGTTACTCTAATCTGACCACTTTTTCAGTAACAAGTAATCTATTTACAAACCAGTAATCAGATTAAAGTTACTTGTCCAAGTCACTGTGTGTTACTATTTTTGTCATTTTCCTTAGTAAAATTATATGTTTATGCTTTCTTCTTGCGTCTCGGGGAGTGAAGTCACGTATGCGACAAGTCACGTTTTCAGCATGCGGACAGTTCACGTCACGTGTAATGCATACCACGCAGCGACACAAACGCAAACAATGGAGGGAGGAGAGAGATGCGCGTATTCTAGCTGGAAATACAGTCACTAGTTTGTCAGCTAAAGGTTCGTTGTACACTCTGTGCTGGTGTCGACAAAGTGCTATCTAGCTACAAAAACACTACGTCAAATTTGAAGAAACATTTGGAGTCACAACAAGGTACAGTCAAACAAGGCAGGCATACACTGTGCGACGACTGTGCGATTTCAGCAAGGTACCTACTCGCACTGAACGAGTAGATTGCATGCAATGTAAAGCCAAAGCTCAGGATTTGTGTGTTCACACTATACGGCCCGACCGAGCTGTCACTGCTTACACTATACGTGTGAAATATGTGCAATAACCCCCCGTGCCGGGGTGCGCCGATATTCTATAGTCCCTACCATGTATCCAGAGATATTATCAAAACAAGCATCAGCAATCAATATTAACCCTCTGGGGTCTGAAAACGTTTTGCGCGATTTTTTTTCACATAGCAGCAAAATAGACTTAAAATACTCTAATTTTTTGTCATACACACTTAAGAAATATGAAAAAATTAACTATTAAATGTCTACTTTTTTATGGGTCACCTTCCAATCGAAATAAAACATTGTACTTTTGTAAAATAAAGAAAATAAACAGGGTGTGCTTTCTACCTCTCCGTCTCCGTGAACTTTTTTTCTGGAGCACGTCTCTAAACTTAAAACTCAGCGAATACTAGTCACACATGCATGAGCAATATATCTTTATAATCATTTAAGTGTGTACTTTTAAATGATCTAATTCAATACTAAAACAAATATTCTCTGTTTATGTAATCTATATAAAAAGAGAGAGATGTCAGTTGTTCTCATTTCAGCTAATTATCTTTTAATGTGACCCCGCCCACGCGCGCTATTCAAACGCAAATGATCTGAGGCAAGCCATGACAACTGTTAACACCCACATATCAGCTGGATAAAACACATCAAGTTGAACAAGAATCGTGTACTTCACCTCATCTTGCTGCGCTCTGAGGAATAATACTTTACTTTGGAAGAATATTACTTATACTAATACAAAGTCAGTTAGAATAAAATCAAATGTTTACAATTTATTATGTCAGGTAAATGTATCATGCCAATTTCATAATCAGTTCAAAGATAATAGATACAAAACATCAAATGCTCTGGAATAAAGAGAGAAGATGCGAACCTTGACATTATGAAATGCATGATGCAAATAGTTTTTCTTACGCTTCACATCACAGGCTGGTCTGGGTCACAGAATTGCCCTGAGCCTCTTGTTGCATTTCATTATATAGACAGAGACTCCTTTCACATAGAAACATTTGGGAATTTGCATTCCGAGTTTACAGCTTTTGGGAGCAGGAGGTCATTTGCCTGGAGGACCCACCCTCCTCTGTAAGCAAGATATCTCTAAACTCTTAAAAACTTTATTACTTTTTTGTTTTACTACTTTGGGGATGAGACCTTTGTACCAGTCGCACCGAGACATTTCAAATGATACCAAACATGTATAGTGTTGTATGATAATTGTTCAAATTCAACCATATAGATTTTTGGGTGAATTTCAAGTGATCTCAGCATGAGAGGGGAAAAAGATGTAGATAAGGATTGCTTAGGTGTGATTTGCGTCTCGAATGGTGATGCTAGTTTCACACGAGGGGGAAGTGAAAGAGAAAGTGAGGAAAGGGCGGAGTTTTGAAATGTTTTGGATATGAAAAAAACGGGTTTTGTACAGATGTTTGATATGATTTGCAAAAGTCAGTTGAGGGTCCAGCTTCACACCGAGGTTGGTAACAGTAGTTGAGAGGGGGATATCTTGACAGGATAAAGAGATAGTGGCAATGGGTGATAACTGGACCTGATGAGGGGTGCCGATTTGTATGGCTTCAGTTTTTGAGCTGTTTAACTGGAGAAAATTATGACTCATCCATGCCCTAATCTCCTCCAGGCAGTTAAGAGAGGGCTAGAGATGATGGTGGAGATAAAGCAGAAGATAAGGGAGCAGATAATGAAGAAGGGACCGGAGTAGAGTATAGGTTTGAGTTGGTTCGCAGGTATAACTGTGTTGTGACTGACTTCCGGTAATGGCGCACTCTGTGTGTGCTGCTGGCCGGGTTGCTCCACGGCGTAAAAGGCCAGAGATATATACATCGACAAATGGTAGAGTAATTGTTGAGGATGAATTTTTAAACTTCTTGGTTATTAAGTTACATACTTTAACTCAAGATGAAATTGTCCTGCTGGCCTCCAACAACTTTTCCTCGGATCGTATCGAGGAATCAAAGAGGATTCTTTTTGAGCTGTGCCCTCAGACAACACAGCGTAATATTGCGCATAAGGGGCCACAAAAGGACGCTAATAACATCAAAGCATGTCTAAAAGTGATGAATGAATGTGGGGAAAATATACCACGGTTTATATCATACTATCTAGATGATCTGCCAGTGGTTGGCTTTGGAAGTTTGGATGCGTCAGTGCTTCTTAGTAGAATGGAGCAACTTAACAGAGATTTACACGATGTGAGGGAGACGCTGCAGAACAGGCCGGTGTATACGAAAATTTGCGACTATCAACAGGCACCATTGAACGCCGGGTTGCTGTGATGGAGCAAAGCTGGACCACTTCAAGAGGATATACGGAAGAGCCTGTGCCTCCGGAAGGGGCGACGAGAAAGCCTAGCGCTCTGGTATCTGCAGAAATACTGAATCAGCTGGAGGACTGTACGCCAGATGGAGCCTATGCCTGTACTAAAGAATGGACCATGGTTGTGAAGGGTGGCCGGCAAGTAAAGCATGTGCCACAGGCTTTGGCTCACAGGAGTGGATCTGACCGACCCCCGGTGCGGCGAGAACGAAAGAAAAATACGGGTATTACCGGTACTGGCACGGCCAGTAGCATTCAGGTAGTTACAACTAAGCGGTGAGTCTTTTTGCCTCTCGTTTTGATCCTGCGCTCGAGGCGGACACGCTAAAGGATTATCTTGTGGGGAAATACAATAATCTCACAGTTACATGTACGAAGATCACAAGTGCTTATAGTCGGTTCTGCTCGTTCCATGTCACGGCTGAATGCAAAGACATTGCGGTAATGTATGACCCTGATCTTTGGCCAGTTGGGGCTTACATACGTCGATACTATGAAGCGCGTCAACCCAGAGGCACACATCAGCCTCATAGTCGTGCTACTGGCCAGTCCCAGGGTGTGCAAGGAGTTACCCGGGAAGATGGAATGGCAGATGAGAGTAGTAGCTAAGACTAAATGACTGCTAATGTCTTTCATTGTTATGTCTTATAATGTGCGTGGACTGAATGTGGGTCACAGCGACGGGGATAAAGCGCAACGTTGTATTGTGCAGTCCCTCCAGGATTTCGCGTGCCTTTTTTTGTGATTGTGGCGGCCTAAAATGCCTGATGTTGCGGCCGCTTTTCTAAAAAGTTGCGATGTTCTTCTGCATTTGTTTTATAGGTTAAAACGGCAAAGGTAGATAGATTTTTACTCAAAGTGCTTATATGATGCTTTTTCGCTTTTCCCCCTTTCCTTTATGGTGTTATAGATCTTTTTTGTGCATGTTATAGGTTTACTAAGTGAAAAAGCCCAAAGTCCACCAGTAGTTATTACCGGGCAGCTTATGTCAAAATGATTGATGGTGACCTTTGACCTTGCCCCTCCCTCTCCCCCCCTCCTGCCCTTCCTGTTTCCGGGGTCATGTATTAACCTTTGACCTCCCCCTCCCCGTTTCCGGGGTTGATGGATTAACCTTTGACCTAGCCCTTCCCGTTTCCGGGATTGATGGATTAACCTTTGGCCTAATGAGCGATCGATCATTTGGTTGACAGAAAGTTTTGACAGGTAGATTTGATGGATGATTTGACCCATTGACCGAGGGGTATAAATATGTCATTGTTTTGGCTTTGATGGTGGCAGATGTTTTTTGAAATCCGGGGTTCCCTCCCACCGACTCTCACAATGCTAAAAAAGATCACAGATCGTGTGACACGATCCCTCCCACAAATATCTCTTAAAAGTGTATAAAATAAATAGGATTTATTTGTTTGTGTGTGTGTGTGTGTGTGTGTGTCACCCGATTCCTCACTCACCCCCTCTCTCCCTCCCTAAATAACTAAAGTTAAAAAGCATTGATCTATAAATGAAATGTTTCTAAAATAAATATCTTACTAAATAACTAAAGTTGAAAACTATATAAATGAAATGTTTATTAAATTACAGAAGTTGAAAACCATCCGCTTCTTTAAAATACACATCTTACCGATCCAAATATTTTCAAAACCACAAAAGAGATAAAAAATCATACGACATGTTTTAGATAAATAAAAAATGATCTTACTTTTTCAGAGAGATGAAAAACTCCTAAGAGGTCCATAGGTGTAAAAATCCCCCGATTCCCTCTCACCAGCATCTGACAGTCCCTGAACCAGAGTGTGTTTGACACATGTTAGCTTTCACATTCCTGAGCTCATTGCTGGGAAAGTGAGGTGAATATGTCTCACACTAGCTAGAGTTGAAAAAAACATATTTTAAAACTATATAAATGAAATGTTTATAAAATAAATATCTTTTAACTAAACAACATCACAGAGTGTGTATGGTTTGTGTGTCTGTGTGTGTGTGTGTGTGTGTGTGTGTGTGTGTGTGTGTGTGTCACACTATCCCTCCCTCCCTCCCTCACTCACTCACTCACTCACTCACTCACACCTCCCTCCCTCCCTCCCTCACTCACCCTGAATAACTAAAGTTGAAAAACATTGATCATTAAAAAATCTTAAGACATATATTTAAGCTGTAAAAATCCCCCGATTCTCTCTCTCTCACACATAGGCATCTGGCAGTCTCTCTGAACGTGACATATTTGACTCAAGTTGAAAAAAGCATGTGATCTTTAAAAGTCTGTGTGTGTGTGTGTGTGTGTGTGTGTGTGTGTGTGTGTCTGTGTGTGTGTGTGTCTGTGTCTGTTTCTATGTGCTTGTGTTTGTGTGTGTGTGTATGTGTGTGACGGTTAGGTAAAATATCATTGATCATTTAAATCAAAATAGCATTGCTCATTTAAAAGTATATAAAGCAGATAAAATCATCTATTTCATCATGTTGAAAAACATGTGTTTTTCCCCTTAAATTTCGCACTCCCCTGCCCCGCTTGACCTAGGGTCTTGTGTGTATGTGTGCTTGTCTATGTACCGGTAATGAGCGTGAGAAAACAGATGTCATTAGCGTTTTATTACTCTTTGAAAAATACAACTGGTGAACATAACAGGGATTGTCCTATCTTCAAAACAGGACAACCGCTCACACTTGCACCATAGAAACATGCTTCTAATTAAAAACTTAGAAAGGTCGATACGGTTGGAAGAGCGTGACTTGAATGATTAGTGTTAATCTTATTTTATAGTATAATCATTAAAAGTTTAAATTATATCTTTTAAAAATACAAGATGTTTTAAATTAAATTAATTCATAAAACAAATATGCTACATCGGCGGTCTGTGGAAAAACTTGACTATATTTTTATTTATCAGGGTGCATGTAAAGAAATTTGGGGCTCTCACACATTGTGTGAAATGTTCAATAATTCCTTAAGTAGTATCTGTGCGGAAATCACCACAAAGGCCTATCTTTAGTGCGAGAGCACCAATGAAGACATTTAGAATCTTTGATGCCACAGGCCGCCCCCCATTAGCTTCTGGATATAGGGTGACAGAGCAGATGAGTCTCTGTGCGTTGTGCAATGTTAGTCTGCTAACGCTTTCCCAGAGTCAAAGTTTTGTTCGTACTAAAATGATTTCAAATCATAATCGTAAAAGTTTAAAAATTTTAAAATGAAAAGATTGTTTAAATTAAATCTTTATAGTTTTAATACATGCGTATCTTCTATTTATCTTTTAGAAGATTACTGTAATGATTTTGTTTAACAGTGACCTAAATTATAATTTTTATTAATATAGCCATAACGATTTTTGTACTGCAACAGCATATTCTATCCCGTACATCTAAAACACGACCTAACAGAAAATTGCATTTTTAGATTTTCAATAAATAAATAAATCATTTAATATAATTTCCAAGCAGTTTTGCACTCACAAACCATAAAATCTCTATTTTAGATTAAATGATTATAAATAAAGTATATAACTCTATAACAAAAATGTTACTAAAATGTATTCACACAAATTTAAACATAGTTTTAGCTATATATATATATATATAAAATATTATATAAATATAAAAACACCTTACATTTTCAGAGCGCTGAAGTAGTAGTAGAATCTAGATCTATGCAATAATTAAAACATTTCAAAAAGCAAATAGTTTAAGTTGTGATAAGCAAACCCAGCCAGACCCCTTTAGAGATAAACTACAGGGTGAGATGAACTCTCACAGAGACGAGAGGAGTCACAGGGGCTAAATGCCACAGCGTATGTATGTTGCTCCGCTTTCCAGGATTTATTCATGTAAAAAGCATAATCTTAAAAGTTTAAAGTGGATCTTTTAAAATCAAAAGACTGTTTAAAGCAAATCTTTAAAGGTTTATTAAAATTGTATCTTTTATTTATCTTCTACTTTTGTACGATATAAATGATTGTGCATACATTTAACCTAAGCTATTATTTTTTACTAAACAACGCATGTTCAAAAATGAAATTAAAAATGTTTAAGCAAAAACTGCGCTTTGGCGACTTACGTTTTATTTCAAACAGTATTTTTGTCTATGCTCCATGAAATATGTTTGTCACAACTCTATACAACCCAGAACTCTACATAACTCTTATTTAGATTAAGTTCACATGTTCAGAGACGCGATGTGCCTCTGGGGTCCTTACAGCATAAGTAAAGCATAAGTAAAGTTTGTCTCGAGCGAATATTTAATTTTACTCGTCTTAATTCAAAGCATGATCTTACTTTATCTACGGTAGCGATGATCTATTGTGTGTATAAGATGTATATATAATTTTTACTTTTATTTTATCTCCCAAACTATCCTTATTCATTGTGGAAACACACAGGGTGAAACCCTTCATTGAGATTATCTACTCAAAATATATGTAGAATTTTAAAATGGGTGGCCGCATGAACAGACTTTGGGGAGAGCCGATGATACTCCAGCAGGAAGCATGCCCTTTGACCTCCTCCACTTTGAAGGCTTTTTTTGTCAATCACCCTACAAGGTGGTTCTTAAAGGTACGCTGTGTAGGAATTTCTCCCATCTAGTGGTGAAATTGTATTTTGCATTAGCACGGATATTCAGAATATTCAAATGAGTGCTGCATCTACGTAGCCGTTATGTGCCTATGACAACATGTCTTCCAATAGCACTTCATCGAGTTTAACTATACATTTGAGATACAGTACTAGAACAGTACCGTCGCGATGCCTAAATAATGAATTACACAACCAAGCGATGAAAAATGCTTGTAATTTAGACCGTAACCTGTCGAGAAGAAAGCAGCGCTTCATAGTCCCTTTCAAAGTCTTTCTCCTTCATTAGCTCTATCCACCGGGGAAAAGCTATCCCGATATTTACCCTAGGTTTGAATTCGCTTAGGGTAAATTTTTTGTCTGCGATGATTCCTCCTCCTGTGCCTCGTCATAAGTATGGTCCTGCATCATGAAGTACCGTGCGCAGCCAGCTCAGGCTTGCAAATTTGGCGGGGGAGTGGCAAGCGACTCTCACGGATATCCTTGTCCGCTACTTTACAGACAGTCTCTCATCTGACCACCTCATCAAAAGACATGTCTAAAAGTGAGTATTGTTTCTATAAATATTTTATGCAACGGTGTTTTATTTAAAATAATGTTTTGTTTTATTTAAACAATGTTTATCTGCTGTAACCGCTCAACGTACTGTAATGTACTGCGTTACTGCCTATAGGATGATTGCATGATTTTTGCCATTTAAAATAACATGGTCTTTTCCTTTTCTCTCTCTCTCTCTCTCTAGAGACAGCAAACACTGCAGGACAATCAGGCATCCAAGTAACATGTTAGTGTGGTTTATATTTATTTTTAATGAGAAATATTATAGAGTGCAACAGGCAGTTTCTGGAAGTAAAAACACCTCCGGTAACCAGCAACGGTGAAAAAAGTGGACAGGGGTGTATATTGGGTGTATAATGAACAATTGACAGATGAACTGACAGATATTTTATGTAAATAGGCAAAATCTCTACATCTGATGGTGGCCATGTGTTTTCTCCTATCATAACCGGTTCAACTTGTGGCTCCTTAGAGATCAACATGACTTCTGCCAAATCAAATGCGCCGGCAAATTGTAAGTGTAATACATGAGAAACTATTAAAATGGCTTTCGACTATGTAATGTATAAAATTAATCTTAATTAAGCAGTCAAAGTTAACTATTTGGGACCCATTTTAAGTAAGGCTACATTCTGGGCTAACAGCATCATGTGCAAATTTGGAATACTGAAAATGTTAATGTTTTTGGCACTATTGGATTGAGTTTTGTAGAATATGACTCTATTGGATGTATAATGAACAATTGACAGATAAACTGACCAATATTTTATGTAAACAGGCAAAATTTCTACATCTGATGGTGGCCATGTGTTTTCTCCTATCATAACTGGTTTAACTCCTGGCTCCTTTGAGATCAATATGACTTCTGCCGAATCAAATGTGCCGGCAAATTGTAAGTGTAATACATGAGAAACTATTAAAACAGCATTAGCCTATGTAATGTTTAAAATTAATCTTAATTAAGCAGTCGGACTTAACTATTTGGGACCAATTTTAAGGAATATGTATGTTTGTTCCTATTGAACAATATGTATGCATGTGGAATATGTATGTTTTTGGTACTATTTGATCCAGTTTAGTAGAAACTTCTGTAGAATTTATTTTATGCGGTGTCATGCTTCTGGATTATTCAGACTCAGAATTGTAACTATTACTATAGCCTTTATCAGCCATTTACTTTACTGCAGACTTATCAAACTTATTTATTTACTGCAGATTTTATCAAAGCCAAATACTGCCCAAAAGGGGAGACTAGGAAATAAGAGAAACAGGTTAATACAAGGTTAGATTCAATCTTTATATTCTTTCCCATTTTTCCTTCATTTTCCTGTTATTGTTTTAATTTTTAAATTTTTATATTCTCAGATCATCAAAGGTTTCTGAAAGCAAACACCAGTCAGTTGGTTGAAAAAGTGAAGAACATTGATCCAATCAGCATGAAGAATCTCTCATGTAGGAACTGCAACAACAACTGTTTTATTGTTTGGCATTATGTACTTAAACGGTTTTTAAAAAATGTTTTAATAATTGATTGGTGATGGAGTTTTCATTTTTTGTATTGATAATCAAGCATATTGTACAAGCAAGAAGAAATCAAACTGGGGACATAATAAACAGTGGCAAAGTTTATATTTCTAAAAAGTTTTAAGCTTAGATATCTTTAAATACATTTTAATGTGATTTTTAATGTTTTCATTCTACTTGACCTTATGATTATAATAAAAGATTATAATAATCAAATATAATGTATTTTTTATGACCATTAAATGAGAAAACAACTTAACATCACATCAAGCTTTGACGTAAATTTTACTGCTTCCTAAAGACAACACTTAGTTGCATTTACAGGTTAGTTTTTTAACAAATGATTGGTCAATAATTTAACAGTTGCATGATACCGTCCTCTGTGAACTAATGCAAATGCACTAGCATTAAGAGCCTTTACGGAGTAAAGATTTTGTAAAAGGTTTTTCTTATTAGATAACAATTTTTACAACCTTAACAAATGTTGAACGCATTCACTAAATAATCTAATAAATTGAACTTAATAGTTTGGACAAAATTAAGAATGTTAACCTGATTCGACTAAATGGCATTGAATTAAACTTATGTAATAAACTTAAGATTACTGAAATAAACAATGTTTATTAAATGCAACATAACCCGGTAACGTGGGGCCTGTTGACATAAAAAAGTTAAGTAAATCCAACATATATCTTAGATTTTCCAACAAAATTTGATTAAACATTACAAGGGCAAAAAACATCTGCATGTGTGAATTGTTTACAATAGATCCATAACACAGATTTAGAAAGTAGATAGGTTGGAATTTCTTTTGTGCATACTTTAAGTTAACAATTACCAAAGTTCTGTCCCTGAAGCGTTTATTAAATTGTCTAGAGTAAAATGAAAACATGATATAAATATCACATTAAGCACGTCATTACCGAATTCCTGGGTTGTTTAATAACTTCAATAGTTATTAAGCATCGGCTGATTTAAGTTTTTCTTCAAAGTGACAATGGTAATTTTCTGATAAATCACCGTACACATACACACTGTGTTTTGCTGTATGCGGATTTTGAGGGTAACTTATATAATGTTTAATGGTTGAAAAGAATAATTTACATAAGTAAATTGAATAAGCATCAAATATTGTTTTTGGTCTAATTAACTGAAACATGTTCTTTCAACATGAAAATATTGAGTTAAGCCAAAACGCACCTGTTTCCAGTCGGTTTAACACAATGAAATCGTGTTTGAATGAGAAAGCTGATACAATGGTGTTAAATGAAAAAATATTTTTCATAAACTGACCAGGTTCATAATATAATTTATGAGTGAATTAATTTTAGTGTGCTTAGAGTCTTTAAAATATTTAATGATTTCAAATGCTATTTAGATGTCTAATAAATTATCCAAATATTGGTCATGTACCAATTTTTAATGAGATCAGACATGACTTATAAAATTAATTTTTGCAATTTTTAATTCCAACGTTATACTTTGCGTATACAATCATATATTGCAGTGACATGATGCTACCTCTGATACAATGTGGCTTTAATCCTATATAGCCGTTTACAACGTCATGACGATGACGCCCCTATACAACCCCTATAGCGGTGGATAGGGCGGAGACCCATAGTCGTCCTTATAAACTCTACACAAAGCTCAGCCTCAGTTATCGCACACAACCCCGGTTTTCCTAACTGAAGGGGTCTAGCTCTAATAGTCGCGGACGGGTGTGCTACTGCATCGATCGAAGGAACATTGTCTGGTTGTTACACGGACTGTCAAAGAGCGCATCAACCTTCCTGTTTGTCTGCCGCAGACTACTTTTTCGAATCACACTTTTTTCGACTCACGCACAAGGCCTGGACAATTGTGCTGTAAGGACTCACTCGCCAGATTCCAGGAACTATCCAAATCTTTCATCATCGAATAGGGGACCGAAAAATCTAACAACTTCTGAAATGGAGAGCGACCCCCCGTTGAGTTCTATCGTAGCGGGGGCACTGCGTCATCCGGCGTGTGAGTGCGCCACGGGGAAAGAGTGTCGTTTAAGAGCCACGCAAGACTCTATGTTTAAAGATCATTTTAGAGGCCCGATGGTTAGCTTGATGCACAGGACCATCGAGGCTGCGTGTGATGACAACAACGATTGCACGAGGGATACCAAACGTGTGAAAAATCTCAAAAAAGAAATGGATGACATAAGAGGGTTGGTTGGATCTTGGACAGATGTTACGCCCATGTTTATAAACGGCAAAGAACCGGTCGGCGTAATCCTCAGAAAAGTTCTGGATGTGATGCATGAATCTTGTGAGGAATTTGAAGTCAACGAACTACTCTGTATGTGTACGTTTGTAACAGATCTCTGTGTGTCCCTGTTGTCAAAAAATTTAAAAACAGATGCTGATGAAATAGTTGAAAGTGTGGTCAGCTATGCCCTAGAGAAAAACCTGATTGCGTGCCGCAACTTTTTATTCTTGCTCGATCACCTGTAAATGGCGTTATTGTTTTACTTTATGTAATACTGGTCTGTCATTTTCTTCACTGCAATATATGATTGTATACGCAAAGTATAACGTTGGAATTAAAAATTGCAAAAATTAATTTTATAAGTCATGTCTGATCTCATTAAAAATTGGTACATGACCAATATTTGGATAATTTATTAGACATCTAAATAGCATTTGAAATCATTAAATATTTTAAAGACTCTAAGCACACTAAAATTAATTCACTCATAAATTATATTATGAACCTGGTCAGTTTATGAAAAATATTTTTTCATTTAACACCATTGTATCAGCTTTCTCATTCAAACACGATTTCATTGTGTTAAACCGACTGGAAACAGGTGCGTTTTGGCTTAACTCAATATTTTCATGTTGAAAGAACATGTTTCAGTTAATTAGACCAAAAACAATATTTGATGCTTATTCAATTTACTTATGTAAATTATTCTTTTCAACCATTAAACATTATATAAGTTACCCTCAAAATCCGCATACAGCAAAACACAGTGTGTATGTGTACGGTGATTTATCAGAAAATTACCATTGTCACTTTGAAGAAAAACTTAAATCAGCCGATGCTTAATAACTATTGAAGTTATTAAACAACCCAGGAATTCGGTAATGACGTGCTTAATGTGATATTTATATCATGTTTTCATTTTACTCTAGACAATTTAATAAACGCTTCAGGGACAGAACTTTGGTAATTGTTAACTTAAAGTATGCACAAAAGAAATTCCAACCTATCTACTTTCTAAATCTGTGTTATGGATCTATTGTGAACAATTCACACATGCAGATGTTTTTTGCCCTTGTAATGTTTAATCAAATTTTGTTGGAAAATCTAAGATATATGTTGGATTTACTTAACTTTTTTATGTCAACAGGCCCCACGTTACCGGGTTATGTTGCATTTAATAAACATTGTTTATTTCAGTAATCTTAAGTTTATTACATAAGTTTAATTCAATGCCATTTAGTCGAATCAGGTTAACATTCTTAATTTTGTCCAAACTATTAAGTTCAATTTATTAGATTATTTAGTGAATGCGTTCAACATTTGTTAAGGTTGTAAAAATTGTTATCTAATAAGAAAAACCTTTTACAAAATCTTTACTCCGTAAAGGCTCTTAATGCTAGTGCATTTGCATTAGTTCACAGAGGACGGTATCATGCAACTGTTAAATTATTGACCAATCATTTGTTAAAAAACTAACCTGTAAATGCAACTAAGTGTTGTCTTTAGGAAGCAGTAAAATTTACGTCAAAGCTTGATGTGATGTTAAGTTGTTTTCTCATTTAATGGTCATAAAAAATACATTATATTTGATTATTATAATCTTTTATTATAATCATAAGGTCAAGTAGAATGAAAACATTAAAAATCACATTAAAATGTATTTAAAGATATCTAAGCTTAAAACTTTTTAGAAATATAAACTTTGCCACTGTTTATTATGTCCCCAGTTTGATTTCTTCTTGCTTGTACAATATGCTTGATTATCAATACAAAAAATGAAAACTCCATCACCAATCAATTATTAAAACATTTTTTAAAAACCGTTTAAGTACATAATGCCAAACAATAAAACAGTTGTTGTTGCAGTTCCTACATGAGAGATTCTTCATGCTGATTGGATCAATGTTCTTCACTTTTTCAACCAACTGACTGGTGTTTGCTTTCAGAAACCTTTGATGATCTGAGAATATAAAAATTTAAAAATTAAAACAATAACAGGAAAATGAAGGAAAAATGGGAAAGAATATAAAGATTGAATCTAACCTTGTATTAACCTGTTTCTCTTATTTCCTAGTCTCCCCTTTTGGGCAGTATTTGGCTTTGATAAAATCTGCAGTAAATAAATAAGTTTGATAAGTCTGCAGTAAAGTAAATGGCTGATAAAGGCTATAGTAATAGTTACAATTCTGAGTCTGAATAATCCAGAAGCATGACACCGCATAAAATAAATTCTACAGAAGTTTCTACTAAACTGGATCAAATAGTACCAAAAACATACATATTCCACATGCATACATATTGTTCAATAGGAACAAACATACATATTCCTTAAAATTGGTCCCAAATAGTTAAGTCCGACTGCTTAATTAAGATTAATTTTAAACATTACATAGGCTAATGCTGTTTTAATAGTTTCTCATGTATTACACTTACAATTTGCCGGCACATTTGATTCGGCAGAAGTCATATTGATCTCAAAGGAGCCAGGAGTTAAACCAGTTATGATAGGAGAAAACACATGGCCACCATCAGATGTAGAAATTTTGCCTGTTTACATAAAATATTGGTCAGTTTATCTGTCAATTGTTCATTATACATCCAATAGAGTCATATTCTACAAAACTCAATCCAATAGTGCCAAAAACATTAACATTTTCAGTATTCCAAATTTGCACATGATGCTGTTAGCCCAGAATGTAGCCTTACTTAAAATGGGTCCCAAATAGTTAACTTTGACTGCTTAATTAAGATTAATTTTATACATTACATAGTCGAAAGCCATTTTAATAGTTTCTCATGTATTACACTTACAATTTGCCGGCGCATTTGATTTGGCAGAAGTCATGTTGATCTCTAAGGAGCCACAAGTTGAACCGGTTATGATAGGAGAAAACACATGGCCACCATCAGATGTAGAGATTTTGCCTATTTACATAAAATATCTGTCAGTTCATCTGTCAATTGTTCATTATACACCCAATATACACCCCTGTCCACTTTTTTCACCGTTGCTGGTTACCGGAGGTGTTTTTACTTCCAGAAACTGCCTGTTGCACTCTATAATATTTCTCATTAAAAATAAATATAAACCACACTAACATGTTACTTGGATGCCTGATTGTCCTGCAGTGTTTGCTGTCTCTAGAGAGAGAGAGAGAGAGAAAAGGAAAAGACCATGTTATTTTAAATGGCAAAAATCATGCAATCATCCTATAGGCAGTAACGCAGTACATTACAGTACGTTGAGCGGTTACAGCAGATAAACATTGTTTAAATAAAACAAAACATTATTTTAAATAAAACACCGTTGCATAAAATATTTATAGAAACAATACTCACTTTTAGACATGTCTTTTGATGAGGTGGTCAGATGAGAGACTGTCTGTAAAGTAGCGGACAAGGATATCCGTGAGAGTCGCTTGCCACTCCCCCGCCAAATTTGCAAGCCTGAGCTGGCTGCGCACGGTACTTCATGATGCAGGACCATACTTATGACGAGGCACAGGAGGAGGAATCATCGCAGACAAAAAATTTACCCTAAGCGAATTCAAACCTAGGGTAAATATCGGGATAGCTTTTCCCCGGTGGATAGAGCTAATGAAGGAGAAAGACTTTGAAAGGGACTATGAAGCGCTGCTTTCTTCTCGACAGGTTACGGTCTAAATTACAAGCATTTTTCATCGCTTGGTTGTGTAATTCATTATTTAGGCATCGCGACGGTACTGTTCTAGTACTGTATCTCAAATGTATAGTTAAACTCGATGAAGTGCTATTGGAAGACATGTTGTCATAGGCACATAACGGCTACGTAGATGCAGCACTCATTTGAATATTCTGAATATCCGTGCTAATGCAAAATACAATTTCACCACTAGATGGGAGAAATTCCTACACAGCGTACCTTTAAGAACCACCTTGTAGGGTGATTGACAAAAAAAGCCTTCAAAGTGGAGGAGGTCAAAGGGCATGCTTCCTGCTGGAGTATCATCGGCTCTCCCCAAAGTCTGTTCATGCGGCCACCCATTTTAAAATTCTACATATATTTTGAGTAGATAATCTCAATGAAGGGTTTCACCCTGTGTGTTTCCACAATGAATAAGGATAGTTTGGGAGATAAAATAAAAGTAAAAATTATATATACATCTTATACACACAATAGATCATCGCTACCGTAGATAAAGTAAGATCATGCTTTGAATTAAGACGAGTAAAATTAAATATTCGCTCGAGACAAACTTTACTTATGCTTTACTTATGCTGTAAGGACCCCAGAGGCACATCGCGTCTCTGAACATGTGAACTTAATCTAAATAAGAGTTATGTAGAGTTCTGGGTTGTATAGAGTTGTGACAAACATATTTCATGGAGCATAGACAAAAATACTGTTTGAAATAAAACGTAAGTCGCCAAAGCGCAGTTTTTGCTTAAACATTTTTAATTTCATTTTTGAACATGCGTTGTTTAGTAAAAAATAATAGCTTAGGTTAAATGTATGCACAATCATTTATATCGTACAAAAGTAGAAGATAAATAAAAGATACAATTTTAATAAACCTTTAAAGATTTGCTTTAAACAGTCTTTTGATTTTAAAAGATCCACTTTAAACTTTTAAGATTATGCTTTTTACATGAATAAATCCTGGAAAGCGGAGCAACATACATACGCTGTGGCATTTAGCCCCTGTGACTCCTCTCGTCTCTGTGAGAGTTCATCTCACCCTGTAGTTTATCTCTAAAGGGGTCTGGCTGGGTTTGCTTATCACAACTTAAACTATTTGCTTTTTGAAATGTTTTAATTATTGCATAGATCTAGATTCTACTACTACTTCAGCGCTCTGAAAATGTAAGGTGTTTTTATATTTATATAATATTTTATATATATATATATATAGCTAAAACTATGTTTAAATTTGTGTGAATACATTTTAGTAACATTTTTGTTATAGAGTTATATACTTTATTTATAATCATTTAATCTAAAATAGAGATTTTATGGTTTGTGAGTGCAAAACTGCTTGGAAATTATATTAAATGATTTATTTATTTATTGAAAATCTAAAAATGCAATTTTCTGTTAGGTCGTGTTTTAGATGTACGGGATAGAATATGCTGTTGCAGTACAAAAATCGTTATGGCTATATTAATAAAAATTATAATTTAGGTCACTGTTAAACAAAATCATTACAGTAATCTTCTAAAAGATAAATAGAAGATACGCATGTATTAAAACTATAAAGATTTAATTTAAACAATCTTTTCATTTTAAAATTTTTAAACTTTTACGATTATGATTTGAAATCATTTTAGTACGAACAAAACTTTGACTCTGGGAAAGCGTTAGCAGACTAACATTGCACAACGCACAGAGACTCATCTGCTCTGTCACCCTATATCCAGAAGCTAATGGGGGGCGGCCTGTGGCATCAAAGATTCTAAATGTCTTCATTGGTGCTCTCGCACTAAAGATAGGCCTTTGTGGTGATTTCCGCACAGATACTACTTAAGGAATTATTGAACATTTCACACAATGTGTGAGAGCCCCAAATTTCTTTACATGCACCCTGATAAATAAAAATATAGTCAAGTTTTTCCACAGACCGCCGATGTAGCATATTTGTTTTATGAATTAATTTAATTTAAAACATCTTGTATTTTTAAAAGATATAATTTAAACTTTTAATGATTATACTATAAAATAAGATTAACACTAATCATTCAAGTCACGCTCTTCCAACCGTATCGACCTTTCTAAGTTTTTAATTAGAAGCATGTTTCTATGGTGCAAGTGTGAGCGGTTGTCCTGTTTTGAAGATAGGACAATCCCTGTTATGTTCACCAGTTGTATTTTTCAAAGAGTAATAAAACGCTAATGACATCTGTTTTCTCACGCTCATTACCGGTACATAGACAAGCACACATACACACAAGACCCTAGGTCAAGCGGGGCAGGGGAGTGCGAAATTTAAGGGGAAAAACACATGTTTTTCAACATGATGAAATAGATGATTTTATCTGCTTTATATACTTTTAAATGAGCAATGCTATTTTGATTTAAATGATCAATGATATTTTACCTAACCGTCACACACATACACACACACACAAACACAAGCACATAGAAACAGACACAGACACACACACACACACACACACACACACACACACACACAGACTTTTAAAGATCACATGCTTTTTTCAACTTGAGTCAAATATGTCACGTTCAGAGAGACTGCCAGATGCCTATGTGTGAGAGAGAGAGAATCGGGGGATTTTTACAGCTTAAATATATGTCTTAAGATTTTTTAATGATCAATGTTTTTCAACTTTAGTTATTCAGGGTGAGTGAGGGAGGGAGGGAGGTGTGAGTGAGTGAGTGAGTGAGTGAGTGAGGGAGGGAGGGAGGGATAGTGTGACACACACACACACACACACACACACACACACACACACACACACACACAGACACACAAACCATACACACTCTGTGATGTTGTTTAGTTAAAAGATATTTATTTTATAAACATTTCATTTATATAGTTTTAAAATATGTTTTTTTCAACTCTAGCTAGTGTGAGACATATTCACCTCACTTTCCCAGCAATGAGCTCAGGAATGTGAAAGCTAACATGTGTCAAACACACTCTGGTTCAGGGACTGTCAGATGCTGGTGAGAGGGAATCGGGGGATTTTTACACCTATGGACCTCTTAGGAGTTTTTCATCTCTCTGAAAAAGTAAGATCATTTTTTATTTATCTAAAACATGTCGTATGATTTTTTATCTCTTTTGTGGTTTTGAAAATATTTGGATCGGTAAGATGTGTATTTTAAAGAAGCGGATGGTTTTCAACTTCTGTAATTTAATAAACATTTCATTTATATAGTTTTCAACTTTAGTTATTTAGTAAGATATTTATTTTAGAAACATTTCATTTATAGATCAATGCTTTTTAACTTTAGTTATTTAGGGAGGGAGAGAGGGGGTGAGTGAGGAATCGGGTGACACACACACACACACACAAACAAATAAATCCTATTTATTTTATACACTTTTAAGAGATATTTGTGGGAGGGATCGTGTCACACGATCTGTGATCTTTTTTAGCATTGTGAGAGTCGGTGGGAGGGAACCCCGGATTTCAAAAAACATCTGCCACCATCAAAGCCAAAACAATGACATATTTATACCCCTCGGTCAATGGGTCAAATCATCCATCAAATCTACCTGTCAAAACTTTCTGTCAACCAAATGATCGATCGCTCATTAGGCCAAAGGTTAATCCATCAATCCCGGAAACGGGAAGGGCTAGGTCAAAGGTTAATCCATCAACCCCGGAAACGGGGAGGGGGAGGTCAAAGGTTAATACATGACCCCGGAAACAGGAAGGGCAGGAGGGGGGGAGAGGGAGGGGCAAGGTCAAAGGTCACCATCAATCATTTTGACATAAGCTGCCCGGTAATAACTACTTCCACCCCAAAGGGACTTATTATGTCCCACAGAAAACACTGTTCACCATCTGCTCTATTGTAGTCCAGCCTTTACTTCAGAGACAAACTAAGAATCTAACAAACTAAGCTTTTTTTTAAACAAGATCTGCACCTGCAAAAAGGTGCAGAACCTCACAAACATTAAAGGTGCAAAACGCAAGTCTCTGAGTTTTTGCAGAACTACGCCCCCTCTGGTGACAAGCGAAACTGCAACCAGAGTTGTGCACGCTCCCGTTACCGGTAGGCCATACCGGTAGGCCATACACAAAAACATAGTTAGCATCTTTTATTGGATATGTTTTATGTTTCATGTTGTACTATTCTTCCGAACACAATTCCTAGTTTATGAAACTGTTCACTAACAATGGTAGTAAAACCAATTCTGATTGTACATGTATCTAGCTTACGCTACAGCATTACACATTTTACGCATCGTCATTTGTTGTCATGCATAGATTGGCCGTATCAAACAGTAAAGACTGGGCTATATCTTACCGTTTTATCAAGAAAAAAGCCAACTCAGGATCCCGTTTGAGACCAAAGCAGATCGGAGATCTCTCCATTTGTTGAATGCCTTCCCGAGGTTGACTCTCGTCTTACTCCGACGCCTGTCTGACTCCAATTTGGCCCTTTTGGTGGCACTAGACACTAAAATTTTCTCTTTTCTTTACTTGGAGTTTGCGTTGGAGTTTGGAATGGACTACAAGCCGGTCTCTTTGAATCCATCTTCTACCTTTGACGCACAAGTTGTCTTCGCTGATGCGGAGAATGGCGGCTTATACACAAACCTGCGAGACATAGCCTGGTGAGCGTGAACGCGCATGACGTCATGCCCAGTCTCAAATTCGAGCCCGAATCCCTCTTATATATTTTACTGTACAGGATTATAGAGGCAATCTCAGTGAGCAGAGAAGGGCTCATTCAGCCCATTAGGCAGTTCTTTAAGCATGTATAGGATAGAAGGATAGAATGCACCTTTAAGCAGCAATTATGTTAAAAGATGCCAATACTAATAAAGTGCAAAATACAGTTTTCTTAGGAATAGCCACAAAAGTTAAATGATGTAAAGTTAAAAATTTTATAATGTATTTTAATATAATATAATATAGCCTAATATAATATAGCCGAATATCCAATAAAGCTGTTCTCATTTCCTTCATTTTTTTTGTCAGACAATAGAACGAGTAGCTATTTTTGTGTACAATTATCTGAATTGAGAGAGTTCGGGAACTGGGTGCACTGTTATAGTGAGTATTACAAGTGATAAACAAGAAAAGAAAGGAAAATAAAATGGTCAAACTCAATTCTTTAAATATAAAACAAAAAGAGCAGATAAATCCGTGGAAACAACACTGCTCATTCCTGTCTGTCAGCTGCCGCTGCTGCTCCTCTCAGCCATTCACTGAACAGGGACGCAGAGAGAGTGTGACGGCAGGGAGAAAGCAAACCTCGCGCTCGCAGGATTGTGCTGGCAACATTTGGTTACTGAAGTTTGTCCAAAAAGTCACTAGATTTGTCTCTAAAGGGGTCTGCAAAGTCGCTAAAAATAGCGACAAAGGCGCTAAGTTGGCAACACTGGCCTTTTCTGTTATTTTTGTAGGTAGTCTAAATGTGAGACGTTGGCAGCCCACATCTGCTGCGTCTTCTTAACAAAACAAGTGAGTTTGCTGACGTATGACGACGCTTTGCAGGAGACCGCGGCACAATGATTGGTCAAAGTTGCAGAAAAGTTGCGGTGATTTTTCAAAATTGCAAGGCGCACTGAATTCACGTGGATTTGTTGAAGTTGCGTTAATAGTTGTGATCGCGACATCGCGAAATCCTGGAGGGACTGATTGTGGATAAACTTTTTGAAACATGTGACGTACTGTGCATTCAAGAAACTTTTTTAGCGAAACAGGACCTTGATAATCTTAATGGACTACATAAGGATTTTCATGGCGCAGAGGAGTCTACCACAGATTTTAACTCTAAACTGACTAAAGGAAGGATAATGGGTGGTGTTGCCATCTTTTAGAGGAAAAACTATGATGGACTGATTAAAGTGCTAAGACTAGGGGTGGACTGGGCTATTGGGATTGAAGTCCATTGTAATGATTCGAAATTTATTGTTTTGAATGTTTATATGCCCTATGAGTGCCCTGATAATGAAGATGAGTATATAAATAGACTAGTTTGCATTCAGACATTTATACAAGATGCTGACTGCACTTGTATACAGGTAGTTGGAGATATGAATGCTGACATCTCTGATGCTAGATCCTCGTTTGGTAATCATTTGAAATGGTTCTGTCATGAGAGTGATCTAGTTCTGTCCAGTCAGGGTATTTTGCCAGGGGAAAGCTATACATGTCAGTGATGCCTGGCACACTACATCTTGGCTTGATCACTGTCTGAGTACTGTAGATGGACATACTTGCATTAGTAACATGAAGATAGATTATAATATGGCCACATTTGATCACATGCCTCTAATTATTTACTATAATCTGGATGGCATTCCTAAATATGCTACATGTAATGCCTCTGTAAATCGGGTAAATGGAGAGAAACCGGACTGGTCTAGACTTACCAGGGAGGAAATTAATTTATACACACAGATAAACGAGCAATATTTGAAGGACATTGATCTCCCAAAAGATACCATATTGTGTCATGATGTGAACTGTTCCAAACAAGATCATGGTGCGCAACTGCTTAGCTTATATGACAATATTTTGAATAGTATAATTAGGTCAGGTAGGCCTTTATGTAAATCAAAGAATAATGCTTATACTGGCAAACCTGGATGGAATGCATATCTGGAAGAAACACACACTGAGGCACGGCAGGCATTTAAGGCCTGGGCGGTAGCAGGAAAGCAAAGATCGGGATCTGTGTTTGAATATAAGAAAAGGGCCAATGCTAAGTTTAAATATGCACTCAGGTACATCAAGAGGAATGAGAATACCTTAAGGGCAGACTCCCTTGCATCTAAATTGCAAAATAGCTATAATGATTTCTGGAAAGAAGTCAGGATGCTTAATAGCAGTAGAAGTTCTATTTCATCCAATATCAATGGGGTGACTGGGACCGAGAATATATGTCAGCTTTGGCGAAAGCATTAACGTGATCTGTATAACTGTGTCAGGGGGGGTGCCGTGAAGAGGGGCGGGGCTATAGAAAGCCAGGCAGGAGTGATTGTTAATCCTCAAGAGGTGTACGATGCAGTTTCAAAGTTGAAGAATAAGAAGTCTTGTGGGCTGGATAATATTACATCTGAACATCTCTACTGGCCATTTGTTTTACAGGTTTTTTGGTACATGGCCTTCTGCCACAGTCACTTTTGTTGACCGTATTGGTCCCAGTGATTAAGGATAAAACCGGTAAACTTACTGACATGAATAATTATAGGCCTATAGCCTTGGCAAGCTCAGTGTCAAAGGTGCTGGAAAGGATTCTGTTGTCGAGACTTGAGCCATATTGTTCACTACAGCTAACCACTTTGGCTTCGAGCCTGGGCATAGCACTGATATGTGCATTTTTGCACTTAAAGAACTATTGGATAAATACAACAACCAGGGGTCTACAATATTCATGTGTTTTCTAGATGCTTCTAAAGCCTTTGACCATATTAATCATAGCAAATTGTTTGATAAACTAACAGAAAGAGGTGTTCCAGGATACCTTACTAGGATTCTTATTTTTTGGTGTTCTTGTCAGACTATGAGGGTGAAATGGGGCGACTCGATATCAGACTGTTTCAAAGTGAGTAATGGAGTACGTCAGGGTGGAATTTTGTCTCCATCTTTGTTCAATCTATATATTGATTACCTGTCTGGGAAACTTAATGAATGTAATACTGGGTGTCTTGTGGGTGAGGTCTTGTGTAATCACTTGATGTATGCAGATGACTTAGTACTGATAAGCCCTTATAGTGCAGGCCTGCAGAAGCTTCTGAATATCTGCTCCTCCTACGGTGATGCATTTGATATTAAATATAATGCCCTAAAAAGCCACATACTGATTGTTAAAACAAAAGAGGATCAGAAGTTGAGGTTCCCAGACTTTTACCTTTGTGGAAATGTGCTACAGGTCACAGATGAGGTTAAATATCTTGGGCACTATATTACAAATGACCTTTCGGACGATAGAGACTTGTTTAGGCAGAGGTGTAAACTATATGGGCAAGCTAATGTATTGGCTCGTAAGTTTCATATGTGTTCCACCAATGTCAAAATCGTACTTTTTTAAAGTTTCTGCTCGCCTTTATATGCTGCGCATCTTTGGCGCAGCTACAGAAAGAAGAGCATGCATGCTCTGATGGTGGCATACAATGATTCTCTGAGAATGCTATTGAAAGTAGTGTGGAGACTAAAAACTAAAAACCTCAGGTTGATGCCAGGTCTCAGTGAGGCACATCAGGTCAATATCTTTCTCAAGAATATGATTGTTAGGAAGGTTTATGTGTGACTCAATTAGGTGGTGATATGTTGCATTCGCTACAGGGTGTCAGTCACGACTCAGGAAGACAGAATCAGGTTGATATAGGTTTACTTCAATAGTTAGGATAAACAGCAATCAGCACGATATGGCAATAATGGCATAAAGGATTTCTTCCTTTGGTTGCAATATAAACATGAAATTCTGTAGTTCTCTGTGTATGTGTGTGTGGTTCTAAATAAACAAAGAGAAGGAATAATTACTAACTGCATTAGCATCATCACAAATTAGTACAACAGTATGATTATAAGCTAGGACATTAGAACAATATTATCAGAATATATTCACATAACATAACCGAACAACAATTCTCTTAATAAAGTAATCAATTGTAGCGATTACATTATTACAGCAGAGCTGCCAACTCACGCATTGGCCGTGAGACACACGGATTTGATTGGTTTCACACGCCACACCCCGATTTCTCACGCTGAAGTGTCAACCCGGCCGGTCACATGCCTAAAAGAGGAGTTTATCTATAGATCTCCCTGTTGAGCCACTCGTGATTGACTATTTACACCCCAAATTAGTTAAAATCTCCCAGAATCTAGAGCGAGCTCCAAACCACGTAGCGCGCGCACGGCAGAGAGGGAGAGTGAGCGAGAGACCTTGCGTGTGCAGAGAGCACATTTTAAATTAAATGTGTAGGCCTAATTTAGATTCCAATACTAAAGTATATAAACTGAGAATGTTCTGTTTGTTGAAGTTAGTGTGACGACCTCTGCTGTTGGTCTTGGGAGTTACAGTTGTTACCTGATCCCACTGATTGCCCCAATCAGGAGTCAACTAGAAACACCTGTGACTGTGCCTTGGACGCTTAAGAGATCACCAACTGAGCTAGGAGAGGAAGGGAACTTTGGTTTTGGACTTTGCGTTTGGACTTTGGTTGTATTGTTCTTGGTTACCCTTTTGCTTTTACATTTCAACTTCAACATTACATTACACTTAGCAACCATGCATCTTGCTTTACACACTGATCTTGCTGATGAATACAGAAACACTTATTTCCTTTAATTGATTACATTACATTATTGTTGTCTTATTTTGTACTTAAATAAACATTACTTTTGAGCTTATAATTTGGTTTACGTGTGTCCCTTGTTTTTGTTGCTTCCCTTGAGCCAAGGGTCGTAACATTAGCATTTCAGGTTAGGATGGTAATGATATCAGCTGTGAAACAGTTTCCAGCAAGAGAATCTGGCAAAACCTGTTTTTCTGTATTTGTCAGATTACTGAAACTCTTAATTGCTTCTTCCTGACTTCCTGTTTCCTTCTATTGTAAGCAGATTACTGAAACTCTAGGTCCTGTTCTTGAATCTCACTGTATGAATAGTTATGTTGATTGGATTAGGAGGGGCAACACTCTCAGTCTAAAACTGGTTTCCTAAACTAGGACTGGGGTGGTATGGATTTTTTCTTACCGCGGTTGAAAAGCAAGAAATTCCCGCTGTATTGCTGTAGAGTATTTGATTTTAACTCATGAGTTCACTAATTCTGAAATGCCATGCACACATTTCTCACCAAAATTCCTAAGTCAACCCCGCGTGACTCATCCGATGCAAATCACCCGCTGGCGACGTTGGGTCTGGGTATATAGCGCCTATTGACACCTTTAGGGTACGAGATTGTTTACACAAATGGCCATAAAAATTCGGACCTGGGTTTTCAAACAGATTGCTATCATTTAACACCCATCTCTGCGGAGAGAACGAAGCCAGATGTGTGAAATGAAAACACACGCACACACATATCCACGCTCGCACCCACGGATACACGCACGCACACACCTATGGACACGCGCCGATGCATTCCTTACGGAAAACCCAGAGAAATGGGTGATTCTAAGAGAAATATGATGTATTCCTGTATTCTTGTGGATTCCTGTTTTTGTATCATGCCAGTTAAGATTGTTAGTTGTGTAGTTAAAACTCTAAGGGCCTGTATAAAGAGCCTAAGAGCATATATCCACTTGTATGTGTGTCAAACACATCTTTCATGACAGCAAATGAAAGCTCCCGACTTGATCTAATTAACCATATAAACGAGGTTCCGTTAAAATGTACTCTGCTATGTTTTTCCATCTCTGTAATGTTTCTGACCATATTCATACCTGCCATAAATCCTAAAGTGGGGCGTTCCGACAAGACAAAGGCCACGGAACCCCGCCAAATCAAGAAAGGATCTCATTGGAGAGGTCTTTCCAAAGTGGGCGTGGACTCTTCCCGGTAAAAGGCTGCAGTTCGTTCGCTCTATCTTGCGCTGTGTATCTTGCTCCCTGATGTAATCTTCGTATGCTTTCTTTTGTTCCTGTTTTAGTTTGTCTTTGTTTTATTTTGCGTATAGCTAGTCTGTTCTCAGTGCGGTTCTCGTCCTCCGACCGAGTTACCCACGTGTGTTTCGTCAGTCTTCCAGCATCCCGGTGATAAGACTGTCTTTACGCATACAGAACTGTTTTAGGACGTTTGAATTTCCCGCGAAACCACCACGCTCGGAAGCATCAAAGAAGTCCGCCTCCCATGTCCAGGACGCCGCAAGCTCTCTTCTACACAACACCAGGTCTGAATGCAAGTGTTCCATCTAAAATTTAGACGTTTTAAAGTGTGTATCCTGTGGCTGTCTCTGAGGGTCTAATTCTGCTAGCAATTGTGTTTTCCTTATGTTTCTACGTTTCGTTTATTATTTGTTTCAGTTTACTTTGTTTATCTATATCTTTGTTTTACTAGTAGTGTAGTTTTGTTTATTAAAAACCAGTTATACCTTATTGCCTCTGTTGTTGTTGACCACATAACAAAGCCTCTTTAATATAAAGATCCTAACGCTACAATCTGATATTGTTAAGTGCACAAAACAGTGTCAGTAAATTTAAGCTAAAATAGGCCACAAGTCATTGATAACTTCCAACCGAACAGCACGGCGGACGTGCTGACTGAGAAAGGGGGTTTCAATTGCTTTGGTAATTTTAAAGATCAACAGCCATCTGTCTGTGTAGGATGTATATTCCTAATTAATCATAATTCGTTGTGTTTAATTGTTATATACATACCCGAAGCAGACGTGTATGCTGTACAACCCCTCGTGGGTGATTTATTTACGCAAGGACTCGGTTCAAACTATATTCGATAATTTGTTGATCAGAGATTAATAACTGTTGAATATTCTTCCCCGAAATTAAAATTGACTAAAGAGCTTATGAACCTTGAGCATTCCTTACATTGTGGTAAACTGCTATTAGCACCATCCCACCGGCGCAATACATCCCGCGTACACACAAGCGCACACACAAGAGGCTAAAGCCTTGTGTACTCGACGCGTCTGCATGAGCGTGAGTCTCCGCTGATTGCGCGCGCACCTCCCCAAACGGACGGGGCGTTTATACTTTGACGCGCTCGCCGTTGTGCTATTCTGTGAAACGACAGCGGGCAACTGAAGTAATTGTCCTCTTAACCAGCAGGAATCAACGTGAGAAGAAAGGTCCACACGTAATGTTTATTTTTTCGTACATCACCACCAATAACACTACAAAAATAATCGTGTAAAATCCAGTAAACCCTGAGATTATTACTTCAGTGATATTAGAAGAAAATATGTGGACATAAAAACATGTATTTCATACAACTCAATTAACGATCTCTTCATTTTGTTATTTCACTAAACATTTAATTAAGTTTCATGGACATTTTATAAAACATGGAACTTTATTTTTATTAAAATGGCTTATGTCTGCTATAGGCTCATTTTGTAAATGTAAGAAACTAATTTAAGACGCACAAACTGGGTGCCGGTGCAGAGAGACATGCTTGCTTGGCCAGATTCGGCTCGAAGTCGTTCATCTTCGGATGCGGCGGTGCCGCGCCCGATGTTACAAAAAGTGCCATGCGCGTCCAACGCTTGAGCACCTAAAGGGGGTGGATTGGAATCCACTGCTGTTTCAATGTATATGTAATGAGTGATTATAATTAAGGTATTATTTAATATGTTTCCTTCTAATATCAATTGAGTTGAATGACTTCACTGGATATTTTACTTTGTTATAGAAGTTACCAGTGTGATTACTGAAATGTTCTTTTCATGTATTCTCTAATGTCTGTGTTTGATGTCTGTCCGGCTTCCAGAAATGAAATATGGACTTGTTTTATGTTTGAGAAAGATCTTCAATGTGTTAAAACATATAGGGGTCATTAAAGCCAATAGTTTAAGGGACCATTTCTTCGTTAAAGCCTTACTTTCCAGTTAGACTAAAGTGTAGCTCTCCTTGAGAGAAAGAACATTATCTTGATGTTTTGAGACGACTCTACTGTTTATACTTAAAGCCTGGCCAAATCCAGCCTTGGAAAAGCTGTGTTTCGGTGTGTGTGTGTGAGTCTTCTTGGTTGCAGGTTAAGGAACCACTGGCATTATTGGAGATTGACGGAGTTGTAAAGACTTTTGGGCGGATCTAATCCGTGGGGAATTTGCATATCATAATTAATAATTCATAATTAATCATTATTCATACATGTTTGGATTAGATCAGTCTTACATGTTAATAAATCTCCCTCTAAGGGAGGATGTCCTTTTACCTGCATATTTAACTGTGTATCCTTGCATTTTAACTACAAGTTGATTACAGTTAATTACACTGATCACGTCTTACAAAACAGGCAAAATTAATTAGCTCAATTGCCAGAATAATATTGTGGGGATCCACAATATCATCTTACTTTATAGGATTTCAGGAAACGCAATTCTCTGGCCAGAAGAATTGGGTTTGCTGCCCTATAAACACATACTCTTTAAAGTATCTTTAATTGATAAAGCGAGTTGGACCTGTTTGCACTTAAGGGACTTGAAAATGAGCAAAGTAAATGAATCAATCAAATGAATATAATGGATTTAATAAAGGCATGTCTACTTATATATTTACTACAGTTGCCATGGAATATATATATATATATATATATTTACAAACATAATAGACATACAAAACACAATAAGACATCAATGAACGAGGAAGTGTGTGAGATATAGAGATATGGATAAATTACACGCGTGAGAGCTAGTAAGAGAGAGAGAGATAGGGTTACTTTCACCTAGACAGTCAACTTTCCTGAAACAACACGAAAACACATCTTAAGGCTTCTTAGAAGCTCTGTAAAAAGATATACTTGCAAAACTGTAATCTTGGTCACTCTGTGTCGCGTCATTCCTGCACGGCCCTGTCGGGCCGCGTGCGTGAGCGGAGTCCTTTGTGTGGGAGGAAGCGTCACGTGGTGCTGCTTGGCGCGCGTGTTGAACGGAGAAGTCTTTGGGGGTAACATTACCAACGGAGAATAGTTCGGCTAAGTTCGTTTCACTTCGTGGAAGTGAACAGAGTCGAATACGGAAAACAAAACTTTGACTAACAAAGAAAAGAAAAATAAAGGTTCCCAAAGGGGAAATCACGCAGTTACATCTTTGTATGGCTGGTGAAGAAGCGCGTCACGTGGTCACGTGGTCACGTGCGCGTGCTTCTGGTTCAGAGAGAGCGCGCGTTGGTTTAAAGGTCCCTTGTAGCCGGCTTTGCTGAAGAGATATGTCCCGCGGTGGTCTTTTCACTCGTGGAATTAAAACTAAAAAAAGACTAAAAAAACACAAACTAACTAGAACACATAAAAGAAAGGCGAAAGACTCGCCTCGAGACGAGACGTTACATTCTGAGACCAGGACGAGCACGGAAGAGCGCAGTAAGATCTGACTGCGGAGGGAGGTTCAGTTCTTCTTTAAAGGAACCTTCTGAGGTGCGAACTGGCCAATGGCATTCAACGAAACTTTGGCGCAACCTCGGCTTTGTCTTGTCCGCGTTCGATTTATGGCCGCATTCACAGGTTTTACAAGCAGTCAGAATTTGGTCAGAATCATTCCAAAGATGATTAAACATAGTAAAATACATTTTACGGCTTGTTCAATTACATAGATGACCTCGTTAGATCACAAAGGTTCGGAAAATAGGAAGAAAGACGTATAAGGAGAGTTATATTGCAGAGTTACATTAAAAGCATAATTAAATGCCCTTGTAGTTCGTTTAGAACTACCATACACTCCCAGATCCCTTCATAGGGCCTGGACAAATCGACAAACATAACATATCAAATATATCTCAGTAAAGTCTTTAAATGAGTGAATTAAAGCTTTGTGTATGTGCGTTTTCAGAGGGGACTCTTTGACCGCATGGCATTCCTTTCTCTGCAGAAAGGAGGGGGTTAGTTTGATAAGGTCTGCTTGAAGCTCGAGCCACAGTCATGAAGTGTTCTGGTGAATCTCGCAGGACATTTGAATATGTCAGTTCATTGGGTGTTTAAGAGAGAGAACCCTCAAGATTTCTTATAACACCCCTGTGTCACAAAGTTAGCGAGATGTAATGTAAATCAACAAATGGGGAACGAGGATTGGAGTTTATCGAGACTAAACATGCTACACAGTGATTTCTGTTTCTCATAGTATGCAAGTCATGTCTCAAACATTAACCCATTAGAGTTCACAAGGCCACACAGACCAAACAACATAAAGGAAAAATCATGAGATGGAACATTGGATGCATGTATCACATGGTTATATATATATATATATATATATACATAGAATATATAGGTTTAAACCAGGGTTCGTTTATTCTTCTCAGCAAGAATAAGGAGGAATCACACTCTCTGGGACATTCCAAGGGGTAATAAAGCTCAGTCTTGTAACAGAACACCCCGTTCTTGGTGTGTGTGTGGGAGAGAGTGTGTGTGTGTGTTTTTCCAAGTTCCAGGCCTTTTGGGGCTAAAGGCTTTGGGATTTTAGCATGGGGGTATTTAGTTATTCAGATTCACCTTCGCCCAGTCCTTACAGAGTTGTTGTTCTGGACATGTTGGCCCCCAGCAACCCAAATCTGTGACCTGGAAAGTCATGACGTGTCTAACTTCAGGGTCTGAGTGTCAGCTATATAATCGATAGAGATATATCTATCTGTATTTGTGTGGAGAATTACTATGTTTATCTACTTCTTAGCCAATGAGACTCATTCAACCAATGACGTAGCTTAGACCTTGGAAATGGTATAACTGCTGTGATCTTTGTAACTGTAAGCGGGGCGGCATCCGAACTCCTGTGTGAGTCTTGAAGCTGACTTCTGCTGATAAACTGCAAACTATCTTGAGTAAATCTTTTCTTAAATTTTTTATAATTCTAACTCTGGGTCTTCATTCTTCATATCTGGTTCTGGGTCTTTGACTGTATACCCCTTACACACCCAACGCGCACGACCGCCCACGCCGCAATGACGTAATTTTTGCGGCGCACACCTTCGCATCGAGTATAAACAAGGCTTTAGGCAATTGAACTTAATAAGGAACATGTTTATTTAACATTTATTATTTCACATTTAGAACAGAAATGGAATGATGTCTAGACACTTGCACATGTGCAGGCACTTTTTTTTTTGCGGTGATGACGAGCTCAGACCCGCGGTAGGGGTCACGTGACCGCGGTATTACGGTAATGTGGTAACCGTCCCAGTCCTATCCTAAACCTGTTTATGTCATTTACCTTCTTTGTAAATCCCTCCCCTTTTGTAATGTTATAAATGTAAGGAAATGTTTTCCCTTAGTCAGACTCGCGATGACGCTTAGATAAGACTACAGCAACGCCAGCTCGTGTTAGCCTGGGTTTCCCCATCCTGCCTTGTGCGCAGCGCGATTTTATTCACGCTGCTAGGCAGTATGGACACCATGGACCAAATTTTCGCCTCAGATAGGGAACCAATCACAGAACGGGGAGGGAGCAGCAAGGAGATGACGAAGTCTATGTGACACACCGAAGCAGTTTGTTTATATCTATGGATCCAACACAGACGCAAAGTTACCTTTCAAGTTTATTTAGAAAAATAGCAACTTTTGCCGTTAAACCATTTCATAACCAAGAAGGATGTTTTTTCCCTGCTACCAACAGGCTTTGGTAAAAGCCTCATATATCAACGTTAGCCCCGGTAGTGGCTATGGCTATGGCAATGGGGCTTAGGCTAGCGAGACCCCCGTCGTTAGTTGTCTCACCATAAATCTCTGCGTTTACACTTGGCATTAACATGCGATCACCATCATCCGATCAAGCAGATCAGGACACGGTGGGTTTACATTTGTTCACAATAAGTAGCCCTTGTATCTGGATAACCGATCGGATTTCTGTTTCTGCATAATATTTAAATTAGGTCTGTAGCACGACACCAGCTTAAGAGTAGCCTAAAGATGATACAAATTAAGCAGTCCCTATTGCTTTCACTCTCTCACTTTACTTTCCTATGCAATCTCAAGTCTTAGTTCAAATTACATTTGTTGAATGAAGGAATATTTCAGAGCTGATCATACAAAAATAACTGGGTTGATCATGTTAAACAAGTCACATCATCGATCATCTGGGTTTAAGGTTATAGTGTGCAATGGCTATATTAACAGGGGTGGTGGGCACGATAGCCATCTTCAGTGTTCGGATCCGTAGAATCCGTTGGGTCCATTTGAGCGAGACTTTTGGTTGCGGTCCCTCCGAGGAGAGACTGTAGGCATACGGCGCAGATGATCAGGGATATCCGCCAGTGTTAGCTGGTTGAACAGAAGGCGATCAGATGGCAACAGGGTCTCTGACCAAGCCCTGAGGTCGAGGAGGGTTTGGCGATCATATGCCAGCAGACCGGGTACATATCGGAGGGAAAAAAGTTGTAGGAGCAAAACAGACTCGACAACAAAGTAGCGAGGCGGACGGCTTGCCAGAACGGGCGCCATCTCCTCTCTCCTCCTATGGAGAGCCTATATGATCTATGAGAGCCTATAATAGCTTTGTAGGACTATACTTTGTTCTGATAATTAGTCCAAAAATATTGATATATTGATGTTTAATATTATTTTAATATAGAGCTATTTTATGTCCAATTTTTGTGGACATTTTTCTTTTTTTTTCGGTGTTGTTTAATTTAATTAGGTGATGCTACGTTTAAATATAGATGATTACAAGCTTGGGGGAAATGCAATTAATCACAGCAAATTGTGTGATTAATTATTAATTTTTTTAAATCGATTCCCAGCCCTAATATATATATATATATATATATATATATATATATATATATATATATATATATATATATATATATGTGTGTACTTGTTTTTAAGTATTTTGTAACAATACAAACAGCAAAGTGGAACATTTTAACTAGTGAATAATACAGCAGCAAAAGTTATTTTAGAAAAATCATGGATGCACAATCATTTTATAAAATCTGAACATTTAGTGAAAAAAACATTCAGTGGATAAGGATTTGTTATCCACTTAATGTTTTTTTTTTCACTAAATGTTCAGATTTTATAAAATGATTGTGCAAAAAAACAGCTTTATTATTTTGTATAAATCCAAACCTGCAGAAAAATCCAGCATGAAAGGACATTTCGACCAGTCGAACCACGAACGCAGTGCTACGTGAGCTGAACTGTGGCTTGGGATCTCATATGGTCCATTGTTTCCGGAAGAAAGCACTTTCTTCCCTTGTAGTTAATCACCCATATATTTTAATAAACAGATATAATTAATGTCCATGTAATTAGATTTCACAAACGTAATTCCTATCGACCAGCTCACTTAGCACGGCGTTTGTGGTTCGACTGGTCTTTCCAAAGACGGCTCCTGCCTGTATAGGTGAGGCAAGGCAAGTTTATTTATATAGCACATTTCATACACAATGGTAATTCCAAGTGCTTACATAGAAGAAATTAAAATAATCAAAAGAAATATGAATAATTAAAACAGTTTACAAAAAAAAACAAAAAAACAGTACAAGCGGTCGGACGAACAGTGGCACAGTGCTCATTCAGTAAATGCACAGCTAAACAGAAGTGTTTTGAGTCTGGATTTGAATGTGACTACTGTAGGAGCACATCTGATCTCCTCTGGGAGCTGGTTCCAGCTGCGGCTGGCATAGTAGCTAAAAGCGGACTCTCCTTGTTTAGAGTGAACCCTTGGTATTTCTAGCTGACGTGATCCTAATCATCTGAGTGATCTGTTGGGTTTATATTCACTGAGCATATCTGCAATATATTGACAATAACTGTAATGTATATACGCAAAGTGTACTGTCTTTATAAAGTAAGTTCTTATTAAACTGTCTGTACACTTACACAGTTCTCAAGGCTTCAATTTGCATGTAGGGACCCTCATTATGCTACCGTGTTAGTGTGGGGCTATTTTAGAGCCTTGTTAGTGGTATTAACTATACTGCCGGTAGTTGTATTAACTCTTTTTACTTACTCTATGCCGTAGCATTATAAGCTAATCAGTAGTCCGAGCTAAAACTGGGTACATTTGATTAGCATGAAAACACATCCCAGAGAACGGTCGACTCGGTCCCATGTGTTATTAACCCTAGGTTCATTTTGCACCGGAATTGCCTTTTAACAAACATTTAAAATGAAAATCACAAATTTGACACTTGTAAATAAATTCATTTTTTAAATATATACACACATACACATTTTTATGAGTAACAATTTTATCTCAAACAAATTAGGAAAAATACATTTGTCTGGTCACGTGATCTCAACATGTCTGTCCACTAGGGCTGTCACTTTTTATTCGATATTCGAATATGCATTCGAACATGACGTGAAATATCCGTATTCGAACTATAAATAAACTATCCGGTTTTTAAAGTGCCATGTTTAGCGCATTTTTTAGTCTATGATTAGACCGTTTGTTTTTTTTTATTTTATTGTTTGCCATCTCATCCAGGAGTGGGCGCTCTAAACGTATTGTAGCGTCGGCCCATGACCAAATCAAGCGAATAATTGCCAATAGTCTCCCTGTTTTGAAAATGGAAGATAACGCACAGAACGGCCAGCCTGAGTGGAGAATTACGACCACAACTCATCTAAAAAGTAGTGTCTGGAAATATTTTGGGTTCTACACCGTAAATACCACTTCTCTCAACATTGACGCGCAAATACCTGTGTGTGCGCGCGCTCCGAGCGCGTTCTCCACCGCGGGGAACATCGCCAATAAAAAGAGAGCCGCACTTGATCCAGATCAAGTTGATAAATTGGTATTTCTAGCAAACAATATTAAGAATGAATTAGGCTAGGCCTTACTCCTGCTGCTGTTTAAGCTGTCAAGTTTTTGTTTGTTTGTGCCGTGCTGTTCCGATTCAGTTTTTTTTCCCATGTAGCCTACTTTTGTGATTGGCTATGCATAGTGCCACTTCATATAGATTGTTGATAACCTCCTGTTTAAAATATTAAGTCAAAGATTTTTTTTTTCAGACAGGCCTGAGTCCTGTTTATGACTGTCAGACTGTTAATAAATTTGTGATTGAATCTCCGTTACGGTGTTTTTCTTCTTTTTTTTTTGGTGGGGGGGCGGGGCTATTAGAAATTCGAATATATTCGAATACATTGCTTGATATCCGATAACCGTTCGAATATGATTTTTCTTAAAAGTGACAGCCCTACTGTCCACATGAGGCGACCAGCTCTGTGTCAAATAAAACGAGACTCACTTAAAAAATAATTCATTTCTGTAGAGCTGGACATTTTAATAAGGATCAAATGAGTTCAGATTTGAGAATGAAACTGACCTGTTTGTTCCTCAGTTTCTTCTTCTTTCACACTGAATGTTTCTTCAATCTTCACGTCTTCTTCACTCTCCTCTTTAATAAACGACATCTTTGTTTGTGTCTCAGTATCTTCATGTTTGACTCTGAATGTTTCTTCAATCTTCACGTCTTCACTCTCCTCTTTAATAAACGCCATCTTTATAATAGTGTCACGTGGATCTCAGTCGCTTCACCAGGAGTTTTTATGTGTGTTTGGACACTATCCTGATTAAGAGGAGAATAATTAACAGAAAGAAAAACACTCAGAACTAAATCTCTGAGAGTGTCTCAATCAGATCTAGTTCAGTAGTTCAGTTCACTGGTAAGAGAGTCAGTCAGAGAGAGAGTTAATGGACTTAAATGATCTGATTAGACTAAAACACTCAAAACTAACATTAGAAGCTGATTAGTAAAAGTTATCATTAATGTTAGATAAAGTATTACATTTTTTAAAAACATTCATTTAACCGTTCTTGTTACACCTATGAAATTGCGTGAATAGTTCGCACACACACCTTTCTTCTTCAACCGATTAATCACAACAGATGCAGCGCAGCCTTATGACGTCACACCAACAGACCAAAATAAAAGTCCTGTTCACACGCTGAAATCACAGAAGAGCACACAGGTGTACAGGACTTTTATTCGGCGTTGAATTCTTGGTGAAATACATATTTAAATGCATGTTGGTGAATGAGGTGATAAAAATAACTGCCAATTGGGAAGAGTTTGAACCAGATTTAATATGTGAGATTCTGTTAATGGCTAAACACTAATGTTTGTGTGCAGAAACCATTTATACAAGGTGTCAGGAACTTTTTTCAATAACAAAACAAATTTAATGATTTTTTTTTTTTCTAAAAAGAGCTTTAACAAAAACAATAAATGTTTGTCAATATAATAAACCTTTTTTATGTTCACTGACTCAGAAAACAACTGTGGTGGAAAAATTAATATCATTTTTTCTCAATGAAAATTTCTGTCTCTTAGTTTTCTGACATACCTCAGTTCCTCTTATTCTTCAACATCAGCATTGTGATGTTTGAAGTGGATGTCATAAGAGATTTAAACTTTAACTTTAGACTTTAAAACGAGTGGTTCATTTATAATTCTGCATATTCATGCAGAGCGTCCTCAGTTTAGTGCTTTGAGAATCTAGTGCTATTGAACACATTTAAAGCTGATTCTAGTTTTGAGGGAAAGGGAATGCAATGTACATTCTAAACATCAAAAATATTTGGATACTAATGTATTCAGAATATATATAATAATATTGATTCATCCTTTTATTAAACAACGGTTAAAATGGTTGAAATGTGAAGTTTAGAATTTTCTCCCCCGTCACAATCCAGTCAAATCACCCTCCACCCACAACAATCCAGTCAACCTAACCCCCCCCCCCCCCCCCCCCCCTAATTTTTCCACACAGTGAGTGTTGCATCGAAGCAAAATGCAAAGAATCAGAATGTAGAAAGATGGCATTAGAATATGGGGGGAGAAGAAGGCAGGGAAATGGAACTATTCATGAATGCCTGTTAAGTTGAATTAAGTTGAAATGGTAAGGTTTTATCAAGTAGAATGGAGAAGAATAAGCTTTCTTTAGTGATAAAATTATTTAAATGGTGATGTGAATGTGCTTTGTTGTATTAATGTTATGAAAACAAGGGTATTGAAGAATATAGATTGCCATAGTTTTATAACAAGAGTTGAAGGTGCAAGCGGCTATGATAGTTGTCTGTCTAATTTAGGGATTGAGATATGAACAATATAATCTTGTGGTGAAAACAGCAGAGATAAGTGGAATGGAGAATAATTATAATATTAAGTTGAATCTGCAGACTTACAATTTGATAGAAGAACAAGCTTTCAATCCAGTGTTAATGAAATTGATGACATGATAAATTTATTAATACTGTATAAAGAGTAACTGAACAGTCATGATACAAACAGGGATGACAGAAAAGAGCAAAATGCTGTAAGCAGCTGTGCTCTGAAGCTCTCACTTTAAAGAGATTTGCAGATTTAGTTTAATAACCATTGTGTTTGTTTTCGAACCCAAAGGGTTTATAGTTGGGGGTAGTGAAAAGATGGATTAACCATCTTCGTTTAATATACATTGGAAATTATAGTTTTGTAATCAGTATTGTAATGCCAAAATTAGTAAGATGCAAAGACAAGTCTGTTTTTATAAAGGAATTTTGGATCGGGAATCATTTCTCTGGACAAGTACGACTGAGTTAAACGAAGACTTTGTAAAACAACTTAAAATATTTTGAGCATTTCCGTGCAACGTAGGGAAATTAATGTTCTGCCAATGATAATGATTTGGATATTGTGATTGAATCCACCACCGGTGGACTGTAAAATAATACAGAGAATTGCTTATCAGTGGATCTGTTTTACATTCCTGGTCTCTGATGCTGTTGAAGCTGACACGTGAACCAAAAGATGACAGAGAGTGTTTTAATTATGATCAGCAGGGCCATTTAACCCGTAACTGTAAATGCCCACCGTGAAGTTGCTTAAAATATGATGAAGTGACAGAAGATTCTGTGTTAATATGGGTTAGAGAAAAATAGATTAATGTTACTATGATTTGGCTATTGTAATTGAATTTGCAACTGAGATAGCATTGGTAGCTCTGTTTGCATTGCTGCATGGGATGCTGCAGTGAATGGGGGATGTATTTGAAAGCAGATAGTAAACAGAACGTGACACAGACACAGTGAGACAAATGGTAAAGAGCCTTTGAACTTTTAGTGTAGGTAATTATCTCCAGGAAAGACAGAGATTATTTAGCCACAAACAAAGAATTTTAGTAGTAAAACACCCGAGAGGGGGGGCTAAGGGGCCATAAAACGCCCACTGTTAAATTGCATTCCTAAAACCTAATAGATCTGGGCCCGTATTTCTAAAGAATCTTAATGCAAAAAGTAGCTCCTAGTGACAAAATTCTAAGAAAATTCTTAGAAATGTGGGCGTTTACTCCTAAAATTAAAGAAAAAATCCTAGTAAAGAAAAAAGTAATTCAGAGAGAATCTTAACCCTTAAAAGAGGTCTTAAGGTCAAAATTGTTAGGAGCACGGACGAGGACTTTTAAGAGGCTTAAGAGTTTCTTTAGCAGAGGAGAAAATGGCAGAAAGAGGGAGAAGAAATGTGTTGCAGACGATGGATGACAGTGAGTTTGATATATTAAAACCAACATTAAAACCAACACTTAAATAGACACGCCAGCAATCAGTGTAATTGGAAAGAGTGGAACAATTTTTATCATTCTAAGCCAATCAAATACCTTATAGGAAATTAACAGCATGGTAAATAAAAAAAGGATTTATATACACACATATATATATATATATATATATATATATATATATATACACTCACCGGCAACTTTATTAGGTACCCCATGCTAGTAACGGGTTGGACCCCCTTTTGCCTTCAGAACTGCCTCAATTCTTCGTGGCATAGATTCAACAAGGTGCTGGAAGCATTCCTCAGGGAGTTTGGTCCATATTGACATGATGGCATCACACAGTTGCCGCAGATTTGTCGACTGCACATCCATGATGCGAATCTCCCGTTCCACCACATCCCAAAGATGCTCTATTGGATTGAGATCTGGTGACTGTGGAGGCCATTTGAGTACAGCGAACTCATTGTCATGTTCAAGAAACCAGTCTGAGATGATTCCAGCTTTATGACATGGCGCATTATCCTGCTGAAAGTAACCATCAGAAGTTGGGTACATTGTGGTCATAAAGGGATGGACATGGTCAGCAACAATACTCAGGTAGGCTGTGGCGTTGCAACGATGCTCAATTGGTACCAAGGGGCCCAAAGAGTGCCAAGAAAATATTCCCCACACCATGACACCACCACCACCAGCCTGAACCGTTGATACAAGGCAGGATGGATCCATGCTTTCATGTTGTAGACGCCAAATTCTGACCCTACCATCCGAATGTCGCAGCAGAAATCGAGACTCATCAGACAAGGCAACGTTTTTCCAATCTTCTATTGTCCAATTTCGATGAGCTTGTGCAAATTGTAGCCTCAGTTTCCTGTTCTTAGCTGAAAGGAGTGGCACCCGGTGTGGTCTTCTGCTGCTGTAGCCCATCTGCCTCAAAGTTCGACGTACTGTGCGTTCAGAGATGCTCTTCTGCCCACCTTGGTTGTAACGGGTGGTTATTTGAGTCACTGTTGCCCTTCTATCAGCTCGAACCAGTCTGGCCATTCTCCTCTGACCTCTGGCATCAACAAGGCATTTCCGCCCACAGAACTGCCGCTCACTGGATGTTTTTTCTTTTTCGGACCATTCTCTGTAAACCCTAGAGATGGTTGTGCGTGAAAATCCCAGTAGATTAGCAGTTTCTGAAATACTCAGACCAGCCCTTCTGGCACCAACAATCATGCCACGTTCAAAGTCACTCATATCACCTTTCTTCCCCATACTGATGCTCGGTTTGAACTGCAGGAGATTGTCTTGACCATGTCTACATGCCTAAATGCACTGAGTTGCCGCCATGTGATTGGCTGCTTAGAAATTAAGTGTTAAGGAGCAGTTGGACAGGTGTACCTAATAAAGTGGCCGGTGTGTGTGTGTGTGTGTGTGTGTGTGTGTGCATCTACATCTACCGAACATGTGATGATTTAAAGGGTATTAATCCGGATATAATTAATATTATACAATATAATACACACACACATACACATATATATATAGGCCTACACATATATACATATAGGGTTTCATGTTACAATTACACTTAATTACTTAAAACTTAATAAATACTCACCGTAAACAAATTGCCAGCCGTTCACCAGGTGAAATGGCTCGGCGGTAGTTTGTGTTCTCCTTTGCAATTATGGGGCCAACTCTCCGCAGTAGCGCATCAAACTGGGTCCTGTCCAGCCTGAAGTACTGCTGGAACCGGACCTCATCCAGCCGCAGTTCCTGCACTAGCCGGTGGTACTCGCCGTGCTGACTCCGAGCCCGAATGGTTCCGTGAACCCAAACAGACCGGCGTTTGCGCTTTCGCCGCAGATAAATAGCCGCAATGGCAAAAAGCAAGCGTTGTTCCTCATTCATTGTTCACATAATAAAAAATTAATGCACTGATTCAATTTATATTAAGTCCTTTCCCTCTAAAATGTTTGTTTTTAGCGGCAAGAGAAATGATTGGGTGATTTGCTAATGACGTTTATAGGCAACCCGTAGTGGGAACGCCCACTAGCGACATGAATCTCTGTCGCTTGCGACATGCAGCGACAAAATCGTTGGCGGTGTGAACGGGGCTTTTGATCAGAGAGTTGCCTCTATTGTAGGAGACACGTTAATCTCTGGAATCGTATCCGTTGATGTGGGAGACTCGGATGTACTACAGGACTGCCAGCAAGGTGACTAATTAAAAATTTATTTCCTTAACTTTGATACATACAGTCACCATTTAATTTTAAAATACATGCAATGTAGCAAAAAGTACACCAGAGATTTTACGTATCCACTGCTTTTATTGCAAATGCGTGTACCCATTAATAAGGAACAGATTCAAATTACTGTTAACATGTGTCTTTGTTTATTTGGACTTAGGAACCGCAGGAACAACAATAGGAACGTGCACTGGCACGCACTCAGAGCACCACCCTAGCAGCCAGAGCCCATTCAGTCCAGCGTCTCCGGTGTCTCTAATGCTCCCCCCAGTGCTGAGGCCCGCCCATCTGGGCACGTTTTGATGCATGCTGTTCTGGAGTCACAACAGCAAATTGTTAGGGCCATTGGAGAAATTAACAGTCACCTGAAAAATGTCACTGACGCACTCATAGAAATAAGCAACTCATTAAAGGAATTGGTCAAAAAAATAACTTCGTGTCCGAGTACCATTTATATTGTCGCAATCAGGGGCGTTTCTAGGATTTTCATTTTAGGGGGGCTAAGCCCCCAATGAGGGTCTGATAAAAAAATTTTTTTTAAAAGGTTTAGGGTTTAATGCTCACTTTCTTTACCATGCAATGGCAGGGTTTTATAATCACTGTAGTCCTGAATTTGAGTTATGGTAGCTAGGGGGGTTTGGGGTTTCCCCAAGAAAATTTTGATTTCTCTGAACTATTATGTGCATTTTAAGATGTTTTGAAGGCAAAAAAAATTGGATAACAACAGCTTTAAAACCATGTCAGTGGGCAGCTGATTATTTTTCTCTCCTCATCAGCATCACACTCTTTTTCTCTTTGTTTTTCTCTTGTCCCGTCTCTTCCCCTCCTAAAGCTGAGCTTTGACTGATATAGGCTTTTCATTTTTGTCTGTCAGTGAAGAAAGTACACATAGGGTCAACTGATAGGTTGATTTTGCCAATGAATCATTTTCTCAGATGTGTTCATTTACTGAAAACTACTAGGAAAGCTAGGTAACTAAGTTTATTAAATTCATTCACAAGGCTACACATTCATTATTGATCTTATGCCTAATACAGGGCTTTATAATCAAAGAGGTCCTAAATTTGAGGTTGTTAGGGGGTTCAAATTTTTTATTTCTCTGATATACATTTCAAGACGTTTGAAGACCAAGAAAAAAGGATAAGAAATAGCTTTAAAACCGTGTCAGTAGACTATTTGTCAATACCTGCTCTCTCATCTCCATCATCCTTTCTTTTTTTTCAGTCTCCTCATCTTGCCCTTTCTCTTTCTCTTCCTCTCCTAAAGCTGAGCTTTTTTTATTTACTAAAGGCTACAATTTGTATTATATTCTCAATATTTACACATTCATTGTTAATCCTGTACCTAATATGATGAAAACGGCTTTGTTAATGTTTCTTGTCCCCTCACAATGACAGTAAACAAATTATTAGGCTACATTAGGCTGTATGAGTCACGTTACATGCCTATTTTCAGTTCAGACAAAACTATATTAGTTTTCCTGATTATTTTTTGTCATTCGTTTAACATTTATGACCTCAAAAAAATTTATAACGTTAAGTTTAGTTACTTAATACTTACATCTTATCTCGCACACAACATGACATCATGACTTTGCGTAAACATACACGCCACTTTCAAATCAAGTGGCGTGTTATCTATACGCATTTTCAGCTATCCGCGTGTATGTCCACGCCGCGTGTATGTCCACGCCGCGTGTATGTCTACGCTGCGTGTATGTGTACGCCGCGTGTATGTGTATGCCGCGTGTATGTCCACGCCGCGTGTATGTGTACGCCGTTAAATTTCCGAGCGAAACTAAGCTAAATGAATATCTACATCTGGGGAGCGATATTTTTTTCCCTAGGATGGTAGGGGAAGAGTCATAAATGCTAATAACCCAAGTGACGGGTAGGTTTAGGGACGTCGTTGGGGTAGGTCATATATTTATATATAGTAATGTAACGTTAAGTCAATGGCGTTGATAAACACGCTGAAAAGCGATTATGCGTGTTGATAGCACGCCAAAAATGGAAATACGAATTGGCGTGTCATACATACGCTATTTCATGAGATCAGTCTGTCGCACATGCCCGTACACTGACTGAAGCGTAGAGTCGCTCTGCTAAAATTCGCGCTCAGCACTGTCTGTGAACGTAAAGCCCGCCTACTTTGATTTGATTGGTCATCTCAACTATTCTGACATTGACGAGCAGTGACAGACCAATGAGGCTCAGATGAAAACACACACACACACACCCACACCCTGTCCTCTGTTTTTGACGCGCTCTCTGCTCGGTGCCGCTGCGCTGAATCTGATTATAACAAGACTGAAGCGAACACGAATTTGTGTAGCATATATATTAATCACAAATTTTTAGGGGGGCTAGGCAGAAGCTGAAGCCCCCCTAAAAAGGGCCTAGTGACGCCCCTGGTCGCAATTACACGTTGACGAGCCTGAATGGCTTGTTTATTGTGCTGCACATATACTGGTCCTGGGTCAGGGTCATCTGGCGGTGTCCCCACCTCACCAAGGAGTATGCCATGCCTGTGCGTGACATTGTGCAGCACTCCACAGGCCAGTATGATGCGGCAAACCTTGTCAGGGCGGTATAACAGCATCCCCACGGTCCTGTCAAGGCAGCGTCACCGACATTTCAGCTGCCCAATCGCCCGCTCCACAACTGACCGAGTGCGACAATGGGCATCAGTGTATCTGCGCTCTCGGTCAGTTTGTGGGTTGGTGAGGGGGGTTAACAGCCACGTCTTTAGTGGATAACCACTGTCTCCTGATGGGCAGTTGAGTAATTACACACACAAAAATTAAACTTTTAGATAGGACCATACAAAATGCATAACTTACCAAGTAGCCACCCATCGCGCACCCTGCCAGCTTGGAGTCTCATCCCAACCATGCTGTTTGTAAGGATGTATGAATCATGGGTTGCCACAGGCCACCTTGCCACAATATTTGTTAGGCGCATTTGTGCATCACAAATAATCTGCACATTTATTGAATGAAAATGTTTCCGATTCACATATGCAAATTCTTCTTCAGATGGCGCCTTTATAGCAATATGTGTGCAGTCAATCGCTCCTATTACAATAGGAAACCCGGCTATCGCTGCAAATTGCTCTTTAATGTTTGGCTGGTCACCTGCATCATATGGGAACGTTATATACCTGGTAGACAAGCGGATGATCCCGTCCCATACAGCTGGCATTGCACGGCTCAAACACGACTGGCTTATTCCTGAGCGGTCTCCCAGTTCTCTTTGGAAAGAACCAGTTGCCAGGAAACCAAGTGTAGTAAGCACCTGTAAAGGAACGGGTAATGCGTGGCTCCTCGCTGTCTCTCTTTCCAAATTCGGGCCCAACTCAGCGCAGAGCTCCAAGAGTATAGCTCTTGGAAATCTGAAACGGCTGATAAGCCAGTCATCATCGTGGGCCAGAAAATCATTGTGGTCCCTAAAAACTCATTCTCTCCGGATTCATCCATTGAAAATGTCCTCTAATAAAGCCAACGCTGCCATTGCTAAATGGGTTGTATCAATTTGCACATGCTTTATATATGTTCTTACTTAATAGAATATTTTAATAAGACTTGTGTGACAATATTATGTCAAGTAATATATCAATTACAAATTATAAGCAATATCTAACAGCTGGTGGTGCGATAGAACAATTCGTAGTGTAATGTTTGCCACTTCACTTTATTGCCTTGAGTCGCCAACGGACAAAAATCACGACAAATGTACGTACGCCAGGCATGAAGTTTACGTGGCGGAACGCACATTCTTACGTTAATTTCACTGTTAGTACATCTGACCGTGAACGTGAAAGCTGGCGTACGCCGTGTTTTTGTGCGTACGCAGTGTTGATACATGAGGCCCCTGGTCTTCGCTTCTGAGTTTTCTATACTTTAAAAGAAAACAGATCACAACACATAGAAGAAATTAAAATAATCAAAAGAAATAAGAATAATTAAAACAGTTTAGAATAAAGAAATTAAAATAATCAACAGAAATAACAATAATTAAAACAGTTTAGAATAAAAAATTCAATAAAATACAGTACAAACAGTCGGACAAACAGTGGCACAGTTTTGTCTAATTTTATTTATTTTTTACAGGGACCAGATGCCCCACTGATGAGTCCTGCTGACTTCAACATTCACAGTTCAGAGTTCTGTAGATGAACATAATAAAGTGAAAAATCAAACACGTTGGAGATGAAAGGAATGAAGCCTACTATGTTTTAGGAATGGTCTCTGTCTTTAGATCAGTGTTTACTAATGTGCTATTTTGTCATTTGTTGTGTATCTTTGGGTTATGTTGTGTTGTAAATAAATCCAAACAATCTAAAAGCCATTCTTTTTTAAGTCTCTCCTCACTCTTTGTGCAAGGCTCCTCACAATGATAGGGCCTAATAGCACCTTATAGGGCCATTAGGGGAGGGTCTTTGTCTTTCTCAGGTGTGGAAAAACTATATATTAATAGGTTGTTAACGCCCCTCCCCCTCCGCATAAAGCTTGCTTACACAAAACATGTCTTACAAATTATAAATCAATATATTGTCTTAGCTGAATGAGTAGTCAGGGTGATTTTCACAGTTTTGGAGCAAATATTCTAGGCCATGTGATACAATTTTCAAAAGTCTTGTGAAGAAATAATCAGTATGGGTTTCATGACCTTATTTCAGTGACAATTCTTTTTTTTTTTTTTTTACAAACCACACATAAACGTCATTATCTCAAAACTAAAAACATTTACATACAGGCTGCTGACATATTACTGTAGCAGAGTTTGTGCTGGATACAGTGTAATCAGACTTTAGCCATGAAAATGTCACAAGTATCAGAAATAAGCATAAATGTCAGAGCATGTCAGAACACCTCCAGGACCCAGAAAACACCTCAGACCCCAGAGGGTTAATGTCAGACATGACTATAAAATAATTTTTGTCATTTTTCATTCCAACGTTATACTTTTGAGTATACAATCATATATTGAAGTAGTGAAGAAAATGACAGACCGGCATTACATAAAGTAAACCAATAACGCAGACTGATCTCATGAAATAGCTTATGTATGACACGCCAATTCGTATTTCCATTTTTGGCGTGCTATCAACACGCATAATCGCTTTTCAGCGTGTTTATCAACGCAGTTGACTTAACGTTACATTACTGTATATATAAATATATGACCTACCCCAACCCCGTCCCTAAACCTACCTGTCACTGGGGTTAATACCATTTATGAGTCTTCCCATACCATTCTAGGAAAAAAAATATCACTGCCCAGGTGTAGATATACATTTAGCTTTTTTTCGCTCGGACATTTAATGGCGTACACATACACGCGGAATCACTCGGACGTTTAACGGTGTAGACATACACGCAAAAGATGACGGTTCGTTTCGGCGTGGACTTACACGTGGATAGCTCAAAATGCGTATAGATAACACGCCACATGATTTGAAAGTTGAAAGTATGTTTACGCAAAGTCATGATGTCATGTTGCATAACGCCATTTACAGATGATCGAGCCAGAATAAAAAGTCGCGGCATACCACCATGTTTTGGTCTAGGGCAGGTGTGCCCAACCCTAACCCTGATCAAACACACCTGCCTTTAATCTTCAAGTAATCCTGAAGACCTGAGTTGAAGACCTTAAGGTGTGTTCGATTAGGGTTGGAGATGAACTGTGCAGGACAGTCAATCGCCAGGAGCAGGATTGGGCACACCTGGTCTAGGGTATAGTTGAACAGACTTTCAACTATTTCATTAACATCTGTTTTTGCATTTTTTGACACCAGTGACATACATAGATCTGTTACAAACGTACACACAGAGAAGTTCATCGACTTCGAATTCGTCCTTTCTTTCAAGCATCACATCCAGAACTTTTCTGAGGATTATGCTGATCGGTTCTTTTCTGTTAAAAAACATGGGCATCGCATCTGGCCATGATCCAACCAGCCTTCTTATGTCATCCATTTAATTTTTGAGGATTATGCTGATCGGTTCTTTTCTGTTAAAAACATGGGCATCGCATCTGGCCATGATCCAACCAGCCTTCTTATGTCATCCATTTAATTTTTGAGATTTGTCACACGTTTGGTATCCCGCGCACAATCGTTATTCATATCACACGCAGCATCGATGGTCCTGTGTATCAAGTCAACCATCTGGTCTCTAAAATGATCTTTAAACAGAGTCTAGCGTAGCTCTTAAACGACACTCTTTCCCCATGGTGCACTCACACGCCGGATGATACTTGTGCCCCGCATCGCCAGAACTCGATGGGCAGTCGTTCTCCGTCAGCTTTTGCGTCGCCATTTCAGAAGATTTTCAAATAGGTCCCTATCTGATGATGAAAGATTTGGATAGGTCCTGGAATAACCGTGAGTCCTTGCAGTACAATCGTCAAGGCCTTGTGCTTTAACGCTCTGTTAAAGTTAGGTGTTTTGGGTCAGAAGTGCGAGTCGAAGAATTGTAGTTTGCGGCAGGTTTAGACGAACATGAATGTTGAGGCGTGCTTTTTCAGTCCATGTAACAACCAGATAATGTTCCTTCGACTTTTGATCGATGAGATGTTGCAGTAGCACAGCAGTTAGGGCTGGGCAATTTAATCGATTCTGCGATATAAATCGATATTTTTTCCCCCAAGAAAGTATCGATTTTTAAGCCGCGAGTATCGATACATACGTCCCATTCAAATCCCCCGTGTTTTCCCCCGTTCGCGTTGCAGGACGAGCGATTTGTCCAGCCAGCTGCTAGTGTCGCTGTAGAGTAAACTTTACACAGACGCTGACATAGACGGCCGCTGGAGCGTGCAACTTTCCCATACCTCTCATACCGGGAATTGAGAAAAATGCCTGTTTCGTGTTCTGCTTGGGACTTTACAAATCACTCCACACAATTGAAAACAGGTCTCGAGGAATTACCTTTCACAAGACTGAACATTTGTTTCTGGTTGTATTTGGTCATCATGATATAATTAGTAATAGTAACGTTCAGAGGAGAAAGGCCGCGAAATTTAAAAATACTGCTGTTATTGTGTCACGAAATGTAGTTTTAATAGTTTTTCAGTCGACAATATAGTTGTTTAAAGATCAAATCTGTGGTTTATTTATAAAGATACCGCCTATTTAAAACTTTGATCTGACGTTTTTGGAGTTGTGACATCCAGGAGATCAGCGGGCGCTCATGTACCCCGCCTGGAACAGCCGTACCTCGGCTAGTGCTTCTGACGTGTGCCGCTGGCTCTGGTGGCTCTAGTCTAACGTTAGTGGTTAAACATGAGATATAATTCGTCTTGTGTATATCTAACTGGCTATCTTTGGTCTCATTAATCTATAATTTGTTTTCTGGCAAATCGAGGGCAAAGTGAAGTTTCATAACTTTATATTTAGACTATTAAACTATTTACTATTACTTCTCACTTTATCTTATATTTATTTGCATTGCACTGTAGTTGTACCATATGTATTACCATAAATGATCCATCAGTTATCTTTGTTATTGGTAAAATTGGGCCAATCACAGAAAATGCTTTTTCCACAATAAGAAAACTATTTAATTTAATGTGAAAATTAAATTATATCTTAGTATAATGGGGGTCTTCACAATTCTTATCCAAGAATAAAAAGCCAGATACATGACAAGCCTGAGCTTTGACAATTCCTTATTAAAAAAATATTTTATAAGTCTAACTATCGAGTTTTTAAATAACTAGAGATGGAACTGTTTGTACACCACATACAAACCACTGAAATCGGCTGATAAATGTAAAAAATAAAAATTATCTTACAACATTGCATAAAGTACTTTGCATTTTCAAGCTGTAGACCCTCTGCCCAGTCAGAGTCAATATATATATATTGTGTAATTGATGTTTTTAATAAAAATTTATGTTTTTAGTTTTCAGTTTTAGTTTAGTTTTAAGTTCAATTAATTCAATCCAAGTAAATGGAACACTCACAAGATGTCACAAATCACTCTTTCCCTTTTAAATCTTTCAGAAAATGATGTAAGTGTATCGAATTATATCGAATCGTATCGAATCGAATCGTTGGCTGAATATCGTGATATATATCGTATCGTGAGCTGAATATCGTGTATCGTATCGTATCGTGAGATTAGTGTATCGCTACAGCCCTAACAGCAGTCCACAGCTAGTAGTTAGAACCAGGGGTTGTGTGTAGACCCCGCCCCCTGATGTGTAGGGTGTACTGGGGGGGGTCGTCATCATGACGTCGTAAACCGCTATATAGGATTAAGCCACATTGTATCAGGCGTTGTCAAAAAATGATTTTATAGTCATGTCTGATCTCATTAAAAATGTTAGGCTATTTTTACTGCTTCCTAAAGACAACACTTAATTGAATTTCCAGGTTACTTTTTTAACAAATGATTGGTCAATAATTGAACAATTGCATGATACCATCCTCTGTGACCTAAAGCAAATGCACTAACATTAAGAGACTTTACGGAGTAAAGATTTTGTAAAAGGTTTTCTTATTAGGTAACATTTGTTAAGGTTGTAAAAAAAATTGTTGAACCCATTCACTAAATAATCAAATCAATTAAACTGGATTATTTGTTTTTAATTGAACTTAATAGTTTGGACAAAATTAAGAATGTTGATCTGATTCAACTAAATTGCATTGAATTAAACTTATGTAATAAACTTAAGATTACTGAAATAAACAATGTTTATTAAATGCCACATAACCCAGTTACGTGGGACCTGTTGCCATAAAAAAGTTAAGTAAATCCAACATATATTTTTGATTTTCCAACAAAATTTGAGTAAACATTACAAGGTCAAAAACATGTGAATTGTTCATAATAGATCTATAACACACATTTATAAAGTAGATAGGATGGAATTTCTTTTGTGCATACTTTAAGTTATCAATTACCAAATAATCAAATGTTAAAGTTCTGTCCCTGAAGCGTTTATTGAGACTGCCTGGATGGCATGGGAAGGATAGTTGCCAGCTTTGGTCAAGGTCCAAGTACCTCGATGGTATGGTCCAAAAATGAATTGGGAAGATCCAGTCACAAGAGAGCTTCACATATTCTGCGACGCATCCGAAAAGGCATATGGGTCAGTTGCCTATTCGCGTCTGAGAAATGGAATTGGTGAGATTGCTATATCTCTGGTCATGGCTCGTTCAAGGGTAGCAGCGAAGAAGACCATTTCTATTCCTCATTTGGAACTATGTGCTGCTCTGACTGGGGCTCAGCTATCGAACCTCTTACCTTGGCTGTTCAAAAAGTGACACTTTGGTCTGATTCTACAACTTTGTTGACCTGGATCCAGTCCGAATCCTGCCGGTACAAGATCTTCGTGGCAAACCGCATTAAGGAGATTCTTGAGTATACTAGACCGGATCAGTGGAGATACGTTGACACTACAAGTAATCCAGCAGATGACATCACTTGAGGCAAGAGACATGCAGAATTGTCTGCAACTAGTTCTTGTTTTCAAGGACCTACCTTTCTATATTTGCCCCACCAGCAATGGCCAAAATCTCCAGCCTTAGGACTGAGGAGGTTGGGACAGAGCCATATAAAAAAAACTCTGCCACACTAAATTGTACATCAGTGCTTTTGGTCTACAACTGTGCTCATTTGGAGAAAAACGTATGGATTCTCATGTTAATTTCACATTACTCTAGAAAGGAGTCTTTTTCTTTTTTATATTCTTTCTAACAGTCATTTTCTTCAATTATATTCAGATAAGGCCGATGTATTACTTACTGGACCAAAAACCTGTACACAGAATCTCTTAGAATGCAATATGCATTTAGAAGGATATACTATTACTTCATCCACCAGACACCAACTTGTCTTTCGAAAATCATATTTGATGTTACAAAAACAGCCTTCTTCCATCTCAGAAACATTGCTAAGCTCCGATGAGATGCGTCTCATTTAACAAGATGCATTTAGCAACTAAGCCATTGTCTAAATTCACCTAAATAGTGTTTTAGACGGCTAGCTGTAGTCTCACGCTGAAGTCCCGTGGGAACTCAGTTGTAGTCAGAAAAAAGTACTACACGCTAAATATTACCGAATTTGCAGCAAACACTTTGACAAGGATGACTACACAGACAACACAGCGGGCCGGTTGAAGAAAAATGCCTTTCCGTGACAAAGACGGGTGCAACCACTGTGGAGGTAATGTAAACTTTATTTATCCCACCTGCATACTTTTTCCTTTTACCTTTTTCCGGCTACAACTGAGTTCCCACGGGACTTCAGCGCGAGACTACAGCTAGCCGTCTAAAACACTATTTACAGTAGGTGAATTTTAACAATGGCTAACTTGCTAAACGCATCTTGTTATGTAAGGTCTGTCCACTGTTGGACAGACATTTTAATTGCATTTTGGGTCTGTTAAATGTTGTATCAGTGATTTCAGGCCCAAAAATAAATGTCTAATCTTTCCTAACGATCCGCTAGCTGCTCGCCCCATTAGCAGGCTGTCCAAAAACCGCGTCTCTGTAGGCAGCCTAGGCTCTGAGATATGCACACAAAAACAAATGGGTACAACCACCACTCAAAACCAAAATAAAGTGTTCCAACCAATCACCGACAGGGGCGGGTGTTGTAAGGTTTTGAGCTCGTGCACGGCTGGACGCAAAGTTGGAGCAACACCCGCCCCTGTCGGTGATTGGTTAGAACACTGTTTGTTTTGGTTTTGAGTGGTGGTTGAACCCATTTGTTTTTGTATGCAGATCTCAGAGCCTAGGCTGCCTACAAAGACGCAGACTTAAATGAGCTTAAATGCATTTTCTGTAAAGCTGCTTTGAAATTATATGCATTGTGAAAAATGCTATACAAATAAATGTGAATTGAATATTTATTGTAAACTTTAATTAACAAACATTCATCAACACACATCAAACGGAAGCTCGAGCAAAACAAATGAGGTTCATAAGAACCAATGAAGTTAATTCTAGTGTTCTGCAGCACGTTTGAGTTTTTGCAAGAACCAATGAGGTTCATTCTCGTGTTATGCCGCACGTTTGTGTTTTTGCGAGAACTAATGAGGTTCATTCTCGTGTTACGCAGTGTGTTTGAGCTTCTGCAAGAACCAATGAGATTCATTCTAGTGTTACGCAGCACGTTTGAGCTTCAGCAAGAACCAATAAGATTAATTCTCATGTTACGCAGCGCGTTTGAGCTTCAGCAAGAACCAATGAGGTTCATTCTCGTGTTATGCAGCACGTTTGAGCTTCAGCAAGAACCAATGAGGTTAATTCTTGTGTTACGCAGCATGTTTGAACTTCAGCAAGAACCAATGAAGTTCATTCTCGTGTTACGCAGCACGTTTGAGCTTCCTCAATACCCAACCAATAAGGATAATTCTCGTGTTACGCAGCACGTTTGAGCTTCAGCAAGAACCAATGAGGTTCATTCTCATGTTACGCAGCACGTTTGAACTTCAGCAAGAACCAATGAGGTTAATTCTTGTGTTACGCAGCACGTTTGAACTTCAGCAAGAACCAATGAGGTTAATTCTCGTGTTACGCAGCACGTTTGAACTTCAGCAAGAACCAATGAGGTTAATTCTAGTGTTACACAGCACATTTGAGCTTCTGCAAGAACCAATGCGATTCATTCTCTAAATTCAATCTGTTCATCACATAAAAGCTACATATTATCTTTTGCCATCACGTTAAGCTTTAGAGCATTTTCCAAACATACATAAAAAGAAAATAGGGCCCCAAATCTGCATAACTTGTCGTATTTAATCACACAGAGTATTAGAATTTCTTTTCAGAATGAGTTGTCAAATGACGTTTCAAGTCTCTTGTAAGGGCTCTCTCCAGTGTGAACTCTTACGTGCATCTGAGGTTTCCTTTGAATCTGAAACTCTTTCCACAGTGATTGCACATGAAAGGCTTATCTCTGGTGTGAGTTATGTCTGTTTAAAGATGATTCCTGTCCATGAAGCAGCTTCCACACTGATGACATATATAACAGTCATTTCTTTAGTGAATTCTCATGTGGCAATTAAGGTTTACTTTAAAATTGAAACTCTTTCCACACTGTTGGCAGGTGAACGGCTTCTCTCCAGTGTGAACTATCATGTGGCCTTTAAGATTTTTTTTTTGAGCAAAACTTTTCCCACACTGTTGACAAGTGAAATCTTTCTGTCCAGTGTGAATTCTCATGTGGTCATTAATTGTTGTTTTATGTGCAAAACTTTTTCCACACTGTTGGCAAATAAAAGGCTTCTCTCCAGTGTGAATTCTCATGTGGACTTTAAGATGTCCACTATCAGTGAAACCTTTTCCACACTGTTTGCAGGTGAAAGGCTTCTCTCCAGTGTGAATTCTCATGTGGACTTTAAGATGTCCATTATAAGTGAAACCTTTTCCACACTGTTGGCAGATAAAAGGCTTCTCTCCAGTGTGAGTTCTCATGTGGACTTTAAGATGTCCATTATCAGTGAAATCTTTTCCACACTGTTGACAGGTGAAAGGGTTCTCTCCAGTGTGAACTCTCATGTGGACTTTAAGGACTCCATTATGAGTGAAACTCTTTCCACACTGTTGGCAGATGTAAGGCTTCTCTCCAGTGTGAATTCTCATGTGGACTTGAAAGTTTCCTTTATTACCGAAAGTTTTTCCACACTGTTGACAGGTGAAAGGCTTCTCTCCAGTGTGAATTCTCATGTGGACTTGAAAGTTTCCTTTATTACCGAAACTTTTTCCACACTGTTGACAGATAAAAGGCTTCTCTCCAGTGTGAACTCTCATGTGGACTTTAAGGACTTCATTATGAGTGAAAGTCTTTCCACACTGTTGGCAGGTGTAAGGCTTCTCTCCAGTGTGAATTCTCATGTGGACTTTAAAGTTTCCTTTATTACTGAAACTTTTTCCACACTGTTGACAGGTGAATGGCTTCTCTCCAGTGTGAACTCTCATGTGGACTTTAAGGCTTTCGTTTTGAGTGAATCTCTTTCCACACTGTTGGCAGGTGAAAGGCTTCTCTCCAGTGTGAGTTCTCATGTGGACTTTAAGGTCTCTATTATTAGTGAAACTCTTTCCACACTGAGAGCAGGTGAAAGTTCTAGCTCCTGTCTTCTGACCTTTTTTAGTCTTTTTAGTCTGCGAGCGACTAAAAGATATCTCTTCAGTTAGGTCTTCACGATCTTTTTCTTCCTTTTCATTCAATACTTTACTTTCCATTTTCAGCGGCATCAGGCCTAAGATGAACAGAGACAAATAAGAAAGTTAGAGAAAGTTAACAAATAGAGAAAGTTAACTCCAGTTTAATGGCAGATTTAATGGCATTACACAACACATATAGCAACATTTAGACCAATGGTTCACAAAGTGGTCCTATACTTCCCCCCACTTCCCTAAAAAACACTTCCAGAGTTCATCATAATATTCCATAAGAAGAAAGGATTCTTGAGGACTGTTGATCTTTTTTCTTCTAAAGTGTAGAAAACTCAGAAGCGCAGACCAGGAGACGTGGGAGCATCTTTCAAGCAGGATTCTTTATTGAGAACTTGCTGTGTGGCGCTGTAGTCATCCCAAGCTTGTCTGAACTAAGTGAACTTTACATTGCTATAAGGGGAGGGATTTACAAAGCATGTAAATTAAGTATACAGGTTTAGGAAACCCGCCCTAGACTGAGAGTACCACCAACCCCAATCCAATCAGCACAACCATTCAAACACTGAGACTCGAGAACAGGAATGGCAGGACTCTCCCACTGAGACAAGAGCTCCCAAGAGCCACCAAGAGTTTCAGTAATCTGATTAATTTAACTTACAATAGAGAGAAACAGGACTGGCAGGCTCAATAGAGAAAAACAGGAATGATAAATTCAATCTCTCTACCTTAATTTTTCATGTGATGTTATGTCTTAAATTTGTAATCCTTCAGGACCATATCAGCAAATTACAATGATTCTGATAAAAATTCAGATTAGCCATTATAGGACTAAATTACATTTTAAAATATAGCTGCAAGCAGCAATACGGGGCCAAGCCCTGCAATGCACAGCAAGCAGACCAAGTACTTCTAGCTACAAATACAGCAAGCACAGCAAGGACTGCAAGTACAGCAAGTACAGCAAGTACAGCAAGTACTCCAAGTACAGGAAGCATAGCATCACATCAATTACAGCAGCACAGCAATTACTGTAAGCACAGCAGTGCAGCAAGCATTTAAGCACCAACAGCAGTGCAGAGCCGGAAGAAGAAAAACAGCAGAAATTAAATGTACATGTAAATGTACATCAAGCACATCAAGTACAGCAAGTACTGTGAGTACAGCAGTGCAGCAAGCATTTAAGCACTAATAGCAGTGCAGAGCCGCAAGAACAAAAACAGCACAAATTGAATATACATGTAAATGAAGCACAGCGAGCATTTAAGCACCAACAGCAGTGCAGAGCCGGAAGGAATTGAAATGACAACTTTATACACAAATTTAAAGTCGTCCCACATGGGACTCGAACCCACGACCAGAATGGTTCGGGATTCGAGATGCATGGTTTAGCTGATTGCGCCACTCAGAGGACGTGATTTTCAGAGCAGCAGAGGAGAGGGTTGGTTCAGTGTGAGAATGAGCACATAAAAGCAGGTTAACCAGATTAGCATGCTAAGCTAATTAATACTAATTTAGCTTATGACTTGGTACATCCAATCCTGGCAAAATAGATATCCTCAGATTCGACATGGCGCAAGGAATCGACACACACCAATTTTATGATTTTGTGACAAACTGTTCACAAGTTACAGCCTCTGAACGAATTTTGGGTGGACCTCGTTAAGTTTGCGACATCATAACCTTTTTTTTCCAGTATAGCAAAAATATCGGAAACAGTACTTCTATGCGGCTCAGTCCGAAGATCATTTGAGCACATGTTTGGAGAAAATTGGACAAATTTTGAAGGAGGAGTAGCAAAAAAACTGTTTTACATTTGCTCCAATATGGCGGCCAGTTACATTGTTGGAAAATAACATATGAGATATCGTTGAAATCGGCATAAGCCAAGGAATATATTGACCTAAAGAAATCAAATTTCAAGCAATGTTAGCAAAAGTTGTAAGCGTTTTTTTCAAAGAACAATGATATCTCTGGAACACTAGGTGGCGCTGTGATCAAACTTCTCAGGTACCTTTGGGCCATGCTAATGATGATCCAAACCGAATTTGGTGAAAAAATTTCAAATAGTTTAAAAGATATTGCAAAATATGAAAATATTCAAAATGGCGGACATGTGGTACATCCCATCATGGCAAAATTGATATCCACGGATTTGGCATGATGCAAGGAATCCATAGATACCACAATTATGCTTTTCTGACAAAGTGTTCAAAAGTTATTGGCCAAAATAGCAATTTTACATATCTCAACGCTGTTCCCAACTTTGGCATGGAACCTCAACACATGCTTCCGATGAAGTGTACCAATTTTCATTTCGATTGATCAAACTTTGGCCGAGATACAGCCTCTTAGCCAATTTTGGGTGGACCTCGTTAAGTTTGCAACATTATAACTCTTTTTTTCCAGTATAACAAAAAAATCAGGAACAGTACTTTTATGCGGCTCAGTCTGAAGATCATTTGAGTGCATGTTTGGAGAAAATTGGACAAAATTTGAAGGAGGAGTAGCGAAATAACTGAATACGGTACATTTCAAAATGGCCACTACTGTAATGGGCAGGGTCTTAATGTAAGGTATTGATTGTGATCAGCATGATTAGTGTAATCAGGTGTACTAAGTTTCATGTCTCTAGAGCAAAGGGTTCAAAAGTTATAACCATTTCAATGTTGACTTTTTGAACTGGTGGTGGCGCTATAGAGTTAGTTCTAGAGACTCAAAATTTGGCTCAATTACTTTTCATGACCTTATCTATAAGTGTGCCAAATTTCATAATTTTCCTACTTACGGTTCATAGGGCTGCCATAGACTTCCATTTACGGAATAATAATAAGAAGAAAACTAACAAATACAATAGGTGCCTCAGCCCCTTCGGGGCTTGGCCCCTAAATATACACTCACAGGATTATTAGGAACACCATACTAATACTGTGTTTGACCCCCTTTCGCCTTCAGAACTGCGTGAAGTGTTAGTTCACCCAAAAATGACATTTCTGTCATTAATTACTTGCCCTCATGTTGTTCCAAACCCGCAAGACCTTTGTTCATCTTCGCAACACAAATGAAGACATTTTTAATGAAATCCGAGAAAGGTAGTGATGCCGGTAACGCGTTACTCTAATCTGACCACTTTTTTCAGTAACGAGTAATCTATTTCCAAACCAGTAATCAGATTTAAAAATTACTTATCCAAGTCACTGTGTGTTACTATTTTTGTCATTTTGCTTTCTTCTTGCGTCTCGGAGTGAAGTCACGTTTTCAGCATGCTTTCAGAATTGGCCTGCATTCAATTCATTAATTGGAATTTGAATTGTATTGACTCCGCCCCACAGGAAGTTGAATTTGAATGACAGGAAGTGGAATTAAATTCATGGCAATTCAAAGAAATTCCACACAGTCACACAACAGAAGGAATGCGATGAATCTCACATACATTCAGTGTTAGTAAGGTTACTTTGGAAATGTAATTGCTTACTGTTATTAGTTAGCCATTATAAATGTGGTTTGGGTTATTTTATTTGGATTACTTTATCAATGCAAAGCAATTTCATTTAATTTGATTAGTAACTAATTGAATTACACATTTTACCTCAGTAATACAAATAAATACAATTACATTAATTTTGTCATTTGATAACATAATTGCATTACACCTGACTAGTCATTCTTCAACCCTGCATAAATTTTTTTCTTAAATATAGATAATTATAAAATTCTTGAAATAAATTACCCTCTCAATGTTGTTTAATTTGTTTTGTTCCAATTTTAATTTCAAAGTAATCAAATAATACAAAGTGCATAATGCAATCATATCTGACTGTCAAGCTTCATTGTTAAACACTTCATTTAAAATATGTATTTGAATTTCTTTGAATTTTTATTGAATTGCAATTCTGCTTCCTTTAATTCAAATTGTAATTCTAGATCCTGTTTTTGACATCAATTCAAATTCAAGAATTGAATTGGAATTAAGGAGTCATTCTCAATTCAATCCTGAATTGTGCCCAAGCCTGGTTTTCAGCATGCAGACAGTTCACATCACATGTAAAACACACCACGCAGCTACACAAACATAAACAACAATGGAGGGAGGAGAGAGATGCGCGTTTTCTAGCTGGAAATACAGTCACTAGTTTGTGTCAGCTAAAGATGGCAATATTAAAGGTGCCATATGTAAAAATTGAAGTAAAAATATCCAAAAAATGAGCTACACGTATCAAAAGAATGAGAAGAAATAAGTGCAATGATGTCATTAAAAAAATGACAAGTTATAGTGCTGCCGAGATATAAACCTGAATTAGCATGCTAAATTACTAGCCCCGGCCCGGCCGGTGTCATAATACCAGTTTCGGCCATGGGAGGCGGTATGCGGGCAACATACATAACCACCAGCCAAACTGCAACACACGAATAACTCGCACTGCTTGTGGGCGTACTTGAACCTGATGTCAATCGTGTAAAGGACAAAAAAGGACTTTGGTACAGCCCACTACTATATTTCAGTTCAGGGAAGAGTTCAAAAAAATGATTGGTCGATATTATGTATGAGGAATACATTTTGGTAAGTTGCAGCATACTGTATCTTTCAACAGTGTTTGTGTTTTTTTTACTATTAGTGCTAGCTAGTAGAGATGATCGGTTCACGTGCGCTAGGCGTGCGTTACATCTCTAATCTCTAAAAATCTCCAAATGCTTCACGTGAAACTGCGGTCTTACTATCATGTCAATTGATTTGATTAATATGCGCGAGGGAGAGAGAGCAGGACCGCGCTCGTGTTGTTTGAAGACGTGAGAGTGCGCGCGCGCGGCCGGGGCTCGCTCTCTCTCTCTCTCTGCTCGTAACGCGCCCTGTCAAGCGCAGCAGTCATTATATTCTACATCACTCACCGATCAAAATAGGCTTTGGCGGGACAAAGCGGACTATTTGACGGTTTTAGAAGATTAACAACCTGAAACTAAAAAACAGACTAGAGTAGGCCAACTTTCTGGAGGTATACTGCCCCCATCTGGTATGGAATATGTGGAGTATGAATTGATTTTTTGACATAAGGCACCTTTAAGGTTTGTTGTACACTAGAGATGTGACGGTGATAAAATTCTCCCACCGGTTAATCGACTTGTGACAACACCGGTAATACCGGTTTCCCGGTGTATACAACGTAAAAAATAATTAAAAATAAAAATAATTTTTATAATCAAAGTTTAATTGACAGGCGATCTGATCAATCATAATACGCAATCAGGGCCTGAATTTCTTTTGGAAAATGGGGGGGAAATCCCCCCTTAGGTGATTCTTATGGAGGGGAATTTTTAATTTGAGGGGGGAGTTTAGACTTTTTTTTTTTATTACATTTATCTCCTAAATGTATGCTCACTCATTGCATTTTTACAATGAGGTAATTTTGTTCTTAAGAATTTATGCAACACAAGGAAGCTTGATTTCAATCTTTGAATTAAATTGAAAAAAGTAAAACAAAAAATACAATAGAATAGATACCTATAAAGAGAAAAGTTTTTGCTTAGGTCTGACACTAGTATTCAGAAACAGTACTACAGAGACTGAATAAAGTAATCAAATGTAAAATAACACTGAGTAAATGAAATACATAGGCTATTAATCCTGATTCCTTAAAATTAAAGCTATGTTTTGTTGTTTTGACAACCAAATTAATGACAGACTATGTGGCTGCTGTCACTGTAAGAGCTCGTGCACAGATCCTGCAACACCAACATTATACGGTCACGTGGTGCGATGTATGCTTATTCAAGACATAACCGACTGTGTTTAGAGGATACTCACCAAGACCGAAATTGACATGATTTTCACGTTTTTGACTGTTAAAGCGATATAATCCACGAAAAATTACTTTTGTTACCCGCAAGCTGTTTGTGAGGCGGCTTGGCTTGTATGTGTGGCGAAAAAAAAACACCTCTCAGACAGCGCGCAAGTAGCCTACCGAATAGTTCAAGATCGCGTGAATGTTTAAACTGGTAAGACTTAAAAGACGTGCAAATGGTAAACTTTAGTTACTCATGATGCAATGCTGGCCCGATTATGCAAGTGACAATTTTGTCTATCCCGACTCCCGAAACGCGAGTGTATTATCGCCGCCTGCAGCGCTTAACAATTGCCTTGAGCAGCCCATGTTGAGAGACGAGAGAGAGAAGACGCAACACCGCTGAATCACTCATGCGGTTTGTGAAATTGCGTCTCGCAGAAAGTTTTAAAATTACTGATTTGATTTTATAATCTGTGTGGATTCATTTACTAATACAACCTACATGCTAAAGTGAGTCAATGTTTGCGGGAATTTCCCGCATTATAAGTGGGAGACCTGCGGGAATTATTACAATTATGCGCAATACCCGCAATCCCGCGCCGTAATTCGAGCCCTGGCAATTTTTGTCAGACATAGTCGAGAGAGATAAGATTAACATTGGTGGATTTAAAATTGAATAACGGATTGTAGCCCTATAGCTACTGACGTCTTTCCGCGGTTAAAACAACAGTCCTTCTGATGTTGGCTACATTCATGTTTATTTGATGCTATAAATTAACCAAGTGACCAACCCTTAAAATTTAGGTAGTTAACAGACTCTTAATTTGAAGGAAAAGTGTAGTAACTTCTTTTCTCCTCTAGAGGGCGTTTCTCCGTGAGTAAAACAAAAAAAAAGAAGATATTATTTTACAAACGAGAGAGCGGAAAAAAGTGTATTCTTCTGAAAGAGACGATTCAAAGTGTACATATTGTAAAAGAGAGGAATAGAGTGTGAAGAAAAAAAGTTAAGATCTTTTCTAGTGAAAAGATTTAGTGGGGAAGAAACATCTTTGCATATTTTTATTTCGAAGAACTCCGGTGAGTGTTTTGTTACTCCGTAGTTGCTCTGTAATCAGTTACATGTGTTCAATAAATGATTTACGGTAAGAAATAGGATTGATAACTAACTGATAAGAGTAAATATTGAAATATGCATCTTGTGACGAATAGTTAAAGGAGAGTTTTGTCATTAAACCAATCGGAGTTTAATCCAATGTGATGTTAAAATCAACTGCGTCACATACTAATTAATGTGCATTGGTTCGTGTAAACAGAGCCATTTGATACTAGTTTGATATTGTTAATTAACACTGGGAATATATTGTTGTAAAAGAATCAGAGTATGTGATTTAATTAACATGTATGTATGGATGACATTCAGTAGTTTCATTTAATGTTGAGTCATACAGTAATAATATGACATTTCTCTGTTTAGTGTTGATTAAGTGGGTATATTCTCCCAGGATTTTCTTTGTAAAACAAGTTAATGAGTTAATATGCAGTTGAAGAAAGAAAAGCGATCTGAAATTTCGTGTGATTTATATCTGTCAATTCAGATGAAGTGAATGAGTGACAATTTCTCTGCATTATGCAGGTTGTTTTTTTTCCCCCCTTCTTGTTTCCTGTTGATGTGTACTCCTTGAGCCGACCGTGGACAAGTGAACGGCGAGCCAACAGTGCTTAGTTGATGTCACAACGCGTCTTTCTCTGGAGCAAGCTCAGTATCCTTAATCTGTCATCAAACAGATAAGAGAATACAACGCACCCTACACTTTGGATAAGCTACTTTGAGTTTAAAACTACCCGGGTAGAAAATCTTTCTTCTGTCATGTGACTACTTCTGCTTCTATTTTTTTTTCCATCTTCAATAGTTTTTTTTTTTTGAAGGATCAGACTTTATATCAACACAAGGAAAAGACTTTCGGAACTGTGTTTGGAGAACCATTTATTTAGGTTGCCATGCCAAACAGGCCTGATTGTATTTTATTTTTGTTCTATTGATTGTATGTTTGTAAACTTTGAACTGGTACCAATACAGTACATTTCTTTTGATCTCACAGGTTGTAGTGAAATTCCTGTCTTAAATCCTCCTTTCGAACTTAGACGTTAATTATATTGTAATGCTACTGTGCCCATTCAACCCGATTAGTTGATTTAGAACCTTACACTAGAGCGATACAACGTGTTACACAAGGAAAAGATGATCGGTTCACGGGCAGCTTTAACTGAGGCAATCTGTCACAACGCATTAAAGAGACACAAAATAGTAGGCTATTTATGGTTTAATTTTCTTTGACCGACCAAATTTGAAAGTTGAGACTTTATTAAATGTTATCTGCTTGGTCCTGTCTGTCAGCGCGTTGTCAGTGTCCTCTATGTATTTTTCACGTCAGAGTGAGTTACCTCAGTGAGTAATTTACTCTCTTATATTGTGACACTTTAAAGACCAGCCGCTTCAGCAAATGGATCTCACACACGTCCCATTTTCTTACAAATCTTTACATTTATTTAAAACTTTATTTTACTAATTGAGGACACTCGACAAAACAGACAGTTTGGCATAGCCTACTTAGTGTGTGTTATGGTTCGTTCAAGCCCGAAAGAGAACTCATTACTGACGCGCATTTTTCTGTGGGTTGTGTGTGTGTGTCACAAAAGACAGCGCGGTCTCTTTTGTCTTGTCGCGCTTTAATTATTTGAAAGTATTTTTGCATTAATAAGAGCATGTTTATACAACGCTAGTCAACAGGTGACAGAAAAAAAAAGGATACTGCGTTAATTGGGTTTAATATTTGTAACGCTTTAAACAGCAGATCATGAATCACGGATCAACTATCGCACATCTTGCGATGTGACTATCGTGGATGCGCACATCGCGATATCGATGCTGAAATGATATATCGTGCAGCCCTAGCTTCAACTGTGCGATATAGTCACGAGAAGCGACCAACATGTCTGACATACCAGAAATACATCCGACCATCCAATTGTCGGTCTGGAGAGGTTAATCGCCTCTCGTTTCTCCCTGTACACTGCACGACAAAACATCAAATGCTCTGGAATAAAGATAAGATGCAAACCCTGACATTATAACATACATGATGCAAATTGTTTCTTACGCTTCACATCACAGGCTGGTCTGGGTTACAGAATCGCCCTGAGCCTCTTGTTGCATTTCATTATATAGACAGAGACTCTTTTCACAAAGAAACATTTGCTAACAATGGGAATTTGCATTCAGAGTTTACAGCTTTTGGGAGCAGGAGGCCATTTGCCTGGAGGACCCACCCTCCTCTGTAAGCAAGATATCTCTAAACTCTTAAAAACTTTATTACCTTTTTGTTTTACTACTTTGGGGATGAGACCTTTGTACCAGTCGCACTGAGACATTTCAAATGATACCAAACATGTATAATGTTGTATGATAATTGTTCACATTCAACCATGTAGATTTTTGGGTGAATTTCAGGTGATCTCAGCATGAGAGAGGAAAAAGATGTAGATAAGGATTGCTTAGGTGAGATTTGCGTCTCGAATGGTGATGCTAGTTTCACGAGAGAGTTCAAATGTTAATTTCCAGAAAGGGCCTTTGTCCTCTTAGGGAGTGGTCGTTAATATATTGATGTTTAATATTATTTTAATATAGGGCTATTTTGTGTCAAATTTTTGGGGACATTTCTCTTTTTTTTTTCTGTGTTTAATTAAGTTAGGTGATGCTACGTTTAAATATAGATGAATACAAGCTTGGGGCAAATGCGATTAATCACAGCAAATTGTGTGATTAATTAAAAAAAATGTTTATTGATTCCCCGCCCAAATATATATGTGTGTACTTGTAGTATTTTGTAACAATACAAAAACCAATGTGGAACATTTTACCATTTATTTGTTATCCACTTAATGTTTTTTTCAATAAATATCAGATTTTATAGAATGATTGTGCATTCACGATTTTTCTAAAATAATTTTGCTGCTGTATTATCCACTAAACTAATTTATAATAGTATTTTTGCTATAGATTCTCTTACTGTGGCACTTTATATCTTTGCAAAAAAATATCTTGCGTAATTTGTTTTGATGGAGATGGTTGGTTTTAATTTTTCAATTCCGCAGAAAGTGGCCTGTGTGTGAGTGCTCATGATTTTTGGGTAAGGTTCAATGGGAATCACCCATGGGCGTTTTCTGTTTTCCAAAGATGGCATGAAAACATCCCAGAAAACGGTCGACTCGGTCATGTGTTATTAACCCTAGGTTCATTTTGCACCGGAATTGTCCTTTAACCAACATTAAAAATTAAAATCACAAACTTGACACTTGTAAATAAATTCATTTTTTTAATATAAATATTTTTTATGAGTAACATAATTTTATCTCAAACAAATTAGGAAAAATACATTTGTCTGATCATGTGATCTCAACATATCTGTCCACATGAGGCGACCAGCTGTGTCAAATAAAACGAGACTCACTTAAAAAATATAATTCATTTCTGTAGAGCTGGACATTTTAATAAGGATCAAATGAGTTCAGATTTGAGAATGAAACTGACCTTTTTGTTCCTCAGTTTCTTCTTCTTTCACACTGAATGTTTCTTCAATCTTCACGTCTTCTTCACTCTCCTCTTTAATAAACGACATATTTGTTTGTTCCTTAGTTTCTTCATGTTTGACTCTGAATGTTTCTTCAATCTTCACGTCTTCACTCTCCTCTTTAATAAACGCCATCTTTATAATAGTGTGTCACGTGGATCTCAGTCACTTCACCGGGAGTTTTTCTGTGTGTTTGGACTCTGTCCTGATTAAGAGGAGAATAATTAACAAAAAAGAAAAACACTCAAAACAAAAAATATAATGAGATGTGTCTCAATCGGATCTAGTTCAGTAGTTCAGTTCACTGGTAAGAGAGTCAGTCAGAGAGAGAGTTAATAGACTTAAATTATCTGATTAGACTAAAACAGTTATCATTAATGTTAGATAAAATATAACATTTTTAAAAACATTAATTTAACCGTTCTTGTTAAACCTATGAAATTGCGTGAATAGTTTCCACACACACCTTTCTTCTTCAGTTGAATCACAACAGATGCAGCGCAGCCTTATGACGTCACACCAACAGACCAAAATAAAAGTCCTGTTCACACGCTGAAATCACAGAAGTGCAATCAGGTGTAAACAGGACTTTTATTCGGCGTTGAATTATTGGTGAAATACATATTTAAATGCATGTTGGTGAATGAGGTGATAAAAATAACTGCCAAGAAAGAGTTTGAACCACATCTAATATGTGAGATTCTGTTAATGGCTAAACACTAATGTTTGTGTGCAGAAACCATTTATACAAGGGGTCAGGAACTTTTTTCAATAACAAAACAAATTTAGTTTTTTTTTCTAGAAACCCAGCAAACAGGGGACGTCCTCCGGACGTTGCGAACGTCTAATTAGGTCCGGATCTGGTCCGGTTCATAACGTTCGCTGGAGGACGTTCGGAGGACGTCCGCATTTGGTCCGGTTTATAACGTTCGCTGGAGGACGTTCGGAGGACGTCCGCATTTGGTCCGGTTCATAACGTTCGCTGGGGGACATTCCGAGGACGTCCGCATTTGGTCCGGTTCATAACGTTCGCTGGGGGACATTCCGAGGACGTCCGCATTTGGTCCGGTTCATAACGTTCGCTGGGGGACATTCCGAGGACGTCCGCATTTGGTCCGGTTCATAACGTTCGCTGGAGGACATTCCGAGGACGTCCGCATTTGGTCCGGTTCATAACGTTCGCTGGGGGACATTCCGAGGACGTCCGCATTTGGTCCGGTTCATAACGTTCGCTGGGGGACATTCCGAGGACGTCCGCATTTGGTCCGGTTCATAACGTTCGCTGGAGGACATTCCGAGGACGTCCGCATTTGGTCCGGTTCATAACGTTCGCTGGGGGACATTTTGAGGACGTGTACTTTGCATTTTGACATAATGAATAAACCATAGTAAAATACATAAAAAGTGTTGGTGGTATAAAAAAATACTGCCTATGAGCATTTTTAGCACATATGTTCAAATGAAATATGGGGCTTGAGTGTTCGTAAAAACAATAATAAAAAAGTCTGAAAGTAAAAGTGACATTGTCCCGGAGTGGTAATTTGCACCTATGAACGGGTCATAACTTCAAAATAAGTTTTAGATTCATGCTTTAATAATGAGATTTTTATTCAAGTAGGTTATTCTAGTATATATATAGAAACATATGTTTGTAAATGCATGACTTTGACGCGTTTTAATGGGCATGCGCGTGAAGATTCGAGAAACACTGGAGCGCTGCGGAGATGAGTTGCCATGGAAACGGCGCGTCACCAGTGCAGACAGCAAAACTCCGACTCTCCCTGTTTTCACTGCTTTCAGGTGAGTTTAGTCTCTAAAATCACACAAATAATACACACGACTGTTCTTGACACTTCTCTTACTTGTAATTGACACGCTTCTGTTTAATATTTACTTTATAGAAATGGGTTAGTGTCTTCGAAAAAGTCCGTTAGCATAGCTGCTAGCTACATCTCAACCGTTTTCAGAAGAGTTAACGTTAGGCTAACTTTAGCTTTAGCTTTTGTTTATGAATGTTTGGGCTGTTAATCACATCTAATGTGTAGATGACAGGTTTTGATATTTTTGTAAATATTTTGCTTGGAAGTGAGCTAAAAACGTATGTATTTAACATAAAAATAACGTTACTGTTAATCGATGACGTCACTTACACGGCTTAAACTATAGCTCAATGGTTAATAAATATTGATAAAAATTGTTCTGTGATTTCAGCAGCAACAAAATAATTGTTGGCTATGTGACAAATGGTTTGTTGTGTTCCTAGATCGTTCCATGCTGATGCCCTGCTCCGTAGCAGAGTTGAGCTGATCTCTAAAAGGCACCATACTATAAGTAAGCCAAAGACAAATGTCCACTTGGAACTAAACTAAAACTTCAAACTTCAAAACATACACTAATGTTGTTGGTACACACTACCATTTATATATGTTGGGTCTATTTAACAATTAATCCTGGAGAGAGAAAAAAGAAAATGGATTAAACTGTTACACTGGTTTACACAAAAATATTAATCAGCACAACTGTTTTTAACATTGATAATACTCAGAGAAATGTTTAGGACGTTTGCATTGTAATAATGTATAGTATTGAAATATAAAAATGCTGACTCGTTAGGTCATGTTTTCTCATTAAAATCAGACGATTTCCTATTAATTCAATCGAATATAAGGGAATAACTCTAGAATAACCTTCCTGATAATGTTTGGGGCCCAGAAACATGATCCTAATTTAAATCTATATTAAAGACATCTCTTTATCCAAGCATTCAATTAACACATCTCATAATCTTGCACTACACTAAATGTTATGAAATAGTCAAAAGTGCACATGATCATCTTTTGCCTGAAATAATATGACAGCAGCTATGCTAATCTTTCTCCTTTTGCTTCCCTGTTTCTATCTCAGGATGATCAGCAAGTTTACTAGAGATTACAGCAGCTCCAGTGTGGATCCAGCCTCTCTTGTGAAGACTTCTAATGACACCAACACTCTTGAAGACTTCAGATGATGACAAGATGGACATACAAAACTGCCAGATATTATCCTTATATTGCACTGGCCCAGTTTTACAGGCAGGGCTTAGATTAAGCCAGGATTAGGCTTTAGTTAAATTAGAATATTTAAGTAGCTTTTTAAAATGTACTTTAGAAAAAAGTCATTACTGGTGTGCATCTTGAGACAAAACAATGGCACTAAAAATATTTTAAGATGTCAGTGCAAGTTGCTTCCAGTTAAGACAGTTTTAAGATGCATTTTAGTAAATAAATAAAAAAAATATTACAGCACTACTTTATTTCACTTCAGAATTCTAGATCTGAGCTGTAGATAAACAGGAGGGGAAAAAATCAGAACAATATATATATTTTGTTTGACCAGCAAAACATTCATGAGTCATGTTGACAGCTGTTATCTTATCTATTTTTCCAACCCATTTAAAAACAGTCTGTGAGTGCCATCTTTTGGACATTCATCATATTGCATTGGTTTTAATTTATTGTCCTCAAACAGAGCACTAATCTGTTTATTTTAAAGTTACACATTCTACATTGATTAAAAAGGAAAATCAAATGTGTTTTTTAATGGTAGTATTATTTTATACAGAAATAAATTAATTATAATTCAGATGAGAATAAAGGAAAACAAATCTGAAAATATAGAAAATCAATTTTAAATTAATTCAGGTACAATTACCAAACATATCTCAAGGTCTTTTTTTATTAATTTAATTAATAAACTAATTATATAAAACTATTGTCAATGCACTACAAATAAACTGGTTCTATGCCTTTACTTTATTAATAAAACTTATTTTAAAAATACAAGGCTTAAGACATTTATATTCCTTTAATCCAATAGTAATACATTAATTACATGAATTACTCAAATGTAGTAATACACTAGGTGGTAGCCTACAGCCTGAGACATGCACAATAAAAAAAAAATTGCCTTCTGCATTTTTGTTTTGCTTTTCCCTCCATTGTACCGAACCGTAATGTCTGAACCGAGGTATGAACCGAACCGTGACTTCTGTGTACCGTTCCACCCCTACTTTAAACTCATGACTTGTATTATCTTATGGACATTACTTTGTTGCCAGAAGATCCTCTCCAGTGAATAGCAGTCGCCTCTGGCTGATTAAAAGAATATTTTTTCTACCAACCATGTTATTATAATTTTTTTTCAAAACCATGGTTCAAGTTGGGTCAAGTTCTAGTAATATTACTGTGAACTATGTATTAGTTGAAGGTGCCTGTAGTAAGGTGTACCCACACCACAAGACCCAGAGTGCAGAAGATATGATAGCTGTGACCCTTAAGCATGCTCCACATCGTGAGAAAGCAAAGAAAAATGTTAAGGAAAGAGAATTTTGACCAAAAACTCGCAATATAAATACTTTTATTTCAGGATAATACTATTGTTGTGGTCATATATTTGATCCTCAATGTTATGTAAAACATGGCCTTAATATTGATCCTTTACTGATTGTATTACAATGATCCAACTAAAATTTTGTTACTTTGTTTTAGGTTCCAAGCTTACGGGTGGAATCAGATGTGGAGGAGTAACGCGTTTCAGCTGAACCTGGCAACCGGACACGCAAACACACACGCTCTTTTTTGTTAATGAAAATAAAAGTATTTTGTTTCCTAATATTCCTTGTTGTGTGTTTTTTCCTTGGGTAGTTAAAATTTGTGTTATCAGACACTATAAGAGGATGTTAAAAAGACTTCTAGTGAACGTTCCGTAAAGGTCCCCGAATGTTTGCTGAACGTCCCGCGAACGTCCCCCGCGACGTCATGCGAACGTCCCCCGCGACGTCATGTGAACGTCCCGCGAACGTCCCCTGCGACGTCCTGTGAACGTTTAAAGAACCCTACACGAAGACGTTCAGGGGACGTTCGCAGTGGACGTTCAGGGGACGTTCTGGGGACGTGTTTTTGTTAGCTGGGAAGAGCTTTAACAAAAACAATAAATGTTTGTCAATATAATAAACTTTTTTTTATGTTCACTGACTCAAAAAGAAAAGAAAAAAACAAGTATGGTGGAAAAAATTATATAATTTTTTCTTCCTTTCTCTTAGTTTTCTGACATACCTCAGTTCCTCTTATTCTTCAACATCAGCATTGCGATGTTTGAAGCGGATGTCATAGGAGATGTCAGTTTACCAGGACGACATTAAACAAAAAACAGTTTATGCAGTTTAGAGATGTCAGTTTACCAGGACGACATTAAAACGAGTGGTTCATTTATAAATCTGCATGTTCATGCAGAGCTACCTCAGTTTAGTGCTTTAAAAAATCTTGTACTATTGAACACATTTAAAGCTGAATCTAGTTTTTAGGGAAACTGAATGCAATGTGCATTCTAAAAATAAAAAATATGTGGATAATAATGTATTCAGAATATATATAATAATATTGATTCATCCTTTTCTTAAACAACAGTTAAAATGGTTGAAATGTGAAGTTTCTAATTTTATAAAACTTTTATTTTGAGGATGTTACCATATACTTTTTCTTAGACAATAAAAAATATGAAACCGATAGACATCAGGTTTTTTTCAAAACACGTTGCTACCTAAACAGTTCTAATATAATAATTCTCTGAAATAATTTGAACTGCTGATCCTATTTCTATAAAACGCTAGTTGCTGCTATTATAGTTAGTAGAACGTCTACAGTGGACTACAGAGCTCCCATTTTAGCGGTAACGCAAAGCCCGGTTTCGACAAAGTTAAAGGGATAGTTCACTTTGAGATACATTTTTGGTATGTTTTAGCTTACCTCAAGGGCATCCAAGATGTAGGTGTCTTTGTTTCCGCAGTAGTTTAAATTTTTATATTTTTAGGTCAAACCGTTGTTGTCTGTCAGTCATATAATGTGTAGGGGTGTAACCCCGGCATCCTGGTCAAATCTGCCCATTGGCCTCTGTCCATCATGGGCTCCTAATCATCCCCATACACTGATTGGTTTCATCACTCTGTCTCCTCTCCACCAGTAAGCTGATGTGTGGTGGGCGTACTGGCGCAATATTATGGCGGGCTGGAAGGTTCAAAAATAGGACTAATGATTTGTCGTAGGAAGTCACTATACTATAGCCACTAGCTACTGACTTAACCACTGATAGGCCAGCGGTGGATCTGTTTACTTACTCTCCTCACGCAGCGAGCGACTCACTCTCCTCACACAGCGGGCGACTCATGTTCCTCAGCGAGCGACTCACACAGCGGGCGACTCATGTTCCTCAGCAAGCGACTCGCTCTCCTTACACAGCGGGCGACTCATGTTCCTCAGCGAGCGACTCACACAGCGGGCGACTCATGTTCCTCAGCAAGCGACTCGCTCTCCTTACACAGCGGGCGACTCATGTTCCCATAGACAGTGCATGTTCCTCAGCGAGCGACTCACTTTCCTCACACAGCGAGCGACTCACTCTCCTTACACAGCGGGCGACTCATGTTCCTCAGCGAGCGACTCACTCTCCTCACACAGCGGGCGACTCATGTTCCTCAGCGAGCGACTCACTTTCCTCACACAGCGGGCGACTCATGTTCCTCAGCGAGCGACTCACTCTCCTCACACAGCGGGCGACTCATGTTCCTCAGCAAGCGACTCGCTCTCCTCACACAGCGGGCGACTCACTCTCCTCACACAACGAGCGACTCACTGTCCTTACGCCGAGTCATGCACATTGGCCTAATATTATAATAAAATCATACCCTTTGCAAATGCTCTGGCGGTGCAATAACTGAATTGTAAAGTGTTACATGTATGTGTTGTAAACGTCATTTATATATATGTGGCAAGTACCAGTGCTTCAGAGCAGAGACATATCAACAGAATCATCTCTCCTATACATTTCAACAGTATACATACAGTCCCACATAAAAACACCCTCCTCTTAAGATATAAAGCAAACAATAACATGAACAAAACAAAAAGCATTCGTAACAATGATCCGATCTAAACCAATGGAAAAAAGAAAAAAAAACCTTAACAGTATGTTAGTGGACTGATTTGATGGGCTCTGCACTGGATGAGGTTGATCTGATTAAATGAAAGTGGCACCATGCAGAAACACGTGTGCCTTTACAATCTGAAAGCACTTATGAAACAATGCACAGAGAACAACCAAAAGACAGTCTACAGAAGCTTGAGCAGGACACTGAATTGTGCAGAACTCTATTGGAGGATCTGATACGATTACGAGACTAGTTCAGATGGTGGGCTTAAATTTAGTTCATATAAGATGGTTTGAATAGTGAGGTGGCTTGTAGGTCTGTTCTATTAGATGGGCAGATGCAACTTAACATCAACCTGGGCCTCTCTGGCCAATGATACAATTTCAGAAAGCTTCAAAACCGAGAGAAAGAGAAAGATGGTAATTAAGATCAGAATCAACCTATAATTAAGATCAGAATCAACCTAAAATTATTCCCATTGCATTTTTTTTTTTTACCTTTATAAAGGCAATTTCACTCCAACTGCCATCTTTCATGTCAAATGATATACATTTAAGTCACTATATGGCTTTTACCAACCAAATTGACTATCAACAAATATTTTTCCCACTGCAGAGAAAATACAATCTGCATCAGAGGTGGCATTTAGAGATTAAAAATTTTATGCCAAACAAGCATTGAGAAAAATTTGTTTAGCCACTTTAAAATAGACATCTGTAAAGCTTTTGTGGATTTTATAAATTATCCTTAAAATAGAATAATCTGAAAAGTGACATTTCCATTTGATTCACATTGGTATCAAAATAATAAAACGCATTTAAATAGTTACATACACCATTATGTTTTTGTAAATATCACATTTGTTAACTGTATGGCTTTAGTGTTTTTGTCTATTATTTTAAAACAATTATTTGATAACACCATTCAACATGAATGCCCCATGAAGTTAATGAAATTTATATTTATGGAAATTAACTTAAAGTAATACATAATGAGTACTTGAGTTTAAACGTTTATTTAACTCGTGTCTGCAAGTTAAACTTTGGGGGAAGGTTGACAGAGCAACCTGTATTTTGGGCAAATAGCCCAAAATACAGAGAACTTGACTCCATTTCGAGTTAGAGCAGCTGCTAGCAGCAGTCCTTACATGAATTTGTATTGAGAAACAAAAGATTTTTCTATTTAATTTGTAATTATCAATTAAAGTGCCCCTATTATGGATTTTTGAAAAATACCATTCATACAGTGTGTAACGTAGCTGTATGTGAATGAACACAGTATGCAAAGTTGTAAAGCTAAAAGTGCTTCAGAAATAGTTTATTCAAAGTCGATTCTGAACCGCTCAAGTCTTTGGACTTCAAATCTATTTTCATGAGGTTCCCACAGCATAATCCTCACCTACACAGCTTGGGCCCCTAAATTGTGACCATTTCACTCAGTCTTAGTGCCTCCAAGTATAGATCTAAGCCAAAACATTGACTTGACATTAGGGGATGGATGTGGTGGGTGACTTCTTCCAGTACAACCTCCTGAAGGGTTGCGGGGGCCTCAGGAACGGCAACACCACCACCACAATCCATGGCAGGAACAGGACCATCCCAGTCCACTCCAAAGTTAATGAAATCCATCTGTTACAACCAAATAAAATAAGAGGGAAGGATGGAGTTTAGTTTGGAATAACTACTGTTAAAAAGGAACCAAAATCATTACATTTATATATAAAAAAAAAAAAACATACGCTGCTGTCATTTACAGAGATTTTAAAGCTAAAGGATGTTCTCAGGCACACCGTAGTGCAGAGTACCTAAACCCCCTTAGCAGTTCTAAAATAAAATGCAAGTTTCCATAAAAAAAAGCAAACAAAATGTAATTTATTAATAACTAGTAATTCTTCTATGTAATTTAGATCTTCAGCAGCATTTAGAATGGTTGCTAAGCAACACAGTATGCTGATGTAATTATGTCACAGGTGTGACTGATGGCACAATGGCTTCGATCACAGATCAGCCAATCAATATCAAGGACCAGAATTCTGTATCATAACATAACAAATTAAACTTTATCGTTAATTTAAGTGTGATGGTTTCAGTTTGTTAAAGGGGTGGTTGATTATGATTTCACTTTTCTAACTTTAGTTAGTGTGACATGTTGCTGTTCGATCAAACAACATCTGCAAAGTTCCAATGCTGAAAGTTCAAAGCAAAGGGCGATATTTGCTTTTAAGAAAAGGACTACAAAAAACAGCTGGTAGGGACTACACGACATACCTCCCATGTTAGTGACATCACTAACCCTAAACCCTAACCAGGACAGTTCTAAAAGGTTAGTTCACCCAAAAATCTAAAATCTGATATGCTTCACTCACGTCTCCGAACGCATGACTTCCTTTCTTCTGTGGAAATTGGAATACAAGATATATTATGTTTTATTTGCCCAAACATTTTAAGTCCATGGTAAGCAAAACTATTAGGTTACTAACATGTTTCTACATATTTTCTTCTATGTTCAACAGAAGACAAAAAGTCATACAGGTTTGAAACAACATGAGGTGCAAGTAAATTACGACAATATTCATCTTTGGGTAAACTGTCCCATTAAGGGTTTATTTTAACATGGAGATTTATTTTTGCTGAGGATAAAATGCATTTAACAAAGTTATTAAATTATTATTTCAAACATGTAAAATGATTTTCATCTCAAAACAAGATATTAAAGTTTAAAGCCTACTTACTGTATTGTTCAGTAACAAAGCATTGAGTGCCAGTCACAATTAATGGAGATTACTTTTTGCGATTTAAAAACGTTATCATCCAACAGGGTGGAAAATAAGCTTTACAAATAACGCAAATCCATATTTACATTGTATAATAGTATTAAATTGATCTCACATGTCAAAAATCACATCTACTGTCCTGAAGACAGAACAATAACCAGGTGGTCACAAATCCAAAACCTGCCTAATTATCTCATCCAACTTACTGGATCAGCTGGAGCATCTGTATTCAACAGTTGACCTGAAACCCACAATTGTTGCGGAGATTTGTTGCCTTCTGATGAGAGGGGATGTCGGTCCCACACCTATAGGGTGAGAATTGGCACAAATAAATGGAAAGAGATTCACAAAAAAAGGATCAAATTCACAAATAAATAAAACCCATTTATAAATATTTGTTTTTATTTTCAAATCTCGTTTTATGTCACAAACAACTCTGGCTGCCATTCATTTGCAAATCCACGCATGCATCTGTGGATTTTAAAACACTTCAAGTCAAAGTGCAGACAACTCCACAAATAAGTGGACTCCACCCACCATTTACTCAAGCCAATCAAATAAAGGCCACATTGAGCTGACCAACCGTAGTACGTTTTTGCTAAAACCAATTAGGCTTATACGGAAGCGTCTTGCATTCACTTGAGAAAACAAAATCTACTGTTTTTCTAATCAACGAGTTAATTATCTCAGAATTACGAGAATTTTTCATGGAAAAAGGTTTTTTCTCTGTTTTTCTGAATGAATGACTTGATTCTCAAATTATGAGTAACTCAATTCATAAAAACAGAGTGAAAAAAAATGTTTTTCAAGAAAAATATATCTCAATTCTGAGATAATTAACTCATTAATTCAGAAAAGAGCAAAACCTTTTTTCCATGAAAAATTCTCGTAATTCTGAGATAATTAACTTGTTAACTCCGAAAAACAGAGTAGATTTTTTTTCTTCAAGTGAATGCAATACGCTTCCGTTGGCTTACACTCAGTGTGGGAACAGATTCCTTTGGTACCCCTGAAAGGAGCTGAAATCTATGGGCACTTTGTTCAAACTGAGCCAAGCCGTTGTTTGTGTGGTTAAAACACCCTATTTCCAAAAGACTATTGTAGTTTAAGGCTTCTTTATCTTGATTCACTGATCTCGATGAAAATATAAACTCAGGATTATACACAAATTTATCACAGATCCCGAGCATCATGATCAGTAAAGCCCTCTCGCGTTGTTCCTTGTTTCTACGGCATTTTCAAAGGCTCATAAAATACTGTGGCTTGGCTTGATAGAGTCTAATGGTCTAATTCTAAACAAAATCCAAACATCTTTTTCTGTACCAATTTAATGGGCCTAATAAATCTAATTTATTTGTGAAAGATTTAATTTTTGTGAAACTCTTTAACTTTATTTGTGGATCTTAATCTATTTATTTGGAATATTGCAACAATTCTGACCCCATACACACCTGTCTGAACAGGTCAAGGTCCATATTCAGTCTAGGCACCATGACATAGTGTAGACAGATTAGGTGTTTTTCATTGTCTGGGTCCAGTGCTCCAATATCCTGCAGATACTGGAAAGCTGCATAATAATTTGATGTGACTGCACACCAGACATCCCGCCACAGACGCTCAATTCTTTGGTTGTGGACACTTCTTCCAGTAATATAGCTGGTCTTCTCTAAGTTGTAAACAGATGGAATAAAGAAAACAAACAGTCCATATTGCAAAAAGAAATGGTCTAATAGAGTATATAAATATGCACACTACCAGATGAACATTTGGCTACAAAAATTTAAAAAACAATGTAAACTTTTCTCAGTGGTCCTCAGCCTTTTTTTGGGGCCAGCTTTTCCCTTTCCATTACCCCCATTGTATAAATTGAGAGGCAAAATGCATGTTACCTGGTCCACGAAGAGGATGCTCCAACATAAATCTTGCCACATCAACATTCTCACCACCCTTATCACTCCTCACTCTGCTTGGCAAACCAAACTGCTCAACAGCTTCCAAAAATGCCTCCAAAACTGTTGCCGCCTGGTTGTTGGTGGAAGCCTTCAAATACATTATTTTACGGCTGAATCCATCTATACCCCCGTGTATGACGATGCGCCACCTTATTGGAAGCACAGTTTTAACTGTTAAGCACACTTTCTATGTACAATTATAAAAATTACATGTCGGGCACCAAATTCAAAGTTCAAAGGCACTGTAAACACGCAGTTGAAATTTAGTAAAAAGGTCTACTTACTTGATCAGTCTGTGGTTTCCATCAATGTGCCAAAGAGACAAAGGTGAAGGAACTGAATATACCCTTCTCTGAACGAAATTAAGGTGCAATCCACGCAGTAGGGTGCCCACTGGATCCACAGCCTTCAGAGTTTCCCGAACTGTAGATCGTGTAACTCTATAAGAGGGGAGAGGACAACTGTTAGCATCAGCACTTGAAGTTTGTACTGTAATTTAATCTTTACCTTCACTTTTTAAGAACAAAATGTGTCAGGATAACAAAGTATATTGTTCTGTAGGCTTCAGTTCTCTATACAGTCTCTTAAACCAATTTATAAACTGCAGCCTGGAATGGGAAGGGTTAGGGGTCTATGGAACAATAGGGAGAAAGTAAAATAAACAAAAAAAAAACTAATTAGGGTATGTCAAAGTAACATGTGAACACTCATAGCATTGGAATAGATGCACTTTAATGGACTTCCTAAGTCATCCAGCCATTATCAACCTGGCAAGAGACATGACTTTTTTTATATAACTATGATTGTGTCTGAAAGAAGAATATCATGTACACCTAGGATGACTTTAGTGTGAGAAAAATCACAGGCTAATTTTTAGGTGAAGTATACATTTAACTTAATTGAATAGTTTCTCCATCACCTTTAGTTTGCGCACAAGGTTTGTAAGACCTCATTACACGAATACATTATAACATATCCCATTACCAGTTGCCAAGAAGCGAAGAGTTATCATTAGGCGTTCACCAGGTGACATGGCATCTCTGAAATTTGTATTTTGCCTTTGAATGATTGGTGTCACCATCTGAAGGTGCTGAAACCCACAGCCTCTTTAGTTGTTTTACTCGACATTAGGAATAGTACAAATTTGATTTCGTTTACAGAATCACCTATTGATTCCCCACAGTCAGACTTGACTATCTCTGACTCGAAGTATGTTGGGACAGCGTGAACATGACAGTTTTTTTTATTTATTTTTTATACAATTTTAACTCCAACAGCAAACTTGTTTGTTGGCATCTGTCTGTGTGGTGTGAATTGGCCTTAATTCATTAGGAAATGTTAATGACTTGAGAGCATAATGATAATGGCTGTAAGGACACAGAACTACACTATCCAAATATATTAGTTCAATATATCAAAGCTAAAAAAACAGAATATCTTACTTAATTCCTGTACTCTTAAGATATCCAGATACCATGGCATATCCTGAATTTGGACACCGTTGAATGAAGTCGCCAACAACTTTTCTCAAGTCTTCAGCAGAAATCTGGCTGTATGTTTGCTTCACAGAAAGCCCATATTCCTTCAATCTTCTCTTCACCGTGCTTAAACTCACATGCAACAGACGGGATATCTCAGGAACAGTAAAGTCTAGCTCAAGGAGGTATTCAAGCTGATCCATGGTGATGTTAAAGGCAGGCCGTCCCTTCTCACCAGTTTGTTTAAGAACTGGAGCTTTGTAACCATGACTTGTTGTATCCCTTGTTGATGCAAGTAGCTCGTAAGCCTCCTGTAACTTCTCCAAAACATTGTCCAAGTTTCCAAATGATGAACGGTCAGCACATTTCCCAAGTAGACTGACCACATTCTCTATTTGGTAGAGTATACTATCCACATCATCGTCTGAAACAGGGCCTGAAATTCTCTGCCCTAAAGATATGAGGAATTCTGCAATGTGGGCTGCAACGTCTTGAGACAGTCCAGTCCTGCAGTAAAGTTAACAGCAAATGTAAATTTACAAAAAAAATATTTTTGGACAAAGACATGTGAATTACAGTTACCTGCTAGCTATACATTGAGAAGCAAAACTAGAGGATTTCAATTTTAAAATTTAAAAATTACAATCTGAAGTTGATTGTTGACATTTGCATTTGGGGAGAAAGTCACAAACCTGATTCCGCATTTGAAGCTGCAGACAACACTTTCTTTTTAAAGCAGCTTCACGTCCAAATTGAACATCAAAATTGTTTGCATCATTGATAATTTTCCTGTTTAAAGAGCGTTTTACGGGTAACGTTAATCGCTCTAATGCCTGGTTAAAAATTAGACATCACTTTATTATACAAGTCGTTTGAACTACGTTCATTTCTTTTAACTTAAATGTTACATACCGTTATTAGTATAACCGAAGCTGTTGATTGTGAAATTACCGGTAAACAGAACTCGTTGTTTTTTTGTGTTGTTAGCTTAGATAGTAACTTAGCATAGCATACAGCTATCCGAAATTAATAGAGATTACATTTTATTCACCATCTACGATAAGTCTTCGATAAAAACTTAGATGACAAATATGATACAAGCATAATTTTGATTACTGGCTTCTATAGGCTAGTCTTTGATTAAGGGAAGTCCCTAGCCTGGTCATCCCAAAACAAGATTTGCAGATAAAAATGTACTAATGTTATTATCTCTCATCTATAACTTACATTTGTTTAAGAGTAAATATTGTACAATTTTGTTGGTCGCTAGCGCTATTCATAATTAGGAAAGCAAGAAAAGTAAAATGTCCAAATTGCAGCAAAATAGTTAATTCAATACACGACCAACTCTCTTACCGTTCAGCCATGATGCAGGAAATTGTTATCTGTTCTGGGTGGAGATGCCTGCTGACTGTATGACATAAGACGACTGAAGAGTTCAAAAAGAGGACCAAACATGTAAGTTTTAAAGGTAGTGCGGTGATGAGTGAATGCAGGTGCTGCTGATCAGAACTCAGGTGATTGTGAATGTGAACAAGTGGGTGGGGTGTCAATCTGGTGCTGAGGGTGTGGCTGACTCTGACGACACCAAAATAGCAAGTAATACCAGATTAATGGCAAAATGAATCAATTTATTGAGAAACTTCATAAATGTTCCATTTGTCTTTTGTAACTAATACTTTGAGGATGAACAGAGAAATTTGGCAATGTATTATTTATTTATTTTTTACACAGGTACAAGGTTCTCAAGAAGATTAATCTGCATTTAATGAGAAACTTCATAATTGTTCAAATTATCTCATTGTAACAACTAAGACTAATGATGAACAGAGACATTTGGCAATTAATTACATATAGATCACACAGGTTCAAATTAAATTTTGCCAAAACCTGCCGATCCACGAACTGCCTCTATAATTATTTCAAAAAGGTCATCCTCAGAAGAACTACCTCTAGGTAAGTACAGCACAGTAGAACAAGTAGAGGCATAGGGAAACCGTTTCAATTCACCCTCTTGGTCATAGAATTGAATTTCAGGCTGCTGTGGAAATCCAAGGGGTGGCACAGCATCTGCTCCAGTTACAAATGTAAGGAGGTCTTCAAAGGTCAGCTGCACCCGTTTTTCTGTACATTACAAGTTACATCACAAAATTACAGTTTAATTGCTCAGTAGTTTCTTTCCAAGAGTAATCTATTAATGTACTAAATCTTAATTAGGCCTAAACACAAAGAATTGCCAAATTTATTGCCTATTATTTGTAATGTTATATGCCACAGTGCAGTAATACTTCACGATCTGACTAACATTGAGAATGTACAGTCCCTGAAAATAAGTAAATCCTAATGTTTGCAAGCTATAGGAACCCCAGTTGTACACAAACAAGCAAACAAACAAATTACAATATTTGAAGGCTCGCTTGTTTGTTCATTAATAATAAAATTGCATGTGTTAAACGGATAGTTCACCCAAAATGAACATTCTGTCATTATTTAGTCAGACATGCATTTTCCAAACCCATAAAACGTTCATTCATCAACGAAAAAATAAAATATATATTTTTAAATATTCTCTCATGCTTTATACAAGCTCAAACGTGCATTTACATTTTGTAGAGCATTTGGAACATGACTGAGTAAATGACAACAGAATTTTTATTTTGTTGGTGAAGTATCCTTGAAGTTAGCTTAAAACTATGTCTTGTAAAAGTACCTTCAATTGAACTGAGAAGACACTCCCAAGAAAACATTGTGACCTCCTCCGCTTCCCGCCTGTTGGAACCCTCCTCACTCCAGACAACTTTAAAAAGAGCTCTGAATGACAACCTTGTAAGCTGTCCCTCTTTGTGGGTGAATAGTGGCTTGAAGGCATTCCAGTGCCTTTCCACCGTCTCCCAGAGTTGGCCACAAGAGTTGAGCCCTTGTTTAAACTGCGTTATCATGTTCGATGATCTAAAACGTGATTAATACACATGAAAACAAAACATGCAACAGCTCAGACAGCTTATCATAATAGTTCACATCACAAAAAAAATAAAAGAAATTGGTATCAAACTGAAACAATATGGCATTTTGCTTGTTGAATTTAAAATAAATTAACACTGATCATTGGTCCCATTCATGAAACACAAGTAGACAATGTGTGTAAATCACTCATAAATATTCAGATTTGTTATATTTTTTGTATTTTTAAAATGTAAATAAGCTTGTAAGCCAAGTATGGATGGCAAGAAATTATGCTGGTGTAATTGTGCCAATGGAGAGATACTGAAACAACTGATGCTGCCTCGAGGTGAGAGGCTACTTATGCACCGGCCGTTTCAATCTTCCGAAAATTGCCTTATTTGGAATATACATAAAAAATAAATTTAACCTTTTTTTATAATTGTAAAAAGAAAATCCCTTTATGAACAAGTAAGTCTGTTTTCTTTTTAATTACTATTATTCTTTGGAATAGTATTTGTCTGCTAACTTAACACTTTCCTTGAATAATTTCAGCATCCTGAAGCCAAACCTGAGAAGAGCTAGAAGAACATTCCTGCACACGTAATTCCTGTTATTGTACTAATTCATAAATGGGGAATTTGCTGATTGTGAATGAGCTTGTATGGGCACCCTGTTTATGAATAGAACAATTGGAATTCATTAACAAACACAAATTAAATCAGGATGTTTTTTGTGTGGATAAAATGTGAGTGTGAATGAATTTTGAGTTTTTGGGACAGTTTACATGTAAATTCCTCTGAATTTATTTACAAAAGTTTCATGAATGAGGCCCATTTTATATGCTGAGAAACGGCATCTTTCTTACAATTAACTGAAAGCTTGCATGCCAATGTTCCCTCTCTAAGCTAATAAGCTTATTATAAAAGCTTATTTAAAATGATTTTTTATGGAAATAATTTAATGCATTTTCTGTTGAATGGCAGTTAAAACGGCACTGTAAAAATGTTTCCTCAGTAATTTCCACTCAAAAGAAAAAAGTTTTGTTCAGCAAAATATTTTTTTTCAATAGCCATTACACCTATATTTACCCCACAATAAGGAAGCAAAGATTTGTCACTGTGTGTTTCATTGTGTCTTAAAAAAACATGACATTTAAACTATGTAATTGATAATAATACCTGTGAAAAATGAAATGCTTCACAACCCGTCCATAAATTTGGGGAAGGCATTCAAGGTTGGCGTTGTATATCTGTGGCACTCCACATTCAGCGATCCATTCCCCAAGATCATGTTTCAGCTTCACCAAATCATCTTCTGTGCTGCACTGCTTAATCTTTTGTAATAAATGAGAACAGGTTGTTCAAAGCAGATATTCCAAACAGAGAAATATCATTTTAAAACAAACTTTTAACCTCTGGGGGACATGGTGAATAAGCTAAAGTCCCAAAACATTGGTGTGTTCCTTTAAGGGATAAGATTATTGACTGTTACAGGGGGACTTTAACCAAAATGGTGAATACCTTTTGGACATTTTCCTGCACCTCCCTGTCTGGCAACACCTCAAACTGGAAGTTCTCTACTTCTGCATCTTGACCGCACATTAGCAAATACAATGCTGGGTCCAGTGCTTTAAGGCCTGGTCCTCCGTGAATCAGAGACCAGGCAGTCAGTTTCCCTGCAGTATAGTACCTGCCCTGCTCTAAAGATGACTGGTCATGTGTAAAAAAGAGGTTTCCTTCCTGTCCCTCAAAAACTCCTAAGGATGATCGGACCTCCTTCATCAAAAGTCTATAACAAATTAAAGAAATATTTGTGATAGTAATAATCAAACAACAACATAAGTTATTTAACAATTCTCTTACACCTTGTAGTCTTAAAGATAAAAAAAAATACAACAGACATCAGAAATCTGTTTCATTTTAAATGCACAAAGTAGGCATTTGATGGTGACAGAGAGGATTTACAATGCTATAGCCCGAGATATTCATAAATTCCTGGCCCTCCTTAAGCATAACAGTTTGGATTTCTATGAAGTATTAAATCTTTATAATAAAATTCCATTTGTAACATTAACTAAGGTCAATTCAAGTCAAGTCACCTTCATTTATATAGCGCTTTTTAACAATATAGATTGTTTCAAAGCAGCTTTACAGTGATTATAGGAAATTAAAGTAACAGATTGTTTAGGCTTTACAGCAGCTCTAGAATAAAGTTATTGTCCAGATAAAGTTAGTTTTGATTGATTCACTTCCATTGCAAAGATCATTAGTTATTAACTTAGCGGCCGTTTACACGACACCGTTCTAACAGAAAACCCTTAATGCGATCCGGCCGCTCATTTACACAACAACAGTGCCTGTGTCTCGAAGCCTTGAAAAATGTATAATACAGAATTTTAAAAAAAAAAAGACAAATTATCGCTTCCGCGTAGCCACGTGAACAGGAATTATCCCGACAACGTTTTATCTGTACAGAGGTAAAGGGAAGGAGGCTTTCACCGGGAGGGACTAGTGACACTTGACTGAGTTGTCGTCGTGTCCAGGCACAGGTCCTTCATAGTGTCGATTTCAGTGAATATGATCAAAAAAATCTTGCTGACTTAAAAATCAAAGTTAATTTTGCAGCTCTCATGGCCTTTCGTGTTGCTCCATTTAAAAGGCCCAAAGGGAAATCAGCAACCAATGAAACCACCCGAGAACAGCTACTTGGGAGGGCAGAGTCAACCATCCAATTCACCACGGGGAAAAACCCACATAAAACATGAGTCGTGCCAGTAATTTTCAATAAAGATCACCCTTACGTTTCCCTCAAATGTAAGGGTGTGGCAGAAAATAACCCTTAGAACGAAATTTCTGTTCTAAACTAACCCTTTAAGTGTTGACATTAACACCAACCAAGGTTAATACATGCTTTAGAAATATTGTTCATTTCAGCATTTATAAATGTATATTTAAATTTTGTTGTGGATCTGCTAACATTTAATTCACTTTGTTATGCACAAGTGTTGTTTTTACTCCGTATCAATTTGAAACATAATCGGCTATCGGCCAGTGAAAATTGAATAAATTGAATAAAATTAAAACATCTAATTTAAATTTAAGTGCACATAAAGGTCAACGTCTGACCAATGTGAACTCACCTGAAAAACTCTCTTGTGGGACCACCATGATCCTCAGCAAGCTCACCCACAAATTCAACCTGTGGTCGTCTGTGCCATGCAAAGTATGTTTTGCCAAGGGCAGTGAGGGCACTTTGCAGCACACGCTTTCTTCTAACCACCACGGTTAAGGTAGTTTCTGAAGAAATGTTTTTATTTTTGAAGTTACTTAAAACCTCAGCTGGGTCATCCTCATCCTTAATAAAATAGAACAAGACAAATATCAGGTATAACATTTAAAATACTGCCTGGTAGACAAAAGTGCATAATGACAATTCACTCACATGAGCTGGACTGTAAGGTCGGGTAGGAGATGATAGCATCTCTAAATCTTCCTCTGAATCGCTATCCAGCAATATGTCACTATAACAAAGAAGTAAAAACAAATACACAAAACCATATTGCAATACTACTACAAATACAATATATATATATATATATATATATATATATACACACACAACTATATTCAGGATATATATATGAGTTTTATTTTATTTTAAGAAAGGGTTCATTAGGCTGAGTATATATTTATCTCTTCCATGCATAGGTAATCACACTAGGAAAGAAGGAAATAAGTTGTTAATTCGTTTTTAGTTTAGACAGCATAAACAACAAACCCCAGTGGTGTATACAAACACCCTGTATTTGGTCCGGCCTCATGTGGTGTCTGAACTTGTACCTATAAATAAAAAGTTACCATCACCACCACAACTACAAAGCCAATATTAATTATTATTTGTTAAAATAAAACATCTACTTACATAAATATTTTAAAATTCACACTGTTTCTTTAGAATAATGAATAACTTTAGAATAACTCTTTAGAATAATGCCACCATAATGCATTTTAATTTACACTCACAGCTTGTGGTGATGTTGCCCGAGGACATGTGTCACAATATTCTGCAAATGTCTCCAGGTCATGTCTGTGTTGAAACATGTAGAATCATTTATTTCAGACGGAAAAGTTTCTTTAAATGCGTGACTTATGTTTGTGAGCTTACAAAAAAGGAACTGCATGAATGAATTTATTTGCAATATTGCTACTGACTACTTACTCATCTGCTTCAGTGTCAGAAACTGAAGTGTCTTGTGCATTTTGATCTTCAGTGAGGTCCACTACAGTGCTGCAAGTCCTAAATCAATAATTAAACTTGTTGCTATGGCAAAGAATAGTCAAAGTGTTTTGAGCATTCTCAACTTTGCTAAAACATACCCTGAACAACTGTTGACATGTTCTTCCAGTTTGTGAACGGCTACAAGTTTGTGACACAACCTGCACATCTCAGCAGCTTCCTCCTCCTTCAGAAGACAAATCATGTTTGCTTTGTTTTCACATTTTACAACATGAAGTACAATTTCACAAGAAATGGTGTAACACAGCCTACCTTTACTTCTGGCTCTTCTGGTTCTATGTAAAGAGCTTGCTGCAGTGGCACAATATAAGCCAAAGCCTTGTTGAGACTACTCTCACTTCGAAGGAACTTCACACTGTAGCCAGAATTTGGCACTGGTATCTGTATCAATGCCCGGCTCCTTCCACATCTCATTATTTTAAAGCCTCCTGCCTGTCTCAGCAAAGGATAAGCACTGAACAGTTGTTCACAAAATTCAGTGTATGAAGAGCTGTTATTATTGGGGAAAGTGATTTTTTGTTTTCCCAGACCAACATGTTGCAACACACTGCGCTCTTCTGATAAAGGTGCCATTTCAGTCTTGGGGTCAGCAAGACAAAAAAAAAAATGGGACCATGGGGTTTCATATGGTTTGCGGGACTGAGTGGGCCGCCTTGCTGCTGGCTGTCGATAAGGCTGAAAAAGTCTGGAGAGATTAGCCTGCACAAAATCTGTTCTGGAGGTTGATGGCTGAGGGAAATTAATGGAATTTCCTATTTGATGAGACGCAATCATTCTCATTGCCAGAGGAGATGAAATAGATCTTATTTGGCCTGCGTGCCCCTCACTTGTATTATGTTCAGCTGGTGCAGCAGAGCTTGAGTGTCTGGGTGTTTGGTCACTAGCAGAGCTTGAGTGTCTGGGTGTTTGGTCACTAGCAGAGCTTGAGTGTCTGGGTGTTTGTTCATTCAGTAACAGCTGAACAGCCTCCTGGATAAGCCGGGCAGCTTGCAGGTTTGTGCTAGAGAAAAAACGATGTGACATTAAATTAGTGAATCAGACTAACATTACTCTACATTATAATATATATATATATTTTTATAATATAATAACAATAGATGTGATGTATACAGCAATTGATAATAGGGGACATTCTACCAGTAACATACATTATCTGTCCTTGAATGTTACAGTGAATAAAAAAGTATTTCATCCAATTTCTAAAACTGGCTCATGGTTGATTTCTGTGAGTTGTTCTGTAAAGGAATATGTCATTCATTAGGTTCTCAGATTTTTTTTCTTTATTAAAAACACTTTTGAAATTTCCAATCTGTCCATGCCCTTGTCCTCAGACAAATTGGAGCTACAGCTTTCATTGTTTTGTTATGCTAAAAAGTGTTATTTAGAAAAAATTCAAAATGTTATCATAAGTTTTAATCCAACCCAAGCTGATCTGAGAAAGTAGCGGCTGTTAAAAATACGCCATTATTTCACCACATGGTGTCAATGCTCCACAACCGCTAGCGTATGAGAACAGACGAATAACATCAGTAGCTACGAACATATAGCCTATTTATTTGAATAAAAATTAATCACCATTCTGTGTCATTTTTCATGGTCAGTTTTTTTACTATTTACATGTTTATGCCCAAAACGCTTAATATTCACAGTAGTTGACTGTTTTTCTCTTCTACACTGTGTGCATTACTGTTTAAGATGAATTAAATAGCATAGCCTATTTAACATTGTTACAGGCACCTACTGAGCATTCATTTGTTCAACTATTTTAAAAGACAGGACTAAAAGCACCAGCAATCATTTTTATTAGTCAAATTCATGTACTCAGTATAATCTAATGTAAACGGATGTAAACTCAACAACTATGAAATATCAGTAAGAGAAAAACACTGTGAATGAGAAGACGAGCATATAGGACTGCTGTAGGTTAATGGGTAGCAAAATATATTTAGCCTATTTTGAAATAAAATATATTTATAGGAACATTTCAGCAGGCTCAAGATAATTAATGTAGACATCATGATTCATTGTTTTAATCAATTGTGCAGCCATTAAATGGGGTGATAATATGCCTTCTCATGTTTGTAGGTAGGTGCGCTGCACGATGTTACTGTAAACTTCTGAGATGCGGAAGTAGTTGTGCAAGTGCATTGTGCAGCCAAAGTAAAAATGTATTTGTGTAGATACTTACTTCGAATTACCTGCCATTTTTTGAGCCGTTAGATAAACCTACAAGGAATAAGAAAGAGGGAGTCAAAATTGGAAAATTAGGATGTGCTTTGCCTATAGGTTTATCACAGAATATGAAATAATGAAAGAATGAATGAATGAATGAATGAGGCATTTATGCGTTTTCATATGTACTACTGTACACCCAAAGCGCTTTACAATCATATCAAGGGATCTCTCCTCAACACCACCACTACATGCTTACCCACTAAACATTGCAATATTGTTTTCATTTACAAATATTGTTGTTATCAACATGATTAATACATATGAATACAGATTTTTTATAATTATTTAAGATCATTTTCCAAAAACTCTACCCACTGCGCAATGTGACGTCAGAGTGACGTCTTAATTTTTGGACGTCCAATTTTGGTCCACTGAAGGGGTTGTTTTGTAACGCCAGACGTCTACCGCACGTCTAATATTGACGTCCGTGGGACCAAATGTGATCGTTTGCGGACGTCTTTTCAACATAAAATTTTGACTAATTTTAGATGTTTTTATACAACTTCTATAACTGTAGTAAAGGGTGGAGGACATGTTTTCTGTACGATGTATTTACATTTATGTATTCGGCAGACGCTTTTATCCAAAGTGACTTACATTGCATTACACATTTACATTACTATCAGTTCTTGCTTTCTCTGGGTATTGAACCCATGATCTTAGCATTGTAAGTGCCAGCGCTCTACTGTTTGAGCTACAGCATTACACCTTTGTGTAATGGAGTTTTTGGAAAATGATTTTAAATAATTATAAAAAATCTGGATTCATATGTATTAATCATGTTGATAACAATATTTGTAAATAAATAAAAAATATTGCATATTAATCATGTCAATTTCCTGACCCAGTTCAAAGGTCAAATTTTGAACGTCAATATGACGTCCAAGTTGGGTCATGGTTGGACGTCCAAATAGTGGACCTAGTTTGGACGTCGAATAGATGTCCAGAATTGGTCATGGACCGACGGACCCAATATAGACATGATCTGTACGTCTATCCGACGTCCAATGTTTAGTGGGTATGCTCTACCTGAAGCTCAATCCTGGTAAAATAACAACATATTGGAGGATGGTTTGAGTGGACATCAGCTGTGGGTGGAGAGGAGAGAGAGTGATAGAGCCAATTCAGTGGATGGGGATTATTAATTGGCAACAATGGCCAATGGAGGGAATTTGGCCAGGGCAGCGGGGTTACACCCCTACAGTTTTCGGAAGGATTTTTAATGACCACAGAGAGTCACTCAAAACCTCGGTTATGTCTCATCCGAAGGAAGGATGCTATGCATAATATGCTATATAATTTATTAAATTTATTTCAGGAAAGACGATGATATCATTAATCAAATAAAAAATGACACCATAGGCTTATTCGGCTTGTACAGGCGATGCACAGACCGATCGGTGAATGACGTAAAGTACCGCGAGAGCATTTTCGTATTTCCCATTTATGTCCTGTGGTCATTTTTGACCGGAAGGAAGCAAGTGTGACTATTTGTTTACGACTCTTTAACATATCAGAATCATCTCCTTGATTTTTTTGTGTTCACATAGGTAATACAACAAAGTCAACAAGTTTCATCCCCCTCCGATGAAGAAAAAAAAAAAAAAAAAAACATTTCAAAACGTTAACAGTTTCGGTCATTTTTGACCGAAGAAGCCCAGAGGGCTAATTACTATTAATTACTAATACTATAACTAATTAGTTATAAGGCTAATTTACTTAACCAGCCCTCCCCGTTAATGGGAAGACTATTTATAGTAAGTAAACTACTCAATCATTTAGATATCACCGCTTTGTCAAGTTAAAATCAAACTTGAAAACAACTGTGGCGGTTTTAGAGAGCAATCAGCAATAGCCGGGCCGTTTGAGTTGAGAGTTAAGTTAGCTGCTATACTGAATCAATATTCACACTTAATACATTTGGGTGCATCTTGCACTTCTCTGACATATTGATTAAGGTAAAATTATAAATCTCATTTAACAGAGACACGTGCAAAACGCGGTGCTAGACAGGACGGGTAAAAATGCCCACAATCCCACAAATCATAATGGAGTAGAACAGAAATATCATACTATGACATACATTTCCTCATAATATCATTATAATACATACTTACCTCAACCACTTTCTCATCGAAAACACAAAATGTTTTCACGCGTCGTTCTCACTCGCGTCGTTTGCTCGTGCAGTGTGGTGATGGCGGGCTGATTCTTCTCTTGCAGCAGCAATTTTGTTTTTGCCGAGTCGCACATATCGCCATCTATTGTTGTATGTATGTATGTATGTATATATATATATATATACACACACAATTATTATTATTAATTTACAATTATTATTGTTCAGTATAGAAGATTCCCAGTCATCTCTGTATACTACACAATTATTAATAATAATTATAATACATACACACAAGGGTCGGGAGGTACGAGTTTCCTAAAACAATTATTATAAATAACGACTTTAAACTGGTTCAAAATAAATTTACATTTACAACACACAACACACTTTACTGAACGAGCTGGATGAAAATTTGAAAAATTCCAGCTCTTTTCTTTATTTTAAACAAAATCTCAAGAAACAATTAGTGAGTTTGTATTCATCTTCTTGAAGTATGTACTATTTCTCACTTTGCATGTATGTCAGTATTAATCTTATAATCTCAAGGTAAACTGTCAAGTAAAATTGTACCTGTGAAATGGGATCCCCTATCATTTGTTGTATGAATGTTGTATGAAATGTTTTATATGTTTGGCCACACATCTTTTATTTTTTCTCTCTTTTTTTGTGATTGTTATGGCCCCCGAGTATAAGCTTTAGATAGCTTCTTTGGGGACCAGTTCACATACATGATCATCTTTTTTGTTCTTGGTTTTAGTTTAAGAGCATATTATGAATATATGTATGTGAATAAAAAAAATTAAAAAAGTCTTCTTCTTTTTCAAGTATTTAGTTATTGCACCGCCACAGCATTTGCTAAGGGTATGATTTTATTATAATATTAGGCCAATAATGTGAATGACTCTGCGTAAGGACAGTGAGTCGCCCGCTGTGTGAGGAAAGTGAGTCGCTCGCTGAGGAACATGAGTCGCCCGCTGTGTAAGGAGAGCGAGTCGCTTGCTGAGGAACATGAGTCGCCCGCTGTGTGAGGAAAGTGAGTCGCTCGCTGAGGAACATGAGTCGCCCGCTGTGTGAGGAGAGTGAGTCGCTCGCTGAGGAACATGAGTCGCCCGCTGTGTGAGGAGAGTGAGTCGCTCGCTGAGGAACATGAGTCGCCCGCTGTGTGAGGAAAGTGAGTCGCTCGCTGAGGAACATGAGTCGCCCGCTGTGTGAGGAAAGTGAGTCGCTCGCTGAGGAACATGAGTCGCCCGCTGTGTGAGTCGCTCGCTGAGGAACATGAGTCGCCCGCTGTGTAAGGAGAGCGAGTCGCTTGCTGAGGAACATGAGTCGCCCGCTGTGTGAGGAGAGCGAGTCGCTTGCTGAGGAACATGAGTCGCCCGCTGTGTGAGTCGCTCGCTGAGGAACATGAGTCGCCCGCTGTGTGAGGAGAGCGAGTCGCTTGCTGAGGAACATGAGTCGCCCGCTGTGTGAGGAGAGTGAGTCGCTCGCTGCGTGAGGAGAGTAAGTAAACAGATCCACCGCTGGCCTATCAGTGGTTAAGTCAGTAGCTAGTGGCTATAGTATAGTGACTTCCTACGACAAATCATTAGTCCTATTTTTGAACCTTCCGGCCCGCCATACAATATGGCTGCCGTCGCATCATCCAGGTGGAGCTGCACATTGGTGGTGGTAGAGGAGATTCCCCCCTTCCTTGTAAAGCGCTTTGAGGTCCCAGATAAAGCGCTTTATAAATGTAACGAATTATTATTATTATTATTGCCTAATCCTAACCCCACCCCTAATCCTAACCCCTCCCCCACAACTAATCCTAAACCTACCATTGCTAGGGGGGGAATAATTTGGTGGGGGTCGAAATTCGACACAACACCGGCACCAAGAGTTATGGACCTTTACAAACATAAAGTAATACTACCCACCAGACGAAGAAGGGTTGGCTCTCCACAGAACATAAAATATTCATTTTATTTTATTTTTCGTGTTCGGATTTATGAGGAAAAAACAATGTTACGGACGTGACAGTTCCCTGAAACCAGCACTAAAAGACTGCTTTAAAACTTTCACAGAGACCTAAAAAAGAAAGCACAAAGCCTTTAATTAAAGTGAATTTTGTTTTGTATTAATTGTATCGCAATTTTGATCAATGTTCCTCCAACAAATTACCTGGATTTTATAAATAATAAGTAAACATAGTAGCTAGACAATCACGACACGGAGGCGCCGGCGCCTGAACTGCAGCTCGTCTCATAAATGGACCGAACCTCAGCATAGCCTTCTTGCCTCACAGACCTGAGATCTCTACTTTTAAATTCAAAACGAAAGAAAATGATGAAATGTGTATTTCTCTCCGGCACGTTCACTGTGAAGATCGTGAGTCAGCGTCAACTGGTGACACACACACACACACACACACACACACACACACACACACGTCAGATTCTGTGAGCTATGAAGCTTGTCTATGCGGGTTTGTTACACCTCAGGAGTAATTACACACCTATCATAGGTACAATAATCCACTATTTTCGTCCGGAAGTTCTGTAATCCAGTATAATATTGGCGCACATTTCCCTCAGACACAACCCACCGTTCACAAAAACAACATGATTTATGAGGTGTTTGCCCTGTCGATCGTGAGACCGATTACAGCAGTTCACATTACAGCAATACCGAACCATTTTCCTTAAAATTACCTAAATTAAACTTAATATAATCAAATGACCAACGTTAGAATTTGAATTACCTACTGTCTACTATACAGTACATCTACTTCCGTACCGTGATTCCCACAATGCATTGCGACGTGACGAAACAATCCCGAGCTCTTTTGGAATAAAGTGTAACCGTCATAGACAGTATAAGAAGTGGACAGAGCCATCTCATTGGAACTCAGTTAAGACAGTTGAAGCCCATTTTTAGCGATTTTTTAGCACTTCCGTTCCTGACGCGCAGACTCAAACCGACTCAAACTAAGCTTGATGACGTGAGCACTCTGTCTGACAGATGTAAATATTCTAGTAGCTGTGCGTGAAAACTGCCAACGTTGATCTTGCAGAGACAGGGAGCTTGAGCAAAAAGAGTTCTTTGGCGTGAGTGAGCAGGATTAAGTAATTTGTATAGTATTGATTTTAAAATTTAACGCCAGTACGCCATATTAAGTTAATGCATTGATTGCCCGCGAGCTTCTCCTCCTGTCTGTACGGTAATTTCTCTACTGTGCGACAGAGCGTCGAGTGGTTATGACGCAATCGTTAGCATATTTTTAAAAACTGTTTCTACAGGGCCATAATGTAACATAGAAGGTAATGGAGCCCTTTATACATTGTCGTGTGTCTTTAGAAATAAATAATGGACACATGGAGTCTTTAAACGCCTCAGATGTAAAGTTATTAGCTGTCATTAGTTATTAGATGTAATAGTAATTACATAGGTTTTTCTTTTTACTTTTATTATGAGAGCCAGTAATAGCATTTTGATCTAATTTGTTTTTTGCAGTCAAGCTTCATGTCGAACCATTTTCTTTTCACTTCTGGGACTGTTCGATTAACAGATGAAACTCCATTCACTGCATCTGTAATATGCTGCCAAGCTTCCTTTTTTTTAGGAGCTGATACGCCACTATGTACGCTTGAAAATAAAATGTGGTGTTTTGAATGAACCTTTTGAATGAAACTTCAATTTCTGCATCTGAGAAATTTTTCTTTTTTATTCGCTTTTGAGAAGACATGTTGAAATCCTTCGTTTGGTGTCATAATATGATGCCCAAATATAGTTGTCAGTCGGATTTAAAGGCACACTATGTATTTTTTTTCAACTTTTATAATATATTACCAAAATCCTTGAGATGGTACATCGACTTACAATAGGTTGAATGACACGTCTGCCATAGCCTGACAATGTCTGTATCGCTTTTACTGGCACTATGTAACTTCGGGTTTCGGGTAGGAGCCCGAGCACAAAAAGAACTAGAAAATTAGACTGCTTTACGGCATACGTCACTTCCCCCACCACCCCCAACTCCCTCAGATTCTGACGTGAGTGCTCAACTCGCGTTTGATTGCCGTCTGTATGTTTTCGTCATGGCCGAACCAACAGCTACAAGGAAGAAGGCAAAGGTTTTGTCAGAGGACACTAAAAAAAGAAAAAGGGAGAGTGACAAATAAAAGCCAGGACGAGGATCAACACTGGCGTGAGCTAAAGGAGGAGGAGGGGTGCCCGACCGATGCTGACCTGGCCGTCATGCTTTTGGACTAGTAAATTAAATATATTGTTTGCACACTATCTCTATTCTGAAAATAAAACATAAACATCGGCATAAAAGTGTATATATAATGTAATATTTACTGCGAAGTCGGGAAATCGTGTAACAACAAAACTGATATGTGTAAGGTCCACCCATTGGCCCAACACCGGAATCCAATGGTATGGTCGAAGGAATAATGCGTGTATGTCTTTTCAGCGCTCCAGTGAAGTTCACTTAATTTATTGGAATTTAGTTTAAATAATACTTTAATCTGACTCCAATTTCAATGTTAATCAAATTTAGATTGTTTCTCTTCTTAGAAAACAGTCATAAATACTGATTATGAGTTAATTTAGATCTTTGATTATTCTGGCCATTTCATAATTTCAAATATTCGTTCATTAAGGACCTGGTGTCGCTTTGAGACGTCACGTCGCGAATGTGCGCTCACGATCACAAACTAGCCAGTCCTAAAATAGTCAGAGGGTGCAGTGCAAACTATCTTACCCTACGCGGCCGCTCACTGCTGACTCATAAGTGTAATTTTTCTCAATAGTTGCAGCGTACAACATGCTAAGTTAGGAGATAGTCAGAAATCAGAAGGTCTAATGATGTGCCCCATGCCCTGTGTGTTCATTCATTGTCTGAGTTCTCGTTGAAGAGTCGTCGCTGTGATTATTCACTGTACATCGCCTGAGTTCTCGTTGAAGAAGAGCTGCTGTGTAGCTACCCAACTCTCACCACTTGAAGTAAGCCCTTGTGTGATTATTCACTGTACCTTACCTGAGTTCTCATTGAAGAGGAGTCGCTGTGATTACTCACTGTACATTACCTGAGTTCTCGTTGAAGAAGAGCTGCTGTGTGGTCGGTCATTGTTTGAGTTCTCACTGGAGAGGAGCTGCTGTGTAGCTACCCAACTCTCACCACCTGAAGTAAGCCCTTGTGTGATTATTCACTGTACCTTACCTGAGTTCTCATTGAAGCAGAGTTGCTGTGTGCTCATTCATTGTCTGAGTTCTCATTGAAGAGGAGTCGCTGTGATTATTCACTGTACCTTACCTGAGTTCTCGCTGAAGAGGAGCTGCTGTGTGTTCATTCACCGTCTGAGTTCTCCTTGAAGCGGAGTTCCAACTCTCACCACCCGAAGTAAGCCCTTGTGTGATTATTCACTGTACCTTACCTGAGTTCTCATTGAAGCAGAGTTGCTGTGTGCTCATTCATTGTCTGAGTTCTCATTGAAGAGGAGTCGCTGTGATTATTCACTGTACATTACCTGAGTTCTCGTTGAAGAAGAGCTGCTGTGTGGTCGGTCATTGTTTGAGTTCTCACTGGAGAGGAGCTGCTGTGTAGCTACCCAACTCTCACCACCTGAAGTAAGCCCTTGTGTGATTATTCACTGTACCTTACCTGAGTTCTCATTGAAGCAGAGTTGCTGTGTGCTCATTTATTGTCTGAGTTCTCATTGAAGAGGAGTCGCTGTGATTATTCACTGTACATTGCCTGAGTTCTCGCTGAAGAGGAGCTGCTGTGTGTTCATTCATTGTCTGAGTTCTCATTGAAAAGGAGTGGCTGTGTGTTTCTTCACCGTCTGAGTTCTCCTTGAAGCGGAGTTCCAACTCTCACCACCCGAAGTAAGCCCTTGTGTGATTATTCACTGTACATTACCTGAGTTCTCATTGAAGAGTCGTCGCTGTGATTATTCACAGTACATTGCCTGAGTTCCCAGTGAAGAAGAGTTGCGGTGTGGGTTCATTCACTGCCTGAGGATCCGTCGAAGAGGAGTTGCTGTGGGAGTAATCGACTCACATCGTCTGAAGTTCGTTCCTGTGTGATCATCCACTCCACCGTGCCTCCATCGGAGAGGAATTCCTGGGTCCTTGCTACCTTTAAGCGATACATCTGTTTTATTGAGACCCTTTTTAACTTAATAAAAATAAATTTGTACATTTTATTCTTGTTGTCCAGCCTGGTTGTGTTCTGTGGTGGGCTCCTCGAGGGGACGTGGGCAATTACGGGGTGGCACCCCCATCTCCTGCCTGTGACACTAGCCTTAAATACCCAGACCAGAACAAAAGGGCTGTACCATTATTTTTCAGAGTTTGTTTTGGGTCAATTCCTGTACCCCAGGGGGTTGCACCTGGTCTCAGGGAGAGGAGAGATATCTTTAAGAGATATCACCCAAAGAGGAGAACAGGATTCTTCTAAGTTCTCAATCTTTCTCATATTACCAATGACTGCAATGAAATTAAGACCATTTTACCAATCGCACTGAGACACTTAAAATGATACCAAACATGAAAAGGAAACGAAAAGAAGAAAAGAAAAGAAAAGAAAAAAAGAAAACCAATAGATTCATAAGATACATCATATATGGTATATAGGCATTCTTAGTGAACTTTTGGTGACTTGACTCAGGGGGAGAGGAGATGAGGGAGAGGGGGATGCGGAGATAAGGGAAAAGTGTTTGGACAGGACAGTGTCCTGTGCTCTGTCTTTGCGATCTTCTGTCCAGGGTGCGTTTTATTGCTTTATGGCGAGTTTTATCTCAGCTTTTGTCTTAGCAGGAAAATCAGTTCTTACATAAGTCACAACATACTGCCGTTATTTTTAGCCTTCAGCTCATATGTGTGTGTGTGTGTGTGTGTAAAAGGACAAACAAACTGAAGCCTACAAATAAGGGCAGCATGTTGTGACTTATGTCAGTTTTGTTACACGATTTCCCGACTGCACGATTTCATCTCCAATCTTAATCAAACACACCTGTCTTTAATTTTCAAGAGATCCTGAAGATGTTAATTGTTTGCTTCAGGTGTGTTTGATTAGGGTTGGAGATGAACTGTGCAGGACTGACGATCGGCAGGAGCAGGATTGGGCACCCCTTGTCTATGCGACTTACCTGTTTACTTTTGTTAAATTTGCGAGGTCACGTGGTCTTCTGGCGCGCGTGCTCTCTTTCAAAGCGAAACGCGTGCTCATTTAAAAGTCCCATGTGGATGCATTTGCTGAAGGGATAATTCATGCTAAGTTCTTTTCACTCGTCGGTGGAAATAAACACAGAGAATTATCTAAGACTGAACAAAACAAAGAAAACAAACTGAAGAGAAAGGGCTGACCCAGTCGAAGGAAGCTAAACTAAGCACCGAACTCTCGTGTGGCTGATATGAAGAAAGCGCGTGTCTCAGTACTGAGTGTCACGTGGTCACGCGGTCCTTCAGAGCGAGCGCAGCGCGCTTGTTGAATGTCTGTTCGATGTGGAGTTGCCCGTTGCTTTCAGCTAAGCTAATTTTCCTTGCAAGAGTAGATGAACAAAGGCAGTGGTGGACAGTAACGAAGTAAATGTAATTCGTTACTGTACTTAAGTAGTTTTTTTGCATATCTGTACTTTACTCAAGTATTTCAATTTTGGGAGACTTTTACTTTAACTCCACTACATTTCAAAGTCAAATATCGTACTTTTTACTCTACTACATTTTCTAAATCAGTCGTTCCTTTTTATTTGAGTGGACAAAAACTTAACTGGTAAAACGAGCCACCAATCACAGTACAGCGCGCGCTTTGTTTTGAACTTGTTTTGTTTTGCCCCTGTTGGCGCCTTGGCGGTAACGTTATCTACTTTGCGTGAACATGCGATTCAATGTGACACACCAGCTTCAGTGCAACTGCAACAGCATAACATTTTGAGTGCCAGCGTCTTTATAAATGATGGAAAAAACTACTGACTCTAACTTGCCACAACACCCATGGCCTTATTTACGCGATTTTTTTGAAGTTGTTGAAAAGAAGAATGAGTCTTTCATTTTTAAGTGCCTTCTCTGCCTGCCTCGGCCCTGTGCAATTTCGTCTTACAAGAATTCTCCTTCCAATCTAAAGAAACACATAGAGGTAAGTCATTTTAATTTTACTCGTTAAAAAAAAAAGAAGATAAATCTAACAGTAGCTTGCAGAAAACTGTTTCACTGTGCAAATTTTGGTTAAAATCATGTTAAAATATAGACTGTGACGTTACCATGAACATTGTATACGTCATCAACTAAGTTAGCTGTTTCACCGTATTCCATTCATAGTATTTGATTGTAATTTGTATTTGAAACTTTTCAAGCTGAGTGCTCTGATATTTTGAAATGGCAATCAACCGATTTTAACATTTTATGTTGGAATATAAATTAATTCTATCTTGACTAGTACATGCAGCAAATTCAATTCACATTTATTTATATTAGCGTTTTTAAAGCATTTTCTTTAATTAAGTAATTATTACAAGTTGGGAACATAATGATTACATTATAAGAAAATTTAGCATTGGTGCGTGCATGTATGATGCTAAAACAGTTGACTGGTGGAGTTGAGTGCTCCTTATTAACAGAGATTGTTATTTTCAAAGACTTCCGAAGACTGATCTAACTAAGCCTATGCTGGAAATAACATACTCTGTAGCTTATATCTAGGCTATGACGTGCTAAAAGCACATACAAAAGCACATAACATAATACTTATTTTATTTATTTAAAGAGAGAAGGCTGATCTCTAGTATGTACAGGTGAAACTCGAAAAATTTGAATATTGTGTAAAAGTTATAATTTTGATGATTATGGCTTACAGCTTATGAAAACCCCAAATTCAAAATCTCAGAAAATTAGACTATTACATGAAATCAATTAAAAAAATTATTTTAAATACAGAAATGTCTGCCCTCTGAAAAGTATAATCATGGATATATATATAGTTATATATACTAAATATATTAGTTTCACCTTTTAATTTAAATTACTGAAATAAATTAACTTTTGTACGATATTCAAAAGTAGTTAATGAATGTTTACTATTTGCAGAAAAAACATGGTAGCCACATGCAGAGATATATTGCCCTAACAGCACCAAGGAAAAGAAAAATGGAGAGCGAGGAGGCTCCTTCAACCCCCAGACAGTTGAAATTGAGCGAAACCAAGCTAGTCACACAGAAGAATGTTGATCATGCAGTGTTGAATTTTGTGACCCAAAGTCTACAACCCTTTAGTGTGGTGGACCAGCCATCATTTCAAGCTTTCTTGCATGAACTTCAGCCTAACGCCTCTCTCATGTCAAGGACCACTTTGCGACGTAAGATGGATGTGGCAGCACTTGAAATGAAGAAAAATATAAAAAAAGCAATGTCGGGGATCGATTTCATAGCAACGACAACAGATTGTTGGAGTTCAAGGAGAAGAGGTTTCATCGGTGTCACTGGCCACTGGGTTGATCCTAACAGTCTGGAGAGGTGCTCAGTAGCACTAGCATGCAGGCAGCTCAAAGGTCCACACACTTTTGATGTTTTGGCTTGCACACTAAATGACATACATTCTGAATTCGGCATACAGAACAAGGTTGTTCGAACTACTACGGACAATGGATCAAATTTTTTAAAGGCATTTCGTATATATGGAGAGCAAGATGAGAATAACAACTCTGCCTCAGGTGAGGCTGAAGATGATGAGATCAATGACGAGATGTGTGGTGATAATGAGGATGTGGATGGTGTTGAGGTGGACTTTGTAGAGGTCACAGCTGTTTTAGATGAAGATGATGGCTTACAATTCCAACTTCCGAAACATCATCGATGTGCCTGTCACTTATTAAACTTGATTTCCACAGTGGACGCAGCAAAAGCCTGTTCAAATGAAGCCTACAAGAAGCTGTCCCGATCAGCATTCTCTAAGTGTCATGCACTATGGAATAAGTGTGGCAGATCTGCTGCTGCTGCAGAGATTATAGAAGACACTTGCAAAATTCAGCTCATCCGCCCCAACGCAACAAGGTGGAATTCCTTATTTCTCGCCATTTAGAGAATCCTTCGAATAATTAAAGATCAGGGAGAGGGGGCTATCAGAACCATCTGCTCTTCACTCAAGTTGCCATTCTTGCCAATGTAAGTCCTGTTGATGTTTTTTTTTCTTTCTTTTTTTTTCTTTAAATTCATGTTCCAGTAATGTTAAAACTGCTTTTTTTAAAATGCATTACTTTGAATAGTTGCTTGACTACTCCATGCTCAGTAAGAATCGGATAGGAGTAGATACAGGGAGAAATACAAGAATTTATCTCCTGAGGGCTTAGTAATTCCACTGTTTGTAAAATGACACACACACACACACACACACACACACACACACTTAATATTGTAATGACATGAAATTATTAATTGTTGTTGTTGTTTCAATGTGTGATAGGTTGAGTCCAGTTGAAATTGCCTTTCTGGAGGAGTATGCCAGAACCATGAGCCCCGTTGCCAAAGCCCTCAACATTCTTCAGGCTGAAATCAATGTTCAGATGGGTTGGCTTCTGCCTACTCTGACCCTCCTCATCTCGAAACTTGACCGAATTGGCATTACCTCCAGGTACTGCAAACCTCTGGTTGATGCCCTCCAAAAAGGCCTGCAGCAGCGCTTTGGAAACATGCTGGTAGAGCCGGAATTTATTGCGGCTGCAATCCTTGTCCCGAAATTTAAAACATCCTGGACATCGGATGAAAACATTGTCAAATTAGGTAAGATTATTTTATTTTTATTTTTGAAAAGTGTAATTAGTTAAAGATTCAGAGAAACTAAGCCGAATATATATATATTTTTTAAAGATATCCAACTCAAATTTTATCTTGACATTCTCAATTTGTTTAGGTTCATTTTAAATGCACCTTGGAAATACATGGGGCAATACTGTTCTTTTGATATTTTAATCTGGAGAAATGTATTATTACAGTGAAGTTTTGATTCCAAGCATCTATGTAAATGTCCATTTCAGGCCTGGACTACATCAAGGACCATCTGGAGGAAGAGACTTTGAATCAGCTGCCAGTTGATGGTTCCAGTGGCTCTGAGGAAGAGGACTTCTTTGCGAGCATGAAGCCTACTCATGGTCAGGAAGGTATCAAGCAGTAAGATGGCTACCTTGCCTGCAAAGCTGATTATAAAGACATTCTCAAGTCCTTCCCATCAGTCTGTAAGTTGTCTTTGAAGCTCAATACTGCTTTACCCGCCTCTGCAGCTTGTGAACGTCTTTTCAGCACAGCAGGGCTTATTTTCAGTCCCAGGAGGGCAAGGATGGACTCAAACAACTTTGAGAATCAGCTCCTTCTCAAGCTGAATAAAATATATTGCAACTTTAGTTAGATCATTTAGTTAGATCATCAGTGCCATAATGCACTAGCATGCTCACCAAAAGCACAATTAATGGAATGCTGATTAATGATGTTTACTGCCACAACTATTGTTCATTGCCATTTGAGGCTTGCTATTTTAGTACGTTCCTTGTGATGACAGGTTATGTAATTTGTTTTGAGATGTGTTTTGTTTTGAGTGTTTTTTAAGTGATCTTAAAACGTCTTATACATTCACATACCCACAATGTACTGTGTTTTAGCTAAACATACTAGCTTACAGTTGCCACCTATTATAATTCCACTGACTAACTTGCAGCTCTTAAAAGTAGAAGGGAATAAGGGAATAAGTGTTACAAATAAATATTAAACCAAAACTGCCTGCTCTCAAGTCCTGTTATTTAATTTGGTTACAAAGGAAATTGTTTGGCTTCAAGGTTTTGGGCTTATGAAAAATGTAATAGACATCAGTGTCTGTCTGACTAATTAATGTAATTTTATTAATAGATTGGTGTGACAATAGTCTTCACGTATACTGAGTTAAGCAAGAGTCTTGTGACAAAAATGATAATAGGACATAATAGCCATAAAAAAAAAAAATCATAGTACTTGGATACTTGAGTAAATTTCAAGGCAAATACATTTGTACTTTTACTCAAGTGAAAGTTTAAAGGCAGCACTTCTACTTTTACTTGAGCTCATCAGACGCTTCCTAAAAATAAACATTGTTCACGAGTCCCGCACCTCGAGTCCGAGTCGAGTCTGAAGTCTTTTGAGGAGAGTCTGAAGTCAAGTCTGAAGTTAAGAACCGAGTTAAGAAGATGGGCCGCTTCCTCCAGATTCTGAAAAACTACATTGTCGACATCTGTGTGAAAAATCGAAAATAACGTCAGTAGACTATGGAGTGCCACAGGGATCTGTGTTAGGCCCTCTGCTATTCTCAATATATATGGCTACCACTGGCTACCACTCGCTGCTCGCATCAAATTCAAGGCTTTGACGCTTGCTTACAGATCTACCACTGACTCAGCTCCGTCCTACTTTCACTCACTCCTACGAGTTTACACCCCGACCAGAAACCTACGATCGGTCAATGAGCGGCGGCTCGTGGTACCCTCACAGCGAGGCATAAAATCACTCTCCAGAACATTCTCATTCACGGTTCCATGCTGGTGAAATTATCTTCCCACCCTCATCCAGAATGCAGAATCCCTGACAGCATTTAAAAGTCAGCTGAAAACTCATCTCTTCCGTGAGCACTTAACATAAAAAAATAATAAAAAAATCCCTTCCCCTTGTCTGATTTTTACTACTCTGAGCAATGCCTGAACTTTGTATTTTGAACACTTCTTGTGTTGTTCTTTGCGTCTTCCCAATGACTCGCTTGCTTTAGTCCTCAGTTGTAAGTCGCTTTGGATAAAAGCGTCTGCTAAATGACTAAATGTAAATGTAAAATGTAAATATATGCTGCCACTCGGTAATATTACAAGAAAACATGGAATTAATTTCCACTGTTATGCTGATGACACTCAATTATATATTTCATCACGACCAGATGAAAGCACTAACTTATCTAATTTGAAAGAGTGTCTTAGAGACACAAAATGCTAGATGACGTGTAATTTCCTGCTATTAAATTCAGATTAAACGGATGTATTACTTATTGGTCCAAAAAACTACCCACAAAATCCCTTACAATACAACTTTAATTTAGAAGGATGTCCTGTAAAGGCCTCATTATGCTTCGGCCAACTAACTTTCCGATCCCTAAGTTTTTCTATGAGGTAGAGTTTGAACTGCAGAAAGCCCACGAAGAGTTCTTGAATGATGGTACTTTACTTAACATAGACTCAAAGCCTAAACTAAAATCAGAAATTCTGAAATCCTTGGCTGCAGAAGTAGTGAAGTACAAAGTGTACACTAGAATTTAAGAAAATTAAGAGGTTGCGAAAGCGCTGATTACAAAGCATCCATGCAGGGCCGGCCCGAGGCATTAGCGGGGGCCAGGGGGCCCCCCAATCGAGTTTAAAAAAAAATTCAGATTTTATGATCAATATACCTACAACTGCTGCTGTGTCTGCCAGCGTTTAAGTCATGTGCATAATCTAGACACCTCGCGCGTGCATATACAATTCGTGCGCAACTGCGCAAAGTCACGGTATTGGTTTAAGCTGGAGAAAACAGCCGCAGGGGAACTTAACCTTCTGGGTTTAAGAGTAGCAGTTTGAATAAATAATAAACATAGTTTGAACTCAGTTTGAACTCTTCCCCACTTTATTATACCACATATCAGATCACTAACTTCAAAAACCTGCGACACTCCAGTAGGCTACCAAGTTCGCACGACCCATTCTTATCTACAGCAAGCCCCGAGGGGAAAAATACATTGCATACACACATACAACAAGCGCCAGTACAACCGGTATTATAGTAACAGACTTTGTTGGATTCTGTCATGTACAATCTAACAAAGTCTGTTACAATAATAATAATAATAAAGATTTTGAGTACAATTACACTGTATTGAGACAGTTGAGAAATAATAATATTTTTACAGTTTTCAACAATAATTGTCATTGTTGAACCCTTGCTCTTATTATGTTTCTCATTTCTCAGTTTTGTCATTATTTTAACAAATCATTTATTTTATATGTTTTGAGACAGTTTGTTTTAAGAAGTTTCAAAGAGTTAGTAAAAGAGTAAAGTAAAAGTTACAACTTTTTTATTTAAGTAGGCATCTATTTTTTATTATATTTATTTTGTATTAATACATTACCTCACTGTATTCATTTATAATGTATCATTATTGCGTAACATTTGTGTCAATAATCGTCAAGCACAGGTGACTCCGCGTAGTGGGAGGGGGCCCCCCAAATCAAATTCTGCTTAGGGCCCCAAAAGGCTCGGGCCGGCTCTGCATCCATGCCTACAGAAAAAAGGATCAGTTGGTGGGTTCTATGGCTGGAAAATCAGTCTACAGTGGAAGATGGCGAATTATCGGCGTACACTACGAGCAGCTGGCTGTTCTGAAGTAAAGCTAAATTCTTTAAAACACAAACATGGTGACCCAAGTCCAAACCAAGTCAAAAAGCCGAAGAAGGCTGAAGTCAATTTCTACCCTGATTATCCAGCTGGAGAGAACAAAGGCTGCCTTTACACTTGGCATTAACATGCGATCACCGTGATCCAATCAAGCAGATCGGATCATTAGCCAATCAGGACATGGTGCGTTTACATTGGTTCATATTAAGTAGCCACTGTATCCAAATTAAGCCAAATATATAGCCAAATATAGCCAAATTAAGAGTAAAGATTATACAAATTAAGCAATGTCCCAATGTACTTTCCTATGCAATCTCCAGTCTTATATCAAATTACGTTTTTTGAATGGAGGAATATTTCAGAGCTGATCATACAAAAATAACTGGGTTGATCATGTTAAACAAGTTACATCATCGATCATCGGGGGTTTAAGGTGCAATGGCTATATTAACAGAAATGGGAGATTAATAAACATGCTGAAACTACAAAAACATGCAACATTTAAACATTAAAAAATAAAATGTGTATTCCCATTATTCCTCTGGCAAAGCAGCGCACGCTCTTCATTAAGATCTCATGACTCACAGCTGTGATTGTACAGACGATCGCTTCGTTCAGATAATGTTGCACAATTCTAATGAAAAAAATGACACACACAGTGTTTTAAATGTTGACGTTTATTTGTAAGGTTCAAATGTGTTTAATTTATTGTCTAAACTGCGTCTGGTCATTATTTTCTGACAGCACGTGGGGAGACTGGGCGGGGGGGATTTAAATGACGTCCACCTGTGAATGCACACACACACACACACACACGATGGCTGGATTGTGTTTACATTACACTGAGATCCGATCACAATGCGTCCTCGACTACCTCTGAACCAGGACACGCTGATCGGATAACATTCCGATCAGAAACGCGTTTACACTTGTCTTTTCAATGTGTATGTGGACAACATCCAGATACAGGTCGCATGTTAATGCCAAGTGTAAACGCAGCCAAAGCCTAGAGGAAGAGCGACTGGCAGTGCTGTCTGAGGTTCAGAAAAGGGACAACCATCAAATTATTAAACACAAAATGGAAAAAACTTTTGGCTACAGAAGACATGAAGTAATTGAAGAGATGCCCTTCATTGTTGACTTCAAAAGCAGATGGCCAGCTCAGTTTTGTGAACATGAGGTAAATATGATGGCATAACTATTTATTTCTTTAATAGTTTTAAGTGGTGAAACAAATGGTAATTAATTTCCCTTATGTCTAATTGTGCTTTAGTTACTCATGTCCATGCAGAGTTAGCCTAAATGCTTTTGTGTTCAGATGTCAATAAATGACCCTGAATATATTTTTAAACATTAAAGCTATCCTTACTATAATCTTACGTGTCTGAAATCTGCAGATTGCTGCTGAGTTCACTCGAATCACTATCGTCCCACTAATTCAAACAATTATGTCAAAACTGGATGGTTACACAAGAAAGCTTGCCAGCATCTACCGGAGAAAGGGAGGAATTGCAGGACAAAAAAGTGGAAACTGATCAAAGCGCTGTACATGCTAAGAAATAATTATTCTTCTGTGGCCATGGAAGATACCCTTTCCTTAGAATCTTAAGTTTATCAAGTGACGAGAATATTTTTGTGCGCAAAAAAAAACAAAAATAACGAATTTATTTCAACTATTCATTTCCTTCTCTGTGGGCCTCGTCAGTTAACGTAGTGTGATAGCGTAGGGCTACGTCACACGCAGGCTCACTATTGGCCGACGCTGGTCGTGTGTGTGATGCGTGTGACGTACGACACAGAAGCGATACGCAGTTTTACTACGAGAGGCCCACCGAGAAGGAAATTAATAGTTGAATAAAGTCGATATATTTTATTTTTTTGCGCACAAAAAAGTATTCTTGTCGCTTGATAAACGTAAGATTGAGCCACTGTAGTCACTTGGACTATTTTAACAATGTCTTTAATAACTTTTCGGGGGAACAAGTTTCAGTCCCTTAGAAGCCTATGGGGGAGTGATAAAGCTCTCAGATTTAATAAAAAATATCTTAATTCGTGTTCTGAAGATGAACGAAAGTCTTATGGGGTTGGAACATGAGGGCGAGTAATTACTGACAGAATTTTAGGGGTGAACTAACCCTTTAAATTAGAGCATGAGTACATTTTAGGCAACATTGTTCCTTATGACTGCTTTTGTTCTAGTGGTACTAATCCCACCCTTTTAGTACAGCTCAGCCCATGAGCTAGTTTTTGTTTTGTTTAGTAGAGTTGTCATAGAAAGGGGAGATATTATCTAATTTTATATTTTGTTTTAATGTAATGTGTTATGGAAATGTGTGTTTTGGAAAGTGCTCAATAAACAGCTTTTATAAACTCTATTGATGGTCATTAATGATAAATTAAACATTAGCAAATGGTTTGCAAATATATAATTATGTTGTGACTTTACTTGTTGAGGCACATCATTATTAACTAGTAATTTAGTAATTGTAGTAATTTACGCATGAATTTGCACTAATAATGCAGTAGTTAATCATGTATTAATGCATATTAGTGTACCTGTATTATCTGGAAGTTGAAATACGAGGCTTTGGCTCATTCTGGTAATTAACATATTAGTTAACACTAATTACATTTGTTTGTTGTATAATGTACACCTGTGTGTTTAAAGCTCTGATGTGAACATTAGGCAGCACAGTAACTGTGTCTTTTTGTTGCTCTATTTTCAGTGTTGACAGATGATGACATCCGGGAACTGCAGGTTGTGGATCCCTGTGCTGCAGTGCTGACAAGCCTGGAAAATAGTGACACAGACACTGCATCATCTGACACTGATTCAGATGAGCATCCTGACTTACCTGAGCCATTGACTGCTTTATTTGATGTAACACTCAGGGAACTCTGACCACAGGAAATGCAGGTGAAATGTGAGGATACATTTCACAGACTTGAAACTACACTACAACCTCATCAATGTGAGAAACTGGAATTTGTCAGAATCAGAATCAGAATCAGCAGTCAAAGTCAAAGGACTGGTTCACCTATAGGGCTGGTCGAATCACAAGCACTAAATTACACCAATCGACCACAACTGACAAGATCAGCAAAACATACCTAAACGATATAATGCAGTAAATGTCCCATCTGTGCTCTAGGGTAAGAACGGCAACGGCAAGACAAGCCTACACTGCATATATGTCCCAAAGCCATCCAGATTTCAACGTCAGCATCAGCTCATGTGGCTTAGTAGAGAAACCTTCTGAGCCACACCTTGGATCATCACCAGATGGGATAGCAAGATGTACCTGCTGTGGCAAAGGGGTGGTAGAGATCAAGTGTCCCTACAAATACAGCGATAGCCTTCAAGGATGTACAAAAGATGGGCAGTTTTGTCTGGACAAGTCATTCGCATTGAAGCATTCACACACATACTACTATCAATGTTAACTTCACATGTTTGTGTGTGATGTTAAATATTGTGACTTTGTGCTGTGGTCCAAGAAGGAGTTCATTGTGCAACGCATCCTAAGAAATGAAGAGTTTTTGAAGGAGGCTTTGCCAAAAGCACAAGACTTTTTATCTCGAGTGTGTTGCCTGAACTACTGACAAGAAGACATGACCCTGTCTTGGTATCACAGAGAGCCTGCAAATACTGTGAAAGGCCAGATTTTGGAAAAATTATCATCTGTTTCAAATGCAGCAACCACATTCACTACACCTGTGCACACATAAAAAGGAAGCCAGCAACATGGTTATGTAGGGAATGTCTGAGAGTTGATGTTTGAATGATCAAATTTAGGACTGGGAAATGTTCTGTATTGTGTTATGAATCTGGTCCATATTACCCAGACCTACATTTATTGTTTTCCTTATTTTTTTTCCCTACATTCATTCTTTCCTACATTTATTCTTATTCTTCACCCAGACCTACTTTTATCCTTTTCCTTACATTTTATGTTGTTGTTATTGATTGCTGTGTGTTGACGCACTTCTGTTAAAAGTTTTATTTTGTAATGCTATAGTACTTTAATAGTAACGATGTTGCTTGCATTAGAGGTCTTCACAGTGCACCCGAGACCCGTCGACCCGGGACCCGACCCGGGACCCGTACGGGTTCGGGTCTAAATTTTAAATGATCGGCCAGGTCCGGGTCGGGTCCGAATTTATTACTTCGGGTCCCGGGTCTGTTTAAAATTGTGTGTAATACCCGTGCGATCGGACTCGATCAGAGCCAGAATGAGTCAGATCAGCACTGCTTGTGTTTTTTTGCAACTTGTAAAAGTAGGTAAAGAAAAGAGAAATAATAAAAAAAAGCGATCTCTCTCTCTCTCTCTCTCTCTGCCGTTAGAAGCAGAGCGCGCGGCCGCGCCCAGACTCAGTCAGAGAGAGTTAATGCAACTGCACGCACGGTAATGATGGATACCTTCATATAATATTTTATTTCTATATTTTATTTTTTTCTTGGTAGTAATTATTGATATGTAGGTAGGCTACTATGTATAAGTGTCATTTTGAGTTCGTGTTCCTATTATGTGACATAGTAAATGGTTCAAATCTCAAAAATGCTTGCAGACTTTGAGTTACACACTCATATTTAAATATATTTCAAATCAGCAACAAAATCTGAGGTGAATTGTCACATAAATGTTTTCTATGACTCTCAAATTCGTTAAAAAAACCCCCAACATTTTAGGCTGATCCAGCTAGCGCGCATGTGCAGTCTCAAGTTTGTCGCATGTCATGTTTCTTTGGCAACCGGAGCTTCCAGCAGAGAGCACATATGATAGCAAATAAATAATGTCAGTGGCCATGGCACTGAACGAGCAATTGTTATTATAAGTTAGTTCAAAAGGACAAACGGTTAAGTTAGTTATTATGCGAGTTAACTCGAGTCAGAATGCACATGTGCAAAGTTGCATTTGTCATCCATCACCGTGACATCAAGTGGATTTTTAAAGCTGAAATACTGAGTGGATTAAGCTTGGAATAACGAGAGAAATAACATGGATAGAACTTTCTTGTCAGTGGATTGTAATGCATCACAGTCAGTCAGGTAACGTTACAAGAAAGTGAGACGACGACTACTAAAATTATGTAAGACAAAAAGTTTTATTTTTCGCAACTTGTGTGAAATAATATGTGACAATCGGGTCCAGTCGGGTTTGTGTCTTCCCGTCGGGTTCGGGTCCAGTTTTCAAATAATAGACGGGTCCAGGTCGGGTCCGGGCACGGCGTTTCTCGGATCTGCACGGGTCCGGGTCTAACTTTTGAAATAATAGACGGGTCCGGGTCGGTTCGGTTTAGCACATTACGGGTCTCTTCCGGGTCGGGCATGAATTTTTGGACCCGTGAAGACCTCTAGCTTGCATACATTGCAATTAAACTACTAATAAAAATTACAAATGAAATTGAAAAGCACTGAATTGTTGAGATAATCTTGGGGGAAGTACATTCCTAGCTGAAGGTGGCGTTGACAGTTTATCCCCGGTTTATCCCCTTGTTATTCGATTGCTCCTGTCTGCCTCGCTGCCTGCTGTGTGTGAGTGTGTTTGCTCCGAGGCTGTAAGCTCCATCTAAAGCCTCGTATTTCTCTCTGTTTTGAACCATAAATTTACGATCATTTCTAGAGTTTATACTACTAATATAGTTTACCTAACATCTCAGACTAACCTAACATCGCTAGCTTCCGTTACTGTTAGCACAACACGCTTGTATCTCGTTAGCCTGTTAACGCTTCGCCCGTGCGCTTAGTTATTTATTTATTTATTTTTCTCGTGCGCGCCCGCGCCTCTGAGTTCGTAAAAAGCCCAGGTGAGTAAGAATCAGTCAACAAACACGGTGAGTAATGTCTTGTCCTGTTATTGTCACCTGCACCTCATGCCACATGTTTACTATAGCCTTCCCCGTCGGCAATATAGGGTTTATATGTGATAAATGCAAGGAGACAGTCAGGCTGACGGAGAAGATTTCAGAATTAGAGACACGCATCCAAACTTTAATTGAGGATAGTAAGTGTGCTCGAGCCTTAGATACTATTTTGGATGCGCCTAGCATAGTGAATCATTTACATGATTCGGTTCCGGCTGAGTTATTGCCTGTGCAGCCAGGCAGATGGGTAACTGTGAGAGATCGCTCTAGTCGCGGATCAAAAAACCACTCTTCTGTTCCGATTACCATAACAAATCGATTTGCCCCACTCAGTGAAACACCCACTGAGAATTATGTTGATTATGCCCTGGTAATTGGCGATTCTATTACACGGAACGTGAAAATAGAGACACCAGCCACCATAGTCACATGTTTGCCGGGAGCCAGAGCGCCTGACATCAAAGCAAATTTAAAAGTGCTGGCTAATGCTAATCGTAAATTCTCTAAGATTGTTATTCACGTCGGCACAAATGATGTTCGACTTCGCCAGTCGGAGATCACCAAAATTAATATTAAAGAGGTGTTTGAACTGGCAAGTACGATGTCAGGCACTGTAATTTGCTCTGGTCCCCTTCCTGTTCGAAGGAGTGATGAGATAGTTAGTAGATTGTGTTCACTCAATGGCTGGTTGTCTAATTGGTGTCCGCAAAATAATATAGAATTCATAGACAATTGGAAAAGTTTTTGGGGCAAACCTGACCTGTTGAAAAGAGATGGTATTCATCCCTCCTGGGATGGTGCTGCTCTTCTCTCTAGTAATTTGGCTCATAGTCTTAGAGATAAAACATGACAATCTGGGGCTCAGGTCAGGAAGCAGACAGACTGGCTTAACCGACCGTCTGCTAGCGGCCTCACGTCACCAAGGTCAGATAAATCCCATCACATAGAGGCTCTTTCATCTAGATATCATCATATAGAGACTGTGTCTGTTCCCCGAATTTGGAAATCCAAAAAACTGCCAAAACTTTCTAAGGTTAAAAGTTTAATTGATGTTCAACAAATAAAAAACAGATATAATACAGATGAGCAAACGATAAAGCTTGGGTTGTTGAATATTCGATCCCTTAATTCAAAAGCGCTCATAGTTAATGATAAGATTACAGACTATAACCTAGATGTGCTGTGTTTGACAGAAACCTGGCTAAAACCAAACGATTACATTACTTTAAATGAGTCCACTCCGCAAGATTACTGTTATAAACATGAGCCTCGTCCGAAAGGCAAAGGGGGAGGTGTTGCTGTAATTTATAGTAATATTTTCAAAACCACTAAGAAATCTAGTTTTAAATATACTTCTTTTGAAGTGTTGGTGCTTAATGTAAAAATACATAGTGTAAACAATAAATCACATTTGAAAATTCTGCTGGCTACTGTATACAGGCCACCAGGGCACCATAAAGATTTTATCAAAGAATTTGCTGACTTTCTATCAAAATTAGTATTGGCTGCCGATAAAGTCCTAATTGTTGGTGATTTTAATATACATGTAGATAATGAAAAAGATGCATTGGGACTGGCATTTAAAGACATTATAAACTCAATTGGAGTGAGACAACACGTGTCAGAACCTACTCATTGTCGTAATCATACTCTAGATCTAATATTATCTCATGGAATAGATGTTGATGCCGTTGAAATTCTGCAGCAGAGCGACGACATCTCAGATCATTATCTAGTCTCGTGTAAATTACATTTAGCCAAGGCTGCAAAGCCGACTCCGTGTTATAAATATGTTAGACCTATCACTTCTGCCACTAAAGATGGCTTTATTAATAATCTTCCTAATCAGTTTCATAATCTCAGCATCCCGGATAGCTTAGAAGAACTTGATATTGCAACAGAAACGTTTAAATCTCTCTTTTCCAGCACTTTAGACATAGTTGCTCCGTTGCGCTTAAAGAAGATTAAAGAAAATAGTCCAACGCCGTGGTACAACGAGCACACCCGGGCCCTTAAGAGAGCAGCCAGAAAAATGGAACGAAACTGGAAGAAAACAAAACTAGAGGTATTTCGGATTTCATGGAAGGAGAGCTCGATTGCTTACAGAGAGGCATTAAAAGATGCTAGAACGGATTATTTTTCAACCTTATTAGAAGAAAATAAACATAATCCTAGGTATTTATTTGAACAAGTGGCTAAACTAACGAAAAAGAAAGCTTCAAGCCCAGAAGTTTCCAAGAAACACAGCAGTAATGACTTTATGAACTTCTTCACTTATAAGATCTATAATATCAGGGACAAAATTATAACTATGCAACCGTCTACTACAGTAGCGCATCAGGGAGTGCATTGTAGTCTCCGTGAGGAACATTTTGATTCATTTGTTGCTATAGGAGAGGAAGAATTTTGCAAACTTGTTAATTCATCTAAATCCACAACTTGTATGCTAGACCCTATACCGACTAAGCTACTGAAAGAGATGCTTCCAGAGGTCATAGATCCTCTTCTAAATATCATTAATTCATCTTTGTCTCTAGGATACGTACCAAAAACCTTTAAGTTGGCTATGATTAAACCGCTTGTTAAAAAACCGCAACTTGATCCTACAGAATTAGTCAATTACAGGCCAATCTCAAATCTGCCTTTTCTGTCAAAGATACTAGAAAAAGCAGTATCATCACAACTGTGTTCCTTTTTAGAAAGAAATAATATCTGCGAGGATTTTCAGTCCGGATTTAGACCGTACCATAGTACTGAGACTGCTCTCATTAAAGTCACAAATGATTTGCTCTTATCATCCGATCGTGGTTGTATCTCTCTGTTAGTGTTACTTGATCTTAGTGCTGCATTTGATACTATCGACCACAACATTCTTTTAAATAGACTAGAAAACTATGTTGGCATTAGTGGAATTGCACTAGCATGGTTTAAATCATACTTATCTGACCGTTTTCAGTTTGTAGCAGTAAATGAAGAGATGTCTTATCGATCACAAGTTCAGTACGGCGTACCACAAGGCTCAGTACTAGGACCGCTGCTGTTCACTCTGTACATGCTGCCATTAGGAGATATCATTAGGAAATATGGAATTAGCTTTCACTGTTATGCTGATGATACTCAGCTGTATATTTCTTCAAAACCTAACGAAACTTACCAATTCTTAAAATTAACGGAATGCATAGCTGATATAAAAAATTGGATGACCAGTAATTTCCTATTACTAAATTCTGAAAAAACAGAGATTCTAATCATTGGACAAAAAACTGCCACACGTAATAACCCAGAATACTGTCTAACAATTGATGGCTGCTCTGTTAAGTCTTCGTCGTCGGTTAGGAACCTGGGTGTGCTCTTTGATACCAATCTTTCATTTGAAAGTCACGTGTCTAGTATCTGTAAAACCGCATTTTTCCATCTTAAAAATATATCTAAATTACGTCATATGCTCTCACTGACAAATGCGGAACAATTAGTTCATGCATTCATGACATCCAGGCTAGATTATTGTAATGCTCTTCTGGGTGGTTGCCCTGCACGCTTAATAAACAAACTACAGCTAGTTCAAAACGCAGCCGCTAGAGTTCTTACCAGAACCAGGAAGTATGACCATATTAGCCCGGTTCTGTCAACACTGCATTGGCTGCCTATTAAACATCGTATAAATTTTAAAATATTGCTGATTACTTACAAAGCACTAAATGGTTTAGCTCCCCAGTACTTGAGCGAGCTCTTAACGCATTATAGTCCTTCACGTCTATTGCGATCTCAAAATTCTGGCCAGTTGATAATACCTAGAATATCAAAATCGACTGCTGGCGGTAGATCCTTTTCCTATTTAGCACCAAAACTTTGGAACAATCTTCCTAACACAGTCCGGGAAGCAGATACAGTCTGTCAGTTTAAATCTAGACTAAAAACACATCTCTTTGGCTTAGCATACACATAACACATTATAGATTTCTATAATTCAATGTTAGGCTGCATAGTTTAGATCAGCCGGAACCGGGAACACTTCCCATAATTCCTGATGTACTTTGTACATCATAAGAAGGATGGCGTCTACGCTAATATTAGTCTCTGTTTATCCCGAGGTTTACCGCGAACCGCCGGATCCAGGCCATATCCAGATCTGAGGAAGGACCATCACATGGACACGATGACAACGCATCCCTGATGAGCCAGCCCATCAACACTGTGAAGGCCCATGAACACCTCAACACACTCATCTCCTCACCGGCCGGATGACCCAACCCAACCAGATGAACTGGATAAATATCATGAAAGTTCTGATCACATCTGACTCCTGACGTTATGCTGCCTAACTCATAATCATACACTGTTCGTTTGTTGGCCAAAGGAGGACTGGCCCCCTGACTGAGCCTGGGTTCTCCCAAGGTTTTTTTCTCCATTCTGTCATCTGATGGAGTTTTGGTTCCTTGCCACTGTTGCCTTTTTCGCCTCTCTTCGCCTTTGTTGCCATTGGCTTTTGGCTTGCTTAGTTGGGGACATTTAACATTTAATTTTGAATTTAACAATACTATTACAACATTGTTTTTCTGTTATCTCTGTAAAGCTGCTTTGAAACAATTTGAATTGTAAAAAGCGCTATATAAATAAAGGTGACTTGACTTGACTTGATTCCCAGATAGCACAAGCCTATTTGATGTGATTTTTACATCTGGAAGACGTATTTTTAAGAGTGTTTGCTCATCTGCAATACGTCTATAGGACGTCTCCGTCAGATGTCAAATAGACGTTTAGAAGATGTCTTTAAGATGTAATGATTTAGAATGCACGTTAAACTGACATCTTCTAAACGTCTATTTGACATCTGACGGAGACGTCCTATAGACGTATTGCAGATGAGCAAACACTCTTAAAAATACGTCTTCCAGATGTAAAAATCACATCAAATAGGCTTGTGCTATCTGGGTTATACACACCAGTGGCAGCCAATGTTGGGAGGTTTATTATAATGCATTATGTTTCATGTACAGTAAATAGGTTTTACAAATGTAAATCACGTTAAAACTGTGTTACTCATTTGGAAACAACACTCTTACAGAGGTTTGTGAGGGCACCACATACAGTCACAGCATCATCTAGCATGTTAACCTGCGACACTGTAAGTAAGTAAGTAAGTAAGTAAAAAACTTTATTGTCCCACAGAGGGAAATTTGTGTTGGGCCATCACCCATGCTGCCGTCAGTATCCAGTTAACATACAACAAATTTACAAACTAGACGATGTTAATAATAAAAATTGCATACGTTACGACTCCATACCACCATCATTTAACATCTTTACAGACACTGGGATAAATGAGTTTTTGAATCTGTTCAATCTGCAGCGAGGAACTCTAAACCTCCTCCCAGAAGGCAGCAACTCGTACTCTGTGTACAGGATATGCGACGGATCGCGCACAATCTTTTTAGCCTTGCGTTAAGGTAGCCTGTTCATAGAGGGTCTGCAATGATGTCTGTTCTTTGACTCCAATAATTTTCCAAGCAGTGTGGATCATCCGTACCAGTTTAGTTCTACGTGCTACGGACAGGTTACCAAACCAGACTACAATACTATATCTAATTAAACTCTCGAAGACTGCTTGATAAAAAATAATCATAAATCTCTGATCCACACCATAAAGTCTAAGACGCCGTAAAAAGTGCAACCGTTGTTGTAATCTACTGCAAAGACTCTACATGGATATTCCATGTCAGTAAATTATCAAAAAAGACCCCAAGATATTTATGTGAAGGGACCTGTATGATGGTTTCATTGTGGATAATCACAGGCCTGTGATCACCAACCCCTCTAGGGTCGAACACCATTTCATTCGTCTTATTGACATTCAGAGCTAGGTGGTTATCCTCGCACCAATTCACAAACTGTTCAATCTCTGACAAATATTCAGACAAGTCCTCTGTCTTTTTCAGTAAGCCTAAAATTGCAGTATCATCTGAGAACTTAATGATGTGGTTATTAGAATAACACCTTCTGCAATCATCTGTATACAAAGTGAACAAAACCGGTGAGCTAACACAGCCCTGAGGGGCTCCTGTGCTTAACGTTCTGAATTCAGATAGTGTACCATTAACACTAACCTGCTGCCTGCGATTGGTCAAAAAAGAATAATACCATTTTATAATAAGTGGATTGACTTTAAAATCATTCAGCCTTGCAATTAAAAGATGTGATTGCAACATATTAAAAGCTGAACTAAAATCTACAAATAAAAGACGTGCATACGAGCTTGGATCCTCTAAATGCCTATTTATAAAATGTGTTATAGCTATAACAGCATCATCTGTACTTCTATTGCTCTATAAGCAAACTGAAGTTGGTCTGATAGACCACTAACGTCTGTTTTTACTAAATTAATCATAATTTTCTCCAAACACTTCATTACTATTGAAGTAAGTGCTACTGGACGATAATCATTATTCTCCGTACAGCTAGCCTTTTTAGGAACAGGGATAATAGTGGAGCACTTCCACATAGAGGGAACTGTATTCGTGTCTATAGATTTCTGATAAATAGGGCACCAGGCTTCAGCCAGCTCTCTACAACAAGATTTTAGTAACCGCCCGGAGATGCCGTCCGGCCCAGAAGCCTTATTAGGACAGACCTGTGAAAACAGTCTCTCCACCATGTTCTGGTCAATAATTATTTTAGGATTATCCAATATAGACAAGGCATCCAGTGCATTTGCCTGCTCCTGTGAGAAGTCTCTTACATCAAATCTACAATAAAAGTAATTCAACTAATTTGCCTTTGCCCCCTCATCTGTCACATTGATAGATCTTTTGGCTGGAACCATGTTTGTCATATATTTCATAGAATCCCATAATTTTTTGGTATTCATAGTCAAACAATGGGCCTCAAATTTCTCCCTCTCCTTTCTCCTAGCTTTCCTTAGTTTATAATTCAGTTCCTTCTGTACATCTTTCATAGCTGCAATGCCTCCTCTCCTAAAAGCCATTTTTTTCTGTACTATGCACTCCTTAATTTCCTTAGAGATATAGGATTTATTGTTCGGATATATAGTTATTGTTTTTTGGTCTAACACATTATCTTTGCAGAAAAGTATATAATCTGTCATAGTCTCTACAGCCTCCTCTAGATCCAAACTTTGAAAGACGTTCCAATCAGTGCAAGAGAAGCATCCTTTTAACGTTTCAATTCCATCATCATTCCACACATATACAGTTTTAGTTTGTGGTTTACTGCTCTTAAGCATGGACTTATATGTTGGAATTAAATGGACAGCATTATGATCAGAGGAGCCTAATGGCGATTTAACCTTAGCTGTATAGGCATTCTTAACATTCCCATAACATTTGTCCAAGATGTTTTTGCCCCTCGTAATACAGTCCACATGTTGATGGAATCCAGGCAACACAACATCAAGTTTACAATGATTAAAATCCCCTAAAATGAAACAAGGTGCTTCAGGGGTACGACTTAATTGTCTATGAACACAGTCTGCTGTAAGTTTAGCTGCATTTGCAGCATTCCCACTAGGTGGAATATAAACAGTACATATTAAAATGTTTCTGAATTCACGTGGAAGATAAAAAGGCCTAAGGCGTACACATACCAGTTCCATGTCGGAGTTACAGAGCCGCTCCCTCACGGAGAATTGCGAACACCACTTTTGGTTAACGTAAACACACATACCGCCCCCTTTGCTCTTGCCTGAGTTGTCGTTCCTGTCAGAGCGTACCAGAGAAAAGCCTTCCAGCGCAATGAACGAGTCCGGCACGTCTTCTCGTAACCACGTCTCCGTGAACACAAGCAGGCATGAATCCCGGTACTCATGTCGAACTCTGGTATTGACTCTTAACTCCTCAACTTTGCTTCTCAGGGAACGGGTGTTGCAGAGAAGCATTGAGGGTAGTGGTGGTCTTTCTGCCCTTCTCCGTAATCTCTGCCTTACACCGCCACGTTTTCCCCTCTTCCGCGTCCGTCTCCGACGGCTTTCACCCACTGTTCTCGCCTGTAATTCCCTCGGTAGCAGGGGGGCAAGTGTGTGACTAGGCTGGAGCAGTAAAAGTTGGTCACGGGTATAGCACAGAACCGCCTCCGACATCAACAAGTCCTGATTCACCAGCATGGAATCGCATGGAATCAGCCATACGGCAAGAGTCAGCATCAGTCCTCTTAATAAAAACAGCATTGTGTACATCGTGTGCCCAGATTGAGGAATAATACAATAAAAAACAAACAAACCCAGACAGCAGCACAAGGTAGCCTGGGTCGCAACAGAGCAGCGCCACCGGAAGTATCAGTTACTGGAATAACTGTTTGCAAAATCTTAAAGTTTTTCCACCGACCAATAACTCGCTCCACATGGATTCTCACACGAGAAAGTTGTCTAGATGTGTCAACTTCCTGTGCAGAAAGCTGCTTTTTTCCTTTTGTGAAATGAGGGATACGAAGGATTTCACCATAAGCTGCAAGCTCGTCTCAGATGAGAAATCCCCTGTCGGCTAAAACCTCATCTCTAGGCTCCAAAAGTTCGAAGAAACCTGACTCTTTTGTGATCTGCTTGTCTGAAACCCGTCCAGCCCACCCAGGAGATAGAAATGAAATTGCACCAGCTGGAGTGATGCCGATTAAATATTTAATTTATAATTTTATAATTTGTAGGGATGCACCGAATCCAGATATGTGGGGTTCGGCCGAATACCGAATCCACTGGTTAAGATTCTGCCGAATCCGAAACCGAATACCGAATCCTACTCATCCTCAGTCCATTAACACAATAAACACATTAATGAAGTAAACAACGGGGATTTTCATTTTATTTTATTTTAACTGTAAAAAAAATAAAAATAAATAAAAGAATAAGCAACATTATGCATTTTAACAGCAGCGATGTTGTCTATTGTTTAGGGTCCTTACCACCATGAGACAAATCGGCATTGCAAATTGAACATGTAGCTCGACTTGAATTGCTTTCTTTTGACTGAAAGTACTGCCAAACAACACTTTTTCTGCTCACGAGTTCCATTTTCACTTTCCCACAGCCTTCTGCATTCGAACGGTCCACTGTAACGAGTGGAAATAAGGCGTGGCCCCTTTAAGAGCTGCGCGTTGAACTGTGCTGACTGTATTGTATGTGCCGTGCGCCTCGAACACCCCCATGTATGCGGGTTATTTCTGTTTGATGCTCATTTTTATCTTATTTTGTTAAGTAACGCTGTGGACGCTAGAACGTGTGACAGACAGTTACACGAGTTCGATTGGGGAATAAAGTGCGAGTTGTAAGAAGCCAATCGCCTCCGTGAGTCTGTCTGGCCTCTGCAATAACTTTAGCTGTGAGCTATCCCTATTTTTTTGTTCCTGACACAAACGCATTACACTACAGGCTTGTTCGACTTGAACCTGCGCTGCACAGACCGCTCGGTTTATGACATCAGTACTGCGAGAGCAATTAAAAAGCATAAGGAGCGTCTGCTCTCTATTAGCTCTCGCGGTACTTTGATGTCCTTCACCAATCGGTCTGTGCAGCGCCGGTTCAAGTCGAACAAGCCAGAGAACAAGCCTAAAACCCCTTCCCGTAATCAACGATGGCGTGATGTCGACAAAGCACGCGTAGTGCAAGCCTAGGGTTCGGTGGGAAAAAATTCTAAGGTTCGGCAGAAACTGAACCCCGTTAAAAAGCCCAATCTTCGGCCGAATCCGAACCCTGGATTGGGTGCATCCCTAATAATTTGACCATGTCTGGGCCCTGGCAGTCAGATTACTGGGTCTAGCTATGAAAATTTCTGTGCAGTCTATTATGCACCGGCAGTTTTTAAAGTTCCGCTTGAATGTTTTTGACATATTGCGCCCTTACTTGACCATTTAATGAGTGGCTTAAGGACCAAGGCCATACCAGGGTCCCAGCTCCACAAAATATTTGAAATCGTGGTTTTTGATACTTTAAATCTATATGCCAAGTCAGTATTACATAGACCCAACCTTAATTTCATCAATATAACCAACAGGTGGTCTTCTAGTGTAAGTTTTTGGATAATTCTTTCTAAGCTGTCTGTTATTTTTGTAACTAGCCATTCAAAGAGCACGGAGGTCAGTCCGGTGAGAAAAAACAATTGTCCGATGTTGCACTTAACAGTTGTGTAGTAGATTTCTGCAGCTCCTCTTTCAGCTTTACATAACCGTATATGCCACACACAGTTATGCCACCATTAATAGCACATTGTTGATCAGTGTTTCAAAGGACCTTGTCACCACTTTAGTTGAGGGGCCACAAACATGATGAAGTCATTGATAGATAATGCTTAGTTAATGATGACTACTGTATTTGATTAACAGAATTTGTGTGCTATGAGCTGTGATTGGTCTATTTTGGGGTCTGTCCAATACAGTAGTCATCATTAACTATGCATTATCTATCAATGACTTCATCATGTGTGTGGCCCCTCAACTAAAGTGGTGACAAGGTCACTGACCTATACAAAGAAAACATCATGATCATGCGTAATAAATCATAATTCATGATGATGTGTGTTGAAGATTTTATTATTTGGAAATTAAGTAATTTAGCTATAATTTAGACACCATTATTTCTTTGTGTCTTTGGGGTGACTTTGAAAGCCTACAAGGTTTAGAATGCTGAGACAACAGAGAGTGCTATTTCAGTATGTCACATGGTACAAAAGTATTTCTCAAAATATCTATATGTATGTATGACCTTTTTTGGAAGGGTTGAAGGTATATGTGTGAGGAGCTGAGCACAGCTCGGAAGTGATTCTCATGCAAGAGTCGCTCGGCTTTGTTCGTTGAATAAAGTCTAATTATTTTCTGTTATCAAAGATCTCTGAGAAATAATTGTCCTGAAATGATTGAAACCACAACATGTGCTCATCTTAGTTAATGTTTTAATTAAGGTGTTGTTCATCCATGAAGTCATGAATGAAAAATGTTGAACTCGTGTTAGTTCCTGATGATTCATGAGATATTAATGCATGAATGAATGCATAATTCATGCATTAATTTATACATGAATTCATGATAATTCATGTACCCTTACCGTAAAGTGTTACCGGAAGTTTTAACTGAATTAATTCAAAAAGAGAGTTCCTTAAATCACAGTATAAAGGACAATAAAAAACAAAGTGAAATTCATCTTCCACAACCTTGAGATCACAGAATTCACACAAACGTAAATGTTCAGGTATACCTTTAAATCGATTTAGATTAAGGAAAATATAAGGTTCTGTAACAAAATCATTCATAAACTGAACATAATTTCTCAGTTTTGGCTTCTTCCATATATCTTGTTTCCATTGATCTTCATATTTACTTAACAATCTTTGTCTGACAACCTTTATATTACATTGAAGATTGTTGTAGTATATGCAAGTCAGACACAGACAGTATTGTCGAAACTTCTCCAGACCAGGGGTGATGCTTTGCTCTGCCCCAATTAAAAATTTTCCTAGTTAGCCTTTCCTCTGGCAGACTAACAAGACGGTTCCACAATCGCACCATTTCACACCTTTGTTTTACAATACATGGATCCCATCCTGCATCCCCATTCACAGCTACCTTTGCTGCATATTTATGTACACCAAGAAAACACCTTAAAGCACGATTTTGAACAAAGTTACAGTCAAAAATCTCTTCAAAACCCCAAACTCCTGCAGCATAAAACAAAACTGAGTCAACCAAAGATTTATACAGTTGTGTAAATGTAGAAAAACCAAGATCTGTACATAGTTTCATTTTGCTTAACACATAACCTAATGCTCTTCCAGCAGACTCTGCTAGTATTTTCCTTCCCTCAGTAAACTTCATATTTTCATCAAAAACAAAACCAAGAAATGTATAATGACAAGTATACTTTAAGGACACAGGGCCAAACTGAAATGTATGAATACTCTGTAATTCACTTTTTTCCCTAAATTGAACAACTTGTGTTTTTTCATTATTAATAGTAAGACGCCATTTACTACAACATGAACTCATAATATTCAACATATTTTGTAAATTCACTTCATTTTCAGCTATCAAAACAATGTCATCTGCGTAAAGCAGAATACTTAGATTCATGTCCTCAATTTGCACACCCAGATTAGATTTCCCTGCTTAATTTCTTGAGCTAAATCATTTATATAGAAAGCAAACAAGGAAGGGGAGAGTAAGTCTCCCTGCTTCACCCCAAAAGGCGTTGGGAACCAATCCGTTCTCAAATTATTTATTTGTACACAAGCAATGGGGTCTTTGTAAAGGAGTTTTATAGCATTATAAAATTTTCCATTAATACCAAATGAAAGTAATTTAAACAGCTAAAGGTCTAGGTTAACACAATCAAACGCCTTTTTGACGTCAACAAAGCAGGCAAAAGAAATTTTACCCCTGTCCAAACGAGCTCTCACCACCGAGGATAACACATAAATATGATAAATACAGGCCCTGTTTTTCCTAAAACCATTCTGTTCATCTACCAATCCCCCATTAGCCTCCAAAAAAGCATTAAGTCTGTTGTTAAGGACTCCTGAGTAAATTTTATAGACTGTGCTAATCAAACTAATCCCTCTATAATTCAGCGGGACTCTAGGGTCATCTTTTATAGATTTCGGGATGGGTTTGATAATTGATCTATTCCACACAGATGGGATAATACCATTTTGAAAACATATGTGACATAAACAATGTAGAACATTACACAAGCTAGGATTCCTAAGTACCTCGTTAGGGAGATCTTCAATGCCCACAGCTTTATTTTCCTTGGCTTTATCTAGTACTTTAAGTACCTCCTCTAATGCAATATCACTGTTCAGTATATAATTTTGATGGTATATAGTATTCATCCCAGTTTCCAACTCCAATTTTACTTTACAAGTTTCTCCTAAGAAATGATCATCAAATAAAGTGGAACTACTATAAGAATATAATGCACTATAATCCTTTTCCCACTTTTTTTATATTTGTTCGCATTCAAAAGAAGATCCACCACTTTCCAATAAAACCTCCATGGGTATTAATGTTTTCTTTTTTGGGCCTAACTTACGTATTTCCCTCCAGAATTGCTGAGGATTACCAGTTTGTAACTGTTCTAATTTGAGGGCTTGGCCTCTTTTAAACCTTCTTTTGAAAAACCTAAGCTTTCTATCAAAGTTAGTCTGGCACTGCACAAATTCACTATGCAAATCCCTCCTCTCCCAAGGTTTCCCAGGACCACACTTAAGAAATATTCTTTCTGCAGATCGCAACTTCAACCATAATTCATTTAATTCATTATTCCAATAAGATTGATTTTTATGTACAATCTGTAATTGGCCTATTACCTCCAATAGGGCCCTGCAACACATCTTTGAAGACAGGAAATCAACAGGGTAATTCCTGTCTCGTCTTTTTCCATGCTGTAAACAGTCAACCTTATTCTGAATATTAACCACCTCCCCCGCTTGAAAGCGTAAACAAAGAACTGAATGGTCAGGGATTCTGCTATGATCACCAATCAAATTAAAACTTCCTGGACCAACCCTGTCAAAAAGCTCTGAAGGGGAATAAACATTAAATCCAAGACATGTTTTCAAATTAACATGAAGCGTCACTATATAATCCACAACAGCTTTGCCCCTTACGGAAATGGAAGTAAAGTTGTAATTTTCCGGATTCAGCCTCCCATTAAGTATACAACATTTAGAATCCTTCAAAAATTCCATAAAGGTATGACCATGCTTATTTACATTCGAGTCCAGAGCTATTCGAGGAGAAAGATCATCTCCTTCCACATAATCCTTAAGCGCCCCGGTTCGGCTATTAACATCAACGCATAGATAGATTGAGTCCACCTTGTCTATAAAAGTATATAGCAACGCCAATAGATGGCTGAAGTAGAGATCTGCATTCCTGCCCCAGACAGATGATTCTGGGGACAGGTAACATGAAATTAAAATGAAAGAATATTGCGATTCTCTATGCTCAAAGCGTAAACAAAATATCCCATCAACTGTTTTATCAACAATGCTAACTGAGTACTGCTCCAACACAGCATTTTTAACCAAGAATCCAACTCCACCCGAGGCTTTAACAGCCCTCTTATGGGCAATACGATTATGTCCAAACCAGGTGAATCCCTCAAAGTCCAGAATGAGTTTCATTAAGAGAAATGAAGTCAGGATCTAAAGATTTAAGTAGCAGTCTCCGGAGTTCACAATTTGCTGCACTACTCAATGTCATTTTTATTGCTGTTTTTGGAGGTTCGCCCTTGTTTGTCTTGATCCCCCATCCTTTTGTCCAAAATTAGGCACTTCACGCCACAGAGGGAAGGTATAAACTTTACAATCCGGATAAGTTCAGTTTTAACCAGTAAATCACAGGTTCTAAAGTTTTAGTGCATCAACACACCAAAAACGCTCACGTGGCCATCTTGGATCTTCCCCAGATCCCCTTATAATGTATAAATTGCAAGGGAATTTTTTTCCTTAGTTAGACTTGCGACGAGGTTTGGAAGAATACAGCGACGCCAGCTTGTGTGCTCAATAAAGAAATCCTGTTTAAGATACAACCAAGTCTCCAGGGGCTCGTTCTTCGTACATTGCTTAAAACATCCGAGATGAGACATCCAAGATAATATCATCGTGCTAATCATGATCCGGCTAATTGGGTTCTTCGAACACTCCTGCCAGTTATGATTAGTATCGCTGGATTGAGTTATCTGAGATAACTCCGCGTTCATGCGTTGGTTTAATAGGGGATATCTATCGATAGTAGAAACAGTGATCAGCAACGCTGCTATTGGCTGTTCAGCATGGCCAAAGAACACGCCCAGTTTTTCTCCCAAGCAGAACAAGAGCTTTTAATGGAAGGTTAAGCCGAATTTGAGTCTTTAATTAAAACGGCAAAAGCCAGGAGAGAGGGCTGACAAAAGTAGCAGACAAATTAAAAAAAAATTTTAAAGCGTTTGTGCTGGCCATGTTAGATGTTTTAATAACTTATTATTATTAATATTGTTTTTATTTTATTTTAATAATTTCATAATTACTTTGTTCATTTTCATGTCAGAGTCACCACACTATAGTGAACATGGTGAAAGTGAAGTACAAAAATATTCTACATAATGGTAATTTTTACTAGGCCTACTTATAGGCCTACTAGTCTCTTTTAAAAAGGCACTGTTAAATAAATTATTGTCTGTTTATAAAAGCAACCAAGAAAAAGGCTGAGAAAAAAACCCAGATGCTCCTGCACCCTGGCAGAAGAGCTGACCCTTGGGTTGAATGTGAATTGAGCTGTTGTGAAGGGCATCCCTGGGTTCAGCTCTTCCAGACCCACATCCAGGGACCAGTAGCAGCAACACCTTCATTACTGGTAAATGAGATTTAAATGATCTTAGTACACTGTGAAATAATTTGTTGCTGCATTAAATTAAAGGGACACTCCACCCATTTTCATTCAGCTTTCCATTGTTAGAAACCCAGTCATAGTATTGAATGGTCGTGCAACACTCTCTCATTTTCCCCTGAGACGAGAGAAATCCGCTATTTACCCTTTTCACTTCCTCCTACAATGACGCAAAAATCGCCATTTTACGTCATTGTAGGAGGAAGTGTAAGACGGGGGGATTTCTGTAAAGACTACAAGCACTAGTTCCCACCCTTTCAAACCCGCCCATAGGGGGTTGGACCTAATTCGCTAACAGACCTATCACAGATCAGTGCCAGTGCGTTTGATTTCACTGGCAGAAACTTTTTGAAAATATGGACGAAGGTCGAGCAAAACATACTAGATATTTAGTTTGTAAACAGACAAATCATAGGAGATGTGTTGCTTTACAGCAGACGACTATGTCAGTGTGTGTTCTCAGTAGCCACTAGCTGCTAATAGAGTCGAGTCAGAAAGAACCTTACCTCCAAGCAAATGCGTTTAGCGCTGCTAACACTGCTAGTTCCAGACCTGGCTGTTCGTCGTCATCATCTGGCAAGGTAAATATCGACGGAATTGCGATTTTCACAAGCGCGGTTGGGTTCTAAATCTTCTGGATTGAAATGTAGACTGCACACTGTCAGATGTTTTAGTGCTTCAATGGCTGTGTCCTCTCCGAACTTCGGGTTATTGATAGCCCGTAGCCACTTTTTGCACAAGTCCAAATCTTTGGGCATAGCTGCCAACTTTTGAGTATAGCTTAGAGTGATGATGAACAGGATGCTATCTGCACACGCAGGTCTCTCTGCCGTGCGCGCGCTACGCAGTTTGGAGCACAGTCTGTCTCGCATGCACGCTCGCTCTAGACTACAAGGAGATTTTAACTAATTTGTGGTATAACTAGTCGATCACGAGTGGCTCAACAGGGAGATCTATAGATAAACTCATCTTTCCGGCATTTGACCGACCGGTTTGACAATTTCCCGCTCCTCCGTGAGAGATACGAGACCGGTGCGTCTCACAGGTGTCGCTCATCAGTAATCACGCCACCGGCCTCGCGCCATTCTCCCGCGGCCCTCACTCGTCCTGCTCGCCACAGTAAACATGAGTACTCCCACGGCCCTCAGCCTCGTCCTGCTCGCCACAGTAAACTTGATAAATGGCGACTGTAGAACGCAAAAGCCGAATCCCGGACATTATGAGCGATCTCAAAAACCCGGGCACACTCATCACCTAGTAGCCTAGCCTTATTAAACATGTTTAACCTCTGCGCTCTGTTACCGGTAGGCGTGGCCTCCTAGAGCAGCGAAGCAAATGCATTCTGGGAGTTGTTGTCTTTCATCCACATAAGCCAAAAATACATTTACTTGGCTTTTCTCAGTCTAGAAAGCTCCAAATTCAAAAATAATTTCACATTTCTTCTACATAAATGACCCATTTTAAATACACATTCATCTTCCCAGAGGTGGAGTGCCCCTTTAAGTAGGCCTATAATCCAAATTGACTGGTATAGTCATTTCAATTGTTAAATCTTGAGTAATGATAAATTGCTTTGACTTGTGTAAGTAAAAACTGATAAACTTATGTTAATGTAAAAATATTTTGCCATGTCAGTTAATCACATTGCACTGGAAAGTGAAGAAACCTTCTCAGATGACTGTCCTTTGGAGGAAGTAGACTACCTGTAAGTGCATAAATAACTTTTATTGATTTATACTTGTGCCTATGCCTATTATTTCTGACAGGGGTCCACATGTACAGAAAGGCCTACAGAAGAGTCTGCACAGAGCAGTAATACAGAGGTGGGCAGTGTACAGACAACTTTTCCTTTTTATTTGTTGCATTAGCCATGTGTGACACAAACATCTGGTTCATTCATTCTTATGTTACGCAGCACGTTTGAGCTTCAGCAAGAACCAATGAGGTTCATTCTCGTGTTACGCAGCACATTTGAGCTTCTGCAAGAACCAATGAGGTTCATTCTTATGTAACGCAGCATGTTTGAGCTTCAGCAAGAACCAATGAGGTTCATTCTTGTGTTACGCATCACGTTTGAGCTTCAGCAAAAACCAATGAGGTTCATTCTCGTGTTACGCAGCACGTTTGAGCTTCTGCAAGAACCAATGAGGTTCATTCTTATGTAACGCAGCATGTTTGAGCTTCAGCAAGAACCAATGAGGTTCATTCTTGTGTTACGCATCACGTTTGAGCTTCTGCAAGAACCAATGAGGTTCATTCTTATGTAACGCAGCATGTTTGAGCTTCAGCAAAAACCAATGAGGTTCATTCTCGTGTTACGCAGCACGTTTGAGCTTCTGCAAGAACCAATGAGGTTCATTCTTATGTAACGCAGCATGTTTGAGCTTCAGCAAGAACCAATGAGGTTCATTCTTGTGTTACGCATCACGTTTGAGCTTCAGCAAGAACCAATGAGGTTCATTCTCGTGTTACGCAGCACGTTTGAGCTTCTGCAAGAACCAATGAGGTTCATTCTTATGTAACGCAGCACGTTTGAGCTTTAGCAAGAACCAATGAGGTTCATTCTCGTGTTACGCAGCACGTTTGAGCTTCTGCAAGAACCAATGAGGTTCATTCTCATGTTACGCAGCACGTTTGAGCTTCAGCAAGAACCAATGAGGTTCATTCTTGTGTTACGCATCACGTTTGAGCTTCAGCAAGAACCAATGAGGTTCATTCTCGTGTTACACAGCACGTTTGAGCTTCAGCAAGAACCAATGAGATTCATTCTCATGTTACACAGCACATTTGAGCTTCCTCAATAACCAATTAGATTCATTCTCGTGTTACTTAGCACGTTTGAGCTTCTGCAAGAACCAATGAGGTTCATTCTCGTGTTACGCAGCACGTTTGAGCTTCAGCAAGAACGAATGAGATTCATTCTCGTGTTACACAGCACATTTGAGCTTCCTCAATAACCAATAAGTATCATTCTCGTGCTGCAAGAACCAATGAGATTCATTCTCTAAGTTCAATCTGTTCATCCCATAAAAGCGATCGAGTCTCTTTAGAAAATATATTCTAAACCACTTTTCGAAGCAACAAAAAGATAGAAGCAGATACATATTATCTTTTTCCATCACGTTAAGCTTTAGAGCATTTTACAAACACACACAAAAAGAAAATAGGGCCCCAAATCTGCATAACTTGTCATATTTAATTCTTTTCAAATTCTTGTCACACAGAGGAGCATTACATTTCTTTTCACAATGAGTTGGAAAATTTCTTTAGTGAATTCTCATGTGACAATTCAGGTTTACTTTAAATCTGAAACTCTTTCCACACTGTTGGCAGGTGAACGGCTTCTCTCCAGTGTGAACTCTCATGTGGGCTTTAAGATTTTTTTTTTGAGTGAAACATTTCCCACACTGTTGACAAGTGAAATCCTTCTCTCCGGTGTGCATTTTCATGTGATCATTTATTGTTGTTTTATGTGCAAAACTTTTTCCACACTGTTGGCAGATAAAAGGCTTCTCTCCAGTGTGAATTCTCATGTGGACTTTAAGATGTCCACTATCAGTGAAACCTTTTCCACACTGTTTGCAGATAAAAGGCTTCTCTCCAGTGTGAATTCTCATGTGGACTTTAAGATGTCCATTATCAGGGAAACCTTTTCCACACTGTTGGCAGATAAAAGGCTTCTCTCCAGTGTGAGTTCTCATGTGGACTTTAAGGACTCCATTATCATTGAAACATTTTCCACACTGTTGGCAGGTGAAAGGCTTCTCTCCAGTGTGAACTCTCATATGGACTTTAAAGACTACATTATGAGTGAAACTCTTTCCACACTGTTGGCAGGTGAAAGGCTTCTCTCCAGTGTGAATTCTCATGTGGACTTTAAAGTTTCCTTTATTACTGAAACTTTTTCCACACTGTTGACAGGTGAAAGGCTTCTCTCCAGTGTGAATTCCCATGTGAGCTTTAAGTTTTCCCTTTTCAGAGAAACATTTTCCACACTGTTGGCAGATAAAAGGCTTCTCTCCAGTGTGAACTCTCATGTGGACTTTAAGGTCTCCATTATTAGTGAAACTCTTTCCACACTGAGAGCAGGTGAAAGGCTTCTCTCCAGTGTGAGTTCTCATGTGTTTTTTAAAGTTTCCATTATGAGTGAAACTCTTTCCACACTGAGAGCAGATGAAAGTTCTAGCTCCTGTCTTCTGACCTCTTTTTAGTGTGGAAGTCTTTTTAGTCTGCGAGCAACTAAAAGATATCTCTTCAGTTAGGTCTTCATGATCTTTCTCTTCCTTTTCATTCAATACTTGACTTTCCATTTTCAGCGGCATCAGGCCTAAGGTGAACAGAGACAAATACAAGTTAACTCCAGTTTAATGGCATTACAGACACATATAGCAACATTTAGACCAATGGTTTACAAAGTGGTCCCACACTTCATACATTTTAAAATATAGGCCTATTCAAATATAAAACCATTATATTAACATACAATATTTCACAGTGTTAAAGGACAAGTTCGGTATTTTACACTTAAAGCCCTGTTTTAAGATTGAAATGTGGACGCATGCTGCTGGCCCGAGAATTTTCGGTTTCTGTGGTAGCGCCCCCCACCTCCACAATGGTTGCATAGGTTCACAGGAACAATCCTTCCTAAAACACAATAAACTTTAGTTTACAAAGACGTGAAACTCACAGAGTGGTCTGGGGTGTTCACTGATAAGCTCACCAACATGACATCATGACTTTGCATAAACATACACGCCACTTTCAAATCAAGTGACGTGTTATCTATACGCATTTTCAGCTATCCGCGTGTATGTCAACGCCGAAACGAAACGTCATCTTTTGCGTGCATGTCTACACCGTTAAATGTCATAGTGATTCCGCGTCTATGTGTACGCTGTTAAATGTCATAGTGATTCCGCATGTATGTGTACGCTGCTAAATGTCCAAGCGAAACGAAGCAAAATGAATATCTACATCTGGGGAGGGGAAGAGTCATAAATGGTATTAACCCCAGTGACGGGTAGGTTCAGGGACGGGGTTGGGGTAGGTCATATATTTATATATAGTAATGTAACGTTAAGTCAATGGTGTTGATAAACACGCTGCAAAGCAATTATGCGTGTTGATAGCACGCCAAAAATGGAAATACGAATTGGCTTGTCATACATATGCTATTTCATGAGATCAGTCTGAGCTCACACAAAAATCGCTGCAAAAGATGCTTTCCAACAGGTTTAACGTAGTTTTTGTCCAACTCCATTGACTATTGAATGTTCTGTGAGGTACGGTATTACTCCGCCAATGGAAATGGGGTTGTTTGTATTCTTTCTGTAGTCTTATGCAGTCGCGGTATCGTATGCTCGGTGTATTCAATGAAACACAAGTGGTTTGCTTGCAATTGGCAAAGGTGCATTATCGCCACCAACTGGGCTGGAGTGTCTATTATTCAAGCTCTTAATGGAAGAATGTATGGGTGTGAGGCGTTTGGAAAAATAATAGAAAAATAAGGATAATAGATACAAAACATCAAATGCTCTGGAAAAAAGAGAGAAGATGTGAACCTTGACATTATGAAGTACATGATGCAAATTGTTTTTCTTCACATCACAGGCTGGTCTGGGTTACAGAATCGCCCTGAGCCTCTTGTTGCATTTCATTATATAGACAAGAGTCCTTTCACATAGAAAGATTTGCTAAAAAAAAAAAAGTGCATTCAGAGTTTACAGATTTTGGGAGCAGAAAGCCATTTGCCTGGAGGACCCACCCTCCTCTGTAAGCAAGAAATCTCTAAACTCTTAAAAACGTTATTACCTTTTTGTTTTACTACTTTGGGGATGAGACATTTGTACCAGTCGCACCGAGACATTTCAAATGATACCAAACATGTATAGTGTTGTATGATAATTGTTCACATTAAACCATATAGATTTTTGGGTGAATTTCAGGTGATCTCAGCATGATGTAGATTGTAGATTAGGATTGCTTAGGTGAGATTTGCGTCTCGAATGGTGATGCTAGTTTCACAAGAGAGAGTTCAAATGTTAATTTCCAGAAAGGGCCTTTGTTCTCTCAGGGAGTGGTCGTTCCTCATCTAGACTGCCAGGCATTTTCGTTTTTTGTCCGAAAGAGACAAGTTACATTCTCGCGCATCCTGTTTAGTAACTTTTAAGTAATCTTTTCCGCTCCGTGTGTGCGCTGTGGTCTCTGTTCCGTGTGTGTGTGTGTGTCGGCGCGCTTCAATGTTCCGCTCCGTGTTTGCGCTGTGCTCTCTGTTCTGTGTGTGTGTGTGTGTGTGTCGGCGCGCTTCAATGTTCTGCTCCGTGTTTGCGCTGCTCGTTCTGCTCTGTCATTCACGGCCCAAATGCTCCAATCATGTACCGATCACGCACTGAGAAAGCAAAGTCCGCTCAAATAACGTGAAATTTCTCAGTAGTGGACTTCTGTTTGCAATAGCCCTACTGAGCTGGTGGTATAGCCATGCTGGGCAACAATGGTACAATTACCTGCTCTGATCACATAATAGCTTTGGAGGACTATACTTTATTCTGATAATTAGTCCAAAAATATTTATATATATTGATGTTTAATATAATTTTAATATAGGGCTATTTTGTGTCCAATTTTTTTTCCTTTTTTTTTCTGTGCTGTTTAATTTAATTAGGTGATGCTACGTTTAAATATTGATGATTAAAAGCTTGGGGGAAATGCAATTAATCACATCTTTTTAATGAGGAATAACATCGCCGATAGATTCCAGTCAGGTTTTAGAGCTGGTCATAGTACAGAATCTGCTCTTTTGAGGGTCTCTAATGATATCCTACGAGGAGTTGATTCTGGAAATTGTGTTGTTTTGATTTTGTTAGATCTTACAGTGGCATTTGATACAGTTGATAACATTCTTATTGATCGTCTTAGGGATCAGGTTGGTATTCAGGGCTTAGCCCTGAAATGTTTCTCATCCTATTTGAAGGATAGGACTCTTTCAGTCAGTTTAGAGGATTATTTTTCTTCCGTTGCCCCTCTTGTGTGTGGGGTTCCACAGGGCTCTATACTGGGACCAATTTAATTTTCCTTTATATGCTCCCTCTAAGCTCGATTTTAAAGAAATCTGGGATTCACTATCATCTGTATACGGATGATTCTAAAATGTATTTACAATTGAAACATGGGCATAAATGTGCAATTCAGTCTCTCCATGCATGTTTGGCCGAAGTTAAGAGTTGGCTTGCCAATAACTTTCTCCAAATTAAATGAGGATAAGACCGAGATGATTTTATTTGGAAATAAGGGGTGTGTGGATGATGAGTGCCTGGGGTTGTTTCCTGGGGAAAAACTGTCTAGCGTGAGGAACCTTGGTGTCATTTTTGACTCTGAGTTTAAATTTGGCCGGCAAATCATTGCTGTCGTTGAGAATAGTTTCTTCCATCTTAGATCAATTTCTAAATTGAAATCTATACTTTCTTTTGACGATATGGAGAAGGTTGTTCATGCCTTTGTGTCATCCCATTTGGATTACTGTAATGTATTGTATCTGGGTGTGAATCAGGCTTCTCTCTCCCGTTTGCAGCTCGTTCAGAACTCAGCTGCCAGACTTTTAACTGGTACTAAAAAGAGAGAGCACATTACTCCGGTTTTCATTAAATTAAATTTGTTACCCATACGATACAAAATTCAATACAAAGCATTGTTGTAGGTTTTTAAGTCACTACATGGCCTAGCACCTGAGTATGTTACTGATTTAATCAGCCGCTGTCAATCCAGTAGATCTCTGTGCTTAAATGATAAATTGCTTCTCATGGTTCCGCGATCCCGTTTAAAATGTAAAGGTGATCAGGCTTTCTCTGTTGCAGCTCCTAGGCTCTGGAATGAAGTCTGTAAAAACTATTTTTTTTGTCTGTTTTTCAGAGTGCGCTTAAAACTTACTTTTTCTCTTTAGCATTTGATAATGCTTTGTAAGTTTTGTATGTCATATGTTTGTATTGTTTTTATGTCTGTGTTTTTATTTTATTTTATACCTGCTGTACAGCACTTTGGTTCCACTTGTGGTGTTGAAAGTGCTCAATAAATTTAGTTGAGTATATGTGTACTTGTTTTTCATCAAAGTATTTTGTAACAATACAAAGATCAAAGTGGAACATTTTAACTAGTGGAAAATACAGCAGCAAAAGTTATTTTAGAAAAATCATGAATGCACAATCATTTTATAAAATCTGAACATTTAGTGGAAAAAAACATTCAGTGGATAAGAATTTGTTATCCACTTAATGTTTTTTTTCACTCAATGTTCAGATTTTATAAAATGATTGTGCAAAAAAAACAGCTTTATTATTTTGCATAAATCCAAACCTGCAGAAAAATCCAGCATGAAAGGACATTTCGACCGCAGTGCTACGTGAGCAGAACTGTGGCTTGGGATCTCATATGGTCCATTGTTTCCAGAAGAAAGCACTTTCTTCCCTTGTAGTTAATCACTAGGGGTCGACCGATTATCAGCGCCGATATTAAGCTTTTTTATGGTTATCGGTATCGGCCATTTTCAAAACCGATTTGCAGATAAAATTATTTAATTTTGAAATGTGCGATCTAGCTTTAATCCAGCCACCTGTATCAGAGCGCGCCGTTCTGTGTTCCAGACTAATGCCGGCCCATCTGATTTGTTGGGAGTCACAAGTTAAAATAACCTATTAATTGTCATTTAAGTGAAATTACTGAACTTAAATATACGAGCTTGATAAAAATGATCATTCTAGAAGAAAATTTCAGATGGCATTTAGAGGCTTTTGTATCTGAAATATTCATATATATATATATATATATATATATATAAATAATGTATTATGTATGTATGTACCGTAATTCCTCAAATAAAAGCCGGGGCCTTTATTTTTCTGAACTGCAGATGGTAACCGGCTTTTATTTGAGGCAGGCTTTTATTAGAGGCAGGCCTTTATTTAAAAAAAAAATGTAAATCAAATTTCCGTCTGGGTTCCATTCTCCTCAAGACAAGTTTGTTTTGCAAATAAGTTGTTGAAAAGTCTGTTACACTAGCAGCACTAAATGATACGCGTGTTACATCCGTTGTAGCTAACTGCAGTGTCATCTATTGGCTGTACATTACGATGAACTTGATGCACATTAGGGGCTGTTTTACACCTGGCCACTTCATGCGTTTTCTCAGATCGGAAAGCTATCTGATTTATCAAAACAATTCCATTTAAACCTGGTCACAAATGTGTTTTCGCAAAACAGATATAAATCTTCCATTTTCGCGCTTTATGCAGATTTAATGGAGTTCACGTCACCAAAAAAAAAAAGAGCTGCATTTGATTGATCAGCTAATTTCAAAATCAAATACCGCAATAAGAGAGATGCAACAGCCCTGGTAAGATCAATTAATTTCTTTACTTTTAATGATGAGGATTGTATGAGGAACGTGCGCACTGTTGACGTTGACAGCAGCGCGGATTGATAGAAATGGAAAGAAAATAGTGCCGATTAAAACTAAGGTATGAATTTTGTGTTTTTTGTGTGGTAAATTAATCAAGCTTTGAAACGCAAATATTTTTTTCACGTAAAAACGCACAGTTTTGTGGCCCCGGAAACTAACCGGGAGTACTTTCTTGAAAAACTTCCAGCGGCCAGAACTCTGACCAGGGAGGGACTACAGAGTGGGTCAGTGTGTATGCACTATAGTGCTGGTAAAGATTGCATACAACTTCATGTCTTAAATGGGCAAACTAACCCTTTAAACATTCGGGTCGGACTTAGGTTTGTTTTTGTCAGTGTTTAACCGCTTGAGGTACTACTAATGATAGCGTCCTCTCAGCCTCGAAGGCAAACAAACATGCGTTTCTTTCTCTACTAATGCAGCATAGTCAACAAATTAATCACTTTATAATGATAAGACAAAATGTACTGTATGAATACCTTTTCGCTGTCGGTGCTTTAACCCTCTGGGGTCTGAGGTGTTTTTAAGGCCTTTGAGGTGTTTTGACATGCTCTGACATTTGTGCTTATTTCAACTACTTACAACATACCATTGGACAACATGTAATTTGGCTGTATTCAGCACAAACTCTGCTACAATAATATGTGAGCAAAATAGATGTACATGTTTGCATTTTATAGAAAAAAAATATTATGCGTGGTTAGTAAGTTTTGGGGAAAAAAAATTGTCACCGCAATAAGGCCATATAACACATACTGAACAGTTGTCCACAAGACTTTTGAGTTACTATTCTTGTAGGCTAGAATTTTTACTACAAAATGATGTGAAAATCATTCTGACCACTCTTTCACAAACAACAATATAACAATTAAAATTTTGTAAGTCAGTTTTTGTGTCAGCACTGCTGTATGCGTGGGAGTGTCAATGGCCATGAATATTAATGAGATTCACACCAGGGGAGACAAAAGACACTCCCCCAAAGGCTAATGCCCCATCAATGTGCTGTGAGGCAACCTGAACAAAGAATGACAGGAGATGCAAAGGTTTGGTTTTTCAATCTGTTTTATTGTAATTCCTAGAACACATTACTATTTTTTATATTTTTTAAAATATTAAGCAGCACAACTGTTTTCAACATTGATTTTTTTTAAATAAATCATCATATCAGAATGATTTCTGAAGGATCATGTGACACTGAAGACTGAAGTAATGATGAATCACAGAAATGAATAACATTTTAAAATATACAGTTAGGCTATTTTAGACTGTAATACTATTTCACAATATTACTGGGTTTTTTGTTTGTTTGTTTTTTAATCAAATATACGCAGACGTGATGAGCATCAGAGACTTCTAAAACATTAAAAAAGTTTGCAAACTTTTGATGGATACCTGTATAAAATCCTACATATACCCATCCATTTATATTTGCTGATAACACAATCAAAGAAGCTGTATTATTATCATTATCAATCACTAATGGCCATGGATAAAAAAAAAGACAAAAAGTTTTTGTAATTTCACACAAGAATGGGTACTTGTATATTATGACGATGTAAACACAATTACATTTCATCTGTAAATATTACGTCTGTGCACTTACTCAGTATGATTCTCGATCGCACTGAGAACTGAACGATACCTGCGTGCTCCTCTGCGGTGCTGGAGAAGGAGAGCGTGATGCAGACACAATCCTATAAAACAACAACAAAAACTGTTAGCATACATAATCCAAAGTAAACTGTGGGCAATTAATGGGCGCACAATGTATATCTCTTGATGGGCCATAGGACGGAGAAATATCTATTTATGGGCCATACACCGCGAGAATCTGCTGATGGGCCATAACGTATAGACCGCGCGCATTTAGAGCATTTCAAACATTTACACCTGTATTCACAATCATCTGTGCAGTATTTTAGCAGGATAAGCAGTGTCATAGGCTAACCAAAACAGAACATTTATATATAAAAATATAATGTCTAGTATTTAGACAGTATTTTACCGGAAGCTGAAATATATTTGCACTAAATCACATTATATTGAGGCTACACCTAAGCAGATATTCGCAAATAAGCTACATTACGCATAAGCTAATCAAAACTGAGTGAAATATATTTAATATACAAATGTTTAGAGAGTAACGTTATCATATTGAAAGTTTACACTTGAGCATGTACACGAATGTTATATTGTAAGGCAATACTAAGCAAAATATAGTCTGAAAACATGAGTTCTAGCCTATATGATCAGAAAAATAATTATATAACACTAAACAATATAACACTTACTCCGAACTTGTATCCTCGGCGGGATCAATTCTCTCTTCAAAATGCAGCCGTTTGTCGTCTTGAGTTGCAATAATCTTCCTGAGGAAAAAAGGTGAATTCTTCCTCGCTGTACAGAATCATCTGGCGGCCTCTTTACCGGAGTAGCGTGCCCGCTGTGCCATCCTCAAAACGCGATGAACTATCAGCGAATCTCATGAAGAAATTTTGTGTTTTTATGGCATTGATCGGGGGCGTGTGCGATCACCTAAACTATTTACATGTGAATAGCGCCGGGGGCGTGGCGGCCTCAACTCATTAAAAATAATGAGGGGAGAAAGAAAAAACTGGACCTCTCCTTGGTTTCAAACGGATTACATAAACTGTGAGTATTTGTTTTTTATATAAATTACTTCATTTAAAAGAAGAGAATTCAAGCTTCATAAAGAAAAATCTCTCGTGCCTGTGTGAAGAGTATTCGCGGAGTTACAGTTAATCTTAGGACGTGTTTCAGAATGGACTTCACAGACAGAGAGAACGCAGAACTCGCATCATGTTCGTTTTTCTTTATTTGGCGAAAAGCACAACACTTTGTTTTTATTGCGAGTATCCACAAAAAAAATAGACACTTAACAGGATCTAATGATGTATAACACTTAAATGTAAGATCAAAATCAACAGAGTATTTTGAGTCTCTTTTGCACTGATAAGAAAAAAAGGGAGCAAATCACGCCGGCGTGATTTCAGACCCCAGAGGGTTAAACGCGCATCTGATGTCAGCGCTCTCCACGCAGCGCGTGCTCTCAGTGCAGCGTCACGCGTCAAAATAAACAACACGAGGCATCAGTGATAGTGTTATTACACCTCTAGAGGCCGCTCTTGTACTGCATGATGCCACAGACCCTTCTCAGCTCTCTCGTACCGTGTAATGAATGACAGCGCGCACTTCTCAGCCGCTCCAGCAATGGACGCAACCAGGAAAAACTATCGGTATGGATTTTTGCCGATAACGATAGTTCCACCAATCAACTATCGGTGCCGATTAATCGGCAAAACAGATGAATCGGTCGACCTCTACTGTACTATAATACACATAAATAATATTGCTACTGTATTATAATATACACATAAATAATATCGGCATTTTACTCCCTAATATCGGTATCGGCCCTCAAAAATCCATATCGGTCGGGCTCTAGTAAATACATGTACTCTTTGTAATGCTTAGTAACCGGTATAACCTATATACACGTAGTTTTGCCTGTATTAAATAACTATATTCACTGATTGAAACTGCCTACCTGCTCATATATTAAGTCCCTTAAATGTTTCCGATCTAAAGCTGCCAAGCTTGACAATTATAAGAATACTTTAACTAGTACCTTTGTAAAACGGGAAGGTTGTCTTTCATGGCCAGAAAGACCGCCCTCCCCGCGAGCCCTACGGTTCGCTCTATAGGAATTGATGAAGATCGCATAATCAGTTTGCTGGACGGACTAATTGTTCGATACTGAATTAATTCCAAAAGGGTATCCTTAAAATTGATCTATAATAGATATCATTGATATATTAGTATTTAATTACAACCCGTTGTGAATGAATATGGATATACAATTGAGCTAATTTTAACCGGTCTGTAAAATGTGTGTACATATGCAATTGATGATGATCCGTTGTGGTTAATTGTCTATATCCATGAATGCAGATGCAGGTAACATATTATCCCCCTCTTTGAGCGATTTAAAATGTATGGTTATCTGGTTCAAACCCATATGAATAATGACTAATTATGAATTATGAAATACATATTCCCCAAAACCTGACCAGATACGTTACATCCATGTAATTAGATTTCACAAACGTAATTCCTATCGACCAGCTCACTTAGCACAGTGTTTGTGGTTCGACTGGTCGAGACTGTTTTCCAAAGATGGCTCCTGCCTGTATACGCGAAGTGTACTGTCTTTATAAAGTATCTTCTTATTAAACTGTCTGTACACTTATTAACTCTTTTTACTTACTCTATGCTGTATACACTAGCGTTATAAGCTAAACAGTGGTTCGAGCTAAAACTGGGTACATTCGATTAACACATCCCAGAGAACGGAGAACCCTAGGTTAATTTTGCACCGGAATGGTCCTAAAATGAAAATCACAAATTTGACACTTGTAAATAAATTCATTTTTTAAATATATATAAATTTTATGAGTAATATAATTCTATCTCAAACTAATTAGGAAAAATACATTTGTCTGATCATGTGATCTCAACATATCTGTCCACATGAGGCGACCAGCTGTGTCAAATAAAACGAGACTCACTTCAAAAATATAATTCATTTCTGTAGAGCTGGACATTTTAATAAGGATCAAATGAGTTCAGATTTGAGAATGAAACTGACCTGTTTGTTCCTCAGTTTCTTCTTCTTTCACACTGAATGTTTCTTTAATCTTCAAGTCTTCTTCACTCTCCTCTTTAATAAACGACATATTTGTTTGTGTCTCAGTATCTTCATGTTTGACTCTGAATGTTTCTTCAATCCTCACATATTCACGCTCCTCTTTAATAAACACCATCTTTGTTTGTGTCTCAGTATCTTCATGTTTGACACTGAATCTCTCCTCAATCTTCACGTCTTCACTCTCCTCTTTAATAAACGCCATCTTTTGTTTATAATAGTGTAACGTGGATCTCTGTCGCTTCACCAGGAGTTTTTATGTGTGTTTGGACACTGTCCCTGATTAAGAGAAGAATAATTAACAGAAAGAAAAACACTCAAATCTAAATATCTGAGAGTGTCTCAATCAGATCTAGTTCAGTAGTTCAGTTCACTGGTCAGAGAGAGAGTTAACGTTAATGGACTTAAATTATCTGATTAGTCTAAAAACACTCAAAACTAACATTAGAAGCTGATTAGTAAAAGTTATCATTAATGTTAGATCAAGTATTACATTAATTTAACCGTGCTTGTTAAACCTATGAAATTGCGTGAATAGTTTGCACACACACCTTTCTTCTTCAACCGATTAATCACAACAGATGCAGCGCAGCCTTATGACGTCACGCCAACAGACCAAAATAAAAGTCCTGTTCACACGCTGAAATCACAGAAGAGCACACAGGTGTACAGGACTTTTATTCGGCGTTGAATTCTTGGTGAAATACATATTTAAATGCATGTTGGTGAATGAGGTGATAAAAATAACTGCCAAGAAAGAGTTTGAACCAGATTTAATATGTGAGATTCTGTAAATGGTTAAACACTAATGTTTGTGTGCAGAAACAATTTATACAAGGGGTCAGGAACTTTTTTCTATAGACCTTATTCAGACCAGCGCCATGACAGGTATGAAAGTGAGGCTGTGAGGGATAGACTTACTGTGTTTTCAATGGGATCCGCTGTAAAAAGCTGTATAAAGCTCCTAGATCACTTATAATTTTAAACAGATCATATTGTCTGGATTATTTGGTCTACTGGAATTTCTCAGAAACATATTTTTGCATGGTTTCGTCAGCAGAACAATCCACAAACACATTTAATAGCAGTACAACCCACTGAAGAGATGGAGGTCTATCCCTCACAGCCTCGCTTTCATTCCTGTTAAAAATCAAAGATGGCGCTGCTGTGAATAAGGTCTATAGGGATGTTAGTCAAATGTGACGTCACGATATGGGCGTGGCCGCGAACTGGTTGGCAGAAAGAACCAAACTCAATGCAGATGGCCTGTGAAGAGAAGAATGAAGATGAAATTCTCTAGTCGTGCATTGTGTACGTAATTTGATTTTTTGATCCAGCCACTTTTTATTTTACCCTTTTGTCTTATACAAATACAAATTAATAAAGGCTGGTTTGGTTTCTAAAGTACTTCTTCCAGCCTCCATGTATTAATGTTCATGGGTAGCCTGAATGGGTTCCGTTCAGACCTTAACATTAGGTATTTTACTGTAAGGTGTCAAGAAGATTCAACAAGACATTTTCACCTGGCTATACCCAATGTTTAGATCTGTTTGGGTATTTATGCAAATTAGTACATACGTGATTAGATTAGGCACCGTTTCTATGTTAACAACAAATGTTAATAATGTTAATAACTGTTAACAACAAATGTTAATAATGTTAATAACAAATGTTAATAACAAACAATAAAAAAAAAAACTTGTAATACATTTTTTGTTTGTCTTGATGTAATCAACTCAGTACTTATCATGGTGATATCTGGGTTTAAATGTGTACCCATTCTAGACGCCTAATTGCAGAAATCCACAGCTATCTTCTTGATTCAGGCTGTTTAGGTACGCGGTAGAAGGTTACTCTTATCGAACCTGTTAACACAGCCGATCACACAGCACGATACAACCATTTGCCTTCTGTGTTTGCGCTGCGCAGCAAGCCATTACTTTTCTTTTTGCCAACCAGAGCGCATGTAACCGCATCGTGACGTCACGGCGAAGATCCCTATAACAAAACAAATTGAGTTTTTTTTTCTAGACAGAGCTTTAACAAAAACAATACATGTTTGTCAATATAATAAACCTTTTTTTATGTTCACTGACTCAAAAAAAAAAAAAAAAAAACAAGTGTGGTGGAAAAATTTATATAATTTTTTCTTCCTTTCTCTTAGTTTTCTGACATACCTCAGTTCCTCTTATTCTTCAACATCAGCATTGTGATGTTTGAAGCATGTCATAAGAGATGTCAGTTTACCAGGACGACTTTAAAACGAGTGGTTCATTTATAAATCTGCATATTCATGCAGAGCGTCCTCAGTTTAGTGCTTTGAGAATCTAGAGCTATTGAACACATTTAAAGCTGAATCTAGTTTTAAGGGAAAGGGAATGCAATGTACATTCTAAAAATCTAAAATATGTGGATAATAATGTATTCAGAATATATATATAATAATATTGATTAATACTTTTCTTAAACAACGGTTAAAATGGTTGAAATGTGAAGTTTATAATTTTATAAAACTTTTGTTTTGAGGATGTTACCATATACTTTTTTTTTATACAATAAAAAAAATACAAAAACAAACACGTTGCTGGGCAATTCTTAGACTCATGGACACTTTCATGTCCTTTGATCATATTTTATAAAAAAAAACATTTAATTTAGAAAAATGCAAAATTTTTATAGTTAATTTTACAATGAAAGTACTTTACAATGATTGTTTCACCTTTTTAAACATTATAGATGCAAATATTGCTGTTTTGTGCTTGTCCCACACCCAGACTTCTGATCTTCATTAATGAAAAAGAAGTGTAAAAAAAAAAAATGTATCTATTTTTTTTTTATATATGACTGAATAAAGTATCAGTAAAATAATCAAAACATTATTGTGGTATTTAAGGTCAGACACCTATTATTGTGATTTTATATACAAAATGTAGTTGTCCCACAGTATTGCCGTCATTTCCACCACAACCCTGTAATGTCCTTTTAAAAAGTTTTTTTTGAAAGATTGTTTGGGTAGTTTCTATGGAGATGAACAATGACATCACAGCACATGTCTGACATGGAGGAGATTTAGAATTTCTTCACCAACTTGGAGAAGAAAACTCAAGGTAAATAATATTGCTTGAAATTTAAATATTTTTATTGTATGTCATTTCCAAACATGGCGTAACATCAATTGAGTTTGTAAATAAATAGATTTTTTAAACATAAATTAAATAGAAGTATTTTACATGCATGCAATGCTAGCTACCAATTCATAGCTAATCTGTAATACTAACTTAGATTTTTTTACAAAATACTGCAGGATTGTCATGTCCACCACCGTCATTTCCAACACATTACCTTCTTGGGTGGAAATGACAAAAGTGAGGTGGAAATTACATTTATGCTTACAATAGATAGATAGGTGCAATTCATAGATTGTGTGAGTACATATCAGAATCAGAATCAGAAAGAGCTTTATTGCCAAGTGTGCTTGCACACACAAGGAATTTGTTTTGGTACTGAGGCTTCCAGTGCACATATACAAATACAACAAGAAACATAATAATACAAATTATAAGAATAAAAAATAAGAATATAAAAATAGAGAATAAAAGTATCACAGTTGGGTTTAGCCAGAATAAACATTTACAGATTTACAGATTATGAACATATTTACAGTGTTTTGAATATTATAAATAAATAAATCTACATATAAGTCTACATATAAGTATCACCTGAGTTGTAAGTTATTGCACTAAACAGTGGGAGAATTGCAGTGATCTGAGTCTCCGTCTTGACGGTAACAGTTCAAACAGGTGGTGTCCAGGGTGAGTGGAGTCTGTGGTGATTTTACCTGCTCTCTTCCTCACTCTGGAAGAGTACAGGTCCTGGAGGGTTGGCAGGGGGGCACCAATAATCCTCTCTGCAGTCCGGACTGTCCGCTGTAGTCTCCTGATGTCTGATTTGGTAGCTGAACCAAACCAGACAGTGATGGAAGTGCATAAGACAGACTCAATGACGGCTGAGTAGAACTGAATCAGCAGCTCCTGTGGCAGGTTGAACTTCCTCAGCTGGCGAAGGAAGTACAGTCTCTGCTGGGCCTCCATTCACAATGGAGTCAATGTGATTATCCCACTTCAGGTCCTGAGAGATGGTTGTGCCCAGGAACCTGAATGACTCCACTGCTTCCACAGTGCTGTTCATGATGGTGAGTGGGGGGAGTGCTGGGCTGTTCCTCCTGAAGTACACGATCATCTCCACTGTTTTGAGCGTGTTCAGCTCAAGGTTGTTGTAACTGCACCAGACAGCCAGCTGTTCAACCTCCAGTCTGTAAGCAGACTCGTCACCGTTTCGGATGAGACCGATGACAGTGGTGTTGTCGGCAAATTTCAGGAGCTTGACAGAGGGGTCTTTAGAAGTGCAGTCATGTATAGTTTATTCATGAAAATATGTCAAAAACCCCCAATTTGTCTTATAACGTAAGTGCGTTCTTTTATGGATCATTAAACTAGACTAGTTATATTTAAAGGGACACTTCAGGATTTAGCATTAAGCTTTGTATTAGTAGAAAACCTGTAGTATTTTCGAATTACCGTGCTTTCCACCCTCATATCCCCTTTAGACGAGAGATCTATGTATTTTTTGTCTGGAAAAAATCCTCAGATGACGCAAAGATCGTCATTTTGCGTCATCTGAGGATTTTTTGGCCAGAGGCTAAAGACTACAGCCAGTAGTTGGGGCCCATAGAGGGTGGGATCACACCATCCTCTTTTTCCCGGACATGTCCGGCCGTCGAGGGATTCAGCTTTTGCTTTCTGCAGTCGCCATTCATTGTTTACATGCACACCTTTTGTTTCAATCTAACTGAATTCATTCTGATTGGTGAATCTGAATGTAGTGTTTACATGAACGCTAAACAAGTAATCGGTTGATTAACATTGCTAAGAAAATTCCTGCTCCTCCGTGAGAGATACAAGACCAGTGCGTCTCACAGGTGTCGCTCATCAGTAATCACGCCACCGGCCTCACGCCATTCTCCCGAGGCCCTCACTCGTCCTGCTCTCCACAGTAAACATGAGCCGTTCTCCCGCGGCCCTCACTCATCCTGCTCTCCACAGTAAACATGAGCCATTCTCCAGCGGCCCTCACTCGTCCTGCTCTCCACAGTAAACATGAGCCGTTCTCCTGAGGCCCTCACTCGTCCTGCTCGCCACAGTAAACATGAGCCGCTCTCCAGCGGCCCTCAGTCTCGTCCTGCTCGCCACAGTAAACATGAGCCGTTCTCCCGCAGCCCTCACTCGTCCTGCTCGCCACAGTAAACATGAGCCGTTCTCCCGCAGCCCTCACTCGTCCTGCTCCCCACAGTAAACATGAGCCGTTCTCCCGCAGCCCTCACTCGTCCTGCTCGCCACAGTAAACATGAGCCGTTCTCCCGAGGCCCTCACTCGTCCTGCTCGCCACAGTAAACATGAGCCGTTCTCCAGCGGCCCTCAGTCTCGTCCTGCTCGCCACAGTAAACATGAGCCGTTCTCCAGCGGCCCTCACTCATCCTGCTCGCCACAGTAAACATGAGCCGTTCTCCCGAGGCCCTCACTCGTCCTGCTCTCCACAGTAAACATGAGCCATTCTCCCACGGCCCTCACTCGTCCTGCTCGCCACAGTAAACATGAGCCGTTCTCCCGCGGCCCTCACTCGTCCTGCTCCCCACAGTAAACATGAGCCGTTCTCCCGCAGCCCTCACTCGTCCTGCTCGCCACAGTAAACATGAGCCGTTCTCCCGAGGCCCTCACTCGTCCTGCTCGCCACAGTAAACATGAGCCGTTCTCCAGCGGCCCTCAGTCTCGTCCTGCTCGCCACAGTAAACATGAGCCGTTCTCCAGCGGCCCTCACTCATCCTGCTCGCCACAGTAAACATGAGCCGTTCTCCCGAGGCCCTCACTCGTCCTGCTCTCCACAGTAAACATGAGCCATTCTCCCACGGCCCTCACTCGTCCTGCTCGCCACAGTAAACATGAGCCGTTCTCCCGCGGCCCTCACTTGTCCTGCTCGCCACAGTAAACATGAGCCGTTCTCCCACGGCCCTCACTCGTCCTGCTCGCCACAGTAAACATGAGCCGTTCTCCCGCGGCCCTCACTCGTCCTGCTCGCCACAGTAAACATGAGCCGTTATCCCGCGGCCCTCACTCGTCCTGCTCGCCACAGTAAACATGAGCCGTTCTCCCGCAGCCCTCAGTCGTCCTGCTCGCCACAGTAAACATGAGCCGTTCTCCCGCGGCCCTCACTCGTCCTGCTCGCCACAGTAAACATGAGCCGTTCTCCCGCGGCCCTCACTCGTCCTGCTCGCCACAGTAAACATGAGCCGTTCTCCCGCAGCCCTCACTCGTCCTGCTCGCCACAGTAAACATGAGCCGTTCTCCGACACCCTCACCCGTCCTGCTCGCCACAGCAAACATGAGCCGTTCTCCGACACCCTCACCCGTCCTGCTCGCCACAGTAAACATGAGCCGTTCTCCCGCGGCCCTCACTCGTCCTGCTCTCCACAGTAAACATGAGCCGTTCTCCCACGGCCCTCACTCGTCCTGCTCGCCACAGTAAACATGAGCCGTTCTCCCACGGCCCTCACTCGTCTTGCTCGCCACGGTAAACATGAACCGTTCTCCCGCGGCCCTCACTCGTCACAGTAAACATGAGCCGTTCTCCCGCGGCCCTCACTCGTCTTGCTCGTCACAGTAAACATGAGCCGTTCTCCCGCGGCCCTCACTCGTCCTGCTCTCCACAGTAAACATGAGCCGTTCTCCCGCGGCCCTCACTCGTCCTGCTCTCCACAGTAAACATGAGCCGTTCTCCCACGGCCCTCACTCGTCCTGCTCTCCAGAGTAAACATGAACCGTTCTCCCGCGGCCCTCACTCGTCCTGCTCGCCACAGTAAACATGAGCCATTCTCCCGCGGCCCTCAGTCGTCCTGCTCTCCACAGTAAACATGAGCCGTTCTCCCGTGGCCCTCACTCGTCCTGCTCGCCACAGTAAACATGAGCCGTTCTCCCGTGGCCCTCACTCGTCCTGCTTGCCACAGTGAACATGAGCCGTTCTCCCACGGCCCTCACTCGTCCTGCTCGCCACAGTGAACATGAGCCGTTCTCCCACTGCCCTCACTCGTCCTGCTCGCCACAGTAAACATGAGCCGTTCTCCCGCGGCCCTCACTCGTCCTGCTCGCCACAGTGAACATGAGTTCTCCCGCGGCCCTCACTCGTCCTGCTCGCCACAGTGAACATGAGTTCTCCCGCGGCCCTCACTCGTCCTGCTCGCCACAGTAAACATGAGCCGTTCTCCCGAGGCCCTCACTCGTCCTGCTCGCCACAGTAAACATGAGCCGTTCTCCAGCGGCCCTCAGTCTCGTCCTGCTCGCCACAGTAAACATGAGCCGTTCTCCAGCGGCCCTCACTCATCCTGCTCGCCACAGTAAACATGAGCCGTTCTCCCGAGGCCCTCACTCGTCCTGCTCTCCACAGTAAACATGAGCCGTTCTCCCACGGCCCTCACTCGTCCTGCTCGCCACAGTAAACATGAGCCGTTCTCCCGCGGCCCTCACTTGTCCTGCTCGCCACAGTAAACATGAGCCGTTCTCCCACGGCCCTCACTCGTCCTGCTCGCCACAGTAAACATGAGCCGTTCTCCCGCGGCCCTCACTTGTCCTGCTCGCCACAGTAAACATGAGCCGTTCTCCTGCGGCCCTCACTCGTCCTGCTCGCCACAGTAAACATGAGCCGTTCTCCCACGGCCCTCACTCGTCTTGCTCGCCACGGTAAACATGAGCCGTTCTCCCGCGGCCCTCACTCGTCCTGCTCGCCACAGTAAACATGAGCCGTTCTCCCGCGGCCCTCAGTCGTCCTGCTCGCCACAGTAAACATGAGCCGTTCTCCCGCGGCCCTCACTCGTCCTGCTCGCCACAGTAAACATGAGCCGTTCTCCCGCGGCCCTCAGTCTCGTCCTGCTCGCCACAGTAAACATGAGCCGTTCTCCCGCAGCCCTCACCCGTCCTGCTCGCCACAGTAAACATGAGCCGTTCTCCCGCAGCCCTCAGTCGTCCTGCTCGCCACAGTAAACATGAGCCGTTCTCCCGCGGCCCTCACTCGTCCTGCTCGCCACAGTAAACATGAGCCGTTCTCCCGCGGCCCTCAGTCTCGTCCTGCTCGCCACAGTAAACATGAGCCGTTCTCCCGCAGCCCTCACCCGTCCTGCTCGCCACAGTAAACATGAGCCGTTCTCCCGCAGCCCTCACTCGTCCTGCTCGCCACAGTAAACATGAGCCGTTCTCCGACACCCTCACCCGTCCTGCTCGCCACAGCAAACATGAGCCGTTCTCCGACACCCTCACCCGTCCTGCTCGCCACAGTAAACATGAGCCGTTCTCCCGCGGCCCTCACTCGTCCTGCTCTCCACAGTAAACATGAGCCGTTCTCCCGCGGCCCTCACTCGTCCTGCTCTCCACAGTAAACATGAGCCGTTCTCCCACGGCCCTCACTCGTCCTGCTCTCCAGAGTAAACATGAACCGTTCTCCCGCGGCCCTCACTCGTCCTGCTCGCCACAGTAAACATGAGCCATTCTCCCGCGGCCCTCAGTCGTCCTGCTCTCCACAGTAAACATGAGCCGTTCTCCCGTGGCCCTCACTCGTCCTGCTCGCCACAGTAAACATGAGCCGTTCTCCCGTGGCCCTCACTCGTCCTGCTTGCCACAGTGAACATGAGCCGTTCTCCCACGGCCCTCACTCGTCCTGCTCGCCACAGTGAACATGAGCCGTTCTCCCACTGCCCTCACTCGTCCTGCTCGCCACAGTAAACATGAGCCGTTCTCCCGCGGCCCTCACTCGTCCTGCTCGCCACAGTGAACATGAGTTCTCCCGCGGCCCTCACTCGTCCTGCTCGCCACAGTGAACATGAGTTCTCCCGCGGCCCTCACTCGTCCTGCTCGCCACAGTAAACATGAGCCGTTCTCCCGAGGCCCTCACTCGTCCTGCTCGCCACAGTAAACATGAGCCGTTCTCCAGCGGCCCTCAGTCTCGTCCTGCTCGCCACAGTAAACATGAGCCGTTCTCCAGCGGCCCTCACTCATCCTGCTCGCCACAGTAAACATGAGCCGTTCTCCCGAGGCCCTCACTCGTCCTGCTCTCCACAGTAAACATGAGCCGTTCTCCCACGGCCCTCACTCGTCCTGCTCGCCACAGTAAACATGAGCCGTTCTCCCGCGGCCCTCACTTGTCCTGCTCGCCACAGTAAACATGAGCCGTTCTCCCACGGCCCTCACTCGTCCTGCTCGCCACAGTAAACATGAGCCGTTCTCCCGCGGCCCTCACTTGTCCTGCTCGCCACAGTAAACATGAGCCGTTCTCCTGCGGCCCTCACTCGTCCTGCTCGCCACAGTAAACATGAGCCGTTCTCCCACGGCCCTCACTCGTCTTGCTCGCCACGGTAAACATGAGCCGTTCTCCCGCGGCCCTCACTCGTCCTGCTCGCCACAGTAAACATGAGCCGTTCTCCCGCGGCCCTCAGTCGTCCTGCTCGCCACAGTAAACATGAGCCGTTCTCCCGCGGCCCTCACTCGTCCTGCTCGCCACAGTAAACATGAGCCGTTCTCCCGCGGCCCTCAGTCTCGTCCTGCTCGCCACAGTAAACATGAGCCGTTCTCCCGCAGCCCTCACCCGTCCTGCTCGCCACAGTAAACATGAGCCGTTGTCCCGCAGCCCTCAGTCGTCCTGCTCGCCACAGTAAACATGAGCCGTTCTCCCGCGGCCCTCACTCGTCCTGCTCGCCACAGTAAACATGAGCCGTTCTCCCGCGGCCCTCAGTCTCGTCCTGCTCGCCACAGTAAACATGAGCCGTTCTCCCGCAGCCCTCACCCGTCCTGCTCGCCACAGTAAACATGAGCCGTTCTCCCGCAGCCCTCACTCGTCCTGCTCGCCACAGTAAACATGAGCCGTTCTCCGACACCCTCACCCGTCCTGCTCGCCACAGCAAACATGAGCCGTTCTCCGACACCCTCACCCGTCCTGCTCGCCACAGTAAACATGAGCCGTTCTCCCGCGGCCCTCACTCGTCCTGCTCTCCACAGTAAACATGAGCCTTTCTCCCACGGCCCTCACTCGTCCTGCTCGCCACAGTAAACATGAGCCGTTCTCCCGCGGCCCTCACTTGTCCTGCTCGCCACAGTAAACATGAGCCGTTCTCCCACGGCCCTCACTCGTCCTGCTCGCCACAGTAAACATGAGCCGTTCTCCCGCGGCCCTCACTCGTCCTGCTCGCCACAGTAAACATGAGCCGTTCTCCCGCGGCCCTCACTCGTCCTGCTCGCCACAGTAAACATGAGCCGTTCTCCCGCAGCCCTCAGTCGTCCTGCTCGCCACAGTAAACATGAGCCGTTCTCCCGCGGCCCTCACTCGTCCTGCTCGCCACAGTAAACATGAGCCGTTCTCCCGCGGCCCTCACTCGTCCTGCTCGCCACAGTAAACATGAGCCGTTCTCCCGCAGCCCTCACTCGTCCTGCTCGCCACAGTAAACATGAGCCGTTCTCCGACACCCTCACCCGTCCTGCTCGCCACAGCAAACATGAGCCGTTCTCCGACACCCTCACCCGTCCTGCTCGCCACAGCAAACATGAGCCGTTCTCCGACACCCTCACCCGTCCTGCTCGCCACAGTAAACATGAGCCGTTCTCCCGCAGCCCTCACTCGTCCTGCTCGCCACAGTAAACATGAGCCGTTCTCCCGAGGCCCTCACTCGTCCTGCTCGCCACAGTAAACATGAGCCGTTCTCCAGCGGCCCTCAGTCTCGTCCTGCTCGCCACAGTAAACATGAGCCGTTCTCCAGCGGCCCTCACTCATCCTGCTCGCCACAGTAAACATGAGCCGTTCTCCCGAGGCCCTCACTCGTCCTGCTCTCCACAGTAAACATGAGCCATTCTCCCACGGCCCTCACTCGTCCTGCTCGCCACAGTAAACATGAGCCGTTCTCCCGCGGCCCTCACTTGTCCTGCTCGCCACAGTAAACATGAGCCGTTCTCCCACGGCCCTCACTCGTCCTGCTCGCCACAGTAAACATGAGCCGTTCTCCCGCGGCCCTCACTCGTCCTGCTCGCCACAGTAAACATGAGCCGTTCTCCCGCGGCCCTCACTCGTCCTGCTCGCCACAGTAAACATGAGCCGTTCTCCCGCAGCCCTCAGTCGTCCTGCTCGACACAGTAAACATGAGCCGTTCTCCCGCGGCCCTCACTCGTCCTGCTCGCCACAGTAAACATGAGCCGTTCTCCCGCGGCCCTCACTCGTCCTGCTCGCCACAGTAAACATGAGCCGTTCTCCCGCAGCCCTCACTCGTCCTGCTCGCCACAGTAAACATGAGCCGTTCTCCGACACCCTCACCCGTCCTGCTCGCCACAGCAAACATGAGCCGTTCTCCGACACCCTCACCCGTCCTGCTCGCCACAGTAAACATGAGCCGTTCTCCCGCGGCCCTCACTCGTCCTGCTCGCCACAGTAAACATGAGCCGTTCTCCCACGGCCCTCACTCGTCCTGCTCGCCACGGTAAACATGAGCCGTTCTCCCACGGCCCTCACTCGTCCTGCTCGCCACAGTAAACATGAGCCGTTCTCCCACGGCGCTCACTCGTCCTGCTCTCCACAGTAAACATGAGCCGTTCTCCCGCTGCCCTCACTCGTCCTGCTCGCCACAGTAAACATGAGCCGTTCTCCCGCGGCCCTCACTCGTCCTGCTCGCCACAGTAAACATGAGCCGTTCTCCCGCGGCCCTCACTCGTCCTGCTCGTCACAGTAAACATGAGCCGTTCTCCCGCGGCCCTCACTCGTCCCGCTCACCACAGTAAACATGAGCCGTTCTCCCGCGGCGCTCACTCGTCCTGCTCTCCACAGTAAACATGAGCCGTTCTCCCGCTGCCCTCACTCGTCCTGCTCGTCACAGTAAACATGAGCCGTTCTCCCGCGGCCCTCACTCGTCCCGCTCACCACAGTAAACATGAGCCGTTTTCCCCCGGCCCTCAGTCTCATCCTGCTCGTCGGGCAGACTCACCACGGAGACTCACTAGTAGTAGCCTAGCCTTGTTGTCTAACTACTGCGCTCTGTTACCGGTAGGCGTGGCCTCCTAGGGCAGCGTTGTTGTCTTTCATCCACATAAACCAAAAATAAATTTTCTGGGTTTTTTACAGTCTAGAAAGCTACATTTCTTCTACATAAATGACCCATTTTAAATACACATTGATCTTTCCAGAGGTGAAGTATCCCTTTACACTTGTCACTTTACTGTGACAATTTTGATTTGAACACTTTTTTCCCCCTCAGGTTAACAAGGCCCAAAGTGCCTGTGGTTGAAGAACCACCCTGCTACCTAAACATGTCGTTCTAATATAAGAATTATCTGAAATAATTTGAACTGCTGATTCTATTTCTATAAAATGCTAGTTGCTGCTATTATAGTTAGTAGAATGTCTAAAGTGGACTATTAAAATAAAGTGTAACCCAGTTAGGTGTTAAAAGTTCCCCAATTGATGACAAGATATTTATTTACAGATATGCATATGCAATATCCATGTTCACATTTATTAGCTAAATTATTTGAATCCACGGCATGGAGGTAAAGTAGCCTACTGGTTAAAATACCATGATGACCGTCTTTTCACACACACACACACTCACACACACACACACACACACACACACACACACACACACACACACACACCATATATGCGGAGCTCCATGCCAGCAGTGTGGGGGCACATACTGGGCAAACTAAAGCACGAGATGCATCTCCAGAAGATTTTATTGGCCTGGCATTGACAAATGAGTAATAACACATTTGCTGATTCAGGGCAAGGAAGATCCAAGATGGCGCTGAGTGTAGCAGCCTCGGTGTTAGGTGCGCTCTGTTTTGTTTTGTTTTTGTGTGTTAATTTAGTTTTCGGCTGTGATTCTCGGTGCTCTTTTACTAGAGAAGAGCTCATGAACATCAGGAGAGCAACTCCAGCGGATTTAGTTCCCACTTTCCTCGCGTCATCAGTGGAATTATTGGACTTTTTGGTGAAGGGCTCTCTCGCTGTTGTTCGCGCTGTGAAGCGCCGCAGGAGAGGAAAAAGAGCCGGGTCGCTTGTGCGTCTTCGCCGGCGGGGACTCCGCACACCGCTACCGGCAATATTTCTCTCTAACGTGCGCTCATTGTGCAACAAACTGGATGAACTCCAGCTTCTGGTGGGAAAAAACAGAGACTTTTATTCATCTTCTGTCATGTGCTTCACGGAGACGTGGCTGTGTGAACTGATACCGGACTACGCGCTGCAGCTGGCTGGCTTCCAACTGTACAGAGCGGACCGCGATAAAGAACTCTCCGGTAAAACAAAGGGTGGTGGTGTCTGTTTTTATATTAACAATGGCTGGTGTTCCGACCTGACAGTGATTCACCAGCACTGTTCTCCTGACCTGGAATTTTTTATCATAAACTGTAAACCGTTCTATTCCCCCCGTGAGTTTGCTTCATTCATTCTGGTCGGTGTTTACATTCCGCCCCAGGCCAACGTGCAGGACGCACAGCGCAGGCTGGCCGACCAGATACTCCGTGTGGAGCAGACAAATCCAGACTCCCTTGTTATTGTTCTTGGTGACTTTAATAGGGGAAATCTCAGTCAAGAACTCCCCAAATACAGGCAGTTTATAAAGTGCCCAACCAGAGAGGGGAACACTTTGGATCACTGCTATACCACAGTTAGCTGTGCCTATCACGCCGTCACACGCGCTCCACTGGGACACTCTGATCACGCGATGGTCCATCTGATTCCTGCTTACAGACAAAAATTAAAACTCTGTAAACCTGTAGTGAGGATATCAAAGAAATGGACCAGTGAAGCTGTAGCGGATCTTCAGGCGTGTTTTGACTGCACTGACTGGGAGGTTTTCAGGACTGCTACCAACAATCTAGATGAGCTTACAGAGGCTGTGACGTCCTACATCAGCTTCTGTGAAGATAGCTGTATACCAACAAGTACCAGGGTGAGTTATAATAATGACAAACCCTGGTTTACAGCTAAACTCAGACAGCTGAGGTTGGAAAAGGAGGAGGCATTTAGGAGTGGTGACAGGGCCGGGTGCAGGGCGTTAAAGTACAGGTTTAGCAAAGAGGTGTGAGAAGCTAAACGGCTGTACGCGGAGAGACTAAAAAACCAGTTCTCAGCAAATGACGCCACTTCTGTCTGGAAGGGGTTCAGACAGATCACAAACTACAAACCCAAAGTCCCCCATTCCATCAACAACCCTCGCCTGGCAAATGAGCTGAATCAGTTCTACTGCCGCTTTGAGAGTCAATCGGACACCACCCCCCGTGACTCCTCCGCTCAGCTTCTGCATCAGTCCTCCACTTCCTCCCCCCCCTCCTCAGAGTTGGCCAGCTCCACCCCCTCCCCTCCTCTCTCTATCTCAGAGGGGGAAGTCAACAGGCTATTCAGGAGGCAGAAATCCCGCAAAGCAGCTGGGCCGGACTGTGTGTCTCCATCCACCCTGAAGCATTGTGCTGATCAGCTGTCTCCGGTGTTCACCGACATTTTTAACATCTCACTGGAGACATGTCATGTGCCAGCCTGCTTCAAAGCCTCTACCATCATTCCTGTCCCCAAAAAACCAAGGACCACAGGACTAAAGGACTACAGACCCATTGCTCTGACCTCTGTGGTTATGAAGTCTTTTGAACGTCTTGTGTTGTCTCACTTAAAATCCATCACAGACCCATTCCTGGACCCCCTGCAGTTCGCCTACAGAGCCAACAGGTCTGTGGACGATGCAGTAAACATGGCCCTTCACTACATCCTCCAGCATCTGGACTCCCCAGGAGCCTATGCCAGGATCCTGTTTGTGGATTTTAGTTCGGCTTTTAACACCATCATCCCGACCCTGCTGCAGGACAGGCTCTTTCAGTTGAACGTGCCTGACTCCACCTGCAGGTGGATCACCGACTTTTTGACAGACAGGAAGCAGCACGTGAAGCTGGGAAAACATGTATCAGATTCCAGGACCATCAGTACCGGATCCCCTCAAGGCTGCGTTCTTTCCCCCCTTCTCTTCTCCCTGTATACCAACAACTGCACCTCCAGTCACCAGTCCGTCAAGCTCCTGAAGTTTGCGGACGACACCACCCTCATTGGGCTCATCTCGGGTGGGGATGAGTCCGCCTACAGATGGGAGATTGACCATCTGGTGACCTGGTGCAGCCAGAACAGTCTGGAGCTCAACGCGCTGAAGACAGTGGAGATGGTTGTGGATTTTAGAAAGAGCACACCCCCACCCTCTCCCATCATCCTGTGTGACTCCCAAGTCACTGCTGTGGACTCCTTCCGCTTCCTGGGTACCATCATCTCCCAGGACCTCAAGTGGGATCTGAACATCTCCTCCATCACCAAAAAGGCCCAGCAGAGGATGTACTTCCTGCGGCAGCTAAATAAGTTCAGCCTGCCAAAGACAATGATGATGCACTTCTACACCGCCACCATTGAATCCATCATCACCGCCTCCATCACCATCTGGTACAATGCCGCCACCACCAGGGACAAGGGCAGACTTCAGCGTATTATTCGCTCTGCAGAGAAGGTGATTGGCCGCAATCTTCCATCACTTCAGGACCTGTATGCCTCGAGGATTCTGAGGCGAGCAGGAAAGATTGCAGCGGACCCCTCACATCCCGGACATAACCTGTTTCAGATTCTCCCCTCTGGCAGGAGGCTCCGGTCCATCAGAACCAAAACCTCTCGCCACAAAAACAGTTTCTTTCCGTCTGCAGTTAGCCTCACTAACAAGGCCCGGTCCCCTACTGACACTTCCCTTTTGCAAATTACATAAATTATACAAATGTCTCTACACATCTCATACCATGCTCAAACTTGACACATTGCACATATTTGTTGTTTATTTTAATCTTGTTGTCGTATATATATATTTTTTTATACTATTGTCCATTTCTTATGTGGTTGTCTATGTGTAGCACCTTATTATGACCAAAGCAAATTCCTCGTGTGTGTAAAACACTACTTGGCAATAAAGTTCCTTACTTACTTACTTACTTACTTAAAAACTTTTTTTTTGTTTATGTTCACTACACACAAAACATTTATTTTGCTTCAGTTATTATTTATTGTGTTTATTTTAATACTCTATTTATAAGCCAATTGATTTTTAATCATTTCAAATTCAACAAACCACAACGTTTGTTAGGCTAACACTTCTATCTGCTTTGAAAAGGTGGCACAGTGTGAGCAATACCAAGCCAAAAGGTCCTCTCTGAAACAGGGGACCGACTACAGACCTATTGAGGTACGAATTATTTTATAAAACAGATATTGAAATGAGGATGTACAAATATAACTGAAACTGGGGGCAATATATTTGTACACTCTAACTGAGGAACAAAACAAGACACAGGTAAATAATATTTTTTTATTAACCAGGGTTCTCAAGTTTTATCAAAAGCTTGGAGTGAGATCACATGCGGTTCGGGGAGGAGCCCTAATGGAGCCACGCCCCCACCCATCCAGGCCCCGCCCCCCGATTTTACCCATTGCTCATAATTAACCAGCAGCACAAATTGAAATTATAACAATTGGTAAATCTGATAAATGACAGAGTAATTAATCACATAAAATATACCCTTTAATGTTATATTTCAAAATTACAAATAGGCCTATACAAAAATTTAAAAAAAATTAAATGCAATGGCAATGATTAATGTATGTTTTGACATAAAATATTACCCAGAGCACTCTGCTTTAATACTTATAGCCTTAATGTAACTAGAAAGACTATCAATAGTATAATATATAAAAAGAAATACATCTTCATTCCTTCCCATACCCACTAACATTTCCCTTAGTTTCAGATAACGTAAGCTAGCCAAACTGAGCCAAAGCTTCTGGCCGGGTTGCAAAGTAGTTGTAGAGTTTTTGACTGCATCAATAATAATGTATACGATGGGCTATATTAAGTTCTAGCCTAAAAATGTTAGACGAACTTTCTTCCAACATGCATGCACTTCTCCATCACGACCATACCTGTCAACACTCCCGTTTTTTTGCCCAATCGCCCGGACCCCCCCGGTCGAACGGTCTCTGCACAAATCTTCCGGATTTTGAAAACCAAATGTTGACAGGTATGATCACGACGTGTGTTCGCGCGATGTTGTTGGTTACCTAGTAACGAACGTACGGCCGAGAATTTTCCGTCAACTTCCGTGTGTTCGCGCATCTATATTGCCTATTAACGAACGCAATCTGGCCGAGATACGTGCTGGCGCAGGAAACTTCACGTTGTGTGCCTGCGCCTCGTATACAACGTTATATATAAATCTTGTAGGACAACTTGGTTGGCATTGAATTTCAGCGTGAGAAATACACGGTGTGGCGTGTGAGCGTGAGAACTGGTTGAATTGCGTGTGTCTCACGGCCAATGCGTGATACTTGAGAACCCTGTTAACTCTAGGTTAAACAGCCTTTTGAGCCATTGGGCATGGACCTCATTGGGAAACTGTCATTGACAGGTGACGGTAATCAGTATATTTGTGTAATCATCGATTACCTCACAAAGTGGCCCCAAGCTTACCCTTTACGGTCCAAAACTGCCAAAGAGGTCACTGAATCCTTGATCAAATGTGTGCATCTGTTTGAAGCCCCTAAGAGGGTAATAACCGACCAGGGAAAGAGTTTTTGAATGAGGAAAAGTCTTATGTAAACATGACATGTCCATAGAACATGGCTTTTTATCACCTATAATAATCTACAATGTGCTTATGCCTGTAAATGTTAATGTTTTTTTCACAATTCTAGCTGAACAAACGTGTGCAGAACACTTAATATCAAGCACTCCTTATGTGCACCCTATCATCCACAAACAAATGGGCTTTTTATATATGATATTGCATTTATATTTGGCAGATATCTTTAGCCAAAATGTATAAATGTATAGTATAAATTCTATACATTTATGTATTACTTTAAAGTTATTTCTATCACCATACTCCACTGTCTGTGATACAAGGGCGAAAATTAATATCTAAATGCAGGGTGTGATCGTATTTAATGTTTTTTGTGTCAACAGAGCCCTTTGCCAGCTTTGCCAGGACCGGCCAATGGACTGGGACAAACATCTTGATGCCGTCATGTTCGGACTTCTAACAAAAAAACAAATGACAACCAAATTTTAATGTTTGGGAGAGAAGCCCATTACCCTTGTGAGATTCCAGGGCAATACAAGGTAACTGAAAATTAACAAATTAAAGTAGTCTTCAGAATGATAATGTAATGTTAAATAACTCCTTAAAGGGATTGTTCACCCACCCCAAAATTAAAATCCTGTCATTATTTTCTTACCTTCATGTCACTCTAATCCCATAAGAAGTGCATTCATCTTTATCAAATTAAGATATTTTGAATAAAATTTGATTGATTTTGAAATTATTTTTAGATCAAACAAAGTGTGTAGGAAACAGTGACTGTGGAGCAAGTGACAGAATCAGCAGTAAGGATGAGTGAGATTTTGCTCCTTATGGGAGAAAGAAGAAAGCAAAACAAAAATTGTGTCCATCCACCAATCACTTTAAAGTGGGAGACAAAGTGTGGAGACAACATGTAAGAAGTCAGCAGCGAAAAGGTGGAAAATTGGAGGCAAACTGCCTGGGTCCCTTCACTGTTAGGCCCTGGAGGGAGAGAGCGCTGACCTTGAGGATAAGTGGCGTGTCAAGGCACCAACGTTAACACAGACCATTTGAAGCCCCATAGTGAAGAGACCCCAAAATCCCTCACAAGCTCCAGAAACCCTCCAAAAACATGAAAATACATTTTCCCTCTCCACTCAGCTCCACAGCACCGTCTCCAAGCATTCGACAAAAAAAGCTGCGTGGATTGATTCGTTGATAATGAGCGACATATGGAAACATAAAAGAGCAAAGGTCAAGGTTAGTTCACAACTTTTTGCAAACTGCAATAGAAATGTGATTTAGACAGATGTAACTTATGTAGTGATCTTCACACAGACATCATTTGTGTGTTATATCATACAACAGACACTAGAGGTAATGTGAGTTTTGGTCCCACGTCATCTCGTGTGTGTATGTGTGTGTGTGTGTGTGTGTGTCAAGTGACATCTCCCTCCTTTGACCTTGGCGCACCAGTCATGGAGTCACCTTGACAATATAAGTAACAAAATATTTTTTATTTTAAAAAGATGTACAAGAAAACTAAAAACACTACTAAAAGATAGTAAGATGATTGGAAAGTAAAGTGCAGAGAATATACAATCTAAGTGTTTGATGGATGGCAGAATGTTATCTGTTTACTTACTGTACAAGGCAAAAACCTTATTTCTGATTAATTTATGTTAATTAATTATTATATATTAATTTCTGATTGTAAATAAACAGTCCGGTGGCAGTGTCTTCCACTGGTCAGGCTGGGGCATTGGAGAAAGAGTCAGATTTCTTTTAACAGCACTACAGCTTGGGTCGTGGAACGCTGTCTTGTGTGTTGCTCACTACATTCCCAAATACTTGTGCATTAAATGTTAAATTTAACTGAAATTTCAGATGGACCCAAACAAATTCAAATACATCTTTGGGGTCATTAACGAGCATCAGCACTGGACTCTGACGGTACTGTTTATGTTTTATAAGCAGTCTTAATTATCTTTTAATTTCAAGTGGTTGGGTACATTAGTTGTTTAGTGTTTAAGGTTTTTGTAATCATTTGCAAAATCTTAATTATGAAGATTATGATTCCACAAGAAAAGATGGCTCTGTTCCTTGATCCTCTTGGGGAGACCACAACAAACATGCAAACGTGTCAGAATGTGACAAGGTAAACCAAAAATGTAAACTTAATATTCAATTTCATTTAATAAACTCCAGATTACAATGAAATTCTTATTTTGTTATTACCCCATAATCATAAATCATAAATATTACAGGTCCTTCATGATACAGAAGGGCTACACCGTGCCCAAATGGGCATGTGACACGCTAGCACACTCATGCCAACAGGAGGGCTGGTCCTGTGGGCCTTTTGTCCTGAAAGTAAGTTAAACGGATCATTATGCCATTATTTATGACTTTCTTTCCTTAGTGTAACACCAGAGGTAAACACTAATGGAGATGGTCATCCTGGATGGATTGATGATAATGATAAATAGTGAAATGAATGGTGACTTCCATTGAAAAAGAACACAAGGAGATATTAGGAAGAGTGTTACTGCTGACAATAGAAGTCAAGGGGACTACCTTATTATTCTAGTATTATACATCATTCATTCCCTCACTTCTGTTTTATTAAAGAAGGACAGTCTTGCAGTCTTAAAACACCATCAAGAGAAAATTAAATAGTAATATATAATTCTCAAGTACATAATCACTGTTCTTTTTTGGTTTGCAGAGTGTTTCTTGAAGGACGAGCCCCTCCACATCTGGATCAGTGTGTCTGCCCTGAGAATGAACATTGCTGCTCGTCTCCTGCAGAACACGGCTACGTTTTAGATCCCAGTGCTTGTTTCACATTTCAAATATTCCTTCATTCTTTGGTACCCTAACCATTTAACAGTGATGGCAAAAATGTGATTATTTATTTGCTTGTAAAAACATGTGATGTTTTAAGAACTTGTTTTATGATAACATTGTTTATTCTGCCTTAGCATGATCCTCCACTAGCTAAGCTTAAAGACCTGGGCCATCTATGTGGGGAAATACAGTGGTTAAAAAGGGACTAACTGGGTAACCATTCCAAAAACAATGTTGTCTTTTATTAAACCTTTATTGAATTTGCTATATTAACTGAAGGTGGTATAATGTTCATTTAAGTATTGCTTGATATGGATTACAGCAATACCTATGCTTGACTTCAAAATGTGTTTGTCAACCTGTTTAGATTGGCTGTGATGTGTGGTTTCACTGCAACTGTGTTCAACGTTCACGGAAACATATACATCTTCCCAGTTTGTCAACCTTAAGGAGTATACTCACACTGATTCATTGTGACCATTTATTTTATTTAATGTAAGGTTTGAGTTCATTTCTGAATCCTACATTGTATATTTCTTAACCTAGTTTGTTTGCCAGGTGATATTGAAAGATATCTTTATTGTAATTCAACAAAAAATATGTAAATAGTAAATAAAAACCCAAATCAGAAATAGATGTTCCAATGTAAACTGTAAATGAAAACATTTAATTATTTTCCCATCACGTTATTCACAATAGAACAGTGAAATCATTATACAGTTATGATGAAAAAGTGGTACTGAAAGTAAACTGATTTGGATAACTGGCAACAGATCCGTAACATGACATGATTTGGGGTTGTATAGCTCTGCGAAGGACAGTATCAGTGTTAGTGGCAAAAAAAAAAATATATATAGTTTTTGCCTGAAAGCAGTTCTAAATAGTTAAAAATGATATACATTTACCTAAAGGCACAGGGTCATCGGGACACTATAGTCTACAGTCAGAGGTACCAGAAAGGTACATACTTTTGTTTTTCTTGTGCATCAAAAGGTTTTTATGTATTTATTTTAGAGATTGTTTTGTCAGTAAATGTAGAGGGTTTTAAATTTAATTTGTGTTGATTGTAACTAGGTTATTAAGATATTTTTTTATTAAAATTTGAAATAAATTGCAACTTTATTATTATTAATTACAAATGTATTTAATTATATAATAGTCTAAATGTGTATTACATTAAAGGATATTTTAGTTCACATTAATTGCTTGTCAGTATATTTGGAAGTACACTTTTACCAAAGTTCATATAAAATACGTATTAAAGTCCCACCCAAGTTGTTTAAAAAAATCACTCTTAATTTTAACTAATTGCATTTGATTTGAGCTTAATCTGTGATACATTTGAAATTAAATACAAATAAAATGCACTTAAGCTGTGGTAACCTGTTTACATTTAATTCACACTTAAGTGTATAACTGACATTAAAGTACATTTTAGTTCACATTAATTGCTTGTCTGTGCATTGAGCAGTGCACTTTAAAAAAAATTAAAGTCTACTTAAGTTGTCCCAAAAAATCACTCTTAATGACAACTTATTGCATTTTATTTCAACTTAATATGTGATATATTTGAAATCAATTACACTTAATGTGTAATTCCACCGAAAACATTGCATTTGAGTCACACTTAAGTGTATACATTTAAAGTATATTATTTTTTATGTGTACACTTTATAAAAGGTAGCTACACTAAAGTGCACTTTTTTTCACAAGGGATGGCAAAGGAAGTGCGTTTAAACTCGCTTCAGCGCGTATTACTGTGGGAGGCGCGTGCACGCGAAGGTAAGTGCGCTTTATAGCAGAAACTTCCTGCTGTGCAAGTATTTCGTAATAGACGCAAGACATGGACATGAATAGCATGTAAAAAGTATGATATTCTTGCTCATTGTCCTGAGATCTGATCATGCTAAGGAACTTCCCGATGCCGTGAAGCTTCAGTGGATTACAGCGGTAAATCGGGGAATCCAGCGGGAGGAAAATCATTCTTTGAAAACGCGCCGCTGATTGGGAGCATCAAATAGCAAATATAGTATAAATATTTCGTGACTGGATATAATATAGTACAAATATAGTATAAATATAAAGACTGAGTGCGTGTTGATGAATGCCATTCTTCTGATTTGTAGCTATGTCTCTTTCTGAAAAACATTTTCCTTTCCTTTACGAAAATGAAAGTGAAAGAAATGTATTTTCAACACGCCAGTTCAGAGGAAACAGAAAGATCTACAATATTATCTGAGGTGAGTGTTTCATCTTTCTTTAGTTGTTTTCATGTGTGTGTGTCATCCAGTGCCAATCACAGAAGCTGATATTGTTGTCACATACTGTGAAATCAGTTTCAGTGTTCATTAGTGGATTTCTCAAACAGTGTTTCTTATAATGCACTCTTATCTTTGAAGCAGAAACTATCACTCAACAGCTTCATGTCGTTTGCAGACAGTTCTGATATAATACTGATATAATACTGCCTCCTTCTGTCTATATGATGAGCTCTATGACAAGACTCATTCACTGAAACCAGCAGCACTTAAAGGTGGGGTATGTGATTCTCTTTTTTCTCCATTTTTTCAAAATCACTTGAAATCCTATTCATAACCCACTTACAACCACTGAGTTAGAAGCACTGAAATGAAAATTAAGCAAATTAATCATCTGTGCAACGGGCAGGACTCGGAAAACTCCAGCCAATCATTTCCAAGACCACCTAGAATCATTGGACAGTAAGTCCGTCAATCAAACGGTCCTACCATACCCCCCTCCCCCATCCCCCTCACACAAATCAGGGCCAGCGTTGGAGGAAAGAAGGTAGGACCATTTGAGTTGTGTATTTTCAAAATCTGCCGGCCGTTTTGCAAATCACATACCCCACCTTTAAAATAACATAAGTGTTGAACACAAGAGAGTTGTAGAAATATATACCTCTCAAATATCCCATTGCGAAAATAAAGCAACTTAAATGCAGGTCTGTGAAATGTGTGATTGGAAATGTATAGCATAAAAATAGCATTATCTGTGTTTTTACACTTTGAGACATTTAGCTGAAGTTAACTAAAACTGACAATTACGAGATAAATCACCTACTTTAATGAAGAAAAAAACCCAGCAAACATTTTAATAATGTGAACTTTCTCAATGCCTAATAAACAATGCTCTGCCATCTTAAAGGGATAGTTCACCCAAAAAGGAAAAGTTGCTGTTTATTTACCCAGCCTCAGGCCATCCGAGATGTAGGTAGGGTTGCCAACTTCAGAATAGGAAAATAAGGGACAGTCGTGGTTCGTTATAGCAAAATAAGGGACAGTCGTGGTTCATTTTAGGAATATAAGGGACAGTCGTGGTTCATTATAGGAAAATAAGGGACAGTCATGGTTTATTATAGCAAAATAAGGGACAGTCGTGGTTCGTTATAGCAAAATAAGGGACAGTCGTGGTTCATTATAGCAAAATAAGGGACAGTCGTGGTTCATTATAGCAAAATAAGGGACAGTCGTGGTTCATTATAGAAAAATAAGGGACAGTCGTGGTTCATTATAGGAAAATAAGGGACACTCAAAAAATATTTGTACTGTACCACACAGTGTATGTAATGTCAGTGTCTGCAGTTAAGTGTTCTCAGGTATAAACACATTTGTTTTGCTCATGAACACTTTAATTCTAAAAATAATTTGAATGTCATTAAAAAAAAAATTCACATTACACACAAACCATCCTTAAAAACAGCATTTATCTGAAAATAGAGAGGTTTTGTAACATTATACACTACCGTTAAAAAATTTGGGGTCAGTAAGATTTTTTTTTTTTAAAGAAATTAAAGAAAGTAATGCTTTTATTCAGCAAGGATGCATTAAATTGATCAAAAGTGGCAGTAAAGACATTTATAACTTACAAAAGCTTTCTTTTTCAGATAAATCTCGTTTGAGCTTTCTATTCATCAAAGAATCCTGAAAAAAACATTGATTTTCAACATTGGTAACAACCAGAAATTTTTCTTGAGTGGCTGGATGTGTTACGACGTCTAGTGAGATTCCCAGTACTCAGTCTCGAGCACCTTCCCCTGAATACTAATTATGCACACTCCTCCTAGTATGCATCATTGACGCTCTGATCACCTTCCACCTGTTAGTAATTTACTCGGAGTTCAAACATTCTAGCTTGTCATCTCGGCGTCCATTGCGAAGTATTGTCTCACTTCAATGTTGCATGTCTGAGCGTCTTTTGAAAATACCCTGCCTGTTGCCTTGTTATATTGAACCTTTGCTCAAACCATCTCTCTGATTGTGTGCAGCCTGCCTCGTGAACTCTGCCTGTGACCTGACTTTGATACTCGCCGCCAGCCCCGAACTTCTGCCTGTCTCTGACTCTGATACTCGCCGCCAGCCCCGAACTTCTGCCTGTCTCTGACTCTGATACTCGCCGCCAGCCCCGAACTTCTGCCTGTCTCTGACCTGTATGCTTTCTGCCGGCCCCGAACTCACGCCTGGTGTACTTTGATTCAGCCTGCTGCCTTTACTACTTTTACTATATTAATAAATTGTTGCACATGGATCTGTCTCCGCCTCCTGAGTCTCAACAGGATGTTGGACTCAAGAACATTAATCATGTTGTTGCCATTCACCAAAACTAATTTGTTTTCTTATAATTACAACTGAGTTTGTATTTCTTTTTCAAACCTAGGCCGCATTGATCTGAGCTTATGCTCCTCAGTTTTTGAGTAAAAAAAGCATTATTTGTAAATAATTTAGCAAATATTAAACAAAATCTGGGGGGAAAATACACTGTTATCACACTAGTCTACATTAATGTTTAATCAGGAAGTTTGAATTGAAATTCTTTTGTTTTGTACAACATGGCACAAAGTTATACTTGTGGTGTGCTGGTCAAAAACCAGTGCACCAGCCATTAAAAATGAGACTGAAAATAAGGGAACATTTTACTTTTCGGGAGCATGTTCATCATTTCACTATATTGCTTGAAAAAAAAATCATTAATTCATGTTCACGTTTACATATGTGTGCATGCAAACATACTGGGCCCTATCTTGCACCCGGCGCAAATTACTTTGTACACCGACGCATGTATCATTCCTATTTTGTACCCTCGCAAAGCGGACTTTTCCCACCAGAGACGCACGTCGGTAACCTAGAGAATGAACTTGCGCTCCCCGGGGCGGTTCAGCGCAAAAAAGGAGGCGTGTTCCAGCGCAAACTTCCCCTCATGCTATTTTGCAGTTCCAGAAAACAATTGCGCCACTGACCAAAAAAACCTAGTCTAAAGTCAGTGGCGCGTTGCGCGTTGTACATAAAGCTATTTTAAGCGCGCATGCTTGGTCATAATACAGAGTGTGAACAACGCGCATACACTGTAGATGATGCTCTCATCTACACAGATGCATTTTCCTTTTTGCAAATGATACATTATTATAAGGAAAAATATTAAAACACGAGGGAAATCATTGTTGTGTCAATGACGATGGTAAAAATAGGCATAAAGCTTACATATTTACCCAAATTATTATATGCATGTGTAACCCTTGGCTAGTTATAGACAAAACCGACTACGCCACCTGGGATATTTCTCCACCCAGGAAAGTATAAAAATAAACAAAAATACCCCAAAAAGAAGCAAACCCCAAAGGAATTACAAAAATAGGAAGGACCCTGCTGGTTCGGATGGCGTCAAAGACGTGACTTCAAAAAGTATACAAAGTTTATTTTGTACAGACAACATTCATTTTAAAACATCTAAAAATAGGTCTCAATCACAATTACCAATTAAATACCCACAGCAAAATAAGAGACCGTAATTCATCCGCAATAGCCGAAGAGACAAACCACACAACAATCAGTGAACAAAATCAAAGCAAGTGATAAACAATCAAAGAAACAGAATAAACCAGAAAAAGCAAGTACACTCTCCTCTTAGCGAAGCATCAATATCACAGGTCAAATTATTCACAGGTGGACCTAACTGGCAAATACAGTTTTACAGATCAAAGAAAAAGAAAAAAAAAAGAAACAATTACATCAACACAGTTAATCTCTAAAATGGTTCCGGCCGCTGTTTCAGACCAAACTTCTCGTGGGTTTAGTTTGCCTTAATAGTTCATATAAAAACACACATGCCCAATAATGCAACCACCTTCACACAGGCCGGTCAGGGCAGAGATTTGTGAGAGAGCTCGGTCACTACAGCGGTTCGAAACCGCGAACGTCCACTCACTGCAGCCAGCCGTATAAACAGCACAAGCAGCAACACCACGAGCATAAAACCCCTAAAGGAAACAGCAGCTAGCGCTCTGGACCACACCTGCAATGATACAATAACAGCACAACATAGTGGATCAATTTCTAAAGAGTTCCCTCTTCACAGATTAAGAAACACTAATAATTTATCTTACCTCAGAGTGAAAAGATCAATTACCGTAAGCTTTACGCAACCTGCACTCGCCACTGCACGCACACATCCCTAATGACAACACATATTTAGACGGTGATCTACAACTAGAGAAGAGCAATAAGTCAAACGACTCACCAGGGAATGGCCAAGGGAAATATCACCATTCAGATTTTTGCTACCCGCAGCACGGAAAAGGATGACAACGGTGCCTTTGGACAACCTTTTTATAAAGCCACTGGGACCCAACAAACCTCCCTAATTGAGCCACACAGGTGTGCTCAATATCGTGCCGTGGCTCAATGTCAGTGGGTGTGTCTTCTCATCAAAAACAACCCAGAAACTCTCCACGGGTCACACATGTATAACCGAAGCTAATTTGTGTGGGTTTGTCCCGTCCCCAATGTTACTTCTCTTTCTTTTACGGCCCTGACGAGAACATCGATCTCCTCGGCTGTGAACCGATTCTGAAGCGCTCCTGGTAAATGCGCCGTTATAATAGTATTGCGCCATGGAACAAGCGCACCTCGTTCATCATGCTCTTAAAGGGAATGTGATATGACGCTCTGATTGGTTTATTTCACGTTACGCCCAAACCACACCTATGAATAATGAAGCTACTTTAGACCAACCCCTTTTAGATTTGCGCCAGGCGCAAGAGGCATTTATCCCGCCGGGAAAATAGCAACAGCGCCGGGATCCGCCCACAAAGGTACTTGCGCTTTGACACTTGCGTTTCAGATCGTTAAAATAGGGCCCACTGTCACAGTCTTTAGGTGTGTTCGACATCGGCTGCGGCTGGATGTAAGCGATCGGCGAGAGTAGCCGCGTGCAGGCGGGGAGGAGCTGCAAACGGAGACGTGAAGTCGGACACTTCTGGTTCCCGTAGTGACCGCTCACGTGGTGTTTGCATACTTTATCACAGCTTAAGTGAAATAAATGCAATATTTGCTAAATACACAGATGTTTCAGAGGCATTTTCATTCAATACTTTATGTACTGCTTCATACAGCGTCTGTTTGAACAAGAATAAACTTCACCATAAGCCTACAGCTAGCCTACTATCAATGAAGTGGAATCGACGTTTTTTTGTTTTATTTGGATAAACATGACACAATATAACATCGCGACTACATGAAAAGAGTGCTTACTGTTATAAAAAAAATATTTGTGAGCTGTAGAGGAACTAAAGGTGTTCGAATAAACACGAAACACACGTGATCGTTGTCATGCGGTGAATCCAGCCAATCGTGGAACTGCAGTGTCGTCATCAGCGCTCGTGCAGCCCAGAGCAGCCGCTCTTCAGAAGCTGCGCTGGCTGAGTCCTCCGGCTACTCTCGAATCGCTCTCGCGGTACTTTGATGGCATACGTCACAGTCACGTGGCATCGGCGCTGTATCAAGTCGGACAAAATTTCTAACCGGCATGCACTGCTTCAAGTCAGCCGCCGATCGTTCTGCGCAGAGCTGCATGAAGTCGAACAAGCCTTTTGTCTACGCCTTCTGTCTTCGTCTGCACTACACTTCCCAGAATCCTCCTTGTCTCCACACCTGAACTCACTCCCTCTATCACCCACCTGTTCATCATCATCCGTGTCACCTGTCCTCACCTTGTTATTGTTCGTTTGTATCTGTATTTAGTTTCCTTCTGCCCAGTCTGTCCTTGTCGGTTCTTGTTAATGTTGAGATGTGAATGTTAGGGGGCTTTTCCACTGAGCTGGTTTGCTGCGGTCCGAGCCTGAGCGCGATTGTTCACGGCGCCCCCCGCAGCATTGGTCTGGTTTCACTCTCAACCTGATTCTATCGAACCCTGTTGCGTTCGCGTGCATCTTACGTCATTGCAAACGTGCACGGCGTATGATAGAAAACAGAACGCGGGTCGATATTGTGTTTTTTTTTATTAATTCGCTGCTATTATGCGCAGTTGAGTGAGCAATACAGGTTTACTGTGCGTGTGTCGAATAAGCTGGCTTTCTGCTGCTTGCAAACAGACTCTTTTGAGGAGACAGTGGATTTCCAAATTTGTTGCCCTGATTCCACGCGCAATGCGCGAATACAATGCAGGCTCCGTGTATCCAAGGTAAATCAACAACACTATCATCCCTTACATGTGTTTTATTTAACTGAATACATCACAACAAGCTAAAACGCATGCGCAGGTCACTTTACTTCCTGAACAAGTGCGCACCCGAGTCCGTGCTGCTTGCACATTTACGCGAACCGCGGCACGGTTCGGGAGCAACCGAACTCAGACCACCTCCTCCAGGTAGTCTCGGGTTTGGTTCCCCAGAGATATAGAGGAGTAAACTGCATGTAGTGTTGTGCTTATGGCACTGGGGATATAGAGGAGTAAACTGCATGTAGTGTTGTTCTTATGGCACTGGGGATATAGATGAGTAAACTGCATGTAGTGTTGTGCTTATGGCACTGGGGATATAGAGGAGTAAACTGCATGTAGTGTTGTGCTTATGGCACTGGGGATATAGAGGAGTAAACTGCATGTAGTGTTGTTCTTATGGCACTGGGGATATAGATGAGTAAACTGCATGTAGTGTTGTGCTTATGGCACTGGGGATATAGATGAGTAAACTGCATGTAGTGTTGTTCTTATGGCACTGGGGATATAGAGGAGTAAACTGCATGTAGTGTTGTTCTTATGGCACTGGGGATATAGAGGAGTAAACTGCATGTAGTGTTGTTCTTATGGCACTGGGGATATAGAGGAGTAAACTGCATGTAGTGTTGTGCTTATGGCACTGGGGATATAGAGGAGTAAACTGCATGTAGTGTTGTGCTTATGGCACTGGGGATATAGAGGAGTAAACTGCATGTAGTGTTGTTCTTATGGCACTGGGGATATAGAGGAGTAAACTGCATGTAGTGTTGTTCTTATGGCACTGGGGATATAGATGAGTAAACTGCATGCAGTGTTGTTCTTATGGCACTGGGGATATAGAGGAGTAAACTGCATGTAGTGTTGTTCTTATGGCACTGGGGATATAGATGAGTAAACTGCATGTAGTGTTGTGCTTATGGCACTGGGGATATAGATGAGTAAACTGCATGTAGTGTTGTGCTTATGGCACTGGGGATATAGAGGAGTAAACTGCATGTAGTGTTGTTTTTATGGCACTGGGGATATAGATGAGTAAACTGCATGCAGTGTTGTTCTTATGGCACTGGGGATATAGATGAGTAAACTGCATGTAGTGTTGTGCTTATGGCACTGGGGATATAGAGGAGTAAACTGCATGTAGTGTTGTTCTTATGGCACTGGGGATATAGAGGAGTAAACTGCATGTAGTGTTGTGCTTATGGCACTGGGGATATAGAAGAGTAAACTGCATGTAGTGTTGTTCTTATGGCACTGGGGATATAGAGGAGTAAACTGCATGTATTGTTCTTATGGCACTGGGGATATAGAGGAGTAAACTGCATGTATTGTTCTTATGGCACTGGGGATATAGAGGAGTAAACTGCATGTAGTTCTCCCAAGTTTTTTTTTTTTAGCCTGTTTTTTTTTTTTTGAGCCTGGGTTCTCTCAAGGTTTTTTTCTCCATTCTGTCACCTGATGGAGTTTTGGTTCCTTGCCACTGTTGCCTTTTTCGCCTCTCTTAGCCTTTGTCGCCATTGGCTTTTGGCTTGCTTAGTTGGGGACATTTAACACTTAATTTTGAATTTAACAATACTATTACAACATTGTTTTCCTGTTATCTCTGTAAAGCTGCTTTGAAACAATTTGCATTGTAAAAAGCGCTATATAAATAAAGGTGACTTGACTTGACATGTAGTGTTGTGCTTATGGCACTGGGGATATAGAGGAGTAAACTGCATGTAGTGTTGTTCTTATGGCACTGGGGATATAGAGGAGTAAACTGCATGTAGTGTTGTGCTTATGGCACTGGGGATATAACAAGTGACAACATGTAGAAGCAACAGGACATTTCTGAATGGTTAGTAGAATTTATGTAGCTGATGTTAAGTTAACTATCTTCTAGTCATTAATTAGCATTTTCTGTCATGAAAATCTATAAATCGCATTCCCGGGGGTGGGTTTATGAAAATTACCAAATTCTAGGGTTGGTGATGTCACTAACCGGCGAGGAATGTTGTGTAGTTCCTACCAACCGTTTGTTGTAGTCCTTAAAAAATTATTTCTTTATAAGCAATTATCTTCCTTTGCTTTGAACTTTGAGCGTTGTAACTTTGCAGATGTTGTATATACTCAAACAGCAACATTACGGACTACCTAGTTAGTCCCGAACTTGAGAAAACGTCCAAACGGTCAATAGGGCGTGGGTTCGCGGACGGTGGTTGGCGGAAATGCGCCCCGACCCCCCGAAATTTTTGGGGAGGGCCAGCCTCAGGGGCTCCAGTGCGTCATCAAGTAGGTGCGTGTCCAAGAGCTCAGGGATTCCAGTGCGTCATTAAGTAAACTTCAAACAATCCTCACATAAACCCATTATAAATTATATATGGACTAGGCCCTAATCCTTATTAAAGCTACAAAAGTTATTTAGTCAAGAGCTCAGAGTAATTTTCTCTGTTCCCTTTGTTCTTTGATTAACTTTACTGACTGAGCATTATTGGCTGCTGGCCCTTTAAGAGCAGCCGCTGTTGACAGAGACGCGGATCTCACACGTGCCTCATTCTCTCACAACTCTTTACGTCCATCATAAGACTGCTCTTATGTTATGAAGATACTCGACAAAACTATATTTTGGTATAATTGTGTGTTATTGATCGTTCAAGCGCAAAAGAGAACTGTATTCTGGCGCGCGGTCTGTGCATGCGCATGATACTGGCCGCGCGCGTCTTTATGTGCGTCACAGTCAGGACATTCACAGACAGCGCGCAATCTTTTGACTAGTCGTGTAAGAATGGTTTAAAGACATTCGCACGAATAAGAACGGGATCATGTAACACTAGCCAAAGGATGATGAAAAATAACAAATGCTGCGTTAACAGCCCTAATTTGTTTATTTCATATAAAATCGCGGCATTTTGCGTGATATAATCGCATATATGCTTGACATCGTGACAGTTAATAAACTATTGCTTCAACTGATCTCGAACTTTAACTTCAGTAAACACAGAAATGAATTGATCAACTGCACATACCTCTGCTCAGCCATGAACTGTGGTCGAAAGCTGATGACGTAACATGCAGGTAGGCCACACCCTCACGTGATACTGATTGGTCGATTGCTAAGCTTAAATCTGATTGGCTAAAGGGTACGAGTGCTCTGTTACCCCTTTTCCACCAAGGCAGAGCTGGTGCTGGTTCGGAGCCAGAGCCTAGTTTCAATTCGGTTCTTTGTTTTTCCACACGCAAAGCACCAGCTCCGAAACAGGAAAAGTGGTTCTTAAGTAGCACCAAATCATTGCTGGTCTAGAACAGAGCCAAGTAAGAACCGCTTGCGTCAGGGGCTGGGGGCGGGGTTACCGTGACCAACAAGGCGAATAGAAACTTGTGACCGCCATTTTTAAATAGCAGCTAGTCGAGCTAATAGCAGCTTGATTATAATATCCGTCTATGTAAGTTACGGCGAGCTGCACGAACGCGTTGGATTCCGATGTATTTTTGCAAACCCATGAGCATCCATAGAAACGCAACGTCCGTTATTGTTGATGGCTTGTTCGAGATGCATCGGAGCGGCGCGGACCGATCGGAGCTGCGGGAGTGTTTGGAGATCATACGACTCCTTGTGCTTTTGGATCGCTTTCGCAGTGCTTTGATGTCATGCTGCGATCGATCTGCGAGAAGCCGATGCATCTCGAACAAGCCTGGCGTGTTTGGCGCTACCGCACTAGCGTTGCTGGGCAACATGAGACGTATTCAGTGACGTAAGATCTGGCTCTGTTGTGGCTCTCTAGCCGGTGGAAAGGCAAACCAGTTCATAGGAAGCTCGTCAGTCGAACCAACTCCGAACCAGCTCTGGCTCTGGCTCTGAACCAGCACCCGGTTCTTGTTGGTGGAAAAGGGGTATTTGTAGGAGGAGAGCGCTGCCAGGAAAGTCTCAAAAACACACACACACAAATCCAAGGCGATTCGTACGTGAATGACGATTTGCACATTCAAGGAAAAGCTCGAACATTTTAAACATTCAAAGTTTTTTGTGCACAGTTGTATATCTACGAATTGTGTTTTGCATTTCTGAAATGTATTTTATGAATATATAGTTTTATTTTGCGCATGTGAATTGCTTTTTGTGAATACACATTTTTTTCACGCACGTGAATTTTTTTGGTGAGTACGTAAATTAGGTTTCATGTGAAATTGTTTACGCATGTGTGAATCATTTTTTGTGCGTGAATTATTAATGAGTCTGATCTGGCTCCATAACCCTAAGGTTCCTCGGGGGCACTATGCGTCCAATGGCAGCTTATTTGTATGGGCGTTTGTCCACGAACCACCTACTTGAACTACCTAAAGTTAGAAAAGTGAAATCATAATCAACCACCCCTTTAAAAAGCCTGGCTCTGAGCCTGAATATTTATCTACTAAAGGCCTATTGCCAATCTACCTTTTCTGGCTAAGGTCCTTGAATGGGTCGTTGTTGGCCAGCTACAGCAATATCTGTACAAATATTTATTTCTTTATGTTGTTTCTACATTATTTTGGAGATTTAATCTGAAAGTATATCAAACTACTGTTTATCACAATTACCAAAAAATGACCAAAAATAAATGAAAAATTTATTTTGTTTTTAAATTGATGGACAGCACTTATACTCTGCTCTGTTTTTGTATTTTTGGAAAGTGTCTGATAACATACGATTCATTATAGACATTTGTGTTCTTGTCCAACAGCTCTAAGTCAGTAAAGGACAATGGCATCTGTTGCCTTTTGCATCTGTTGCCATCAGCATAAAAAAACACCAGATGAGGTGGAAAACAAAAAAGGAGGTAATAGTGATAAATCAAACAAATATCCGAAATGTTAAAGTTGTGATTAAAGTAATGTAATGAATCTCTCTATCTCTATTTCAGACCAGATGAGCAGCAGTGTTGATGTGAAAGCTGAAACAGGAGCAATTGTAAATGCTCCTTTACTCACTGGAAACACCATCAACTCAGTGACCTTCAACTACAGCTTAAACCCTGCAGGAAATGGTAATATAGTATATAATAATGACTATAATACAATTCATATAATAAAGATATAATATAATCAATTGTAATGATACACAATAACTGTGCTTTCTCATAGACACTGCTTATTAAAAATCATATATGAAATAATGCTCAGTAGTTTCTCAGTAGAATCCTATTCTTAAGGAAGTTTAGTGTGAGCCATATTGTTCAGAAATGCTTTAGGTACTTGTCACTTTATTCTTCTGTGTAATTGTATCTATTGTCTCTTTCCTTTGTATTAATGTACTCATTTTCTCTTTCCTCACAGAGCCACAAAAAACCTCAGCGACGGAGACACTAGAGAAACAACAAGGTGCAACCATCATTTCTACATTATAGAGGTCTTAAAGGGTTTAGACATGTTGGATGTATTTTGAATTCAGAGAAATGTTATGTAGCTTTTCAGTTGCAAAACTATTTTTGATAAAGGTGTGTGTGCGTGCGTGTGCGTGTGTGTGCGTGTGCGTGCGTGCGTGCGTGCGTGTGTCTAGACATGCCTGGAAATACTTTAGCTGTGAATTTCCTGGAAAAACAATTGCACACCTTAGAAAGTTTGTCAGCCAATCAGAATCAAGCCTTCGTAGTATAATTACATTTAAAGTACATCCATTTAATTAACATTTGTAGTTACAGTTAACTTTAGCCCTAACTGTAACCCAACCCTTGGCCCAAAAGCTAACTCTAACCCCAATAATCGTTACCCTTAACCAAACCCAAAACTCAGCTCATTAGCAGTAAATGTGGGAATCGTCCAGAACAAAGTGTAGTCACAGTAAATCCATAGTCTTGTATTAAATGTTAGTACATAGTAAAGGCACCTAATAAAAAGTGTGGCCTAAAAATAAAACTCTTTTTACCTGTAATTTAATTTGCTTACATTATTTTTAAAACAGAGAATTTGCAGACGTTTTTGGAAAACCACAAAAACAAAATGCAGAAGTACGCAAAACGCATTTTTGAGGGCAAAGAGGAAAATAAAGCAGATCTCAAAGATGTTTACACAGAACTGTTCATCACAGAGGGAGATATGGCAGATGTCCATCAGGAACATGAGGTTCTGAAGATTGATGATGCTTTCAAGAACAAACAAACACAGGACAAACCAATCAAATGCAATGATATTTTTACTGAATTGAAGAAAAACAATGAGGAAAAGATTGTGCTGACAAAGGGCGTCGCTGGCATTGGAAAAACTGTCTCTGTGCAGAAGTTCATCCTGGACTGGGCAGAAGGAAAAGCCAATCAGGATATACACTGTGTGTTCCTGCTTCCATTCAGAGAGATTAATTTGATGAAAGATGAAGAGTTTAGTCTCCATACGTTTCTGCTGGAATTTTATCCTGAACTGAAGGACCTGGAGAAATCAAAGTTATATAACGAACGCAAATGCAAGTTAGCATTTATATTTGATGGACTTGACGAGAGTCGGTTGCCTTTGAATTTTAAAACAAATAGATTATTAAAAAGTGTTGAGAAAGAATCATTTGTAGACGTGCTGTTTACAAGTCTGGTCAGAGGGGCTCTGCTTCCATCAGCTCTCATCTGGGTGACCTCACGACCAGCAGCAGCCAATCAGATCCCTCCTCAGTATGTGGGTTTGTTCACAGAGGTGAGAGGATTCACTGACCAGCAGAAGGAGGAATACTTCAGAAAGCGATTCACAAATGAGGCCTCCAGAATCATCTCACACATTAAGACGTCCCGTAGTCTTTACATCATGTGCCACATTCCCGTGTTCTGCTGGATAACAGGCACAGTCCTTCAGGATATGCTCAAGAAGAACAATACAGAGAACATCAGCACAACACTCACTGAAATGTACATTCACTTCCTGCTGATACAGATGAACATGAAGAACCAGAAGTACGATGAACAAGAAGAAAGAGATTTCCCAAAGCTCTTTCATTCAAATCGTGAAATGATATTAAAGTTGGCCAAGCTAGCGTTTGAACAGCTGAAGAAGGAAAACGCTGTGTTCTCTGAGGAAGATCTGAAATCATGTGGTATTGATGTGAGTAAACACACAGAGTTCACAGGAATGATCGCTGAGATCTTTAAGAAGGAACAGGTACTTCATGAGAAAAAGATCTTCTGCTTCGTGCATCTGAGTGTTCAAGAGTTCCTTGGTGCAGTGCATGTGTTCCTCTGTTACCTGAACAAGAATATGCAGGAGCTTCAGTTTTTCTTTGATGAGCCCAAAGAAGATGAGTCCGAAGAAGACACGGATGAGCCCGAAGAAGATATCACATTACGTGAGCTACTGCAATTGGATGAGCCCGAAGAAGATATCACATTACATGATCTACTGCAGGAGGCTGTTGGTAAAGCCATGGAGAGTAAGAGAGGACATCTGGACCTCTTCCTGCGGTTTCTGATGGGCATTTCATCCAGTCAGGAACTGCTCGAAGGCCTGCTCCCAGACCCTGAAGACACCACAGAGAGCATCAGACAAACAACTGAATTCATTAAACAAGAACTCCACGAGGACATCTCAGATGAAGCTTCAGTCAACCTATTTTACTGCTTACTTGAGCTCAAAGATAATTCATTATATGAGGAAATCCAGAGATACCTCAGTCCAGAGGAACATCCAGGAAGAACACTCTCACCTTCAATGTGCACGGTGCTGGCCTACACACTGCTGGCGTCAGAGAAGGTGCTGGACGAGTTCAACCCAAAGAGGTTCACTTCATCACGAGCAGGCTACAAGAGCCTCATTCCAGCTGTGAGATGCTGCAGAATAGCCCTGTGAGTAATTTCACTGGCTGATGTCTAACCAAAAGTATTTATAATAATAATAATTATTATTATGAACTTATTATGAACGGTACACTGTCATTGCAGAAACACTGAACATCAGAAAATAATATTCTGTAAATATTCTGTTTTGGCAGATTTGACAGCTGTGATCTTTCTGATGGGGACTGCGAAAGTTTGTCTCAAGCTATACAATCATCAACCTGTTATCTGAGAGAGCTTGACCTAAGTAACAATCACCAGAGTGATTCAGGAGTGAAGATGCTCTCTGCTGGACTGTGTCCACTGCTGGACACTGGACACTGTCGACTCAACAAACTCAGGTTTTGCTTTTACATTCGCTGATTCACTGTGTTCAAAAATGTGTGTGAAAAGATTTCTCATAAATATGGCTTGCAGATACTTTCCCTTGTGTGTACTGTAGTATGAATGTACCAGTGATGTTTTCTCTAAACAGACGAGGTAGACCATGTCTCCTAAATAACTTAACCCTCTGGGGTCTGAGGTGTTTTCTGGGTCCTGGAGGTGTTCTGACATGCTCTGACATTTGTGCTTATTTCTGATACTTGTGACATTTTCATGGCTAAAGTCTGATTACACTGTATTCAGCACAAACTCTGCTACAGTAATATGTCAGCAGCATGTATGTAAAAGATTTTAGTTTTGAGATAATGACGTTTATGCGTGGTTTGTGAAAAAACAAAAAAACATTGTCACTGAAATAAGGTCATAAAACCCATACTAATTATTTCTTCACAAGACTTTTGAAAATTGTATCACGTGGCCTAGAATATTTGCTTCAAAACTATGTGAAAATCATCCTGACTACTCATTCAGATAAGACAATATATTGACTTAAAATTCATAAGACGTGTTTTGTGTAAGAAAGCTTTATGCGAAGGGGCGTTAACAACCCATGAATATATAGTGTTTTCACACCTGAGAAAGACAAAGGCCCTCCCCTAATGGCCCTATAAGGTGCTATCAGCTGTCATTGTGAGAAGCCTTGCACAAAGAAGGAGGAGAGACTTAAAAAAGAATGGCTTTTAGATGGTTTGGATTTATTTACAACACAACCAAGTTATTTACAACACAACCAAAAAGATACACAACCAAAGACAAAAAAGCACATTAGTAAAACACACTGATCTAAAGACAGAGACTTGGACAGTCACACAACATTGTGCCATTCCTAAAACATATAGGTTACATACCTGTCATCTCCAAGGTGTTTGATTTTTCACCATGTTCATGTACAGAGACTCACGTGAATGTCAGCTGGACTCATCAGTGCTGGTCCCTGTAAAAACATTTTTTAGAAAAAAAAACAAAAACACAGCTGTGAACATGCTGATATCAGGAGAAACTATTTTAGATTTTTCTGGTTCAAATTATGAAATTTACTAAATACATACATACACTATATATATGAACTCCCAAGTGTGCTGTGCCTTGTAGGCATACAGGGCTGCATGAAATAATAACAATAGCCTGTAGACGGCAGCCTATAAATCACTAAAAAGTTCAGTCACACTACATTAGAGAAAACTATATGGATTATCATGTTACTTCAAACGTTTCCATTCGTTACGACGTTATGAAATGAGATTGTTGGAGTAAAAACATGAAGCCTAATGTTTGTTTTGCTTTTCAAACCCACAGCGCGCGTGATTCAAACGTCTGCTCAAACTCAGCGCGTGCAAACATTTACTGAATGCGATCGAGCCGTACCAAACTATGAAACATTTTTCTTACATAATTATACATATCTACGTGTGAGCAGATATCCACAAACACAGTATTTAACAATAAACACCGGTCTTACCATCATAATATTCACAATCATACGAGCCTTCTGTTATATCGTGCTGTGTTTAATTATCGAACATAAAAACATTCGTAGCCTGTAACATGATAATGTTTTTATGTATATACATTTAGCATTAGGCTTCATGTTTTACTCCAATCACATTTTATAACCTACATTTTAGTCTGGCACCAGTTTAACTAGTAGCTACAAGTTTATGCAACAATAACATCCTGCTAACATGCTACAAACAATAATATGTCTTACCTTAAACATCGTTCTCATAATCAAATCGTGTTCTTCTAACTCTTCTGAGGTAAATCCAAGATAAACAGCACAGTATCCCACACTTGTGAAACGCAGAGCAGGACTGAAGACTGAAGTCGGGGATGATCTGTTTTGAGAGCGTGCGTTCCTCCACGTGGCTCATTAATATGCGAGCAGCTGTTGCGCGTGGGCGTGGTCACATTAACGTTAATGAGCTCAGGCTGGAGAAACTGTATTGTCCTTGCTTTCAACTTAAACGGAGAATATTTGTTTTTGATGTGATTTACCTCATTTAAAAATAGAGACTCAAAGCGTTGTAAAGACATACGTTTCAGGTCTGTGTGACAAACATTTTCTGAGTTACAGATCATTTACTGTCGCGTTTCAGAATGAGCTTCACACTGAGAGAGACGGCAGAATGCGCATCATGTTTATTTTCTTTATTTTACGAAAAACACAACATTTTGTTTTTATTATGAGTGTACACAAATAAAAGAAGACATTTAACAGTTTTGAATGATGTAAAACACTTGCCTGTATGACAAAAATAGACGGAGTTATTTTAGTCTATTTTGCACTGATAAGAAAAAAAGCGAGACAATCGCGCCGGCGCGATAGCCGACCCCAGGGGGTTAATGAGAAAGTAATCAACAGTAAAAAAAAAAAATGGGTTCCCACAATTTTGTGGGATTTTATGTAGTTTTTCAGTCATGAATATTTAAATAATACCTGCATATCCTCTAGAAAGTCTTAGGTGTGTAACGAATGTACATCAATAATAATATACATAAAATGTATTTAAGGGGGGCCGGAAGGCCAATTGGGAGGTGTGGGAGACAGAAAGGCTTCCCAGCGACTGGACCAGAGGAATCATCTTGCCCTTCTGGAAACGTAAAGGTGACAGGCTAGTCTGCGGCAACCACAGAGGCATTACCCTGCTCTCCATCCCCGGCAAACTCTTTACCAAGATCTTGCTCACTCGTGCTCTCCCAGCCATCAGAAGCAGCCGCCGTCCCCAGCAGGCTGGCTTCATGCCTAACCGCTCCACAACAGACCAAATCTCAGCCGTTCGCTTGCTGATAGAGAAGACCTATGAATTCCGTAAAGATCGCCATCTTTACATTGGGTTCATAGATCTGAAGGCTGCCTTCGACACCGTTTGCCACACTTCACTGTGGAGTATCCTCCACGCCCTTGGAGCACCACCCAAGATCGCTGCACTGTTCAAGCTGCTTTATAGCAACGCTCAGAGCTGTGTCCGTATCAACGGCAGAGACTCAGACTGGTTTTCCATCTCCAGTGGCGTTCGCCAGGGCTGCGTGGCTGCTCCTGACCTTTTCAACTGCATCATTGACCATCTGATGTCTAGAGTTTGTGAGCGGGTCCCCGGAGTGTCCTTCGGCAGTTACCACCTGACTGACCTGGAGTACGCTGACGATACCATCATGCTCAGCACGTCCTACAGCCAGTTGAGAGACGCTCTGGGCATATACAGTGAAGAGGCTGAGAAGCTTGGCCTTCAGGTGAGCTGGACAAAAACCAAGTTCATGTATGTCGGTGATGGACCACATCCAACTTCCCTGCAGTTTGGCAATGATATTGTAGAGCCTGTCAACAACTTTGTGTATCTGGGATCCTTAGTGACAGACAACGGGGACCTAAACCCAGAGATTACCCGCAGAAGAGCTCTGGCTGCGTCGGCTCTGCAGTCTCTTTGGAAACCACTCTGGAGGCACCAGACCATCTCACGCAAGACAAAGCTCCGGATTTACAACTCAGCAGTACTCTCCATCCTGCTTTATGGCTCGGAGACTTGGCCTTTAAATAAGACACTAACTACAAGATTAGATGGCTTTGATAGCAGGGCCCTCAGGACCATTGAGAAGATCAGGTGGCCCCAGCGGGTTTCCAATCAAGTGCTTAGAGCCCGCACGTGCCAGCCCAGAGCATCTTGCCTGGCTGCGCAACGTCGCACCCGCTGGCTTGGCCATGTCCTCCGTCTGCCTCCTGACCACCCGACGAGAGCCATTCTTCAGTTCGATCCGAGAGCCGCAGGCTGGAGACGACCACGAGGTAGACCCCGCACCCGATGGCTTGACGTCCTTGCGGGCGACCTCCAACAACATGGAGTTGCTGTGGAGGATGCAGAGCAGCTGGCACAAGACCGTCAGCACTGGAAACAACTGGTTCATCTGGTCGGCTCAACGCACAGGGATGGGACGCCCCCACACCCATTGCAGGAGCCAAAATGAATGAATGATGGAAGGCCAATTTAGCTCAAAAGGAATGATTCATCGATTTGCAATGAATCTTGACCAAATCACTATGGAACCCAGCAAATGACTCGTTTAGAGTTCATTTGAACGGGCCGTAATAATAACCTTGGCACAGATATAAATATCCAATCTATAGTGAAACACTATGTATTAGCAAGGTAACTTTAGATCGACAGTACAAGACATAAATGTGCAAGCACAACACAAGGCAAATATCTTTTCAAATATAAACAAGACTTTATTGATTATCCTAAAACATAAAACTAATATCTAACACAAACACACGCACACGCATTCATACAAGTTGCAGAAAGAAAGAGAGTGAGGAAAGAATGAGTTTTAAGAGTGAGATAGTGAAATCCCAAGTTTCTATATGCACTTATAAGACATGACCTGAACGAACCATCAATCATTAATTTAACCCTTCTATCGTTTCTCAGGCAGGTTATTAGATATTACATTAATGCACCAGTTCAGTTAAGAGTCTGGAGTGTTACTTGCATGTCCTTGCGTTGCTTAGGGAATTCCCTTTTTGCGGTGCTTCGTCAAAGGGGTTTCCCGGCCGTTGCTTGGCTGGCTGTGCCTGGAGACGTCTTGGGGCGGCCAATCACGTGGCGTGTTGGCGCGGATGAATGAAGTCTTTGAAGTTGAAGCAGGCTTTGCAGTTGAAACGTTAAAACGAAACTTTGCAGCAAAACTTAACTTAGAACCGAGACTCACAACGGAAAATAAAGGAAAACTTAGGAAAGAAAGAAAGTGAGACGAGTTAGATGGCTTGAATGAGCTGTTTTAACCCCGATCTTGGTGGGTTATTTGTCTGCTGGTCTAATTTGGTCTGGTCGATGTTTAAACGTGCAAACACGCTCTTTGTTGTTTTCAGAGAGAAGCATGAACGGGAACACTCTCTTGTCTGTTGATAGAGAGAGGCGCAAACTTAATTCAACACCGAACCGAACTCAAAACCGAACTCCCTGGATAGAAGTTTTTGAACTCCCGAACGAACTGACTGTAACTCCTCGGTTCGGGTCTTTAACTGAAAAGTTGGCCCAACCTCTTTTGGAGAATTCTGACCAATGAGACAATGGCATCATTTTAGGGGGTGGATTGAGTTCCTACTCATCGTTATCTGGGATCTGCTGGGTTCCAGCACTTAGCAGAGAACAAGAGACCACAGTTTAAACATTATAGATTATTATAATCATACCAAAACATTTTACACAGATTTCAATCAAGCCATCGTCTGAATTAAGAACATGTTATCGTATACGATCCTGCTGACAGGAATCATGACACACTTTCATTCACACACCTAATATTTATAACAATTACATGACTTAGATGTGATCTAAGCAGAATAGACACATACAGGGGTTGTAACTCAATACATAATCATGTTATGTTATATATTTTGATTATAGGTCAGTCAAGCATTGTTGGGATGATTGTATGCATTTTTATATGAAAAGTCTGTGTAAGTCTCTCTGTTCCATGAAAGCGTGGTCTGTTTTACATCTCTGTCCTGCTCAGCAGTGGTGCTGCAGGAGGGAGGTCAAAGGTGGTCAGACCCCTTGGTGGTCAGGCCTCGTTTCACCATTTCTGAGCAGCTTTGTCTTGCTTAAGGATGAAACATTGACAGCGTTTTTCCTGTTTTTAGGCTTATCTCTGGGGCCTGCGGGGCCATAAAAGTCTTCTCTGGGGGGTTTTCTAGACAATTTGGAGCCGTCTTGTGACTTTGGAATGTGGTGTTCAGATCCGGAATGCTGAATCACATTTGAATGAATCCCATGAGAGATTAATTTGATTAATTTGTGTTTGGTTCATCCTTAAAATCTCTACAGGTGTAATGTTATAATACAACTGTTTGTCGTGTCTCTAAAAACAATTTTGTATCTTGTAGAAAAACATAGGAGTGTGTCTGTACATTCTTTTGCTGCTGCTGACAGTCTATGAAACAACACTAGTTTCACTGTTATTAACTGTCACATATAGTTTAAATAATTTAAAAGTGAAATAATCCTCAATTTTGTAGACTTTTTTTGTTTACAAAATGATGTGAAAACTGTCCTGCCCCTTCATTCAATTAATGAAAAAATATAGATTTAACTTAATTTACTTTTATGTTAGAATTCCGTATCGGTCAGTGGACTTTTGTGTCTATTCCTTTTCTGAAATTTGGAAGATGTGGTTTCTTCTGATGAATAGAATTAGCAGATAAAAGTTAATTTTCCTTATACAAGATTATTATTTTATTAAAAATAATATAAATTATGTACAACTTGTTTTTTTTATATGTAAAAATGCTAAATTTACTTTCTAGTTGTTTTGCGTCAATACACAGATGCTAAAATGTATATTTCAATCTAAACATGATCATTTCTAAATCTTAGCATCTTGTTTAACGTTTAAACATTATCGACTTCCCTCTTTTTAATATGAATAAAGGTCCAAATGACTTTTAAATTAGTGTATAAATTAGTTTATCGAGAAATTGTAAAGGTTCAGGAGCCAATAGCCTACGTGAGATGTAGCTGGCTGTTAAAATTTTAAATACCCCAAAAAATTTCATCATAACCAAATTATACTATAATAAATCATTTTCATGAAGACAAAAAGATCATGGCCTTTGCCTTGAAGTGGATGTTTGACATGAAATGTTTCTCAATTTTCATTAGCTGCGTTTACATGGTTTAATCTGATTAAAATCAATCCGATTAATGAATCCGAACACGGTGTTTACATGGACGACACAAAAAGTAATCGGGTTGATGTGCGCGTTTACATGTCACAAACTTTTAATCTGATTCGATCTTTAGACATGCGCAGTTATGCACAGTGCACTTGCGTCTCGCGTATGGCAGCATTAAAAAAATGCGGTGCTGAAGTTAAAATAAGGTAAACTTTTAAAAGACACATCTCAAGACATTGTGTTTTTCCCCATTCCACTGCCCACATCTCGAGTCTTTCAAAGCCAAAACACGTCTTTGTGAACCAGCCCAGAGTACATTAAGCCACATTAAGCGTTTCACAAGTTCACACTTGCAAATAATCAGACAGAGTAAAGAGTATGCATATTTCCGAGGAGAAGGCTATTATTTCAATATTTATATATTTATATATCTAATATTTCGCTGGTATCTAAACTTATGAACTACTGCCCCTGGTGCACAACAAAAACGACAGTATACATTTAACTTTATTTAAGTCAAATTTAACACTCCTGAAATGTATATTTGACTCCCTCCATTCTGGAGTTAACATAACACTTTTGAAAGTGTGAAATGTATACATTAATCATGGAGTACATTTTAACACTGTAAGTGCGTAGTAACCAAAAATCCAATCACAGTCTCTGCTGCACCAATTTAACTGATATTAATACTATTATAGAACATTACATAGAAACTGTGTCTATTCCTCGTTTACTGAGATCAAATAATAAATCTACTGCGGGATCTAAAAAAAATCGAATTGTTATTAAAACAGAAAATCTCGCTATTAGTGAACAAAAACAATTTCTAAAGCTAGGTCTTCTAAACATTAGATCACTCACAGCTAAGGCAGTTATTGTACATGAAACAGTCACAGATAATAACATCGATGTATTTTGCCTTACTGAAACCTGGCTTAAACCAAATGATTATTTCGGTCCAAATGAGTCTACTCTGCCTGGATACTGTTATAAGCATGAGCCCCGTCTGATTGGTCGTGGCGGCGGTGTTGCAACAATCTACAGAGATATCTTTAATGTTACTCAGAAAACAGGTGAGAAGTTTAATTCGTTTGAAGTACTTGTGCTAAATGTTACGCTCTCAGATGTAAGAAAGAAATCCCTATTATCTCTAGCCTAGGCTAATGTATATAGATCTCCAGGGCCTTGCTGTTTTCCTAGAGTTTGCAGAGTTTCTCTCAGATCTATTGGTCAACGTTGATAAAGCATTAATTGTTGGAGATTTCAACATACACGTAGATAATTCAAGTGATGCGTTAGGGGCTGCATTTACAGATTTACTAAACTCCTTTGGGGTCAAGCAAAACGTCACTGGACCAACTCATTGTCTTAATCATACACTCGATTTAATTATATCATATGGAACCGATCCAACCGATATAGATATCATTCCACAAAGTGATGATGTCACTGACCATTACATGGTAACTTTTTTTTACATTTTATTTTACCTTTATTTTACCAGGGAAATCCTTTGAGAACAAGTCTCTTTTGCGAAGGAGCCCTGGCCAAGAAGGCCGCAATAAAAGTTCCACACAAAATACAAAATATAATAAATACAATGAACATACAAGACATAATACGTTAGCAATACAATGAATCATACATACAATGAAAAATACAATGGCCTTACAATAATTAGAAATACAATGTTGCAAATTACAATACAATAGACTTATCCTAATTTGGGAAGCAGGGACAGGTGCCCATTGTGCCTGCTTCCCGATACTTTACTAGCCTCTTAAAATGACCAAAGTTATCAAGTTTTAAGTCATTCTGTAACAAGTTACACGCTGATGGGGCAGAAATTCGAAATGCTTGCTTCCCTAACTCTGTACGAGCCCTAGGCACATTCATGTGGAGATTATCATTAGACCGCAGAGAGCGAGTGCTGGCCTTGAAGGACATAAGCCTACATAAATAAGGGGGCAATGTCCCAATGATGGATTTATATATAAACAATCGCCACCGGGTTAGCCTGCGCTGAGCAAGGGAGGGCCACGGGACCAGATCATACAGAGTACAACAATGTGTAAAGGGTTTGCATCCTGTAATGAATCTCAGTGCGCCATGATAAACTGAATCCAGTTGGTGCAAATATTTATTCGGGGCGTGCATATATAAAAAAAATCACCATAATCCATAAGAGAGAGAAAAGTAGCCTCGACCAATTTCTTCCTTGTTACAAGAGAAAAGCAGGCCCTATTCCTAAAATAGAACCCAAGCTTTAACCTAAGTTTCCGGGCAAAATTTTGGATATGAGCAGGCCCGTCGCGACAGGACAGGCAAACCAAGCAATTGCTTGGGGCCCTGAGCTGGACTGGGGCCCCAAGACAACGACTGTTTAAGAATAAAATGCAACGACAAACTGTGAGAGCCCCTTTGATAGTCAATGCAGTAAGGTGCAATGACACTGTTATCGGAATCCCCCTCAAGGGAGCCCCTCTCAGTAGTCGCTGACAGCTGCGCCAACCACGTGATCTCTGCAGCCGGCAAAATACAAACCTCCTCGTCGGCAGTCATGAAGCGGAATTATGCTTCAGGAAGTCAAAAAAGAAAGAAGAGAAAGGAGGAGGAGGATAAGAAAAAAAACAAGATAGTGGTAAAGTGATAAATTACACTGCATAAAAATAGCTCTACTTGTCTTGTACAAATGGTGTAATTTTGCAGCAGGTAACGTTAGGCTAGCAAAAATATGTTTGTTAGCTAACTTACCTGCCTGACGGCAAATGCTGCTTGTTACGAACAGTTAGTGCAAATTTTTTTTCGAACGGACGGAATATGGTTAACGTTACATACTGTAATATGTTTTTTAACGGGATAAGGAAGACGCAGATCGGTTCCAGAATCACTGTTTATCGTATTTAAAGGGGTCATATAATGATACATGCACTTTTACAAGTTGATTGTACTGAAATGTGTGTTGGCAGTGCCTGTACACAATAATCATAAAATGATAAAAATCCATCCAGTGTTTTTTTTTTTTTAAATCTCCATATGTTTTCCCCCATCTCAAATCAAGCCGTTTCACCGTGTGACGTCACACGGTCGGACGCCCCTCCCACGATCGTTGATTGACAGCAGCGTTTTAACACAGACCCACCCTCGCTCGTGAGCGAGCTGTCAATCATAGTCCGTGCGGACCGGCTCGGTCATTGTTGATACGCTGGACTGGAGCTCTGTCTATTAGCAGAATGGCGTCTAAGCGATTGTGGTGTTCTGTTCTTGGGTGCAATAAGGAACATAGCAGTCATTTTAATGACGCAGTGGCTGAGTTTGTTTTCAAGTTGTTTTCGTGGAAAGACAGTATGTCACGTTATAAAAAGGCCCTAAAAACGGCCAGGGCTGAGCACCTCAGCAAATTAATAGAAAACAACCAAAACAATCCAAGGTTTTTATTTAATACCGTGGCTAGACTAACAAATAAACAGACGTCGTCTGAACAAAATACCTCGTTACAGTTTAGTAGTAATGATTTCATGAACTTCTTCACCGAGAAAATTTAAACCATCAGAACCACAATTGTAAACGTTCAATCTTTGCTCGCGCCTAATTCAGCCACAATTATCACCCCGCAAGAACAATTACAGTCCTTTACAACTATAGAACAAAAAGAGTTAAATAAACTTATCACTTCATCTAAAACAACAACATGTTTATTAGATCCTATACCAACTAAACTACTGAAAGAAGTGTTACCTATAGTGGAAGAGCCTCTTCTCAATATTATTAACTCATCTTTATCTTTAGGTCATGTTCCAAGAACGTTCAAGCTGGCAGTTATAAAACCTCTTATTAAGAAACCACAATTAGATCCAAATAACCTAGCAAATTACAGACCCATTTCAAATCTTCCATTTATGTCTAAAATACTAGAAAAAGTTGTGTCTGCTCAACTCGGCTCTTTCTTGCAAGAAAATGACATCTATGAAAAGTTTCAGTCTGGATTCAGGCCACATCATAGCACTGAAACTGTGCTTGTTAGAATCACAAATGATTTACTTTTAGCTTTGGACCAAGGCTGTATCTCAATACTAGTTTTACTTGATCTTAGTGCTGCGTTCGATACTATAGATCACACAATACTCTTAGATTGACTACAAAATTATACTGGTGTTCAAGGAGAAGCATTAGGCTGGTTCAGGTCATACTTATCTGACCGCTACCATTGCGTCTATTTAAATGGAGAAAAATCGATCATAACTCCGGCAAACTATGGAGTGCCGCAGGGATCTGTGTTAGGTCCTCTATTATTCTCAATATATATGCTGCCACTTGGTAATACTATAAGGAAACATGGAATTAGTTTCCATTGTTATGCTAATGACACTCAAATATATATTTCATCACGGCCAGATGAATACGCTAAATTATCCAAATTGACAGATTGTGTTAAAGATATAAAAGATTGGATGACGCGTCATTTTCTTTTATTAAATCCAGACAAGACAGAGGTAATTATCGGTTCTAAAAACCGTCCACAAAACCTCTCACAGCACAACTTTAACATAGTAGGATGCCCTGTTACTTTATCCGCTACAGTAAAAGACCTGGGTGTTATATTAGACTGCAACCTGTCTTTTGAAAATCATTTTTCATGATACAAAAACAGCCTTTTTCCACCTTAGAAACATTGCTAAACTACGTAATATGTTATCAGTTTCTGATGCAGAAAAGTTAGTTCATGCATTCATGACCTCGAGACTAGATTACTGTAATGCTTTATTAGCTGGTTGTCCTGCATCCTCAATAAACAAGCTACAGTTAGTCCAAAATGCAGCCGCTAGAGTTCATACTAGGTCAAGAAAATATGATTATATAACACCGATTTTATCATCACTACATTGGTTACCTATAAAGTTCCGTATTAATTACAAGGTATTGCTACTGACTTATAAAGCCCTAAATGGTTTAGCTCCAGTCTATTTAACGGATCTTCTATCGCCCTATAATCCATCGCGCTCTTTAAGATCACTAAATTCGAGGCTTCTGGTCATTCCTAGGATATCCAGATCCACCAAAGGAGGGAGAACATTTTCACATTTAGCTCCGAAGCTCTGGAATAGCCTTCCTGATATTGTTCGTTGCTCAGACTCGCTCTCCCTGTTTAAAACTAGACTAAAGACGCATCTCTTCAGCCAGGCATTCATATACATTTTTTTATCCTACAGTTACTTTAAATCCGGCCTCTAGTTAATAAACGCCAGAGGAGAACTGGCCCCCGACTGAGCCTGGGTTCTCCCAAGGTTTTTTTTTCTCCATTGGGTCACCTGTTGGAGTTTTAGGACACCATTAGGTCACTTGATGGAGTTTTTCGGTTCCTTGCCACTGTTGCCTTTGGTTTGCTCAGTTGGGGATATTCAAATGAATTAACCAATCATTAATACCATTGATCAGCCCTACCAAATGTGGATGTTTTTTTTCCACTAAGAAACGAACATTGTTATGTTGTTTTGATTGATACTGTGAAGCTGCTTTGATACAATCTGTATTGTGAAAAGCGCTATATAAATATACTTGACTTGATTTCAAGATGAGTGTTATGAAACACGAAAAATCTAGTTATACCAAATAGCAACAAAGATATGATTATTTTTTATGTTTATCTCATATGTTATCTGTTAAATCTTACCATCACCAGGTTCTAATCTGTACAGTCTTTAAACACCAAGCCTGGTACCCTTAGCCACTTGGTGCATCATAGAAATGCTCCTAGCAAACACAAATAGCACAATCAATACATTTAAACATGAAAGTATATCCAAACATCTGCCAAAATTTAATCTGATAAATACGTTTTGCATAAATATTTAATCTGAAAGAATAACTTACACATTCTAAGAAAATTGGTCCTCCAAATAAGGAAATAAAGTGGCAATTTCATGTGCATTGTTGGTCTGCAGTTTGTGGAGTTGTTCTTCTATTTTTCAATTAGGTTTCAGTTAAGATAGGTGTGCTGGCAAACGAGAGTAAAAGATAGTTTGTTTATGATATTTGCAGATCACAAATATTGCCATAAAATAATATAACATTATTTATAAAACACTTATTGTAAATGAGCTAAAACACTTTACTTACTCAGTGATTTCATTGTTAAAAGTAAGCTCCGTGTCTGCACTGCGTCACGAGTCTAATGGCGCTTTTCCACTGCATGGTACGGTACGGCACGCTTTGGCGCTTTTCCACGGCTTTGCACTGCTTTGCTCGCTTCGGCTCGCTTTAAATGGTACCTGGTCTGTTGAGGTTCCAAGCGTACCGTACCGGTACTAAAATGTGACGTGAAAACACTGCAGATCACTGATTGGTCAGACAGACAGAATCGTCACTACCAGCGTCATTATTTGCAACACAAGACACTATACCCGCTAGTTTTAAATAGCCGGTAGGCAACAGCCAACGCTGTAGCACCTGTTTTTAAAGTAGGCTAGCCTACTTGGTTGAAAAAAGAAGATGAAAACTTTAAAAAAAATAAAAAAGGTGCAGACGTTCCTCTCGTTGGTTGCCGAGGAGTTGCGCAACTATAACGATCAGTCCCACCTACTTTGAAGCGGTACTCTGCAGTGGAAAAGCAACCAAGCTAAAGCGAACCGAACCGTGCTGTACCGAGTCGAGTCGTACCACGCAGTGGAAAAGCGAAGCGAGCCGAACCGTTCCGCGCCGAGTCGAACCGTACCGAGCCGTGCATGCAGTGGAAAAGCGCCAAAAGATGTAGGGCCTAGTCTGTGAGGAAGGTTTAGGTGCGCACATCACAAAAAATATTGTTAAAAAACAATATAATGCCATGAAATAACGTTACATGTTGTCCCTGTTAACGTTACGCAAACCTCCTCGTTGTCAGCTCCGTATTGAGTCAAATATGTCGCCTTTGAGTCAAAGTTTCGGCTCATTTAAGCGCGCAGGGCATTTAAATATCGCTACAAATCAATATGTTATAAAATATATCTTGTAAATTAGATAAAACACTTACTTTTGTCGTTTCCCTGTTTAAAAGCAACCTCATCCTGGTCTGCTCCACATCGCACGTCAACGGAAATGCCCCTCCGAGAGCGGTTTAGCCGTGCACAGCTCATAAATATTGTTAAAAAACAATATCATGTAATAAAATGTTATAAAATGCATATATAAATGCGATAAAACACGTAATATCTGTGTTTTCCCTCCTCATATGCTTTGCATCGCGAGTCAAAGAAAATGGCGTCTATGAAAAGAGTTCAGCTCATTTCGTCGCACCCAGCGTGTAAATGTCCCAGATTTGACTAGTTACACTCTCTCTGTGTTATTTAGATTTAACTCTACATATTTTAACCAGCCAAAGGGTGCGGTTTACACTAGCAGTGAAAAGTGGATCTCAAGGGCCAGAGTTGAGAACCCCTGTTACAAAGCCTACGTGAAAAACATTAATAATGCTGTTTGTTTTGTTCTTCACACAGGTTACATAGGTGTAATCTTACTGTTCAAACTTGTGAGAGTTTGTCTTCAGTTCTTCAATCCTCAAACACTGAACTGAGAGAGCTGGACCTGAGTAACAATGACCTGCAGGATTCTGGAGTAAAGCTTCTTTCTGATGGACTGAAGAGTCCAAACTGTCAGCTGCAGATACTGAGGTCTGAATTCAAATACTTACATTTGATTTGATTTTTGCTTTAATTATTAAAAATCACTCTGCTAAGATGTATTTTGTATGCAATTACATTGTGTTTTTCTTGTTCAGATGTTCCATGTGTAATCTCACTGCTCAGTCTTGTGAGGGTTTGTCTTCCGTTCTTCAATCCTCAAACACTGAACTGAGAGAGCTGGACCTGAGTAACAATGACCTGCAGGATTCAGGAGTAAAGCTTCTTTCTGATGGACTGAAGAGTCCAAACTGTCAGATACATGTACTGAGGTAAATGGTTTTCCATGAAACAATATAAAAATATATTATCACAATAAATAATTATTCAGTTTTGTCATCAAATGTGGTATCTGCTCTCAATGGAACGCCAGAGCAAGAGACAAAAACATCATGTGCAGGGTTGTAATTTACCATTTCCAGCATTATGGACATGACATTTGCAGTCTAAAAATAAGGCATTCAATACCAATATTCATCACCACACCAATTAACATCATCTCTGGGGCTTGACCTTGTTACCTGCATTCTGGTCCAAAAACCTTATTTTAACTTCGATCTTCTCCAGGATGATACCACGCATCAAAATGTACACTGCTCAGTGTTTATATAATCCACATTCAGAGTGTTAAAGTAACACTGAAGCAGTGTAGAAGTTAATGAGATAATTAAGGTGAGACAAATAAAAAAATTCACTTTTACCCTTATACTTAAACTCACTACTTATGTGCCCTTGACCTTTACTGTTCCCTGTTGGTGGAGCGACCTGCATAAATCCAGGTTCACACTGTAAGATTTCGGCCAAGATTTGGCTGTTGGAGACAAATTTTGTGAATCCTTGAAAAGATTCCTCTGCTTCTAGGCCAAAATCTGAAATCTTTGATCACTAATATTACATATTGACCAACAGTCAATCAATGACCATTACGATACATTTTTACCTCAGACCAAATTCTGGCAGTGTCAGAAAGTTTTGACGCATGGCCCTGCAGTGTTACTTCTCCTATGACAACCATCAAATCAAAAACCAATAGGAGCGCAGAACCTTTGTTCCCTTTCGAAAGGGAACTCTCACTGCGTAAAAGCGCTATGGTGGGAACGTCTCCACTTTAAGCAGTGTCTGAAACGCTTATCTAATTACGGCAATCCTATTGGCCTATGACATCATCACTAGTGCGACCCGGAAGTATATAAGGGGAGCGTGGAGAACTACTTTTTCGTCTTCAGGGACTGTTTTATTTGTACTCTTCAACCTAAAAGAAGGAAAACTTAATCATGGCTTGTATAAAACGCTTCAGGAAGTGTGTGCATCCATGTCTAAGATATTGATACTTGAGGACACACAACTTGTGTGTTTATTGTTTGGGCTCAGAGCATGCGCGATCAGTTCCTTGAGGGATCTGCTTGTGCCACTGTGAGTTTTTTCCCTTGAGAAAACTCCACTCTCTTCTTATCTCTTCTTGAGGGAAGAGGGACAGACATTTGTACAAGGCGATTCAGGTTGTCACTAACATCCTCTGATCCAGCAGCGAGTGCTCTGCTGTGTATAAACAACCAGCCCAAGAGAGCAGGAGATGGTTAATGAGGGTGAAGAAGATATACAACCCAAACCCTCACAGCCACCCTGCACCGCGTATGTTAAGCCGCTTCTGCCAGGTCCATTAAGTCAAGAACATGACAATAAAAATAATTTAGGAAACATAATTGAATAAATTGCAATTCAAATTGATAAATTCTGAATTCAATTTTGGCGGTATGGCTCTGTTCGGTGAGTCCTCTGACCTTTCATGAGCACCATCAGCAGCATTAGGGAACACTCAACAGTTTAGGACTGGGAGAGCGGAACTATTCCCCCCAAACAAACCATACCTGGCAATCCTCTTGTGAATAAACAAGAGGATGGAATTAGACAATAAAAGCTTGAAATCTTTATGAATAAATTACGAATTAGTTGGCAATACGTTTCTGTTCAGATGAGTCTCCTGACCATTCATGAGCACCATGAATTAGCAGAGTCAGGGGACAGCAGCAGCATTGAGGGGACACTCACATGAATTTAGGAGAGCTGAACTAATCCCCCCAAACAAACCATAACAGCAATCTCCTGTTAAAAAATAAAAAGAATGAAATTAGGCAGCCGATAAGCGTATCCAGGGGCAGAACTCACTAAGCAGAAAAGACATGAGTAGGGTTAAGCAGATGAGGCACAATTGTTTATTTAGCAAACCAATCAGGGACCTGAGCTCATGGCCTCCTGAGCATCCAGAATAGCCCGACCGTCAGGACGAAGGTACTGTTCATAAGCAGCAGAAGACCATTGCCCCATGCTTTAAGGGTTACAACCGGAGCGAATGCAGCTGCTATAGTTGCTGCACCAATGCGTAAAGAATAAGCTGTATAAAGCTAGTGTTATACTTCCCGCGTCCGCGAGTGCGCGAGGGTGCGAGGGTCCGCGTGACGTAAAAATCATCACCGGAGGGTGTGCCTCCCATTTTGTGACCGCTCAGAAATCGCGAAAGCAAATGGGAAGCGATCTACTGCGCATGTGTGGAACGCGTTCACCGAGTGAACCTCAGCCGATAGTATACAAGTAACACATCCACGCTGTCCGCAGCTGTTCTTGTTCGCGTCCAAACTAGAGTATAACCGAGCCTTAACGGTCTGGAGGCTGTCCGCTAAAGTTAATCTTATCACAGCAACTGCTTGAAACTGCGCTGTATAGTGGTAAAAGCCAGCGTGCACAACACGATCAGTTGCCAATAACGACAGATAGTAACGCACATAGCCAATATGATCGCACACGCATTTTTATGAAGACGACTAAGTTAGATAAGCCCAAAGGCCACACGGATAGCATTTAGCAACAAGCAAGTTGCCAATACACTGATAGCTTTTAGCAATGAATATTAAAAAGGAACTTTAACTTAGCTTCGTGAAGACTTTCAGATATGAATCGAGACTGAATCACGTCGAGTCCTGTGTCAATATTGCAGAGAAGCGAGCAGCAGCAGCAAGCACTAAGCAGTTAGGAGCGAACTGAATCTGCTTAAAAAGGCGCCTTGATTTGAGCGTAGTCATTAGCAGCGAGGGGAGTTGAACAGCTGATGCAGCTCAGCTGGGCAGATAGGCTGATGAAACCGTGTTGTTGGCCAATAGCGTTCTCAACGTCTTGACTACCTGGCCTGCCAGAACTGACGCTGACGCTCAATTTAGTACTATGGAACGAGGCTTCTGCTGTCGTTGGAGTGTGTGAGGGAAGAGACCGCTCGTGACAGACTTGAAGAATGGTTTCTTTCCAGCCATAAAGCTCCAGCTTTCGTGAGCCTTCCATTCCTGCTGGATCTATACAAAGAGATCGGAAAGGCAAGGATGAACCGTATTTAGCACGCATTCATCACCATCAGCAAACTATGCTGATGTTGAGGGGATGCACAGTTATGTATCGATGCCCCAATTGACGAGCTGTTAACAAACTATCTCACGGTTGGAGAGGCATTAACACTAAGTGCTCCTGCCCTGCCTCTTAAGCCACTAAAATATGGGTCTGGCTGGTGATTCCTTGCACACAATTACGGTGTCCGTCCCTTTCAGAGTGCCCAGCTTCCACATAGCTTTGAAGCACTGTGTAAATCCTGGATTGGGTAGTTACTTCCCTCATTCGCAAGGGTTTTGCTGCGTTCACACCGGACGCGAATAAAGTGTCTGGCGCGAGTGATTTCAATGTTAAGTCAATGCAAAGACGCGTTACGTGCGTAAAAAATTCCTGCGGCGCGAATGAGGCATAGAGCACGGTGCGGTACACGCGAATACACCTCCTTCTCGCGTCAAGTTCGTGCGAATGGCGCGAATTGAGCATCTGGTGCGTTTCGTGCGTTAAGCGCAAGTGTGCATTTTGTGCATTGACGCGTTTGACGCGAATTCACGTCTGCCGCCCGAGTTAAAAAATCTGAACTTCTGAACACTTTTGGAGGCTGGCTCCATTTATTATCAAAACAAAAATAAGTGACAGATTAGTCAGACCAATAGTGTATTATGTTGGATTTGTTACTGACACATATATTATTCTAGACCAGACGGTGTCCGGTCTGTTATGTATATTTGACAGATTAGGTTGGTGAGGGCGAGGGTGATCCTCGCTCCGATGCGGCCGTCATCCAGGCGCTGCTCCTGGAGCGAGGAAATGGTGAAACTCGCCAAACTGAGTTCGCCTCCGAATGGTCTGGTGGACCCAAATACAGCGACGATGATCCCTACGCCGCTGTTCTGCTCTCCAGAGCAAATACAGAGCGGTGACTCTCTCGATAAATGCTCGATCAACATAAAAAAGATGTCCGCCAACGGGTTTCTAACGCGCATTACTTTGAATCCATTCGCGCGTCAAGAGCGAAATTGACGCGTGTAAAAACAAAAGTTTGAAGTGAAATTGATGCGCGAATGGATTCAAAGTGGTCAAGCGTATAACTAGACGCGGTAGGCGCGAATATTCACGCTATTCGCGTCCGGTGTTAACGCAGCATTAGAAAGCGCTATGCTGAGTACTACTCTCCAGTGAAACTGCCATTTTTTGTTACAGTCATAATTTGGCATGCACTCCCCTCAGCATGGCAGCGTGGGTAGATCGTTCCCAAAAGCCAAGGCAACAAAGCCAATGTCATAGGTTGTTGCCGGCCAATAGGATTGCTGTGATTAGATAAGCGTTTCAGGCAACGGTTCACACTGAGACGTTCCCCCCATAGCGCTTTGACCTAGTGTCTCATTTCCTGTTCTTAGGGAACATGGGTTACAGTTGTAACCTGAGACTGAATTTACAGAATGTAACAGCTGAAAATACAAACTACGCAGGTCATTGTGTGAAAAAGACTGATTTGATTGCCAAACTAATGTCAGGTGGACTATTGCTGTATGTCTTTATAGATTGAATGGCTGTATGGTGACAGAGGAAGGCTGTGGTTATGTGTCTTCAGCTCTGATTTCAAACCCTGCACACCTGAGAGAGCTGGACCTGAGCTACAACCACCCAGGAGATTCGGGAGTCAAGATGCTCACTGATAAACTCAACGATCCAAACTACAGCCTGGAAAAACTCAAGTATGTAGAGCAGGAAGAGTTTTGAACTGCATTACAATCTTCACTTACAAACCAGTTACACTTTATTATAAAACATTACTACATTTAATACATTTCTTATTGAGAATTTACAGAGGTTTAGCTCAAGGTGTATTAGACGGCTGTTGAATACTTCATTCTGATTGGCTGATGAAGATTCTAAGGTGTGCAATTATTTTCAGTAAACTCACAGGTAAAGTAGTTTTAGGCAGGTCTTGACTGCATTACAGTTCCATATCACTTTGCAAAATTATTTCAGTTATTTCAAAGGTCCTGACAGACTACAACAGCAAAAGAAAAAAAAAACCACAGACAAAATATACAAACTATAACAAATTCCATGATTTTCCTACTAAATAACTTTTTATATCGCTTTATCCCACTCTCCCATAAAAACGCACACACATAGAGTACAGACACACACACTCATACAAGCACACAGAAATTTGTTGTCAGCACGGCCCTGTGATTTTGTCAGTAAAATAGTTTCACGTGAGGTCCAATGTCTGACTGACGAAAAGGGGTGACGCATATGCACATATCCAGCTTTTTTAATTCCAAACTATATTTATTAGCATTTTGTACAGAAACAACATTTTGTGTATATAAAATTAAATGCACCACAGCACTACTTTTCTCCCCAACAACCCCCCACCCCTTCTTTGACCCTAATGCCCCACACTACACATATTATTGTTATTTGTATTATATTGTATGTGTAATATTTTTTTTAAATACAATAAGTGTACAAAACAAAATACAATACTTTTTTTTTTTAAATAATAGTAATAATTTAAATATATATATATATATATATATATCCTCGTCTCTGTTTTTAAGTGAGGGATCAATGGTATCAATATAATTTAACAAAGATCTCCAGGTTTTATGAAAAGTTTTTAAAGACCCTTTCAAAGAAAAACTGATGTCTCAGGTTACAACCCGGAGAAGGGAACGAGACGCTGCGTCGATGACACTTTGGGAACGTATAGTCATATTACAAAATAATGTATTGAGGCATCCAGATACTTCACCACGTGACAGCAAGCAGGCTTCTGATTGGTTAACACGGTGCAAATTGACGCAAAAAACTCGGGCGGCAGACACGAATTCGCGTCAAACGCGTGAATGCACAAAAAGCACAACTACCGCGCCAAGCTCTACGTCTCATTCGCGCCGCAGGGATTTTTTACGCGCGTAACGCGTCTTTGCATTGACTTAACATTGAAATCACTCGCGCCAGATGCTCTATTCGCGTCGGTGTGAACGCACTATTACAGAGTTAAACATATAATTTAAGGTAAAAGAGATTGTTTTGGCTTTATAGCGGTTCTTGGATAATGTTATTTCCAGCTAAAGTTAGTTTTGATTGATTCACTTCCGGTGGAATGATCATTTGGTATTAAATTAGGGGCCGCTAAGACGCCGCCGTTCTCTATAAACAGACTTTAAATGCGAACCTGTGATAAACGCTGATGGTGTTCACATGCGCATTAAGAATTGATTCTATAGTTATGTGCATTTGAATCTGTAGAGTGGGAAAGGGATCATCCATAGGGAGAGGCTAGTTGGCACTTCAGCACTGCATTGTCATCGGGTCCAGGCAAAGCTACTTCGTCAGATCTGGATACATCCTGGATCCGGCAGACTGTGGGATAACCTCGGGATAAACAAAGACACTCAAATTAGCGTAGATGCCATTCTTCTCATGATCTAACGAGTACTGTACATCAGGATTTAAGAGAAGTGTTCCCAGTTCCGGCTGACCTAATCTATGCAGCCTAACATTGAATTATAGAAGTCTATAATGTATTATGTGTATGCTAGGTCATAGAGATGTGTCTTTAATCGAGCTTTAAAGTGACCGAGTGTGTCTGCTTCCCAGACAATGGTAGGAAGACTGTTCCAAAGTTTTGGTGCTAAATAGGAAAAGGATCTACCGCCAGCAGTCGATTTTGATATTCTAGGTATTATTAACTGGACGGAATTTTGAGATCGCAATAGACGTGAAGGACTATAATGCGTTAAGAGCTCACTCAAGTACTGCAGAGCTAAACCATTTAGGGCTTTGTAAGTAATCAACAATATTTTAAAATTTATACGATGTTTAATTGGCATTGGCAGCCAATGCATTGTTGACAGAACCGGGCTAATATGGTCAAACTTCCTGGTTCTGGTAAGAACCAGATCTATCACATCTGGAAGCATCTCCTTCAGTAGCTTAGTCGGTATAGGGTCTAACATACAAGTTGTCGATTTAGATGAATTAAGGAGGAGTTTGCAAAATTCTTCCTCTCCTATAGCAATAAATGAATAAAAAATTTCCTCAGGGAGCCTACAATGCATTCCCTGATGCAATACTGTAGTAGACGGTTGCATAGTTATAATTTTGTCCCTGATATTATCAATCTTATAAGTGAAGAAGTTCAGAAAAGTCATTACTGCTGTGTTGCTTGGACATTTCTGGGCTTGAAGCTTTCTTTTTCGTTAGTTTAGCCACTGTTTCAAATAAATTCCTAGGATTATGTTTATTTTCTTTGAATAGGGTAGGCAGATCTAGCAGCTTTTAAGGCCTCTCTGTAAGCAATCGAGCTCTCTTTCCATGAAATCCAAAATACCTCAAGTTTTGTTTTCTTCCAGTTGCGCTCCATTTTTCTGACTACTCTTAAGGGCCTGAGTGTGCTCGTTGTACCACGGCGTTGGACTATTTTCTTTAATCTTCTTTAAGCGCAACGGAGCAACTGTGTCTAAAGTGCAGGAAAAGAGAGAGTTAAAAGTTTCTGTTGCAATATCAAGGTCTTCTAAGCTATCCGGGATGCTGAGATGATGAAACTGATTAGGAAGATTATTGATAAAGCAATCTTTAGTGGCAGAAGTTATATACATATTTATAACACAAAGGCTTAAAGGCCTTTGGGGGACGGCACCTTTTACTGCCGAAAGCTGCCTGACTCCCTACACCATTGCCTTTTTATTTCTACAGGTTAATAACCTGCTATTTGTGGACTAATCAACTGTATGTGGAAAATTAATCAGAGTAAATAAAAAAACACAACGAGTTATAACAACTTTGCAGCCTTGGCTAAATGTATTTTACATGAGACTAGATAATGATCTGAGATGTCATCGCTCTGCTGCAGAATTTCAACGGCATCAACATCTATTCCATGTGATAGTATCAGATCTAAAGTATGATTACGACAATGATTAGGTCCTGACACGTGTTGTCTAACTCCAATTGAGTTTACAATGTCTTTAAAAGCCAATCCCAATGCATATTTTTCATTAGTCGTCTCCGAAGGACGGAGCTGAAGGACGTCTCATCCCATCCTTCGGATGAGACGTTAAACCGAGGTCCCGACTCTCTGTGGTGATTAAAAATCCCAGGATGTCTCTCTCAAAAGAGTAGGGGTGTAACCCCGGTGTCCTGGACAAATCTGCCCCTTGGCCTCTGTCCATCATGGCCTCCTAATCATCTCTGTATACTGAATTGGCTTCATCACTCTGTCTCCTCTCCACCAGTAAGCTGATGTGTGGTGGGCATACTGGCGCAATATGGCTGCCGTCGCATCATCCAGGTGATGCTGCACATTGGTGGTGGTTGAGAAGATTCCCCCCCTCCTTGTAAAGCGCTTTGAGGTCCCAGATAAAGCGCTATATAAATGTAACAAATTATGATTATTATTATCTACATGTATATTAAAATCACCAACAATTAGTACTTTATCTGCAGCCAATACTAATTCTAAAATAAAGTCCGCACATTTTTTGATAAAATCTTTATGGTGCCCTGGTGGCCTGTATACAGTAGCCAGCAGAATTCTCAAACGTAATTTATCATTTACACTATGTATTTTTACACTTCAAAAGAAGTATATTTAAAACTAGATTTCTTAGTGGATTTGAAAATATTACTATAAATTACAGCAACACCTTCCCCTTTGCCTTTCAGACGAGGTTCATGTTTATAACAGTAATCTTGTGGGGTTGACTCATTTAAAGTACTGTAATCGTTTGGTTTTAGCCAGGTTTCTGTCAAACACAGCACATCCAGATTATAATCTGAAATCATATCATTAACTATGAGCGATTTTGAAGTAAGGGATTGAATATTCAGCAACCCAAGCTTTATAATTTGCTCATCTGTATTATATCTGTTTTTTATTTGTTGAACATCAATTACATTTTTAACCTGAAGTTTTTTAGATTTCCAAATTCGGGGAAAAGACACAGTCTCTATATGATAATATCTAGGTGAAAGAGGCGCTCTCTGATGGGATTTATATGACCTTGGTGACACAAGGCTGCTAGCAGACGGTCGGTTTAGCCAGTCTGTCTGCTTCCTGACCTGAGCCCCAGGTTGTCATGTTTTATCTCTAAGACTATGAGCCAAACTACTAGAGAGAACAGCAGCACCAGCCCAGGAGGGATGAATACCATCTCTTTTCAACAGGTCAGGCTTGCCCCAAAAACTTTTCCAATTGTCTATGAATTCTACATTATTAAGCGGACACCACTTAGACAACCAACCATTGAGTAAACACAATCTACTAACTATCTCATCACTCCTGCGAACAGAAAGGGGGCCAGAGCAAATTACAGTGCCTGACATCGTACTTGAGTTTGATGCGACATGCAAGTGACATGCGCGCACCAGACAGGAGTCTTGCTCAACACTGGGTGTAAAGTATATCACTGAGCTTTAGGAGCATTTCTGCTCAACACCTGAGTCTAATGGAATTCACTGAGCTCCAGGAGCATCCCTGCTCAACACCTGAGTGTGATTAAAAAAAACACTGACTTGAGAGGGCACCAAGCGACAGTCGCATAGCTGCTTTAGAAGGCTCACTGGGGAACGCATTTCTGGCGGCCAGAACAGAAAAATACAACTGGAAGAGGAACAAATCCGGAAAGGCAAACAGAAGTAACTCTGCGTCCCCGAAGTGGTCCCTGCCCAGTTGGACCACCTGGGGATGGAGTCTCCACTCTCCCTGGCCATAGGCTGTCGTGAGGCTCGTTGGTGGCACGATTGAGCAGCCGGAAGAAAAAGTGGAATGAATCGACCTCAGAAGCTTCTAACTCCAAGGAGGAGGTGACAGGCTTGTAACATGCAAGGGAAGCGTAGCGCAACGGTCGCAGTGTAGACAATGGATGCCAATGCAGTCAGATGTCCGCCCAGACCTCCGTTACTGCATGCCCTTTGTACGTGGCCTCTCAGCCGGTATTGATGGACACTCGTTCTTAGGACCGTTGGTCTGGAGAAACAACAGGTCTGTTGCGGACTGAGGGTTTGGCAGCAGGCCAGGATGCTTTCACACAGAGCGTGCCGCTCTGCCACGGTCACCTCGGGACTCGGCCGTGAAACCAGCGACGAAGACCTTGTACTGGGCGGAACCAGCGGCGAGGATCTTGTGCTGGGCAGAACCAGCGGCGAGGATCTTGTGCTGCACGGGACCCACGGCGAAGATCTTGTGCTGGGCGGAACTAGTGGCGGGGATCTTGTGCTGGACGGGACCCGCGGCGAAGGTCTTGTGCTGGGTGGAACTAGCGGCGGGGATCTTGTCCTGGACAGAACTAGCGGCGAGGATCTTGTACTGGACCAGTCCGGCAGCTCCGGATCAGAAAAATCGCCAGGCGGAGGACGGTGTCGTGAAACTTGTCGACCACCTCCTCCCCTGCAACCTCCCCGAGTTCCAGAGAACTTCGCCAGACGAGTCCCCAGAAACGACTCACCATTTCTGATGGAAGATTTTGCTGAAGTCTTAGCCACTGCTGCTTCCTCAGTCAGCTGGGCCCATAAGGCAAAACATTGATGAGTGTTCAGTCGGGGCGCTTCCTCCCCGACCTGTAAACCTCCTTTCTGCGGTCCCCTTCCTTCCCCATACACGGGAGAAGGATTATGGAATCCCGAACTGCTGGATCTGTTCATTCTGACGGAGTCCTTCTGTCACGACACACACGGGAGAGAGACAGCAGATCCAATTGCAGTTTGATGATATTTATTGGGAAATTATTAAATCGTAATCCAGTTCAGGCAAGGGTCAAATACCATATAATTAATCCAAGACGCAACAAAGAACACAAGGAACAGGTAGGCACAGACCAAGAAGTGTCAGAGATTAACAAGGACTCCGTAACGAACACTAACACAGACCGGGAATATATACACACAGAACTAACAAGGTGACGGGAAACAGCGAGTGCAATGAACTGATGAGTGACAGACAAAATGCTGGGAAATGAAGTCAAACGTGAAAGACACTGTGAGAACGAGGACCTCTAGTGACAACCCAGGGGAACACAACCAGACACTGTGACAGTATCATCATGCAGCTGACAGAAACATGAGCGGTTGGCTGAATAAGATTCATTAGAAATAGATGAATAATGTTTTAGATGCACGCCGGTCTGTTATTGCAGGGACATCAACATTATATTGCCAAGCCCCTAAGCAGACTGTAATTGGTTGCGTTACATGTCAGTCAAACGTACTCTTGGGCGGTCCTAGGCCAAGAAAAGCTGCGATAGAGTCCAGACCTTCTGCCGTCAGTCTGAAGAGTTACGCGAAACTAACACACGCCATTTGTGGGTGCATTTCAGCTGTGGCTTGTAACACAGTCACTCCCGCCAACTCCCGGGTTGAATTTTATTGTCTTCTCAAAAGGTAGCTGTTATAATCGCGTTGTGGATTATTACCAATCAACGATTCTGTTGACTTTATTAATGCAATGTCTAATAATCAGAGGCGTTTAGATTAGTCATCTCTGAGTCTTGTTCAGAGTATGCACTCTCATCATAAACAACAAAGCAGAGATGTGTGTGTGCGATGTACGTAGGAGATTCAATCATCATACAGTGATTGGTGCAAAAAGTTGCTTCTGTTCCAGACATGGTGTTTTTCTGAGAAGGAACTAATTAAATATAACATGTGGTGCATTTATAAAATAAAAAAAATGTGTGAAAACACATTTTCCCAGTGGCGCAAAGAGATAAGTGACAAGCATCTGACCCAGAGATTGTAGGTTTGAGTCCCGTGTAGGATAACTTTATAAAATTGTGTGTAATGTGTCATTTCAATTTCTTTATTATCAGAGTAAGCAATGTACTAATCCTTCATCCTCTAGTATCTGAACTTCTGTTCATTTTGAGTTAATTCTCACCTGTACTTCTGAACCAGCTGTTTTTCCATGTATGTTCAATTTCTGCTGTTTTTGCTCTTCCTGCTCCGTATTGCGGGTCTGCCCCTGAATTTCTGCTTACAGCTATATTTTGATGTTGTGTTTGATTACTGATTGAATGTGACTCTGTGTGTGTTTTATAGTGTGGATCATGGAGGAAAATCCAGGATTGCAGCAGGACTACACAAATGTATGTCTAAATAAATGCACACACGCACACACTTTCTCACAGACGCACACAAACAAACAAACACAACTTTAGTCTTTGTTGATGTGTTATAACTGTCTCTCATCTTTTGTTCAGATTCCTGTTATCTCTCACTGGATTCAAACACAGCACACAAGCGTATCAGTCTGTCTGAGGAGAACAGAAAGGTGGCATTAGTGGAAGAGACTCAGCCGTATCCTGATCATTCAGACAGATTTGATGCGATTTCTCAGGTGTTGTGTAGAGAGAGTGTGAGTGAACAACGCTGTTACTGGGAGATCGAGTGGAGTAGTCCTGGTGTATGTATATCAGTGTCATATAAGAGCGTCAGCAGGAAGGGTTATGGGAAAGAGACTGTGTTTGGAAATAATGATCAGTCCTGGAGTTTGTTCTGCTCTCCCTCCAGTTACTCATTCAAACACAATAGCATAGAGACTAAAGTACCTGTAGAGCCCATCAGCAGGAGAACAGAAGTGTGTGTGGATCACAGTAGGATAGGAGTGTATGTGGATCCCAGTGCAGGAACTCTGTCCTTCTACAGAGTCGACAGAGACACAATGATCCTCATACACACAGTCCAGACCACATTCACTCAGCCGCTCTATCCTGGGTTTAGTCTTTATAATGTTGGATCATCAGTCAAACTGTGTTGATGAATGAGAACAGACTGTAGAGAGATTCTACCCATAATGCTTTGGGCTGCATGATAAATCAGTAACAGTGAGATGTTATAGAGTCTCTTATTTTCTCTTTATTACATTAATACTGTGTCAGTAAAATAACATGTCAGAATAAAAATGTGTCATATATCCTGATAGTAAGATGTGTGTGTGTGTGCTTTCTCTGTTGGTTCTAATAAAATGTCAAATCATCTTGAGATCAGGTTTTAACTCAGGATGAATCTTGAATATTATCGATTCCCCTTATGGAAAAATTCATATTTTCATTGATTTTAGTAGAGATCTAACAAAGGAATGCCATATGGATTCTTTATGTGTGTACGGGAACAGAAGACCCTGTTTTCTGTTGTTATGTTTATACAGCTGGAGGGTGTGTGTGAGACACTCAGGAGGTTTTTGAGCAGCGACCTCTGACCTCAGAGGTGAAGAGACCCCCTGGTCTTAGGGGTAGCCATAAAGTTCCTTTGTTCCTCTTGTTTAAATAAGTGAGTGACAAGAGATAGCTTTGAAAAGGACACTACAAGACTGCTAGCGACCCCCTCCTCATGGTCTCTCTCCGCCTGCAGCCGGACTGTATGGTTGGACTGAGAACATTCTTGCAAGAATAAATACTTTAAAAATATAATTTGAACCTTGATGTCTCTTACGCTGTGATGCTGTTTGTTTAATTATTGTTTTTTGCCACAACACTCTCAAGACTGAAATGATCTTCAGGAAAGTATCTGATATTATAAAATTTTACATTAATCAGGTAATTTAATAAAATGTATTTATTGTAACTACGGTAAAGCCATATTAAATTATTATAGGATCTATGTCAAGCATTGGAATAAGCTGCCAGAATATTTACTTTTTAAAGTATTTATTTTTTCTTTTGAGTTTAACAAAAATAAATGATTTTTTATTTACTAAAACATGTAAAATTTTCAAATATATACAAACTTTACTTAATTGAACTGAACAAGTATTACCTGTGATATCATGCAAATATTACTTTAGCTGAAGTATTTGTCAATTCACGGGTCCTTTTTTATTAATTTAAAATATTATACATTTAATACATAATACATTGCAAAGCCAGACCTACATACAGCAGCCTGCTGGTTATCGGCGCGGCCGTGAGGTGATTATTTTCACCAATAGAAGAGGCTGTGAGCTATGTTGCTACTTCATGAAGAACATGACCTGGACGAGACCAGAGAGCTATTATTAAGAGATGCATCATTATAGCTTTCAAGATAGTAACATACTTAGGGCTGCACGATTAATCGGAAAAAAATCACGATCTCGATTCAGACATAAATGATGTCAGCTTTTTAGGGATTATTAAGGGAGCGCGAATTCAGTCATGTCAGACCATGCACGCAGTTGCCTATGCTTTGTTAAATTAACAGTTGTTTGTAAATTCGCACCTCTGCATTTTGACAATGTTGTTTTGCACTTCATTGATTTATAGTTGTATAGTGTTTGTTAAAATTCAGTTGTTGTTCATATTGTTATGTTGTTTTGCACTTTTTAGCACAAATATTTGTATAGTTTGTTAAAATTGCACATTGTAACTGTTATTTTGACAAGCTGGTTATTTATAAATCTAATTTAAATTTAATATAGTGTTTAATAATTGTTAAATTTAGTACAGAGCCTGCCCTGTAGTCTATCACACAAACAAGTTTTTTGTTGTTGTTGTTTTTTTTTGTACTTGAGTGCAATACATTTTGGTTGAAAAAAATGAGAATCGTGCAAGAGAATCGTGATCTCAATTCCCATGGAGAAAAATCGTGATTCACATTTTAGCAAGAATCGTGCAGCCTTAAACATACTAACTATTTTATGTTAAATGAATGGCTCCGGTCTGGAATGGCATTCCTTCTCTGATGACGTCAGTTTGACGGCTTGGGTTGAAAACGCTTAACCGTTAGTCTGCTACGAGTAAAACCCTGCCCTCTGTTCAAAATTATGTTTCACTCGGAAATACGACACAACACTGGAGAAAAATCGGTTGCAACTTCTGTTTCACAGGGACTTTAAATGAGAAGCATTACGTTTTGAGAAAGAGAAATGCTGCATTCCAGCACAAGAACCTCTTTGAAACATGGTGGTGGTAGTATCATGGTTTGGGCCTGCTTTTCTGCATCTAGGCCCAAACAAATTGCCATTATTGTTGGAGCAATGAATTCTGAATTATACCAGCGAATTCTAATGGAAAAAGACATCTGTCCGTTAACTGAATCTTTAGAGAAAGTGTCATATGTGCTTGGGCATTAGTCTAGTCTAAGTCGTTCTACCAAAGAATGGGTAAAGAAGAACAAAGTTAATGTTTTGGAATGGCCAAGTCAAAGTCCAGACTGAAATTGACATCCAATTGAATTGTTGTGGAAGGACTTGAAGCAAACCGTTCATATGAGAAAACCCACCATCATCCCAGAGTTGAAGCTGTTTTGTACCGAGTCGTTGTCCAGGAATGATCAGCAGTTACCGGAAACGCCATTATTACTCCTCAAGGGGGTTACAGCAGATACGGAAAGCAAGAGTTCACATTATTTTGCCACTCACAAATGTATAATATTGTATACATTTTTTTATTTTGTCTCATTTGTTTGATTGGGCTCCCTTTGTCTTATTTTAGAACTTTTGTGAGCATCTGATGATATTTTGGGTCATATTTATGGTAGAAATATAGAAACTTCTTATGGTAGAAATATTGAAAGGTTCACAAACTTTGAAGCACCTCTTTACTCCTTAATGCCACACTCAGATGATCTGTGGATATAGATCAAAACAAATCTCATTTTCAGTTGAGCAGTAGCAAACATTTTCTGATATTTTATTTTAAGATCAATATTAGCATAACAACGTTACAGTAAAAACAAATAAAAAGGTAAAACACCCTACTTATAAATTCAATAGCTTGTGTGACGAAGCAGAGGCTGACGGCAAGTGAGAATCCATAAGCATTTACACACAGTTCAACCAGAGACCAAATCAGCAGGCAGAAGATCATCAACGAGGAAACGGGCACAGGTAAACACCACAGAAACAGTCCAGTCCAAACGGAAAAGACAGGGGATAATCCAACAGCAAAACGGGGTAGGCAGGCAATGGGTCACACACGGAGAATAACAGAGTCCTAAATAAAAGCACTCAGTAAGACATGATAAAACTAGTATCAAAAGTAGTTTTCAACTGGTGTTTGGCTAGTGAGGCTGCCAGACCGGACACTAGCTGAGATAGCAGGAGGAGAGGTAACATCAACACTGGGTGAGGGCTCCTTCTGCTGGTGTGGCGGTACACCTTCATCTGTTAGGAGCCTTTCAGATGCACCAAGTTTGTAGAAAGTTTTATAATGCAGGTTGTGGCCTCTGCACTTTTTGTTTTTAGTGGTAAAGCCTCACATCACTTTGTAAAGTAGTCTACCATTACACCTTTCATTGGCATGAGCTTTCCCACTGAATCCATCTCCACAATATCCCGTGGATGTGCTACCACATAAACAATATATTAAACTGATATTATAAAAAAATCCTTGTGTTCTTCATACAAACATTACTTACCACAATAGGGTTATATTCATTTAGATTTTTCAGAGAAAATTGTTTTCTCTGGTAAACAGCACAGTGTGTGTGACCTAAAATATATAGCAAACACAATTTTGATCAGTTAAATTGTTTCACATCACACATTATCTTAGTTATAAAATATAAATGGCATAATAATTTTAAACGCAAGGTTGCCATTATTTTTAATCAGGTCAGCAAAAGAAAATTATGAAAAAGGTTATTGCATTATCTTTTGAATTTATAGCTATCATCTAAATAAATTAGTTTGAGAGTATGCAATGACACAGAATAATCACAACACACAATGGTGTATACCAGAGTGTGGGGTGGCAGTGGCTCAGTGGTTCATGTAGATTGTCTACAAACCGGAGTTGGTGGTTCGATTCCCAGTTCCACCTGACCAAGTGTCGAGGTGTCCATGAGCAAGACAGACACCTAAGCATGCTCCTGATGATTATGCTCTCTAATTACACCTGCTCCCGACGTGCTGGATGGCACACTGCCGTCGGTGTATGAATGGGTGAATGTGAGGCAATATGTAAAGTGCTTTGGTGGCCATGGGTCTGTTGAAAGCGCTATATAAATGCAGTCCGTCTATTTGCCTGTTGACATCCAGGCATAAACCTTTGCCAATTAGTCTTACATATAAACATTATCAACAAATAAAAAAATTTCCCAGACCTTTTGCTGTCTGCGTTTCCACCGCCGTCTAAGGTACCGTGAATATTAGGCAAATTAGTCCGATGACGTAGGACTGCGCGCTACTTACAGTTCCCGCTGGATTTCATCCTCTGAATTTAAGCTTAATAAAGCCTGAACCTTGTCGCCTGTTCATCTGTCATATTTTTTAAACTTTATTGTTGATTTAAATATCGAGGTGAGGGAACGCTGGCGCGTTTGGCTGCCGCTCCTTTCTCCAAATTGTTTTATTTTTTTTAAAGTTATATTATTCTCCGCACCTTTGCGGTTGCGATGTGGACGTACCATTTTATATACGTTGGACTGCTGTTTTTAATTGTGTACTCCACCTGGATTAACCTGCAACGTCTCACGGAGAATTCCCTTACCGAGAATCAACGCAGTGCTTCGGCGGTGTACATACTGCACGAGGACTCTGTGATACTACGCTCACGGTGTGCATTGAGGATTCAACGCTGTGATCCGGCTGTGTACGCGGACTTACTGACTATGGCCCTGAGGTACTCTGCACGACAACTTCTGAGCTTAAAACGAAACTCTTGTCGTTTAGTTAAAGACTCTTACGAACACTGTCGAGACGCTGGCTTGCTGCGTTCTAAACGATATATTCACCGGGGCTCGAGGTGCAGTTTTTCCGTCTCATCCTCTCCTAATGTTTTTGTCCCTGCATGCCGGCGTAAGAAAAACTACCTGCCTTACGCTGGTGCTGTTCACAGACATTTAATATCAGTTCCCCGTGTGGAGACTAAACTAATGTCATCTCCTACTCAGAGCCTGGCCTATGCTGCATTATTTAATGCTCGCTCTGTGAATAACAAGGCACTTTCTTGATCGGATTTTATTTCGGATAGAAACCTGGACTTGCTGTTCTTAACTGAATCATGGCATAAAGAGAATGACGGACTTCTGTTTAACCAGATAACTCCTGCTGGTTTTGGAGTTTTAGATCTCCCGAGGTCATCTGGCAGAGGGGGTGGCATTATTGTGGTTTACAACCAGCAGTTCAATTTAAGCACTGTGTCTGTTCCGCAGTTTTCATCATTTGAGTGCTTGGTTTTGAGTATTTCCGCTCCTACTTCTACAATCATTGCGACAGTCTACAAACCACCTAAGACTAAGCCACATGCAGTTTTTATGTCAGAATTTGCTGATTTTCTGTCTATGCTGTCCTTAAAGTTTCACAAAATTCTTATTGTCGGGGACTTCAACATTCATGTGGATCAAAGTGATTCAACGACGGCTAAGGAATTTTTATCGCTGCTTGACTGCTTCAATCTCTCGCAATTGGTAACTGGCCCAACTCATTGTAAAGGCCATACTTTGGATCTTGTGATTACAAATAGCTCATTTGTATCACAGTTATCATCTGTTGATATTGGATTATCTGATCATTCAGCTGTCTTGGTATTGCACAATTCATGTGTGCCTTCCACCCGAACGGTAACTTTTCGAAAGTGGAAGTGTATTGATTAGACAGTATTTTCGAATTCTGTTGTTTCCACTTTCGGTGATCTGCACTTCACATCTTTGGAGGAGAAAGTCTCACAGCTGAATAACGCTCTTGCTGTTAATATAGACACTTTTGCTCCCCTGAGGGCACGCAAGGTTACTTTTACTCGCACTGCTCCATGGTATAATGACAATCTGCACACTGAGAAGGCGGCCTGTTGGAAAATGGAGCGAAAATGGCGTCTCACTGGCTTGAATATTCATTATCTAGCCTGGAAGGATCTTCTAAGTGACTACGGAGCATTAATTGAGTTTGAAAGATCTTTGGATTTCTCTCAGACTATTGAAAACAATCAAGAAAACCCAAGACATCTATTTAAAACTATAAACAGACTCCTTCAAGTTAATGCTGCTACTACCATGCCTGCTTCTCAGCCGCTGTGTAATTCTTTTCTTCATTTCTTCAATTCAAAAATTGATAGTGTTCGTAAACAAATCTCTGTCTCATCTGTTTCTACTCTTTCATTCCATTGTCCACCTGGGTTCACTGGTACTTTTCTAACTAACTTTCCTCTTCTTGATACTGTGACTCTTACAAGGGAGGTATCAAGCATTAAAGCTTCCACTTGCTTGCTTGATCCTCTTCCCACATGCTTATTTAAATCTTGCTTTGAGGTCCTGTCTCCGTTTGTTCTCAGTATTATGAACGACTCTTTGCAGACTGGGGTTGTTCCAGCAGCATTAAAGATTGCTGCGGTAACTCCAGTACCAAAAAAAGAGAATGTTGCCCTGGATGATTTTAATAATTATCGTCCTATTTCAAACCTTCCGTTTCTGGCAAAAATACTTGAGCGTATTGTTGCCTCTCATTTGTGTAAACATCTCACAAGTAATAACCTCTTTGAACCACTTCAGTCAGGATTCCGTAAATTTCATAGTACTGAGACGGCTTTGGTTAAAGTCACCAATGATCTGTTGATGGCTTCTGACTCAGGTGCAACATCTGTTCTTATTCTTTTAGATTTAAGAGCCGCTTTTGACACTGTTGATCACAGTCTAATGCTTACACGTCTTGAGAGAGTGTCTGGTGTGTCGGGGACAGCTTTGAAGTGGTTTTGGTCCTACTTTGCTGACCGTTCCCAGTTCATCTCAATAGGTGACCATAGGTCTGAGATTAGCCCTGTTCTCACTGGTGTTCCCCAGGGGTCAGTTCTGGGCCCTTTACTGTTTAACATCTATCTATCACCACTTGGCTATCTCTTGAGATCGCTCGGCCTCCATTATCATTTCTATGCCGACGATACGCAAATTTATATACACTCAAAACCAGGTGAGCGCTCCAACGTTGATTTTCTTTCTGGCTGTATTACTGAAATAAAAACCTGGATGAGTAATAATTTTCTGTGTTTGAACAGTGATAAAACTGAAGTTATGCTCATTGGTTCTCGTCATCAAACCTCCAAAGTTGGTTCTCTGTCTTTGACTCTGGATGGCTCTGTTTTGGGTATCCAGAGTAAAATGAGGAACCTAGGAGTTATTTTTGATGCTAATCTTTCATTTGATTCTTTCATTCAGAGTACTGTTAAAACATCTTTTTTCCATCTTAGAAACATCGCTAGATTGCGGCCAATGTTAACTTTTCCCGTAGCTGAAAAGCTGATAAATTCCTTTGTCGTCTCTCAGATTGACTATTGTAACGCTCTTTTAGCCGGAGTTTCAAAATCTACACTACACAAGCTTCAACGTGTACAAGATTCTGCTGCTAGGATCTTAACTGGGTCCAGAATATGCAACCATATCACTCCGGTTTTGGAATCCTTGCATTGGCTCCCAATTAGGTTCCGAGTCGATTTTAAGATTATGATGCTTACATATAAGTCTTTGCACGGTCTGGCTCCATTATCTATCTGAACTGTTACACCCCTACACTCCGAATCGCAGTTTTCTTGGAAATTATCCTGCACATTCTTTGGTTTTACTCATTCTCTCAATGGTTTCTGTTCATATTTATTTGGCAATAAGATGCAGACATTGTTTATTTATCATTACGATATTTATATATTTATTTGAGTTACAGTACACACATTTATTAATATTGCTTTCTTTGAGTTTAAGTTACCGCTGGTTGCTGAGGAGTGGATGGTTGGAGGTTTCGGATAGTGATCGCCAGTGTCATTTGTGGTCCGTGCGAATTAAGGGCCGGAATACCTTCAACTGCTATTTTTAGTTCCGCTTGCCGCTACCAACCAGCAGATTGACTGTGGGGGGGAGTCGAAGGGTTTGTGTTGGGAGTGTCTTTTCTAATTGCTTGTACTTTTCCTTAGAGTTATTATTGGTGTTAAGTTATGCACTTGATTATAGGATAATTATGTAACTGGCCTTGGTATTGATTTTTGTTATGGTATTGTGAAGTTTGTTGTTTTTGTCTCCCCTTATGTGTTAATATGGACTAGTCCGTTTGTATAAATGTCTCCCTGCTGTTTAACTTGTAGATCAGTTTAGTTTGTCTTCTCACGTACTCAGTTGTTTGAGTTTAGTTTTGTTCTGTTGATCTCTTTTATAGGCCTAAACATTTGATTTGATTATTTGGACTTTGTTTTCCTTTTTGGAATCTTTTGTATATGATTTCTTTGATTTAGTAAAATATATTTTTGGGAAATATTTCTATGGCCTCATTCCTTGACTGTTCGGTCCCTCACAGAAGCCCAGACTTATGCCACTTTTAAAGGTCAACTTAAGACATACTTTTTTAAACTTGCATTTACCTGTTGATGTGTTTGCTTTTAACAATTGTCTATTGTGTGTACAGCGCTTTGAGAAGCTACTTTTAAAGGCGCTTTATAAAATAAAGGTTATTATTATTATTATCAAACAACAGTTACCGCGTGCACCGCAACAGATTAAAAAAAATGTTGGTTGAAATAAAATGCGGCATGGAGTAAACCAATCAAAATGCGGCATGAAGTCCCACCCCTTAAAGTTCCTGAACTTTTAAAAATTACCTCGCAAGCAGGGACTTTCAGAAGGGTTAATATTTACCCGTAACTTTATTTAGACCTGGTTCCTGCACAGAGAGGAGTAAACACTCAGCGAATACTCACTCACACAAACATGAAACATACGACTAAAGAAAGCTTGAAATGTCTACTTTTAAATAAAAACAATGCACATTTAAAACAAATATTCTCCTGCAATGTAATCTGCATGAAACTAAAGAGATGTACAGTTTCTCCTGGCTCAGCTAATTATCGTTAATGTGATCACACCCACGTGCAGAGCGCACTAATCATAAGATATTGGGTGCTTCTCAATGTCCCTTCTCGTCTCCTCGCTCCTCCATCCTATGACCCGGAAACCGATGGAGCCCAGGACGATGTTTTGAAGGACATCTCAATTCACTAATTGCACCACAAGGAGTCGAGGATCGAGGAGGCTTCGTGAGGAGTCATGAGCGAGGACACAGGTGTATCCTTTGCGGAAGTGTTTTATCGACTAAACGTGACGCATGTATATAATTCTCTTTCAAATTCCAAAAAATTTGGTCAAAGCTTAAAGGGGTCATGACATGAGAAACCAAATTTGCCTTGATCTTTTGGTATATAAGAGATCTATGTACTATTAAAACTTCCTGCAAGTTTCATAGCTTAAGACGTCCTCCCCATTATAAACAAAGCATTTATTTAATCAAGCTCTAAATACAGCTCGTTCTGGATCCATGGTAAGAAGTGACGTCACGGTGCGAAGTGACGTACCAGTCGTTTGCATATGACCGCCTCCAGCGCAGGACAACTACGGCTCATTTCGCATCATCGCATGCGTTGTCGTGCAGCGAGTGGGTCTGTTTACAAGATACAACATGTTTGAATACGCTGCCGAACGATCCAGATGTCAGGGAAAGCAGTTGGATGCAGTTTATTTGCAGCATATGCAGCGCGCCAAAGCTTTATTTGAACGGTGAGTGATCAGATGAGTGTGACAGGGCATGTTACTGAAAGAACCGCAGCACCTGAGACGCGCTCTCTGCTCCTCACCACGGCGCGTCTCAGGTGCTGCGGTTATCACTCCGCCCAAGTAGCAGTGCTTCGCCTTCAGAGAATATAGTTCCCAGTATTTATACGGTTAAAATATGTATGTGTCTCATGTGACTTTGTTTTTTGTACACTCTGTGACTATACAAATCACAACATGTAAATAGGAAAATGTTTGCGTTATTGTGTCACTTATTTGGATTAGTATGCTAGCTGTAACCATTTACATCCAGTCTTTGTGCTAAGCTAGGCTAGCGGTGGGTGCGTCAAACAGACTTATAGCACGCACGGAGATGAAAAAGGTATGTATGGACTTATCTAACTCTGGGGGATAAGGTGAATAGGCTAAAGTCCCAAAAAGTCGGAGTGTTCCTTTAACACTGAAGTCTTAAAGAGGAAACACCCCAAAACAGACTGTTTGAATCAGAGGTGAGAAACAGGGTGGGAAAATGTCATAAATCACTACATTTTAAAAGTTTTTTTGTACAAAAAACTATAGTAATACTATAATTGCACCTAAGGGAACATAATAAAACAAAACAAAAAACCATGTCATGACCCCTTTAATGACCATGGGAGAATGTGAGTCCCATGGCGAAACTACTGTAAAATGAATATCACATTTGCAATCGTGCTGATATTCGGGAAAACATCACTTTTGCATGTGTGATATTGCTTAACTATGTTATGTTATTAATAAATAAAAAAACAGGAGCAATTCGAATCTTGCATTTTGAGAGCAGCCATCAGGTGTTAGACAGTATTCTAGGTTATTACGTGAGGACGTTTTTTGTCCAATAATTAGAATCTCTTTTTTTTCAGAATTTAGTAATAGGAAATTACTAGTCATCCAAGTTTTTATATCAGCTATGCATTCCGTTCATTTTGTGAATTGGTAAGTTTCGTTAGGTTTTGAAGAAATATAGAGCTGAGTATCATTAACATAACAGTGAAAGCTAATTCCATGTTTCCTAATGATATCTCCTAAGGGTAGCATGTACAGAGTGAACAGCACCGGTCCCAGTACTGAGCCTTGTGGTACTCCATACTGAACTTGATCGATAAGACATCTCTTCATTTACTGCTACAAACTGATAACGGTCAGATACGTATGATTTAAACCATGCTAGTGCAATTCCACTAATGCAAACATAGTTTTCTAGTCTATTTAAAAGAATGTTGTGGTCAATTTTGTCAAATGCAGCACTAAGATCAAGTAACACCAATAGCGAGATACATCCACGATCGGATGACAAAAGCAAATAATTTGTAACTCTAATGAGAGCTGTCTCTGTACTATGGTACGGTCTAAATCCGGACTGGAAATCCTCGCAGATATCATTTCTTTCAAGAAAGGAACACAGTTGTGAGGATACTGCTTTTTCTAATATCTTTGACAGAAAATGTAGATTTGAGATTGGACTGCAATTGACTAATTCTGTAGGATCAAGTTGCGTTTTTTTAGCAAGTGGTTTGATCATAGCCAGCTTAAAGGTTTTTGGTACGCATCCTAGAGACAAAGACGAATTAATGATATTGAGAAGAGGATCTATGACATCTGGAAGCATCTCTTTCAATAGCTTAGTCGGTATAGGGTCTAACACACACGTTGTCGCTTTAGATGACTTAACGAGTTTAGAAAATTCTTCCTCTCCTATAGCAATGAATGAATTGAATTTTTCCTCAGGGAGACTACAATGCACTCCCTGATGAGATACTGTAGTAGACGGTTGCATAGTTATAATTTTCTCCATGATATCATCAATCTTATAAGTGAAGAAGGTCATGAAGTCATTACTGCTGTGCTGCATGGAAACTTCTGGGCTTGAAGCTTTATTTTTCGTTAGTTTAGCAACCGTTTCAAATAAATACCTAGGATTATGTTTATTTTCTTCTAATAGGGTTGAAAAATAAGCAGATCTAGCAGCTTTTAAAGCCTCTCTGTAAGCAATCGTGCTCTCTTTCCATGAAATCCGAAATACCTCTAGTTTTGTTTACTTCCAGTTGCACTCCATTTTTCTGGCTGCTCTCTTAAGGGCCTGAGTGTGCTCGTTGTACCACGGCGTTGGACTATCTTCTTTAAGCGCAATGGAGAAACTGTGTCTAAAATGCTGGAAAAGAGAGTTAAAAGTTTCTGTCGCAATATCGAGTTCTTCTAAGCTATCCAGGATGCTGAGATGATGAAACTGATTAGGAAGATTATTGATAAAGCAATCTTTAGTGGCAGAAATACTAGGTCTAAGTTATAGAAGTTATAGAGTCCGTGTAATTTACAGTGTAAAATGTAATTTACACAAGACTAGATAATGATCTGAGATGTCATCGCTCTACTGCAGAATTTCAACAGCATCAACATTGATTCCATGCTATAATATTAGATCTAGAGTAGGATTACAACAATGAGAGTGTGACAATTTCGTTAGGTAAAATCTGATCGCAACGGTCATTAATCGCTGTCAGTGAATATGTCAAACTAACGATCAAGAATCAGATTTGATCAATTTTAGCCTAGAATCAGAGGATTCTTTTAGGATTTGAAAAATTTGCCTCAGACGGCAAAATCGGGACCAAAATCACTGAGTGCACCCGGCTTAAGTAAGTCTGGCTCCATGGAGATATTTTAAATAGTGGTGTAATTTCGCAACAGTGAAAAACACCACCGGTAGCTGGCTGTCACCAGTGTAGGCAGGTCAGGGCAGGTGCTTGACTCGCCTGTAGTGGTTGTGATGATTGACGAGGGATGTTGAGGGATGCGCTCTCACAGAATGTCTCTGTTCGAGAACAGCGAGTTTTAGGGCCAGAGTTAAAAAATGGACACAGGCCAGGAACTGCAACGGTACCGTGTCAGTGGAAAAGATGGTGGAAAAGATGATCCGTAACCCGCTTCCAGACAGCGCCAGATGAGCCCCAACAGTCCACAATCAAGTCCAGACTGATGGCATGTGTTTACCTGTGCATTCTCTCACTAAAGGTGAATCAAATAATTCAGTCTAACACTCATTATTTCAATCAGTTTGTAATTTTACAGATACATTTGGACATTTCACTGCAAGATATAAGTTTAACTACTATTTTGATTCTGTGGTATCAATATATGAAAGGGAGCACCGCCTACATATGATTGAAATTAGAGGGTGTCTACCACAACCGCTCAATATTTGAAACTATAATAGGTGTGGATAATAGGTGAAACCATAATAGGTGTGGATACAGGAGTCCTTATGAAGTGGTCATATTCAGCTGCTGTGTCAAAGTTGGCTTCATTTCACACAGATACACATTTTCTGATGCAAGATTAAAGGTTTACTTTAACTGTGAAACTCTTTCCACACTGATGACGTATAAAACCCTTGTGAGAATCCTCATGTGGGTTTATTTACATGTTAATCATTTTCCACACATGAATGGATTCTTTCCTATGTGAATTCTCATGTGTTTTTTAAGATGTCCTTGTTGTGAGAAGCTATTCCCACACTGTTTGCAGGTGTAAGGCTTCTCTCCACTGTGAACTCTCATGTGGACGCTGAGGCTACTGATATGTCTGAAACTCTTTCCACACTGATGACATGTGAACGGTTTCTCTCCAGTGTGAATGTTCATGTGACACCGAAGGTTTAGTTCTGTTGTGAAGTTCTTTCCACAATGATCACATATGAAAGGTTTCTCTCCTGTGTGAATTCTCAAGTGAGTCATAAGATTTCCTTTTTGTGAGAAGCTCTTTCCACACTGTTTGCAGGTGTAAGACTTTCCCTCAGTGTGAAGTCTCATGTGGACGCTGAGGGTACTGGTATGTCTGAAACTCTTTCCACACTGATGACATTTGAACGGTTTCTCTCCAGTGTGAATGTTCATGTGACACCGAAGGTTTAATTCTGTTGTGAAGCTCTTTCCACAATGATCACATGTGAAAAGCTTCTTTCCAGTGTGGATTTTCAAGTGGTAATCAAGAGTGTTTTTATGTGTAAAACTCTTTCCGCACTGATTGCAATGGTAAGGCTTCTCTCCAGTGTGGATTCTCAAGTGGTAATCAAGAGTGTTTTTATGTGTAAAACTCTTTCTGCACTGATTGCAAGTGTAAGGCTTCTCTCCAGTGTGGATTCTCATGTGGACTTCAAGGCTTTGTTTTTGAGTGAAACCTTTTCCACACCGTTGACAGGTAAAACATCTCTCTCCAGTGTGAACTCTCATGTGGACTTCAAGGCTTTGTTTCTGACTGAAACACTTTCCGCACTGTTGGCATGTGAAAAGCTTCTCTTCAGTCATTAAATCATGATGTTTCTCAAATTGATTTTCCTCTTCAATTTCATTCAGATGTTGACGCTCCTCTTTCAGCACCATCAGGTCTAAAATGAAAAAACAAAACAAATAAAATTTAACCCCAGTTTAATGACACAAAGCAACAGACTTCAAAACCATAATAAAGCACCAAGTTAAAAACCACAAACTTGTATGCTAGATCCGATATACACTAATCTACTGAAAGAGTAATCTCAGAATCTCTTCTTAATATTAACTGTTCACTGTCTTTAGAACATCAAAAACACTGTAGTCCATGAAAGCTGGAAGTTATAAAACCCCTTATCACTTGACACAGAATAGTTGGTTTATTATAGATCAATCCCAAATTTGCCATCCCTGCATAAAATATTAGAATAAAATATTGTCCTCTCAACTTTGCTCTGTTTTGAAGAAAAACAGTATTTCATTCAGAATTTAAGCCCCACTGTATCACAGAAACTAAAGTTAATAACGTTAATTAGATCTTTTGACAACAGATACCACGACATTCTCTGATAGATGGATAATTATATTGGCACGTGGACCAGAATTAACATTGTTTAGGTCCTATCTGTCAGATTTCTACAACTTGTATATTAAGAGAGGTCTCATCAAACACAAGTATCGTGTGCCCCAGGGCTCAGTATTAGGTCCTCTGATTTTCTCATTGTTTATGCTCCCCCTAAGGGACATTGTCATTCACTGTTATGACAATACTACTCAGTTTTACATACACTGCTAACTTAGAGTAGTGAATTTTGTCCAGTTATATTAATGATAATAATAACTAGCAGCATTTAGCGGTGTTCAAGCAGTTAAGGCAGTTAAGCTCAAAAGTATCAAAAGACATTAAGGCTTATGTAGCAAGCATTGTTTTAGCATGATTTACTATGATATACCACATTTTATTGTGATTTTTTCATGATTTACCATGTTCCAGTAAGATTTACCATAGTTTACCATGATATACCAAGTTCTAGTATGATTCACCATGATTTACCCTGTTGTAGCATGGTTTTGCACAATTCAACACATTTTAGTATCATTTAACATGATTCTAGCATGATTTACCATAGTTTACCATGTTTTTTCTTAATTTACCTTGGTTTACCATGTTATAGGATGATTTACCATGATAAACCACATTCTAGAATGATTTACCAGGATTGTACCATGATTTACCATGATACACCATGTAATAGAATGATTTACCACTTCGTGCTTGAACACCTAATAATAGGCGACCTTTTTGCCCGTTATAGCGCCACCTATGGTCCGATCTCCATGAAACTTTGCATGCTTCTTCACCATGTTACTACACATGTGCTCATCAATTTTTGTGAAGTTCTGAGTTTTTATGCATGATTTATATGCTTTTGAGTGTATTTTGACACGCCCCCTTTTCTAAATGACCCTGTTACAGTGAACCAAAGGGCAAATTTCAACTTTTTTCCGATAATTATTGATCTAGAGAGTCCAGAGAATTGTCCTAGACTGGTCTGGTTCCGATCGGGCGAAAAACCAGGGACTAGTTCGCGAAAGTAGGTTTTGGACAAAATTGGACATAGCAGAACCTTTTTTTGGCCTAAATCGATTTTGGAGATGTACATTTTGACCGGCTTGAGCCAAGGATCACAGTGGTACAAAAAGCTTGATTCTAAGTCAAACGGTCTAGGAGTTATGAGCAATTTAGTACTTTTGGTTGCTGTAGCGCCACCTATGGGCCAATCGGGCTCATTCTCTGATAGGTTCTTCCCACACTGAGGCCCTACCATCTGGCCAGGTTTCAAGTCTCTAGGCCTTACGGTTTGGGCTGCACGATGCGTTTTAGGGGATTTTTTTTTTTTTCAAAATAGCAATTACAATAGGTTTTCAGCACTTCGTGCTTGAACACCTAATAATGATATAATAGATGGGATGACTTAGTAATTAAATAAAGTAAGTGTTAGATCTCAGCAAATGTACTGGGTGTCTACAGATATAAACAAGTTAAATGTAAGACTTTTTAAGACCTTTTTAATACCACCTTATGACATTTAAGACCAAACCTGGAATGGAGAACCATATAATTAAACTTTTTTATTTTACTCAACAAGAAACTGCTAATTTTGCAGTGGTCTCTTCTTTTCCCCATATAAACAGGTGCAATCAAAAATATTCAACCCCTCAAAGATTTTAAGGATTTATCGATTAAAGATTCTGCATTGGATGACTTATTGATGAGTTGAGTGATACATAAAATCAACACAGAAAATACATGATGTAGTATTTGTGTGTAACAGGATATTTTGCTAAGATAGCCATGTCACAATTATTCAACCCATATATAATATTGTTGTTTTTACAAACATAGTTAAGCCTTTGGGAACTCTATAATGATCCTTCATTTGCTTCAGCTGTGATGTCTATATGACAGATTCAGAAGTATTTAGTGGGTTTAACACACAATAGGATACACTTAGGATACATCTGTATTAATTAGTATTTGTCTGGTCATGTGATCTCAACATGTCTGTCCACATGAGGCGACCAGCTCTCTTTGAAGAGTGTCCTAATTAAAGTGGTTTTATTTGACACAGAGGCTCTGTGTCAAATAAAACCACTTTAATTAGGACACTCTTCAAAAATATCATTCATTTCTGTAGAGCTTGACATTTAAATAAGGAAAAAACGACTGAGTTCAGCTTTGAACTCACTTTTCCACTGTTCTCACCTTGCCACTGTTGCCTTTGGCTTGCTCAGTTGGGGATATTCAAATTAATTAACCAATCATTAATACCATTGATCAGCCCTACCAAACGTGGATGTTTTTTTCCACTAAGAAATGAACATTGTAATGTTGTTTTGATTAATACTGTGAAGCTGCTTTGATACAATCTATATTGTGAAAAGCGCTATATAAATATACTTGACTTGGAGAAAGAAACTAACCTGTTTGTTCCTCAGTGTCTTCATGTTTGACTCTGAATGTTTCTTCAATCTTCACGTCTTCACTCTCCTCTTTAATAAACGCCATCTTTATAATAGTGTGTCACGTGGATCTCAGTCGCTTCACCAGGAGTTTTTCTGTGTGTTTGGACACTGTCCTGTTTAAGAGGAGAATAATTAACAGAAAGAAAAACACTCTAAATCTCTGAGAGCGTCTCGATCAGATCTAGTTCAGTAAGTTAGTTCAGTTCACTGGTAAGAGAGTCAGTCAGAGAGAGAGTTAATGGACTTAAAGGGGTCATGACATGTTTTGTTTTTTTATTATTATATTATTATTTTTATGTTCTCTTAGGTGAAATTATAATATTACTATAGTTTTTTGGACGAAAAACTTAAAACAATTTGTGATTTATGACCTTTTTCCACCGTTTCTCATCCTCTGACACAAACAGTCAGTTTTGGAGGGTTTTCCCTTTTAAGAGTTCAGTGTAACTGAGTTTTTCTGAGTGTTTGGACTCTGTCCTGTTTAAGAGGAGAATAATTAACAGAAATGAGACAGCGGAATGAGACGCACTTTTTCTGTAATACATGTTTACTCACAAAAATTATTATTTTCTGTTATTCATACACTTTCCTAATAAAAACTATGTTCATTCATGTTATTTGATACAATACATTACAATGTTACATTCAGTAATAATTAGCTTATTTCACAGTTCTTTACATAATGGGTTGTACTGAAAAACAATATGGGAAGTTTAGGAACCTTTACTGTTACTCATTTGTGGATGTACTTTACTGATAAAAAAAAACTGTTTATTCATTTTTTTAGATACATTATAATTTTACATTAAAAATAATTCATATCAAAGTTCTCTATATAATTGTACTGACAGATTGTATTGGTTTAAACACTATAAATGATTAAAAACACAAACCTTTCTTCAGCAGAATCACAGATGCAGGAGCGGCGCAGACTTATGACATCATGTCGCCACACCAAAATAAAAGTCCTGTTAACATTAAATAGAAATTCACACACAGAAAACATATTCAAATGATAGGATAAAGGATTCATTCAAAGAATAAATTGCAGATTTCCAAAGCATTGTGATATTCCCAATCATGAATTAAGTCAAGTATCTTGATATCATATATATCATATAACATAAATATGTCATATAATAAAGGACTGTGGAAAATATATTTCTTAACTAAGTTTTTGGTTGCAGAGCTAAAACTGAATCCTTATCACAATATGAATATACATCTTATTCCATCTCAGAATATAAAGGCAATAAATAACATCCACTCTGGATGAATCCCGCTTCAAATTCACTCAGTGTTCACCCGCTAAGCATGATTTTACACCCGACCCGACGACGCTGAATCTAGATCTCGGTTCGAAATGTGAGATAGAGGTCTTCACAGTGCACCCGAGACCCGTCGACCCGGGACCCGTACGGGTTCGGGTCTATATTTTAAATGATCAGCCGGGTCCGGGTCGGGTCCGAATCTATTACTTCGGGTCCCGGGTCTGTTCAACATTGTGTGTAATACCCGTGTCATCGGACTCGTCTCGGAGAACACACGGCCGTGATCAGACCGACTCAGTCAGCACTGCTTGTGTTTTTTTGTAACTTGCAACTTGTAAAATTAGGAAAAGTAAACGCATATTTTAGGTTGATCCAGCTAGCGCGCATGTGCAGTCTCAAGCGCGTGTCATGTTTCTATGGCAACCAGAGCTTCCGCCAAACCGCGCGTTACATTTTCTCCCATTTTTATAATAATAAGGGCAAAAAGTCAAAGTTATTATGCGAGTTAACTCGAGTCAGAATGTATATGCAAAGTTGCATTTGTCATCCGTCACCATATAACATCAAGTGGACTTTTGGCTGAAATAATGAGTGGAATAAACTTGGAATAACGAGAGGAATAACATGGATAGAACTTTCTTGACAGTGGATTGTAATGCATCACAGTCAGTCAGGTAAAAAGTTAACGTTACAAGGAAGTGAGACGACGGCTACTAAAATTAGGTAAGACAAAAAGTTTTATTTTTCGCAACTTGTGTGGAATAACATGTGACAACGCTATGCAAACTACGCTTCTCAACCAAACACACACGAGAAGTGATGACACACTATATCTCAGAATATAAGTCCGAACTCCCGCTGACTTATATCTTGCTCTCTCATTGGCTGTCGGTCAAAAGGATAAATGGATTAGGAAAAAAAGAAGTTGTTCATCCTTTTCCAACACCTTTTCCCAGTCTTTGTTGTACTTTTTGCCATGCTTGGGCCACTTCGTTGGAGAAATTGAAATAAGTGTATTTATTTATTTATTCATTCATTCATAACATGCATGAACGATAAAAGAACAGGAAGAAGAAAAAAAATCTTGTAGTACCTCTCGCTTTTTGTGCACATCAAAAGAAACCGAAAAAACAGCTGCTTTTTGAATGGATCAACCCTAATCACCAAACATTTTCAGTAATACCTATCTTTTTCTTGTCCCATTCCTGTACTTTTTCTTATACAACTTCTTAAATTTACAAACACTTTTGCAGCACTTGAGTTCATAGTCCACGGTGTTCCACAGTTTAACTCCGTGAATAGACAAACTCATCTGTTTTTGTGTAGTACGTGCAAAAAGAGTTTTAAAATGATAAAATGATCTTCCTCTGATACAACAGTGAATTAATTTTGTAAAACCATGCAGAACTCTCTGCTTTGCTTTCCACATAAAAATCTAAATCTTCACATTTTGGGTTTTGTGCCACTAGGGTATGTATTACCCCAGACCTCTGTGCAGTATCCAAAATATGGGAGTTTTAGGGAATTGTACAACATATGCAACGAAAAATGGTCTAAAACATCTTTAACTTTTTACAGAACCCCAATACTTTTACAAACTTTATTCTTAATATAAACTATGTGAGCTTTCCAATTCAACTTATCCAAAATAACACCTAATAATTTTATCTCATTAACTCTTTCAATATCAGTTTCTTCAATTGCTATTCTTACATTTTCATTCTTTTTACGATTACCAAAAATCATGTTTTTTTTCTCTCCCAATTTAAACAATTTATTTTTGTCAAACCATTTCTTAATTTTTACAATTTCCAGAATAGAAGATTTTAGTATCATTGGCAAACATCAAAAACTGTAATACTTTAGACACTTCACAGAGGTCATTAATGAACAAAATAAAAAGTAATGGGCCTAAAACGGACCCTTGTGGAACACATATTATATGTTTTAACTCTTTTTTTTACCATTTTTTACCATTAATTTGATATTTACATCTATCATAGCATGGATTACAGTTTCGTGCGCGCCTGCACGTTTAACAGGATTTTTCTCCAATAAGGGGGCGGATTCGGCGAGATGTTTTGACGAATTACACCACAGCACTTATATGATTACACTGATTGGCTACAGCTGTGAGCAGACAGTGTCAATCAATGTATTGGGAGATCGACAAAACGGCAACCGTGACCATAGATGTAAAGAAAACAAAGTTGCTTGTCAGATTTTCCTAACCAACCATATTTTTTTAATAAGCCCAAAAGCCATGTATCGTCACGTATTATAAGCGGACTTGGCGATTATGCTTATGATACTGTTAACACCATACATCAGGGATCACCAATCCTGGTCCTGGAGGGCCGCTGTCCTGCAGAGTTTAGCTCCAACCAGGTTTAACACCTCTGCCTGGAAGTTTCTAGTATGCCTAGTTAGACCTTGATTAGCTTGTTCAGGTGTGTTTAATTGGGGTTGGAGCTAAACTCTGCAGGGACAGCGGCCCTCCAGGACCAGGATTGGTGACCACTGCCATACATAATAAAGATGAAAAACCACACTCTCTAGTAATATCTCATATTTATTTATACCATGTCCACACAGATGTGTTTCAGCCTAAGCCATCATCAGTGTGTGGTGTGAAACACCAGAGAGTTTGCTTTTAAACATCACAGGTGAACCCCATTAAATGTCATCAAATCATCTGCACCGTCAGGTGCATCAAGTTACCAACATTGTAGAAACACAAGGAATAACACAACAGAACAGGCCATAGATAATGCTCACATGTAACACTTATGAACAATTAGCAAGAAAAATAATATATAAAAAAAAAAGATAAGAATAAAATATAAAAAAAGTATTAAAAAAGTGTGTTTAAAACAAATTTAAACATAAGAATTAAAAATGGTCTAGCCACAGGTGACTTAATATCGTGATTACGTATGTTACTTTTGTGTTCGTGTAATCTTATTCTTTAATTTTATTTATAGCAGTTTTTTATACAACACAAAACATATCCAAGTCTCACAAAATGTTTACAGAAAGAATGTTATACATAAAATAAAATGCACCCCGCACCAGACAAAGAGAAAGAAATTACACAGTGTAATCTTATTCTTAACTCTTTTTATTTTGCCAACATAAACCCCACATGGGTATTTAAGTAAGTACACAACAAAGGACGTACGGCAAGCAATTTTCCCTCTCACAGAGAATATCTTGCCAGTCCGTGAATGTGGAAAAGAATTACCTGTAATCATCAACTCCTACAAGGGAAATTGCCCGGATCAAGGGCTTTAAGCCAATTGAAATCACCGACATCCAAAATGAAATGAAGAGTAAGTTTGACACTCAACAACTAAAAGAAATTGATGATCGTTGCACCGTGCTTTTGGACATCTACAGAAAAGAACTATCGAAAGTGAAACGCCAAACTACAGACTCCCTCCTCAGTGGTCTTTCAACCGATGAATCTGGAAGCGATAATGCATGTACAGGTACTAGGGCTGCACGATACTGGGAAAAAATGGCATTGCGATATTTTATTTTTCTGCGATATATATTGTGACATTTTACCAGATTAAAGTGAATCGGTTCAAATGAGTCATTCGTTTGTGAATCGGATGTGTCATTAGTGGACGACGTGTAGCCTACGGCGGGCATTGTGTGAGCATTGTGCGGGACATCGCACAAGATTTGTGTCAACATAGAAAACATTTCATCGCTGGAAATGTTTTTTCGTTTATTGAAAATATTCTGGTTTATGTCAGCTGAATGTGCGGAACACTTTATAGATATAGGTAAGGCAAAGGTTTTTTTTGCGCAATTCACACCCCGCAGTAATTCAGGAGAGAAAAATCTCAAAATGCTCCACGTGAAACTTCGGTCTTTCGACCTTTTACCATCGTGTCAATTGATGTTGATTAATATGCGCGAGGGCGAGGGAGAGAGAGCAAGACAGCGCTCGTGTTGTTTGAAGACGGTGAGGGCTCGCTCTCCCCCTCTCTCTGCTCACTCTTATATGCGGCCTGTCCAGCGCAGCAGTCATTCTATTCTACACCACTCACTGATCAAATAAGGCTTTAGTTTGTCGTTTGGGGCTTTGTTATGTTGGTAAAACAAAAAGAGAGTTAAGAATAAGATTACTTAAACACAAAAGTAACATACATGGAAAAATGGCTATTTCTTTCCAGAATGAGTTTGCAAATGGTGTTTCAGGTTTGAGTGATATGTGAAACTCTTCTCACACTGAAGACACTTGTAAGGCTTCTCTCCAGTGTGAACCCTCATGTGAACCTTTAGGTTTCCTTTAACCGTGAAGCTCTTTCCACATTGATGGCAGGAGTAAGGCTTTTCTCCAGTGTGAATTCTCATGTGAGTCTCAAAGTTTGTTCTATATATGAAACTCTTTCCACAGTTTTGACATATAAAACAGTTCTCTCCTGAGTGATTCCTCATGTGAAGATCAAGGTTTAATTTATATCTATAACTATTTTCACACTGATCACAAGCAAATGGCTTCTCTCCAGTGTGAATTCTCATATGGACATTAAGGTCTTTTTTCAGTTTAAAACTTTTTTCACACTGAGAGCATGTAAACGGCTTTTCTCCAGTGTGAACTCTCATGTGAATCTTGAGACTTCCTTTTAGTGAGAAATGATTCCCACACAGAGTGCAGGCGTAAGGCTTCTCTCCAGTGTGTATTTTCATGTGAGTCTTGAGGTGACTGCTTTGTGAGAAGCTCTTCCCACACTGAGAGCATACGAACGGCTTCTCTCCCGTGTGAACTCTCAAGTGGGTTGTAAGGTTTTTTTGGTGTGCAAATCTCTTTCCACACTGAGAGCATACGAACGGCTTCTCTCCAGTGTGAACTCTCAAGTGGATTGTAAGGTTTTTTTTGTGTGCAAATCTCTTCCCACACTGAGAGCATACGAACGGCTTCTCTCCTGTGTGAACTCTCAAGTGGGTTGTAAGGTTTTGTTTGTGTGTAAATCTTTGTCCACACTGAGGGCAAATGAACGACTTCTCTCCCGTGTGGATTTTCAAGTCTTGGCAGGTGAAAGGGCTCTCTTCAGTGTTAACATTCATCTGGACTTTAAGGTTTCTAAATTCTTTTTTATGAGTCTGTGAGTAACTAAAAGATTTTTCCTCAGTCTTGAAATCATGCCATTTTTCATTTTGATTTTTCTCTTCCATTTCATTCAGTTCTTGACTCTCCTCTTTCAGTCCCATCAGGTCTAAGGTGAACAGAAACAAAAACCAAGTTAACACCAGTATAATGGCACAAAGACATAAAAACATTTAGACATGTAAAACATCAAATCCTACTACATGTATGCTGAATCCTATAACCACTCAACAACTGAAAATGGTGTAACCTGTAATCATAGAACCTCTTATCAATAGTGTAATTTTTTTGCTTTCTTTAGGACACATCCCAAATACTTACAAGCTGGCAGTTATCAACCCCCTTATAAAAACCCACAGTAGAGCATTGGGAATAGCAGGACCCCAATCCCCAACACAAATAAAACGGGATCAGGCAGTTTTACATTTGCTGTGGGTGTGAGATCAAAAATATACAGCAGGTCCCGGGATTCAAGAATGGGGTTAAAAAATTTCAATAAAAGTAAAATAAGCTTTTACTAAACAAAACCAAATCAAGGACAAATTTAATAATTTTGAATAAATTGCACTTTGAAAAAAAAAAAACACACTTATGAAAACCTGAGAGACTTTTATTATGCTAATAAAAACAGGCCCAGTTATTGGTCATGCGTGATGCTTTACTTTAGCTTGATATTTATTTATTTTCTATGCAGAAACTCCGCCCTTGTTTTCCCTTTTCTTGAGGGAATTGGGACAATCATCTGTGGTTTGCATTCAGGACCTGCGGAGGTGAGTAGTCGTGGGGCTCGCAGACAAATTTTAGAAAGGTACGAATATCTCTCAATCTTCAGGGGCTGATGCGGGCGCTCCTGGAGGACGATGATGTGTTATCTCTAGCATTGTCTGATCCGGCAACAAGTGCACTTTTGGCTTCGAGCCAACACAAGCAGGATGAGGCTGTTGAGACCAATGATATTTCTGCGCAATCACAACCCGCCTCCCCTATTATGCCAAAAGTTTTGGGGCTCCTGCCTTTACATGCACATTAACTTTAATGACATCCCATTCTTCATCCGTAGAGTTTAATATGGAACTAGCCCACCCTTTGCAGCTATAACAGCTCCAACTCTTTTGGGAAGGCTTTAAGGTTGAAGAGTGTGTTTATGGGGATTTTTGACCATTCTTCTAGAAGCCCATTTGTGATGTCAGGCACTGATGTTGGGCAAGAAGGCCTGGCTCTCAGTCTCCGCTCTAATTCATCCCAAAGGTGTTCTGTCGGGTTGAGGTCAGGACTCTGTACAGTCCGTCAAGTTCCTCCACACCAAACTCCTCATCCATGTCTTTATGGACCTGCTTTGTGCTCTGGAACACAGTCATGTTGGAACAGGAACATCCCCAAACTGTTCCCAAAGTTGGGAGCATGAAGTTGTCCAAAATGTCTTGGTATGCTGAAGCATTAAGAGTTCCTTTCACTGGAACCAAGCCCAACCCCTGAAAAACAACCCCACACCATAATCCCTTTACACTTTAGCTTTTTGTTGCTAAAGCTTTTGTTGCCCTTTACACTTTAGCACTTGTTGCCTTTGGCTTGCTCAGTTGGGGATATTCAAATTAAATAACCAATCATTAATACCATTGATCAGCTCTACCAAACGTGGATGTCTTTTTTCCAGTAATAAACAAACATTGTTAAGTTGTTTTGATTGATACTGTGAAGCTGCTTTGATACAATCTGTATTGTGAAAAGCGCTATATAAATATATTTGACTTGACTTTAAACTTTAAACCCCTTTAAATCCCTTTAAACTTTACACTTAACAATGCAGTCAGGGCAAGTACTGTTCTCCTGGCAACCACCCAGACTCGTCCATCGGTTGCCAGACAGAGAAGTGTGATTCGTCACTCCAGAGAACACGTCTCCACTGCTCTAGAGTCCAGTGGCGGCTACTTTACACCACTGCATCCGACGCTTTAAATTGCTCTTGGTGATGTAAGGCTTGGATGCAGCTGCTCGCCCATGGAAACCCATTCCAAGCTCTCTACGCACTGTTCTTGAACTAATCTGAAGGCCACACGAAGTTTGGAGGTCTATAGCTGTTGACTCTGTAGAAAGTTGCCGACTTCTGCGCACTGTGCGCCTCAGCATGCACTGACCCCGACTGTGATTTTACGTGTCCTACCACTTCGTGGCTGTGTTGCTGTTGTTCCCAATTGCTTCCACTTTGTTATAATACCACTAACAGTTGACAGTGAAATATTTAGTACTGAGGAAATTTCACGAATGGACTTATTGCACAGGTGGCAACCTATCACGGTACCACCCATTCTTTCACAAATGTTTGTAGAAGCAGGCTGCATGCCTAGGTGCTTGATTTTATACAACTGTGGCCATGGAAGTGATCGTAACACCTGAATTCAATGATTTGGAGGGGTGTCCCAACACTTTTGGCAATATAGTGTAGATTAGATATGCCATGGAAGCATGTGGATGTTTAGGATAATGTTTTCTGTCTGGACATAACAGCCTGAGCTAAAAAGATCTTAGGGTGGGTTGTCCAATGTCCAATCCCTTTATAAGAGGGCCACTGTCCTGCAAAGTTTGGCTCCAACTCCAAATAAACAACCGCAGGTCTGGTTGGGTTGGCTTCGCGCACCATGGCTGTTTTGCAGGCCTACCAGGCTGACCTGCTGAAGGACCAGGACCAGGACCATTTGGCTCTCCGTGCCTCAAAGCATACCGCTGCCACAACCGTTAAGATTAACAAGGTTAAACGATAAGACTGTCTGTAAGTTTCTGTGATATTTGATGTTTGAAATCTATCTTGGTTTGATCAAATGGAAGACAATCAACATTGTCAGCTGGTTCTCCAGGCATGTGTTCAGTTTTGCAGCGAAAAACAAAGAAGAAAAAGAACAAGCAATCTTCTTTCTTAATACTCCATTATTGTGACATGTTTGTGGCTGCCAAGTTTCAGCTATAGAAGCATGCTATCTACTGAGCATATCTCAGTGGATATTGCGGATATAACGTTAGAGGCAGCCCGATCAACAGTCGAAATATCAAACATAGAGATAAAGAGATAGAGATGCATAACACAGAATGATTGAAGAAAGACTTTGAGAATTAAACTAACCTGTTTGTTCCTCAGTATCTTCATGTTTGACTTTGAATGTTTCTTCAATCTTCACGTCTTCACTCTCCTCTTTAATAAACGTCATCTTTATAATAGTGTCACGTGGATCTCAGTCGCTTCACCGGGAGTTTTTCTGTGTGTTTGAACACACTGTCCTGTTTAAGAGGAGAATAATTAACAGAAAGAAAAACACTCAAAACTAAATCTCTGGGTAAAAATAATCTCAAATACAATACGATTGCTATACACTCAACACTCAAATGGGCATTTGTGGTTTCTCCCTCAGGAAAAATTTGATTCATTCATTGCTATAGGAGAGGAGGAATTTTCTAACCTCGTTAAATCATCTAAATCGACATCATGTATGTTAGACCGTATTCCGACTAAACTATTGAAAGAGATGCTTCCAGAGGTCATAGATCCTCTTCTTAATATCATTAATTCATCTTTGTCACAAGGATACATACCAAAAACTTAAAGGGTTCATGACATGAGAAACCAAATTTGCCTTGATCTTTTGGTATATAAGTGTTACGGAATGATGTATTCCTTGTTGTTGTTTCTGTGTGTTTCCTGTTGTCTGTTATTTTTGTTTGCTCTAAGCAGGATCAGCTGTGGGATGGCTCCACCCCTTTAATTGGCGTTGGTTTAAAGCTCCAGCTTCCGCCCTTTGAAGTCGAGTTGTTGCGATTCCGGGCCGGTCGCACTTCTCCTGTCTCCTCTCCAGTCGTCAGACCACTACCTGATTTAGACTGTCTTTTATTTTTCAGTGAAGGTGTTTTGTAGGGTTGACCTGCCCTTTTCTTTGATATTACGTTCGTCCTGTTTTTGTTAGTGTACTTAGGGTAGTTTGCTGTATTTTGATTTGGATACTTTGAGGGAAGTTAGTTTGATATTGTTTATTATTTGTTTTTGTTCGTTATTTTGGGCCTTGGATCTTCCTGAAGACTATACACCCACTGGTTTATGTTACTCTGGAAATTTTACTGTTTATTTATCTTTATCCTAATAAAACGTTTATCGTTTTTCTTGAACTTTGGGCTCATTGATTTTCCTTTTGGTCAGATGACTGGGCGTGGGAGTCATGTTCTTTTTTTTGTTACGATTTAGCCTAGACGGATCGTAATAATAAGAGATCTATGTACTATTAAAACTTCCTGCAAGTTTCATAGCTTAAGACGTCCTCCCCATTATAAACGAAGCATTTATTTAATCAAGCTCTAAATACAGCTCGTTCTGGATCCATGGTTAGAAGTGACGTCACGGTAAGAAGTGACGTACCAGTCGTTTGGATATGACCGCCTCCAGCGCAAGACAACTGCATCATCGCATGCGTTGTCGTTAGGGATGCTCATATTGACCGTTTAACCGTTAACCGAAAGTAAAAATTTTGACCGATTAATACTATCAGTTAAACGGTTTAAAAAAAATTTATATATTTTTTTGCTTCATGGTTAAAAAAAAAAAAACATACTATATATAACCAATATTTGTTAACTCACTGGGCGCATCGATATGCGCAACTACACGCGCCAACAGTCATATTCTCCCTGAGCAAGCAAAATGAAGCGAGCGACAAGAAGTAGCTACTATGTGGGACAATTTCGACAGAAAGGGCGACGAAGTTACTTGCAAAATATGCTACGCGGTATTAAAATAAAGCAGTAGTGCAAGTACAATGCAATATCACTTGCGAAGCAAACACCCACAAGCAAATGAAAGGCGCTTCCCGAAGCTGGCCACTCCAGCGAGACGTTATCTGTATTCACGAACATCAGCTGTGCCATCGGAGACGGTGTTTTCTCTCTGTGCTCCAGACTTACCCAACAGTATGTAGACTGTAATGCTACTTTTTAAGACCAAAACTAGACAAGCTGTGGATTGAGGTAGGCCTGCTATTTTTATTTGACGGAAAAACGTAGTCTGATGGAGAAAAAAAAATATGCCGGTTTTTCAACGCTTCAAAGTCAAACTGATTCAGTGTTTTCTTTTTGTCATTGTAATTTGTTAATTATTTAAGCAAAAAATATATATATTTATTGTAGGCTTATTTTATGTTTTTTATTTATATTATTTTATTCTTTTTTTCTCTGTTGTCACTGTCAGAAATGCAGCAGGTGCGTGAAAATTTGATCTGAATCCAAGTTCTGTTGATCTGTTCTGTATGCTGCTGTTTGCTGTTTGCACGTTAAAGTAAACCCTTTGAACCCATTTTTTAAAATATATTTTTAATGGGTCACAGATACGCGTCAATTTTATTTTTATTTAATGCCAATTCAATCTTATCAGTTAGCGGTTAATAATCGATTAACAAGTGGCGGTTGTCGGTCGGGAAAATTAACCGAAATGAGCATCCCTAGTTGTCGTGCAGCGAGTGGGTCTGTTTACAAGGTACAACATGTTTGAATACGCTGCCGAATGTTCCAGACGTCAGGGAAAGCAGTTGGATGCAGTTTATTTGCAGCATATGCAGCGCGCCAAAGCCTTATTTGAACGGTGAGTGATCAGATGAGTGTGACAGGGCATGTTACTGAAAGAACGAGCAGAGAGAGAACCCCGGCCGCGCGCGCCTTCAAACTCTCTCTCTCTCTCGCATATGAATCAAAATCAATTGAGAATTGACACGATGGTAAAAGATTGGAAGACCGAAGTTTCACGTGGTGGAGCATTGTGTAGTCTACGTGATACAAAATGATTAACGTTAATAATTTATGCATAAGCAGCACTGACGTTAGCCAATCATAACAGTATAGGCGTTAACACTGAAGTCTTAAAGGGAAAACACCCCAAAACAGACTGTTTGAATCAGAGGTGAGAAACAGGGTGGGAAAATGGGTAACACTTTATTTGAAGGGGTGTGCATAAGACTGACATGACACTGTCATAAACATGACATAACACCTGTCATGAACATGAAGGAGTCTTTATTAGGGATGCACCGATCCGATATTTGTATCGGATATCGGGTCCGATACTGCAATTTTTGCCGGATCGGGGATCGGTCAGACGAGGCCGATCCAAATCCGTTATTGTGCGTTTACTATTCTGTGTTGTTGTTAAGCCCCACAAAAGGCACAAACATTATAAGCACCATAAAGTTTTCGTGCACTATATTACAAGTGTTCTTAAGCCATTATAGTATAATGTGAGATAGAAATGAACATTTAAGTCATTAAATTCGAGATCACGTAAACTTTTCCCTCTGCTGCGGCTGACAGTCATTCTCCATTCAGCATTCCAACAGCGCGTCGCGTTCGGTTACGAGTCAGTCAACGATGAAACTCTCTCCAAGATGATTCAATGTTACTATTATTATACTTGATCTGTAGATAAAGCTCTATGGTTTTGCATAAAACAACTTTATCTTGCTAGACTTTATTGCTGTAACTTAATCCTGTTACTTTCTACCGGGTGTCGGTTAGATCACAACACTAGAGTCAGCTACAAGGCTGCACTATAATTGTTCTTCACTCGCACAGTAACTGAAATTTAAAACTGTTAAAAGAAAAGGCTCAATGAACTATTGCAAAGATAGATACTGTATAATACACTACGTATCAATATGTCTTTCGTTTGTGCTTTGAACTTTTCAATGCGGACTCTCGACGCGCTGCGCGCTGTGACTCTGTGTTGCTTCAAGCGCATCATTCTGCGCTCGGGATGCGCATACGCGCTTTGTGCCGCACTGTATTAGAGCCTTTCATAATCATAATACAGTGACGCAATGGAAGATTATTAATAGCCTTTCTTGTTCTGTTCTATCATATGTTGCTGCCTCATTAAACAGCAGTGCTATACATTTAAAACATGTCTCAATTGTATAGTAGCCTATAGCTATATATAAAATAATGTATCTTTTTGATTTTTATCTTGTTTTTCATGAATGTATTTTACAATACAAAGAGCAATGTGTAACGTTTTACCAGATTTAGTGTTACACTTATTGTCTCATTTGTTTTTTTCACTAAATGTTCAGATTTTATACAATTATTGTCGACTCATGATTTTTCTAGACTAAATTTTACTGTTGAATTATCCACTAATCTAGTTTATAATAGCATTTTTGTCATAGATTATGATCATATATTTTTTGGATTTGTTTTTCTTTATAATGAAGTTGTCTGTATTAAGTAGATTGTGTTTAACACAAAAGAGTGCTTATCAGTTCAACACACGAACTGATGTGTTATGTAACAAGAGTTACATAAATTCTACTTGATTTTTTTTTTTTAAAGTGTGTTGATATCGGATCGGTATCGGTCGATACTCTGAATTTTTGGTATCGGATCGGATCGATTCTGAAAAAAGTGGTATCGGTGCATCCCTAGTCTTTATGAATGTTGTCATTAAGTGTCATTCGGTAAATTATGACACTTTTAATGCAAAGTTGACATTGTTTAAAATGTCTTTGTTATGACAACTTGACATTACCCAAGACAAAAATGTCTTGATTATGACAACTTGACATTAACAAAGACAAAAATGTCTTTGTTATGACAACTTGACATTAACCAAGAAATCATAACCTGTCAACCTGTCACAACTTTGGCCGTCATGACACCATTATAACTGTGTCATGAATATTACTTGTCCTCAAGTAAAGTGGAACACATTGTACTAGTTATAAAGATGTCATTAAGGGTTATTACACTGTCAAATGCTTTAAGTTTGATAATTAGGTTATGATTTCTTGGTTAATGTCAAGTTGTCATAACAAAGACATTTCTGTCTTGGGTAATGTCAAGTTGTCATAACAAAGACATTTCTGTCTTGGGTAATGTCAAGTTGTCATAACAAAGACATTTTTTGTCTTTGTTAATGTCAAGTTGTCATAACAAAGACATTTTTGTCTTTGTTAATGTCAAGTTGTCATAACAAAGACATTTTAAACAATGTCAACTTTGCATTAAAAGTGTCATAATTTACCGAATGACACTTAATGACAACAGTCATAAACATTCATAAAGACTCCTTTATGTTCATGACAGGTGTTATGTCATGTTTATGACAGTGTCATGTCAGTCTTATGCACACCCCTTCAAATAAAGTGTTACCGGAAAATGTCATAAATCACTACATTTTAAAAGTTTCTTTGTACAAAAAACTATAGTAATACTATAATTGCACCTAACGCCGGGTTCACACCGGACGCTGAAGCGACGCGGAACGGAAAATCACGCGCGGTCCGGCGCCTGCCTGTTCACACCAGACGCGTATTCTTCGCGGAGGTCGACAAGCGCTTCTGCTCAGTTGTTGTTTATTCAGAGCTATTTTTTTTACTTCATGGATAAGTAAATAACCTCATAATATAAATACACCATGTTTCTGTAACCAAGAAGTTTGTACACTTCTTTTATTAATCCGTTGTCGAGACACACACGCAGCCAGAGAGAGAATATGGTAGACAGTCATCATAGTAGTGTATATATACCGTTGAAATATACATCCTAAATATACATCCTAAATATACATCTGTTGTTTCCCTGTTTGTTTGTGTGTTCGCATTTGTCACTCGCGGTATTTTAATTTGAAAATTGCTTTTGACAATTGACCGGATGGTCGAGTGTGTCTTGGTGCAACTTCCTTCCGGAATTGACGCGGATCCCTCGCGGCTCGCGGAAAAAATAGACCAGACGCCGAAACTGGCGCTTCACGCCGCGGTCTGGTGTGAACGACACCATAGGTTAACATGGGCGCCGAAAGGAAGCGGCCTCCATTCCGCGCCGCTTCCGCATCGCTTCAGCGTCCGGTGTGAACCCGGCGTAAGGGAACATAATAAAACAAAACAAAAAAACATGTCATGACCCCTTTAAGCTGGCTACTGGCTACTACAACTAGGCTATGTTCCTTTTTAGAAAAAAATTATATCTTATATTCTGAGATATAAATTATATTATATCTCACAATAACAAAGCACGCATCTGAGGCTGCGTTGGTGACACGTTGTATTAGTCATTATATTTGATTATTAGGTTAAATAATTAAATTATCAATCACATCGAAACATTTTACAATCCTACTAGCCCTTTATTTAGATTAAAAACCATTCTCAATTTGGTGAGGAACATATAACGTTTTGAGCAGCATTTGCACACCCTGTCATGCTGTTAGCCATACGCCACTGCAGCAGACGCATATTGCAGTATTAAGGCTAACGATTAATTGATTGTTAATTTAAATGACGGTCGATCATGGGAATTTGTGAAAATTGACATCCCTAATGCCAAAACAAATATTTTTGGTACTGCCAATTTGTTTTGTCATGGTTCATGTGTGCAATAAACATTAGCCTACACAAAAAAATCGTTGCAGAGAATCGTGATATCAATTCTAAGCTAAAAAATCGTGATTCGTATTTTTCCCAGAATCGTGCAGGCCTAATTTCCAGTCAGGAAATTAGACCGTACCATAGTACCGAGACAGCTCTCATTAGAGTCTCAAATGATTTGCTCTTATCATCCGATCGTAGTTGTATCTCGCTATTGGTGTTACTCGATCTTAGTGCTGCATTGATACTATTGACCACAACATTCTTTATCAGTTTGTAGCAGTAAATGAAGAGATGTCTTATCGATCAAGTTCAGTATTGAGTACCACAAGGCTCAGTACTAGGACCGCTGCTGTTCACTCTGTACATGCTACCATTAGGAGATATCATTAGGAAACATGGCATTAGTTTTCACTGTTATGCTGATAATACTCAGCTCTATATTTCTTCACGCCCTGACGAAACTTACCAATTCACAAAATTAACAGAATGCATAGCTGATATAAGAAATTGGATGACTAGCAATTTCCTACTACTAAATTCTGAAAAAAACAGAGATTTATTGGACAATTATTGGACAAAAAACTTCCTCACGTAATAACCTAGAATACTTGTCTAACACTTGATGGCTGCTCTGTTAAGTCTTCGTCGTCGGTTAGGAACCTGGGTGTGCTCTTTGATACCAATCTATCATTTGAAAGTCACGTGTCTAGTATCTGTAAAACTGCATTTTTCCATCTTAAAAATATATCTAAATTACGTCATATGCTCTCATTGACAAATGCAGAACAATTAGTTAATGCATTCATGACATCAAGGCTAGATTATTGTAATGCTCTACTGGGTGTTTGCCCTGCACGCTTAATAAACAAACTACAGCCCGGTTCTGTCAACATTGCATTGGCTGCCTATTAAACATTGTATACATTTTTAAATGTTGCAGATTACTTACAGAGCCCTAAATGGATTAGCTCCGAAGTACTTGAGCGAGCTCTTAACGCATTATAGTCCTTCACGTCTATTGCGATCTCAAAATTCAGGCCAGTTGATAACACCTAGAATATAAAAATCGACTGCTGGCGGTAGATCCTTTTCCTATTTAGCACCAAAACTTTGGAACAGTCTTCCTTCCACAAAGCTAGACTAAAAACACATCTCTTTGACCTAGCATACACATAACACACTATAGACTTCTATAACTCAATGTTAGGCTGCATAGATTAAGTCAGCCGGAACTGGGAACACTTCCCTTAAATTCTGATGTACTCGTTACATCATAAGAAGAATGGCATCTACGCTAATATTAGTCTGTTTATCCTGAGGTTTATCGCAGTCCGCCGGATCCAGATCTGATGAAGGACCAGCGCCTGGATGCGACGACAACGCAGTCCTGTAGTGTCACTAGTCCCTCCCCTGTGAAGGCCTCCTTCCCTTTACCTCTCTACAGATAATCGTTGTGGGGATAATTCCGATTCACGTGGCTACGCCAAAACGATAAAATGTAGTATTATGAATTCAGGCCAGACAAGGCCAGACAAGTAGTTTGTTGAGGATTGGATTTTTAGGGTAGGACTACATGCCTGCGCATATATTCAAAAGTGCAAAAGTGTTAATGATCGCTGCGACGGAAGTGAATCAATCAAAACCAACTTTATCTGGAAAATAACTTTATTGTAGAGCTGCCATAAAGCAAAAACAATCTCTTAATTTAATTTCCTATTATCACTGTAAAGCTGCTTTGAAACAATCTACATTGTTAAAAGCGCTACATAAATGAAGATGACTTGACGAAAGCTACAGTTGCTTTGAACGCCCGGACAGTGCGATGGAGGATAAACTTGTGGTGCTCTCGCGGGTTACCAGGAGCTTAACGACTTCACGAACCGTAACTACCACTATGTTAACAGAAATAAATAAAGTTAATAAAAGGCTGAATTGATGTTTAGGCTACTTGACTGACAGGACAGCGGTTAAGTGGTTGCATAGCAACATAAAAACGCAGTGCACTGCTCATTCTGTGTGATCGGGGCAGTGCTGTGCGCCTCCCTTTTTCGAACCTGAAAAACGTGTTTGGTGTGATCAGGGCCTTATAGTGCGTTCTATTATTTATCCGTCTCGGAGATCTGAATCGGAAGACAGACGTTGCCTAGCAGCACGCCCCCTTTCCTTGGATTTCTCCTCTCAGAAGTCGGACAACCGGACGCGCAAAACATAATAGAACGCTTGAAGTGTGGACGTGACATCATATCCGAGGTCCGAGTCGGTTCGTTGGCAATAATAGAACGCACCATTAGGCTGCGTGTCCACCAAAGCGTGTTTAACCAGCTGAAAACGCCTAGCTGTGGACGCTTGAGAGCGTTTTGACAGCTCCAAATTTTTTTCAGTTGAGACACTTTGCTTGTTATGATACGGAAATATCCGCGAAAGTGTTACTAGTATTTCATTTCACACATATTTTGTTTCTGTGTTGATTCTATAATAAAATGTCGATACAATGTAACCTATTTTCTCTGGCTCTTGTTTTAAATTAGTTTGTTCCGTTATTGTGCTTGTTGTTGTCATCTGTAGATGTTGTACAAGCAGAATGTGGCGGTTGGTCAGTGTGGTATTAGCCCCGCCCCTCCTCCACTGTGATTGGACAGCTGGGTAAAAAGTGACAGTAATGAGCGTTGCGTTTTATCAAAAGTTGAACATTCTTCAACTCTCATCGACCTGTAAAAAAACGCTGGGCGCTCAGCGCTTAAGCATGAAAAAAACACTCAGAGAGTTGAAAAAACCCGTTTTGTTGGACACACGGCCTTAGGATCCACAACCAGCCGTGTTTGGAGCTTGATTAAATAAACGCTTCCTTTATAATAGGGAGGACGTCTTAAACTACGAAACTTGCAGGAAGTTTAAATGGTACAAAGACCTCTTGTATGCCAAAAGATCAAGGCAAATTTGGTTTCTTGTGTCATCATCCCTTTAAATGATCTGATTAGACAAAAAACACTAAAACTAGCACTACAAATTAATAAAAGAACACAGATAGGCTAATACAAAAAACCTTATTTTTTTATGATTTATATTTGGCATTTAATAACTCTTAGATTATATTTATTGGACTGCATCTTCCATTAAAACATTTGAGACATTAAAGATGGTTTGTGTTTGTTTCGATAAGCATTTGTTTCAGTTGACTCTGAGTTTAAAAAACCTCTCCGTTATTTTCTCTATCATTACTTGCCAGAGATCAAATAGCGTGTTTATGCTGACCTGATTCACAATATAGGGAGCGAAATGAGACGCAGCTTTTCTGTTACTCGCGTGTGGATGCGCTTTACTCACACAAACTGTTCATTCATGCTAGTTATGCACTACTCATTAAAAAAAAACAATGTTCATTACTGCTATTAGACCGATTACAATGTTATATTCATTAACAACTAACTTATTTCACAGTTTTCCATAGAACATTTTGAACAGGTTACGATTTAAACACTTTAGATGATTAAAAACACAAACCTTTCAGCAGAATCACATATGCAGGAGCGGCACAGCCTTATGACGTCATGTCTCCACACCAAAATAAAAGTCCCGTTCAAAATATAATATTCACATACAGAAAACACATTCAAATGATACGATAATGAATGGATTTAATGTATGAATTACAGATTTCCAAAGCTTTCAACACCACTGAGATTTTTCCAAAAGCTTCTGCCTTATATCTAAATGTAAGCTATTGTGAAGTGATCACAATTATAATACAAACTACAGAGCATTTGTGAATTTTATAAATTCATTTATTAAATGATTGAAAAGAACTACATACCTAAATATTTTAATTTAATATTTAAAATACATATTTATATATAAACTTAAATATTTTAAACAAATTAAGAATTTTTATATCAAAATCAAATTTGTAATAGGAAAGAAATCTAACTACTTTTGACCGTTATGAGTCCTTATCATGATGTATATATACACATTTTATTCCATCTCAGTTTCTCCACAGAATATAAGGGCAAAATTATATGTGGAAAAACAAAGTGTAAACAAAATGTGAAAAAATTGTTAAACTTACCAAAGGGAGACGTACATCTGAACAAGAGTTGCACATCTCAATTAATTCGGGTCACATGACGTCACAAGATTCAAGAACTTTATTTGCCATTTGTGTTTACACACATAGGAACTCTTGTGCGGTTGTTACTCAAGAGAGTCAATTCAAGTTTAAAAAGACACACATCTATCTACAAAAACATGTATGTTATAAATTGCACAAACCCATTAAAAAATTTAAAATTTGCATGTTATAATTAAAAAATAAATAAGATGCACAGGTGTATTGCACAGGTGTATTACCACTTATTTACACTCCGGCAAGGTTTTATTCCATTCTCCACGTGGTGCCAACTCACACCAGGAGCATTTCAGAAGCAAAGCGAATGGATGCGCGAGACCACGTGATTTGCCTGTCCAACGTGGTTTTTCTTGAATTTTGGGTGTACAAAGATCAGCTGATGAACAGCCTGTTTGAGTTTAAATGCAGTTTTCAATAAATTGCCTACTCTATTTTTTTGTCTCTTGCACCTGTTTCTTCTTTTGGCATTTTGAAGCAGTACTTACAACCCAGTTATGATCCACCCGTGCGAATACTTGCAATGTTTCCCCCGGTCTTAAGGTTTTGTTCAAGAGTGTATGTCTGTTCGCTTTTCAGAGCGCCGTCAGTCAAATCCATTCCAGTGTAGGAATGCCCTAATAAACAAAACTCCATTTCTCCATAAACGCTGAATCGCTACATTATATTTCTCAACGAGCCACAACTGACGAAAATAACCGCACATATACCTTTCCAGTCAAATATTGCTTTGCATACATCAATAACAGCTTTAAGTTGTCATGCTGGCAAATAACCCAGGAATAGCTCTGCATTTAATGCATAACGTGGAGGCAAAGAACCGCACAACGTGAAGCGGAGTTTAGTTTACTTGTTTAATTAAAAGGCACCGGAATACATGAAATGGCATTTATTCCAGTAAAAAAAAATTTTGTGCTTCCGACGCCCATGGTTTTTACCCTTTGTAATAGTTATGTGTGAGTCCATCAGGTCATCAGTTGCCCTTTATGTCAAAAATCATACAATCATTGTTGTAAAGTCAGTGTCAGGCTGACCAGACTCTGGTCTGGGCATAGTTGAAGTATGTGAAGTCAAGTCAAGTCAAATATATTTATATAGCGCTTTTCACAATACAGATTGTATCAAAGCAGCTTCACAGTTTCAATCAAAAACAACATAACAATGTTTGTTTATTACTGGAAAACAATAAAAAAAAAAAAAAAGACATCCAAGTTTGGAAGGGCTGATCAATGGTATTAATGATTGGTTAATTAATTTGAATATCCCCAACTGAGCAAGCCAAAGGCAAAAGTGGCAAGGAACCGAAAAACTCCATCAAGTGACCCAGTGGTGTCCTAAAACTCCATCAAGTGACCCAATGGTGTCCTAAAACTCCATCAAGTAACCCAGTGGTGTCCTGAAACTCCATCAAGTGACCCAATGGAGAAAAAAAAAACCTTGGGAGAACCCAGGCTCAGTCGGGGGCCAGTTCTCCTCTGGCTTTTATGAACTAGAGGCCGGATTTACAGTAACTGTAAGTTTTAAAATTTTATATGAATGCCTGGCTGAAGAGATGCGTCTTTAGTCTAGTTTTAAACTGGGAGAGCGAGTCTGAGCAACGAACAATATCAGGAAGGCTATTCCAGAGCTTAATGTGAAAATGCTCTCCCTCCTTTGGTGGATCTGGATATCCTACACTGTAAAGAGATTGCTGTAAATTTTACAGTAACTTACTGGCAGCTGGATGCCAGTAATTTACTGTAAAATGTTTTACAGTATTATTACTGTATTTTCACTTACAGTATACTGGACCTTTACTGTATTTTCACTTACAGTATACAACCATTTACTGTATTTGGATTTACAGTAATATTACCGTATTTTCATTTACAGTATTAGTATGATTTTTTTTTTTTTTTTTTTACGTTTACCCCACTCCCAAAAATTACAACAACACATGAACATTTGTCCTTATAATATTCTTTTTAATCATTAAACATTTTGTTTTTAGAAGTACAAATTACAAATCTTGACCTCAATAGCTGAAAAAAAAAAAAAAGGCAAAATCACCAAAGTCCATTGAACTAATCTCCTGCAGACCATTTGTATCTGTAGCATGGCAAAAACGTACACACACTGAAAACCAAAACAGGCCTTAAAAAAATAAAATACAGTAAAAGTCAGTTTGTGTTGTTATATTTCAGTAATTTTGCCAGTCAAAGTTGACAAGCTCTCTGATGAGAAACACTGAGGGGTTCAGGCGGATGCTTTTTTTTTTTTTTTGGATCCTTCCAGATTTCCAGTGTTTGGTGCCATCAGGGTTGATTCTCAGAATGAACCTGCAAGCACAAAGGGGGAAAAAATACATTAATTTTGAGATCGGTGTTGTCAGAATTTGCCCTGAGTCTCAAACTTGATGCTGCATGTACTTTTATGTTGATAAAAGCAAAACATCTGATTCTGAATGCACCTACAGGGATGGTACATAATTACCTCATAATCCATTACATTCAAATCATTTAAAGGGGACATATCATGCTAAATCCACTTTTTTAGCCCTTAAATGCATTTTGTTGTATATTTGGAGTGATAAGTACAGAAAAGTTGAAATTAGTCTTTTCAGGTGCTTCTTTGATATCTTTATATTCGGTTTTGGACATATTTTGCAACCTGTTCGGATTTTTCTATTCTCTATGAAATTTTTTTTTTTTTAACTCACTATTTGTATTTCACATCCAGAAGTTATCAGCAACTTTTATTTTGTTAAATAGTCGTTGTAAAACATGCAGTATTGTAGTAGTGGGCATGGATGAAGTTACTGTAAATACAGTAACACACCATTGCGATACATCCATATGAAGACGTTGTTCTGCAGGTTCGTCGTCTTCATATTCATCTCGCTCCGGGTCCGACTCTGGCTCGGAGCGAGATGAAAATGAAGACGACGAACCTGCAGAACAACATCTTCATATGGATGTATCGCAAAGGACAAGTCGTCCGTTGTTGACATTTTGTTAATAACGTGTGAATAAAAAGTTTCTGTGCCGCTAGATAATCGTAAATCTCTACTATCAAACTACAAAAATGGCCGAACAGGGTGGAGTTGAACCGAGTGTCACCTCTGCAGCATGGAGAGGGGGCGGGGTATGAAGTGTCTCTTTTGCATTTAAAGAGACCGCACCAAAACGAGTTGCTCTCAGACGCATATCAGAAAAGGGGTAGAAAAGGGGCCTGTGGAGCTATAATAATGAGGAATTCAGACCCAAGTATTGCAGTTCCGCTTTATATAGACCACAAATGTACGATTTATATGTAAAAAGGAACGATTTAAAAGCATGATATGTCCCCTTTAAGCTTTATTATTTTACAATACATTCCTGTGTAGCTTAAACAGCAGAGAAACTCCCTGTATATTTTCTATATTTCTCCCCTATATTTAGATAGGTAGGCAAACGCATTTCTGTCTCAGTGCATGCATTGTCTTAGTCTGGCTGTGCCGCCGTTAGCTTAGCGTAGCATAATAAATGGAACCCTTTGTTGCCGAATAGCATGTTGTGAGTAAAAGTGATAAAAAAAAACTCAATTACTTCTTGTGGCCTGCGTATTCACAACGAGTACAAATAGCAATGCAGATTAAGACTAGGCGATTTCCTAGCCAGATATTGACTTGGGACTATATTGGGGGGAAACACAGGCGAAGCACTGCTACTTGGGGTGCAGAGATATCACGGATCTTGACTGTCTGAGAAGTCATCCTCTTTGTCTCTCACAAAATCCGCCATATTCATCGCCATTCACTATGTCTACTGTAGGAAAAATGCCGTAACTCTGTCTGACGCACCCACCGCTAGCATAGCTTAGCACAAAGACTGGAGGTAAATGGCTTCAGCTAGTATACTGCTCCCAATAAGTGACAAATTAACGCCAACATTTTCCTATTTACATGATGTGATTTGTATAGTCACAGCATGTACAAATAACAAGGTCACATGAGACCCAGCCATCTTTTAACCATATAAATACTAGGAGCTATATTCTCAAAAGGCAAAGCACTGCTACTTCTGTGGAGTGATTTGCTCGCAGCACCTGAGAAGCCCCGTGGTGAGGAGCAGAGAGTTCGCTCAGAGTAGCGGTAATCACTCCGCCCAAGTAGCAGTGCTTCGCCTTCTGAGAATATATTTCCCAGTATTTATATGGTTAAAAGATGGCTGTGTCTCATATGACCTTGTTATTTGTACACTCTGTGACTATACAAATCACAACATGTAAATAGGAAAATGTTGGTGTTATTTTGACACTTATTGGGATTAGTATGCTAGCTGGAGCTATTTACATCCAGTCTTTGGGCTAAGCTACTGTAGGCTAGTGGTGGGTGCGTCAGACAGAGTTACGGCACACACATTGATGAAAAAGGTATGTATGGACTTCTCACTCTGGGGGCTACGGTGAATAAGCTAAAGTCCCAAAGTTGCGTGTTCCTTTAATCTGCATTGCTATTTTTACTCGTTGTGAATACGCAGGCCACAATAAGTAATTAGTTTTGTTTTTTTTTGGGGGGGGGGGGGGGGGGGGTCACTTTTACTCAGGACATGCTATCCAACGGCGCTGCCAAACGCGAATAGAGCGTCAAATTCTCGTGTACCGCGTCTTGTTGGACGCTTGAACATTTTGAATCCATTTGCGCGTCCAAAGCAAAATTGACACGCATAAAAAGCAAGCGTTTGAAGCGAAATTGACGAGCGTCCGATGGTTGTCTGTTTGCAAGATGGCTGATGTTGATTGACCTCTAGACATGCGTAATTGCGTCTTTACATTGACTTAACATTTAAATCACTCGCACCAGACGTTCTATTCGCGTTTGGTGTGAACGCACCATAAGACAATGCATGCACTGAGACAAAAATGTGTTTGCCCACTTATCTAAATATAGGGGAGACAGTGAAAAACCTCTATTTCAAAAAACGGTAGCGTGTTCCTTTAAACTTAAATACTATGTAAGTTGCTTTGGATAAAAGTGTCTGCCAAATGCATAAATGTAAATGTAAAAAATATATTTTGGGTTACCTAATTCTGCATTCGACAAAATGGACAGCTAATGCTGAAGAAGAGTCTGTTAGCTGTTGTAACTGGATGATGATTCTGCCCTTCATAGTCAGCATCCATGTTTTTGCTTAGAGAAAAGACTCTGAAACAGACAAAGTCACAGCAGCCTTTTTAGTGTTATTATAGTTCACAGAAATAATATACAATAACCAAACTTATAACTAACAACAACAACATGAAGGGTAAAGATGTAAGATATGATGTTGTATGGTGTTTATAGTTTTTAATAAATTAAACAACATTTAAAATATTAGTTAGCAAAATTTTGCTATATTGATAATGGTATATTGCTAACCCTTTCCTCCTCCTCCTCCTCAAACGTCAACCTATTCTGTGTATTAGTGGAGAGTGTCAGCAGTGATGTACAGTCCGGAGGGAATGGCTTCTGCAAATTCAAAATAAAGAACAGAAACTGATGGATGATTATTTACAAGCACTTTAACTCTGCTGCCTGGTAAACCCGTTTTCTCCCCTTCCGTTGGTTTCATCGGCAGTTACATTATATTATGTTTGCCTGCTTAACTAACGCATACTTCAGCTAATTTAGTTGATGTCATCTTACTCACCTGTAGAAGTCATCACCATTACGATGGCAATCACAAGAAAAGACTCCAAAACACACCTCCGACATTGCAGACATGATTCAGACTACAAACTTGAAAATAAAACAAAATATGTAATTAACAATGGTGTTGCTTAAAGGGTTAGTTTACAGATTTTTTTTTTTATTATGTCACCATTTACTCAGCCTCAACTTGTTCATAACCTGTATTAATTTATTTATTGTGCTGTATACAAAAGAAGATATTTAAAAAAAACATGAGTAACCAAACAGTTTCTGGTCCCCATTGACATCCATAGTATTTTTTTTTTTACATCCATACATAGCTACATCCAGCAAACTGTTCCATTACCAACATTCTTCAAAATATCTCCTTTTATGTTCAGAAGAAAGAACTTCATGCAGGTTTAGAAAAACTTGTGGGCAAGTAAATTATGACAGAATTTCTTTTTGAGGTGCACTATTCCTTTAACTTATTTTTTCACGTTAGCTCACTGTTAACGTTGTTACATCTGCCTAACTAGCTAAGTTGTGATAAATAGAGGACGGAACATACAACAGTTATTATTTTTCTCTGTTTAATAAGTTTACTTCGGCTTATTTAGGTGAAGTTAACCTACCAGTTGATGTTATCACCGTTATGACAGCAATGAAAAGGCTCCAACACACCTCCATCGTTGCAGACTGCAGACATTATACAGATCACAAACCTGAAAATAAACCAAAGCATATAGCAGTACTTGGAAATATTGTTTAAAAACCTCACTTAAACAAGGGTTTCGTCTATCTCACTTTATCTCAGTATTTCACGACACGTTAGTTCGTTGTGGTTAACGTTAAGTTAGCCTAACCGACGACTCCGCCTGGCGACGAGCTTACGTTAAAGAGGCAAATGAATACACAAACGTTATTGTTATCGTTTTAACTAAAGAATATTTCGGATAATATAGGTGAACTTAGCTTAACTTACTTACCAGTTAATATTATCACCGTGACGGAGATCCGGCCGACAGTCAGGAAAAAAAAAGGCACCAAAACCATTCCGACGAAAACAAAGACAAATCATGTTAGTTTGCTGTTAACATAAATGAAAACATTTTGCAAATGTTTGTTTTACATAAAATAGAAATAATATACTAACCTTTTTGGAGTTACCGGTAGGCTACATCTTCTGTCCACATTAACTGCCACTTCAACCATACAGTCAAAAAAATTCAAAATAAATCTCTTGCCATTGGTCAGTTTTTCGCGGGCAACTTCACTACTGTAAATTGACTTTACAGTAGAGAAGGATTACAGTAGTGACCATATATTTTCCCATAATCCTTTGCTGTTTACAGTAACACTGTATAAACATTTTACAGTATCTTACAGTACATATTACAGTAAAATACTGTTCAAATTACAGAAATCAGTTACAGTGTAGGAATGACCAGAAGCCTCGAGTTTAGTGATCTTAAAGAGCGCGATGGATTATAGGGCGATAGAAGATCCGTTAAATAGACTGGAGCTAAACCATTTAGGGCTTTATAGGTCAGTAGCAATACCTTGTAATTAATACGGAACTTTATAGGTAACCAATGAAGTGATGATAAAATCGGTGTTATATGATCATATTTTCTTGATCTAGTAAGAACTCTAGCGGCTGCATTTTGGACTAACTGTAGCTTGTTTATTGAGGATGCAGGACAACCAGCTAATAAAGCATTACAATAATCTAGTCTCGAGGTCATGAATGCATGAACTAACTTTTCTGCATCAGAGACTGATAGCATATTACGTAGTTTAGCAATGTTTCTAAGGTGGAAAAAGGCTGTTTTTGTAACATATGAAATATGCTTTTCAAAAGACAGGTTGCAGTCTAATATAACACCCAGGTCTTTTACAGTAGAGGATAAAGTAACAGAGCATCCTACTATGTTAAAGTAGTGTTGTGAGAGGTTTTGTGGACGGTTTTTAGAACCGATAAGTATTACTTCTGTCTTGTCTGGATTTAATAAATGAAAATTACGCGTCATCCAATCTTTTATATCTTTAACACAATCTGTCAATTTGGATAATTTAGCGTATTCATCTGGCCGTGATGAAATATATATATTTGAGTGTCATCTGCATAACAATGGAAACTAATTCCATGTTTCCTTATAATATTACCAAGTGGCAGCATATATATTGAGAATAATAGAGGGCCTAACACAGATCCCTGCGGCACTCCATAGTTTGCCGAAGTTATGATATATTTTTCTCCATTTAAGTAGACAAAATGGTAGCGGTCGGATAAGTATGACCTGAACCAGCTTAATGCTTGTCCTTGAATACCAGTATCATTTTGTAGTCGATCTAGGAGTATTGTGTGATCTATAGTATCGAGTGCTGCACTAAGATCAAGTAAAACTAGTATTGAGATACAGCCTTGGTCCGAAGCTAAAAGTAAATCATTTGTTATTCTAACCAGCGCAGTTTCAGTGCTATGATGCGGTCTGAATCCAGACTGAAACTTTTCATAGATGTCGTTTTCTTGTAAGAAAGAGCCGAGTTGAGCGGACACAACTTTTTCTAATATTTTAGACATAAATGGAAGATTTGAAATGGGTCTGTAATTTGCTAGGTTATTTGGATCTAATTGTGGTTTCTTAATAAGAGGTTTTATAACTGCCAGCTTGAACATTCTTGGAACATGACCTAAAGATAAAGATGAGTTAATAATATTGAGAAGAGGCTCTTCCACTATAGGTAACACTTCTTTCAGTAGTTTAGTTGGTATAGGATCTAATAAACATGTTGTTGTTTTAGATGAAGTGATAAGTTTGTTTAACTCTTTTTGTTCTATAGTTGTAAAGCATTGTAATTGTTCTTGCGGGGTGATAATTGTGGCTGAATTATAAGGCGGGAGCAAGGATTGAACATTTACAATTGTGGTTCTGATGCTTTCAATTTTCTCGTTGAAGAAATTTATGAAATCATTACTACTAAACTGTAACAAGGTATTTTGTTCAGACGACGTCTGTTTATTTGTTAGTCTAGCCACGGTGTTAAATAAAAACCTTGGATTGTTTTGGTTGTTTCCTATTAGTTTGCTGAGGTGCTCAGCCCTGGCCGCTTTTAGGGCCTTTTTATAACGTGACATACTGTCTTTCCATGCGATTCTAAAGACCTCTAAATTAGTTTGTTTCCATTTACGCTCTAAATTACGGGTTTCTCTCTTTAGAGCATGGGTAGTATTATTGTACCATGGTGCTATACTTTTCTCTCTGACCTTTTTTAATCTAATGGGTGCAACAATATCCAATGTTCTAGAGAGAATGGTGCTCATAGTGCTAGTTAGTTCGTCTAGTTCATCTGTTCGTTTGGGTTCAGGCCGCAGCTGAGACAGATCAGATAAGCTATTTGAGAAATTATCTATGGTGGATGGAAGGATTGTTCTGCCTGGTCGATAACGCGGCGCAGCATGACATATTACAGACGTACGTAATATGCAAGTTACCATGTAATGGTCAGTGACATCATCACTTTGTGGAATGATATCTATATCGGTTGTATCGGTTCCATATGATATAATTAAATCGAGTGTATGATTAAGACGATGAGTTGGTCTGGTGACGTTTTGCTTGACCCCGAAGGAGTTTAATAAATCTGTAAACGCAGCCCCTAACGCATCATTTGAATTATCTATGTGTATGTTAAAATCTCCAACAATTAGTGCTTTATCGACGTTGACCAATAGATCTGAGAGAAAATCTGCAAACTCTTTTAGGAAAACAGTGTAAGGCCCTGGAGGTCTATATATGGTAGCCAAGGCTAGAGATAATAGGGATTTTTTTCTTACATCTAAGAGCGTAACATTTAGCACAAGTACTTCAAACGAATTAAACCTATGACGAGTTTTCTGAGATTGTTGCAACACCCCCGCCACGACCGATTAGACGGGGCTCATGCTTATAACAGTATCCTGGCGGAGTAGACTCATTTAGACCGAAATAATCATTTGGTTTAAGCCAGGTTTCAGTAAGGCACAGTACATCGAAATTATTATCTGTGACCATTTCATTTACAATAACCACCTTAGGTGTGAGCGATCTAATGTTTAGAAGACCTAGCTTTAGAAATTGTTTTTGTTCACTAATAGTGTGTTTTTTTTGTTTTAATAACAATTAGATTTTTTCTAGATCCCGCAGTAGATTTATTATTTGATCTCAGTAAACGAGGAATAGACACAGTTTCTATGCAATGTTCTACACTAGTATTAACATCAATTAAATTGGTGCAGCAGAGACTGTGATTTGGATTTTTGGTTACTAGTCAAACAGAGTTTAACATCTTGGAGATGTTATCCGACAGAAGATCTGCCCCGATTCTACTTGGGTGTAAGCCATCAGCGCGGAAGAGCCTCGGTCGCTCCCAGAACAGATTCCAATTATTTACAAAGAGCAGTTTCTGCTCATTGCACCATGACATTAACCATTCATTTAGCGCGAATAATCTACTGAACTTTTCGTGCCCTCGTCGGTACGTGGGAAGCGGTCCAGACACAATGATCGTTGTTTCAGGCGATGTGCTGCGAACCGTTTCGATCAGGCTCCTGAAGTCTTTCTTCAGAACCTCTGTCTGTCGCAGCCTAGTGTCGTTAGCTCCCGCGTGCAGCACAACAGCTCCGACGCGCTCGTCACCGTTCAAGATCTCAGGTACCCGCGCAGCGATATCAAGAACACGAGCACCAGGAAAGCAATGACTATGCACCTTACTTTTACCTAACTTAGCGTGGACGTGTCGGACGGTGGAATCGCCGATGATCACAGCATCGCGTTCCGTTTCGCGAAGAGAGGTGAAGCGGTTCTGGGTGGAGATCTCGAAAACCGGGAGGGGCGAAAAGATTCTGGTCCTGGCTCGTGGCTTCCGCGGAACCACCCAGGCTTCGTGGTGTTGTGTCGGAGCCGGAGTGAATGAAACCATGGCTGATCGGGACCTGGACGCTCGGGACCAATGCTGAGAAACGCACGGAGTAGACGCGGTGAGGGTCAGCGGGTTACTAACGTTAATCACCGATCCGTGTGCATCGGTGCGTGATGTTTCAAGAGCTAAACGCCGGTCTCTCAGCTCAGCTTGTCTCTCTAAAAGGTAACGGATCTGTTTCTCAACAGCTTCTAATTCAGACTGCACCGCGAGCATCTCAAATCTGTTCTCATCTGCACCAAAAGGTAGATATACATCTGATATATTCGCCATTTTAACAGATGGACAGTAAGTTAGCAACGATGCAACCAGTGATGCTATTAATATTAATACTAATTTATGACTAAAGTCTTGGGTATAATCCGTCCTTTTAGTGGTACGGGTGTAATGTAGACGCACGATAGACGAGAAAATGTTCGTTTGTAAGTGAGTGTAAAGAAGACTCGCTCAGCCGTGACCCACAGGTGTAACGGCCCAGTGTTGGGTCACGCCTGAGACGGTCTGCTCTACAGTCCGAGTTGTAATTATGAGGTAAATGATGGTTCAAAGCAGGATAAAAGAAAGAAATACGGAAAAACAGAAAGAAATACGATGCTAATACGAGGTTTAGACAGCCACGACGCAAACAAACTCACAGCAGGCAGCCAGAAGCAATCGAGCATGTAATATCGCAATAGCAGAGCAAGCTCAACTGTGTAAGCATACCTCAAATTCCACCAAGGCTTGGTTGCAGAAGAAGTCCTGGAAGAGACAGGGGCATCACAGTCACCTGACTCGAACCCCATACAAAATCTCTGGTGGGTTTTGAAGGTGGTTGCTGCCAAAAAAACCCCAGAATATTACTGAACTGGAGGCCATTGCTCATGAGTAACGGGCTCAGATTCCTCAGAAACGCTGCCAGAAGCTGGTGTCCGGTTATACATCTCGTCTGCAGCAGCTCATATCAGCAAAAGGCTGTTCTACTAATTACTAAAGATGCTTGCCATGAAGGGGCTAAATAATTTTGAGACTGCAAAAGCCATTTCACGAGTTCACACTTACATACAATTAGGTTTAATGCGTATTTGTTGTGCTGTCCGCGGGGGAGAGCTCCGAGCTCGGAGTTTGGAGATGCTGCTAAACTGTCAATGGATTGAGGTGAGATTGCTGAATCTATATACACCTCTTTTCATTGATTGCTGAGTGCACTCCACTCGTGTTAATTATCTGATTTTCAGTTGAATTTGGTGAAACCACTTTGTTGTGTTGAGGTATTTCAATTACTTCTGGTTGATTTGTTAAATGCAAACAGCTGAAAGTCTGTAAATTTTGCCAATAAACGTCATTTGCAATGGGAGATTAATCATTTTGATTACAACCGAATGACGTACAAAAATTACAACTAATAAACACTAACAAAAAGCAAGAAAATAATAATGAAATAATAATAAAACCAATTTTAAAAAAGTAACAGCAAAATAATGTTTTTTTTCCCCCCATCAGTCTGTTATAATTCATAAATCAAAAAGTAAACATTTTTGACAAGAATGCAGTCCAATTTAAAAAATAAAACCATTTATTGTCTTATTTTTTAATAAAGATAATGTGTGTAATGGGTGTGGTGCCGGTTGAAGGAGAGGCGTGCGCTCCAATTCCAGAGTCAAAAGGCTCCAATTCAAACATTTACTGTTAAATCCAAACACAGGTACAGGGATGACGGGCAGAAGGATATCACACACAAAACCAGGGCTGCGTTCAGCCCCGACAAAACATTGCACAACTTTTTTTTTAAACAGAAACGGTGATGCGTTGAACACACTGTTCTGATGACGCAAGAGTTGCAACTATGGCAGCTGAGAAGGCCATTCTTTGTGTTCTTTGGGAAGAATTTTCGGAGCCTGATGAAGTCGGTATAAATATGTGTTTAATACTACAAAATATGCCCAATGTTACAGTTACTGCACTTGCCGTCCAGAACACAAGAGAACATCCCAATCGAGTGAAGGGATTGCTGAATCTGAAATGGAAGCACACATCTTACCTAATTCAGACTAAAACACATCCATTTCCTCACATACTGACTTTATTTGTAGTTACTGTTTTAATACCCTGTATTTTCTTTCTCATTTTTAGGAAAAGCACTTAATTACCTTTGTTTATTTACCAGATATTTGGAAAAATATTTAAATTTAAATCCCAGGCATACAACTAATATAAATATTAGAATTATTCAGACAACAGGGGCCTATATAGTATAACTGCTGGATTTTGTGGGGCCCCTGGGCAGCCACCTTTCTTTATAATTGTCACCACCTTTCACCCAACTAGTGACGGCCCTGCGTCTACCTCAACCACAAAAAGAAAAGAAAAAGCCTCAAGGGAAAGTATAAAGAGATGAGGAATATATACACTGAACAAAATTATAAATGCAACAATTTTTGAACTCAAAGATCTAAGACTTTTTCTATGTACACAAAAGGCCTATTTCTCTCAAATATTGTTGACAAATCTGTCTAAATCTGTGTTAGTGAGCACTTCTCCTTTGCCGAGATAATCCATCCACCTCACAGGTGTGGCATATCAAGATGCATGATTATTGCACAGGTGTGCCTTAGGCTACAATATAAGGCCACTCTAAAATGTGCAGCTCATGAAAAATGGGGGCAAAAACAAAAGTGTTGCATTAATAATTTTGTTCACCGTAAATAACAAATAATAATACAAATAAAAGAAGTGGTCATGAAGGTTAACAGTCAGCTGTGGTAAAATTACCTTGAATTTCCTTCAAACAGAAACACATTTTCTATTGCCGTACTCTTACACAAAGAACACAAACAGGGTCTCACATTTACATGACTTTATGTATTTTTATTTATGTATTTGTAACTGTGATGTTTTTATTACAAGGATTACAATTGAATTGTCTTTCTCCAGAGTGAATGCGCAGATGATTGTTGAAATTGCTCCTTTTTCTAAACCTCGTCACACCGAGGAAAACGGCATTTTCTTTTCAGAATGAGTTTGCAAATGCCGTTTCAGGTCTGAGTGATATTTAAAACTCCTCTCACACTGAAGACACTTGTAAGGCTTCTCTCCAGTGTGAGCTCTTATGTGAATCTTAAGGTTTCCTTTAACCGTGAAGCTCTTTCCACACTGAGGGCAGGTGAAAGGCTTTTCTCCAGTGTGAATTCTCATGTGATCCTCAAGGTTTGCTCTGTGTGTGAAACTCTTTTCACACTGATGACACACGAAACGCTTCACTACAGTGTGAATTTTTACATGTTTCTTAAGGTGATTCCTGTCTGTGAAACTCCTTTCACACTGATGACATGTAAAACAGTTCCCTCCTGAGTGAATCCTCATATGATGATTAAAGCTTTCTTTATATCTGAAACTCTTTCCACACTGAGAGCAGGTGAATGGCTTCTCTCCAGTGTGAATTCTCATGTGAGTCGTAAGATTTCCTTGTAGTGTGAAGCTCTTCCCACACTGTTGGCAGGTGTAAGGTTTCTCTCCAGTGTGAACTATCAAGTGAACATTAAGGTTTTTTTTCTGTGTAAACCTCTTTCCACAAATAGGGCATATGAACGGTTTCTCTCCAGCGTGGATTTTCAAGTGAACTTTAAGGCTTTCTTTTCGACTGAAACTCTTTCCACACTCTTGGCAGGTCAAAGGCTTATCTCCAGTGTCACCTCTCAGCTGGAGGTTTCTAGTTTCTGTTTTATGAGTCTGTGAACAACTAAAAGATTTTTCCTCAGTCATGAAATCACAATATTTCTCATCAATTTCATTCAGTTCTTGACTCTCCTGTTTCAGCTCCATCAGGTCTAGGGTGAAAAGAAACAAATCAAGTTAACACCAGTTTAATGGCACTGAGACATACAAACATTTAAACATGTAAAACATCAAATCAAACAACATGTATGCTGAATAATATATACACTAAACAACTAACAAAGGTGTAACCTGTTATATCGGAACCTCTTGTCAATATTGTTAATTCTTTGCTTTCTTTAGGACACATCCCAAATACTTACAAGCTGACAGTTTTAAATCCCACAGTAGAGCACTGGATTGGGATCCCATTGGTCCCAACACAAATCTAGTGAGATCAGTCATTTTACCATTGCTGCAGGTGGGAGTGGGAGGTCAAAAATATACAGGTGGTCCCGGGATTTAACAAGAGGCAACAAATGTTCCGAAAATATTAAAGTGTGTTTTTACTACACAAAACCAAACCAAGGAAAGTCTGATATAAGTTGCAACAAATATTAAAAATGAATAATATACAACGGGCACAAATGTGGCATCTCTGGGTTCCTTCCTCTTTCTTGCACATACTAAACAAGATACTGCTGAACAATGTGTTATCACAGCGTTTAACTTTTAACGTTTTTGTTATTCGTCAAATATAAGTGTGTGTTATTGCACATAAGTTTTAATATTATGTTTTGTAGACTCCGCTGCAGCCAAACTGTTGTAACCTAACAAAAGTTGAGGCCCTCTACTAGGCTCAAGTCATTTGTCATGTGTGGTTCTTTACTTTAGATTGATTTAAACACATTTATCTCATGGTATGTTTAATTGAATGCAATGTTTAATGTCTGTAATTCTGGGGGGTGTTTCCCTTAAAACAGGGGTGTAAATGTCAGTTCCTGGAGGGCCACAGCCCAGCAGAGTTTAGTTTCATTCCTGCTTCAACACACATACCTGTAGTTTTCAAATAGGCCTTGATTCCCTACATACGGTTTGTTAAATTAGGGTTGAAGCTAAACTCTGCTTGGCTGTGGCCCTCCAGGAAATGGAGTTCTACCGGACTCAAGACTCTAATATCAAGTCATTCATTAATCATGTTATTCATTAACCACAGTTCTAGGCAATCACTACTCAACATATGGAGTATTTAAGCCCGGTAAACACCCATTACTATGTTCGCAGAAGCTGACGCCGGCATTCACTCACCCGCATCTCGATTGTGTTGTGAACTTTTGTCTCTAAAGTGTAGAAACACAGAAGCGAAGACCAGGATACTCGTGTAGGAGGCCAGCGCGAGGCGGTTCTCCTTCCCGGGGCTGAAAACAGCAATCTGACGAAAGACCTACTTTCCTCCTACTGGATTTCAAGTTTGGTGGACTGCGGCGACATAGGCAGTTTTCTTAAAAACCGCTGATCCCAGACTGCAACGCAACTTCTCCTTTTCTGAATTCGTTATTACGTTGTGATGATTGCAGATAAATGTGATAAATGTATAACATAAATGTGTTCCCGTAGTGACGCTCGCGCTTTGTTTGCATACGTTATCACTGCTGAGGTGAAATCTGCAACATTTGTCAAATACACAGACTGCAAGTACTGCTTAATACAGCGTCTGTTCGTACTAGAACAAAGTTAAAAATAAGCCTATACTATCAATGTAGTGGGGTCTATGTTATTTTATATCAGTTTTATTTTGATAATAAAATTACACATTATAACATCGTGACTGCATGAAAAGAGCTTTACTGTTTTAAAACAGATTTGTGAGCATTTTTCGTCCAGCTTTAGATATATTCACTGATGCCGATTCCTCTACTGGCTTTGGGGGATTTTTCAAGGGCTATGGTTTGCCGTATGTTGACCAGTTACATTTTCTACCCTTAATTCAGGCTCCATTTCTTCCGCTCCTATGAATTATTTCCCATCACGGTAGCTAGCGTTTTCTAGGACTGGCTTGGTCTTGTAAACGAATCACCATGTTTTGCGATAACAAAGCAGCAGTTGCTATAATAAACAAAGGAAGATCTTCCTGTCAGGCAACGATGTCGGTTTCAAGGAGAATTATTCAGCAGTCGGTTTTCACAGTTTTATTATTAAAGCTGTCCATATTTCCGGACACTTTAACGAAATTAGAGTGATGCACTCGCTCGATTTCGCTTCAGGCTTTCAGACATCTCTGCCCAGCGGACACTCGGATTCTACACCATGCTTCTTTTAGTCATCTGATAATTTAACCCAGACATGATATCATCATATCAATAAGAATAAGAACACCAACCCTTAAAGCTTACAATCGTGCTTGTTCTTCGATTGTTACGTTTTGTCTTGCATATCATATTTTTCTATTGCCCACCTAGCGAAAACATTTGGAATGCTCAGCAAGCTTTATCAAGTAACTTTCAAGTAACTTCAAAAGTACATTATTAATTCAAACGACTGGTGGTGGTGTTTTTCATGCGCTTCTTAAAAATCAATCATTTTAATGACCAATTCTACCCCATTGGGCCTAAGCAACCCTTCTCACTCCACGAGTTAAGGGTTATCACACACGTGACTCTCTTCAAACCTCAGAACTAAACCACATTATACATTACTCACATCCTCTCACGCTAACACTAAAGATAACTTTGTTACTAACAAGTCTCAGGTAAGTTTACATCATTTCATAAACCTTATATTTTAACGCAGCTTTTCACTTTCCTGCCTAATGTGGCAGTCTTTCGCGGCCGACGTGAATTGTTCTGGGTAATTTCGGTGGAATTTCGGCTTAGGTCTAGCACTTCTAGAAAACTAAAGACCGGTATCCCTTCTTCCGTTCATTGCTAAAACTCTTGAACGAGGTGTTTTCAACCAAATATCTGCCTTTCTTACGAAGAACAACCTCCTGGACAACAACCAGCCGACACTCAACTGAGACTGGCAAGAGCAACATCTAAATCATCAGTTCTCATCCTGCTGGATCTGTCTGCTGCCTTTGACACAGTTAACCACCAGATCTTCCTGCCAATCCTAAAGACGAAGGCCATCTTGGGAACCACACTCCAAAGGTTCAAGTCTTACCTCTCAGGTAGGTCCTTCAGGGTGTCGTAGAGGGGTGAGGTGTCTAAGGCGCAACATCTAGCTACTGGAGTACCTCAGGGCTCAGTGCTTGGACCATTTCTCTTTCTACATGTCTTCACACGGATCTGTCATTCAGAAACATGGATGACACACAAATCTACCTCTCATTCTAACCAAATGATCTGACGGTGGCTGCTCGCATCTCAGCCTGACAGACATTTCTTGCTGGATGAAGGACCACCACCTTCCACTAAACCTTGCGAAGACAGAACTGCGCAACACAAGTAAATGTGAATTGAATTGAATATCATGAAACTGCGTAATGCGTAAGATTCTTTGTTTGTCTTAAAGTGATAGCTGCCTAATATACCCGCAGCTGTTTGGTAACCCAATGTTAATCAAACAACAAAAGAGAAAATGTACTTTTATAGCTTTAACACAGAAAAATTCTATTAATTACATTAATTAATTTGCATGAAAAGCATAAGGTAGCCTACTAATTTCATGTGTTATGACGACAGCTTGTAGGATAAGTGTGCCGCATAAAGTGTGAGTACCAAGCAGATCTCCAGGTAGTCCTTTGAGAACCAGACCAAAAAAGTTATGTGCACACCTGGTTATAATAAAAAAAGCCGTCTACACTGCCTAATTAACCTCTTATTTACACAGTGTCAACACTTTTTTATAATGAACTGATTTGTGAACGTGCAGAAAGTACTTCGGAAAGCCCAGCATTTTGAGCAGTGAATGGAATTTGACTAACTTAAACGCCTCTGATTGACCAATGTCTCCTATGCCACGGGCCGGTCCTGCTTTTGGGAAATGCACCCCTGAATGTTTAGGGTTTTTTATAGACCTTATGCACCAGAGAAACGAGGGGCCGCCATCTTTAGAATATTGTCTTTGATCTTCCGTTTCTGTGGTCGCTCTGTGTATCTCTATGGCATCGCTGTCGAGGAGTAATTAGCTGGTGAAGTGGATTTACTTATTGTAGAGTTAACGAAAGTTATCATGAGCATTGTAATGTTTATCATAAGCATTGTAAAGCAGATGTCTTAACAAATGTAGACCGGGACATTTTTTAAACGAGCAGTTCATTTTCAACTACGCAAGATAGCTGTAAAAATACAGACCGGAAGTCAAAAGACAACGAGCACAGCGCTGAAAAGGGGCGGGGCCACATAAGGTCTATACAACACCTTTTAACAAAAGTTTTCAGTTGAAAAAGTGAAACATTGTGGGATCGACAGGAGTAAAACACACAGTGAAACACAAACCAACCTGTTTGTTCCTCAGTATCTTCATGTTTGACACTGATTGTTCCTTCAATCTTCACGTCTTCACTCTCCTCTTTAATAAATGCCATCTTTATAATAGTGTAACGTGGATCTCAGTCGCTTCACCAGGAGTTTTTCTGTGTGTTTGGGCACTGTCCTGTTTAAGAGGAGAATAATTAACAGAAAAAAAACACTCAAAACTAAATCTCGGAGTGCGTCTCAATCAAATCTAGTTCAGTAGTTCAGTTCACTGGTAAGAGAGTAAGAGAGAATTAATGGACTTAAATGATATGATTAGACTAAAAACACACAACTAGAACTAGCACTACAACAAAACAACAAATGAACAGATTATACAGACAAAATATTTTGTATTATTATTATTTAATGGCTCACACTGTGATGAAAACATTGTCATTGATTTGTAGAAGTTGTTATTCCACGTGTGTGTTGTTGTTCTTTTGTTCTTGCTGCATTTAGACTGGAGAACTGCAGGAGTCGTCAGCGTGACTCGGTGATTCGAGCGCTTACAAACTCTGGATCATTTGATTCATTTGAATCTGAACTGGTTTCGAAAAGCTCCGTTTCTTTATTATTACTTGACAGAGAGCAAACAGCGTGTTTATGATGAACTGATTCACAATATAGGGAGCGAAATGACTGAGACGCTCCTTTTCTGTTATACGGCTACTCACAAAAATGGTTCATTAATGTTGGTTGCATTTATTTAAATACTTTAAATGTTTAAAAACAAACCTTTCTTCAGCAGAATCACAAATGCAGGAGCGGTGCAGCCTTATGACGTCATGTTGTCACGCCAAAATAAAAGTCCCGTTCATACGAAATAGAAATTCACACACATAAAATTATACAAAATCCTGAGCATTTGGGATATTCTCAATCATCTTGATCTTCATATTACAAAGAATTGGAAAAAGGTTTTAAGTAATTCAAACTCATTTAAGGTTTTTAGCTAAAAAATAAGTTTGTGGTTGCAGAGAAACATTAATTTATTAACTAAAACTGAATCCTTATCATGATGAATATCTTATTTATTCTCATCTTTGTCCATATAATAGAAGCACATTTCAGCTTTGTTTGGTTAAAATGCATTTTATTATAATGATCGTGACTGTAAAGTATTACACCGATAGAATGTTTAAAACAATTAATTTTGACTGTCTGAGCGAAAAATTTTATTCAAATGGTTTAAATAATTTCTTCTAAATTACACTTTAATGGCAAACTTTAATAAAACTGGTGAATGGAATTTTTGGTGAAATGTGACTAAAAACCTCTTTAGCTCTCAGATTCAGAGACAGGTTCTCATTTACTGGAAATAGATTTACAAACACTTTTAGTCCTCATAACAGCTGTAACGGGTGCGTGTCGTTATGAAGATTCAAGAAGGAAGTTTCGAATGGGTAACTTTACTTTATAATATTCCAACAGTAGCGATCCATCCTAAGAAAACTAATACACACCATAGTGTTAACTATACCAGACAACGAGTGCAGGATATGTGACATACACAAACTCAAATAAGATGACTAACACAGCTGACAGATGAACTAATGCCGCGTTCCAGGCAACCTGTAACCCTTGTTTTTCCAACCTTATACACGTGAAAGTGCTCTGGAACGGCAGTCAAAACCGTGACTTCCCACCCGTGAACTCGTACTATCTCTGTAAAGCTGCTTTGAAACAATTTGTATTGTAAAAAGCGCTATATAAATAAAGGTGACTTGACTTGACTAGATCGATGTACTCCCCGTTACGAACTCTGACGTCACACAGCCCGCGTTTCTGCAGGCGGTACACGGTGAGAATACACTTTAGGACAATATAACGTGGCAGTCAAATTAATAATAATATAATAATAATATACACACGATTATGTATTACAATGTTATGTGTCTGAAACAATAAGTATGTCGTGAAAGTGTATTGCTGCATGGAAATGTTAAGGTGACGTACGGTAAACCTGAACTTGACAGCATTGATCATGCTTATGAAAAGAAAGAAAAAATATGTAACGTACAATTTCTCAGCATAGCAAAATTGGCATACAATTTTTAGCTAGCTTGATCTCATGCTTTTATCATCAAAAGTACAAAAGGTTTGTTTACATCTAGCTACCACAATTTCTTGCGCTCGGGTAGTTTGGCGTGACTGGCCTGGAACGCTACAAAGTCGTG